>CM053586.1:49586821-49639250 GCA_028646515.1 Pseudochirops corinnae
CCCAAAGAAGGAATCTAGGGTTTGGTTACTGTTCTTACTTTGCTTCTTATGCTTATTCTTACTCATGGTTGGTCAATCCGTGATTTTTTTTTTTAATCTCTGCGGGGCTCTGCTTCCAGAAGGGAAAGCTCTGTCCCAAATCGCTGGGATCCTTCTGGCTGCCATAGCTCTCAGGAAGGTGCTGGGACCCTTTCCTACTTACTTCCGGCTCACTAGATAATGAAGACTCTAGGACCGAAAGCCCAAGACCACAATCTGGATCCAGGCTGCTCAACGTGAGAGCACTGGCCTCTGAACAATCGCTTAGTTCCCCTGCTGTCTGCAGGCCGCGGGCCTGGAAGCTGCAATGCGGAGGCGGGTTCAAAACCTCTGCCTTTTGCTTTCCCGCCCTGGAGGCGTTTTGGCCAGATGCTTTTCTCCCAGGACCTCACAAGCTCCACTGACCTAGTTCTGAACGCTGCTCGCAGCTGCCATTAATCCGAGGCTCCTCTGCTCCTCCTGTCCAGTCGCCCCCAGGGCTCAGCCAGGGCTTCAGGCCAGGCTGGTTTCAGTTCATAGTGCTGATATGGTTCCTCGTAGCTGAGCTGACTTTAGTAGAAGGTATATTTGTGTGTGTTTTGGAGTTCTAGGATTAGTTTAGAGTCATATTTTATGGGTATTTTGGGGCAGCTGTGTGAGAGCTGCGATATGTTGCTGCTGCTACGCTGCCATCTTGGTTCCGCCCCCCCCCCCATGAGTTAGATTTTTTGCTATGGAATTGTCTAGTTATTCCTTTCAACAGGAGCTTTTTAGATTAGAGTACTTTTTATTGAGACTGTGCTTGTCTTTTATTTTTATCCAGGGTTAACTATTTACCCTCTTGGTGACCTTATTAAAGTTTATAATGAGGATACATAAACCACAAAAATGTTAACATTGGTTAAGCTACCAAATTAATTCATTGTTCATGGACATTAGCCAGTCGATAAGCATTATCTCCATTTTATCCATTTGGATATCAGATTTTAAGTGCTCTGTTAAAATCCAGCTGCACTCTCTCTTGAATTCCTCTGATCTACCAGTCTAACAACATGTCAAAAAGAAAATAAAATCCTAGGTATGACCTGTTCTTAACAAACCCTCCTGGCTCTAAGACATTGCAACTTCATGCTTGTCTTCTCACTTATGTTCTAGAATTTTGCCAGAGATTAGTCATGCTTGTGGTCTATAGTTTGACCCATTTGCTACTTTCTTCCTTACTTTTGGCAGTGGAGACATTTGTCAGGTTCAGTTCTATAGAACCTCTTCAGTTTGCTGTTCTCTTTAAAATACAATACATGCTTTGGATTCCATCTCCCCAGAGCATAACTGATATGTTGCCCCAAATAAAGGTATCTCATAAGAGTTGAGGGGGTCTTTGTAATGCAGTTTATCTCCTGAGTTCCAGTCATTATGCTTGCCACCAGCATTATCAGTTAATATCAATTAGCCAAACTTAATTAGCTTTTAGAAAGGATTATTTACTAAGATGGTAGTAAGAGCAGTTTGTATAAAACATCCTTCTGGAAAGCTCTGAGACACATTCTTCCTTTAGAACCTTGAGAGTCCAGGGGACATGTGGGAGAAACTTATAGTTCCTGGAGATCTTTTGCTGGAATTCTCAAGATGTTTCTCTTGAGTTCAGTGCAGCTTTTCTGCTGGGCACCTTGAAGAGCCTTAGATCTCCTTCCATTCTGTCTTTGACTCCCCGTGTAGACACTGCCATTCCCTGACACTGTCCCAGAGGCCGTAGCCTGAGAAAGGAAAGAGCTCTAACTGTAGGTCTTCAGGTCACATGTGGCAACTGAGAAACGATAGTGAATTAGGGAGCACTTTCCAGGACTGGAGAAAACCCTTGCAAGACATGAGGATGAGGTGGAATACAAAGTTCAGGTAATATCAGCCAGGTCACTTTTGCTGGAACCTATCAATCAGTAAACATCTTAAGCATCTACTGTGTGCCGGACACACAGGTAAAAGTCAGTCCCTGCCCTCAAGGAGCTCACAAAATAATGGGGGAGACAACATATGGACAAATACATACAAAGCCAGCTATGTGCAGAGTAAATAAGAATTAATTAACAGAAGGAAGACAGGAATTAAGAAGGATTGGGAAGGAGAAATAAGCTTGGAAAGGTAGACTGTAGCCAGATTGTGTGGCATTCAATGGCAAACTGAGGATTTTGTAGTTTTTAGTAGTAATAGAATGCTTCTGAAGGCTCATGACCTGGTGAAGGGCATGGTTGGCCTGCGTTTTAGAAAAATTATTTTGGCAGTTGTGTGGAGATTTCCTTGAAAAAGAGAGAGACTGGAGGCTAGGAGACCTGTGAAGAGGATATTGGAGGGTGGCTAGGTGGCACAGTGAATAGAGCACCATCCCCGGAGTCAGGAGGACCTGAGGTCAAATTTGACCTCTGACACTTACCACAAAACTAGCCATGTGGCCTTGGGCAAGTCACTTAACCCCAATTGCCCTAATTCCCCCCCATCCAAAAAGCAAAAAAAGAGGATATTGGAATGGTCCACATAAGAGGTGGGGAGAACTTGAATGAGAGTTGTAACCTTATGAATGGTGAGTTAGATTTGTGGAAGTAGAATTGATGAAATGGCTTGGCAACTGGTTGGATTTAGAAAATAGGGAAAGGGATTGCAAATAAGGATACCCAGAAGGATGGTGGTAAAAGGAAAGCTTGAGGAAGATGAGTTTCTTTTGGTCATTTTGGGTTTTAGTTGCCTTTGGGACATCTAGGATACTTAGGATTCACCAGGTAGTTGGTGAGGTGGAACTGGAGTTCAAAAGCAGTTAGGGCTACATATATGTATTTGGGAGTTATCTATATACAGACATGCCTCTTGCCCTTTAAACTTTATATAATTACTTGTAGGTAATTTTGTAGACTACATCTTATTATCGTGTTTTTCCACTGCTTTTCCTTTCCTTCTGGTTTTCCCTGTTCTGCACATTTGATTTTGATTTGTGGGTCACTGGACTCTTAAATTGCTTAGTGCTTCCTAATTCCTTTATTGTGTAGGACAGCCCTTCTGGAAGGGATTAAATATCTACGCCAAAAAGACCTTGTAGCAGAGGAGGGCCACCAAAGTGATCGAGATAATTTAAATCAGTAGAGCTAATGAGGTCTCTAAAAGGAAATGTAGGAAAAAAAAAAAGCCCAGGAGAGAACCTTAGGTCCTGACTATTGCTAATTGAGGTGGGACATGAATGAGCCATCAAAAGAATCACAATTTCAGAATTAGGGATCTTAGTGGTTATCAGGTTTAACCTGTATCTGGAAAAAGAACGCCCTCAACCTACCCAGAGCTCATCACCTGCTTGAACCTTGGAAAGCCTCTTCCACTTTTTTGTCAAGAAGTTTTTCCTTACAGTCAAGTATGAACTTAGGTCTTTGTAACTTCCAGTTTTGGTTCCTCCTTCTGCCTTCTGGTGATGAAGATAATGTACTTAATTTATCTTCCACATCAAAAATATAAAGACAGTTATCTGTCCCTTCTCAGTCTTCTATAGGATCAATGTCCCCAGTTACTTCAACCAGTCCTTCTAGGACACAAATTTGAGGCCCTTTGCTATCTTGGTTATCTCCCTTTGGACCTTCTACTTATTAATGTCCTTTCTAAAATGTGATGCCCAGAATGAAGTAATATTCTAGCATTATTTGAGCAGGGCAGAGTACAGTAGTGACTGTTACATACTTATTCCTGAAAGCTATGCTTGAGTGTAGCTCAGGATTGTCTTGTTTTGTTGGTTTTTTTTTTTTTTTTGGAGAGGGAAGGAAGAAGTTACCATGTTATACTTCTGGCTTGTTGAACTTAAGATTCACTTAATATCCCAAGAGACTATAAAAAGAAGCAATCAGGCAGGAGGCCAGCAGAGAGCAGTGTTACAAAAGCTAAGAGAAAACAGTTTCCAGGAGTAAGTGTTAAAAGTAAGGCAGTCAAGAAGGATGAAAACCGAGAAAAAGCTGTGAAGTTTAGTAACGGGTCGGTGGTACTCTTGGAGAAAGCAGTTTTAGGCAGGTTGCAAGAGAATGAGAAAAGAGTAGGATATAAGGAAGTCAGGGCAACAAGAGTAGATGACCCTTTCTAAGCATTTGGCTGTGAAAAAGATGTAGATGGGATAATGGAAGGTCTGCAGGGTCAAGTGAAGAAAGGGATGAAGATAAGAGAAGGAATTCTTTTTTTTTTTTTTGTTTAGTCTCAGTGACTAGCATTTTCCCCATTACTTTTTTCTTTTTAAAAATTATTTACTTTTAGTTTACAGCATTCAGTTCCACAATCTCAAGTTCCAAATTTTTTCCTCTCCTTCTCTCCCCCTCTCCCCTCTTGGTGGCATGCAATCTGATATGGGTTCTACAAATACCTTCACATTAAACATTAGTCTAGTTGTAAAGAAGTATTATAACCAATGGAATAAATGAGAAGGAAGGAACAAAACAAGAGAGAGAACAAGGAGTTTGCTTCAATCTGCATTCAGACTGTAATTCTTTCTCTGGATGTGGACAGCCCTTTCCATCATGAGTCTTTTTGGAGTTGTCTCATATCATAAGGTTGCACTGCTGAGAGGAGCCCAGTCTATCAAAGTTAGTCATCACAGATACGATGTCTGTAATTGTGTACAAAGTTCTCCTGGTGCTGCTCTCCTCACTTAGCATCAGTTCATATAAGTAAGAGAAGGGATTCTTAAAGATGAAAGATCCTAGAGGAGCAGGGGATGGAAGGTGTCAATTAGAAGGGTTAGCCATAGTAGGTGAAAATCTACTGTTTATCAGATAAAGGAAGAGACATTATTGTATGATATTGTCTAAACTGAAGGCGTGAGAAACCTGCAGCCTCATGGCCATGTGTGGCCTTCTAGGTTCTTAGTTGTGACCTTTTGACTGAGTCCAAATTTTACAGAACAAATTCTTTTATTAAGGTGGTTTGTTCTGTGAAGTTTGGATTCAGTCAAAGGACCACACTTGAGGAGCTAGAGAGCCACATGTGACCTCAAGGCCACAAGTTCCCCATGCCAGGACTCTAAGATCTATCATATGAGATATAGAGCAGGGAAAAGGAGCTTAAGATAGGCTCTATTTCTTTAATAAATTAGGAGAGGTCCTCTGAGATAGAAAGCAGAGGGTCATTTATAAGGCTTGAGGAGAGAGTGTGTAGAAAAGTCACTTTGGAGAGGATAAAGTACCACACTGGGTCCTTCTTTTTGTTGTGAACTTCTTGAAAGCTGCCTTCAGATTCATGGCACTTGACCAGTAGTGCTGAGCCCCCACCAATGTGATAAATACTGACCTATCTCAGGGAGGGCATTACTTCATGTTATAGTGAGGTACTGTGTTATCAAAGAAGCCTCAGCACAAATTACACGATCATCTCAAGTCGGCCCTTTTCGTGCTTCTCTCAGCTTCCTGTAGCGCCATCAGTTTTGCTGTTTCCATTCCCACAGTCATACTGTTCAAATGGAGGAGGGGAACTCTTAAGGTCCACTGAACTCTCAAAAAATTTTGAAGCCCCATGCCATCATTTTCCCCTTTCTTGGTCATCTTTCCAGTATCCTTTCAAACACTTGCTCCAGAAATGTTCCCAGGCTACATCTGTTTACATAGCCACCAGAAATCATGGCAGACCTTTGAGAGGTCCCTATAAAGAGGGATAAATAGTGCTATCTTCTCTTTTTTCCTGTTGTTCTATTTCCCCACCCCATGGACACATACCTTCTTTGGGTCTTCCTCCCCCCCCAATAATAGAGCTTTATTTAGGAAGACCACTTTTTTTTTTTTTTTTGTCCTTAACATTCATTGCTTACCCTAAGCTCATTTTGAGCCCTAGAAGTCCTGACTAGGACTTTTGAAATCATTTTTAGTTGCATGCCTTTGCTTCTTTTTTGGGGAAAAATAATCTTAATTTGGTTGATGAATTTCTTATCTCTTCCCTTCTTTCTTCTCATTGTAGTTATTTCTTGGAATTTCTTTGAGCCCATTCCATTTCTCCTAGGCCAGCTTCCTATATTGCAGACACTGAGATCCTACCTATTTTGTTTCTGAAATACTGAAATCTATTCTTCATCTAAGATGCACAACAGACTTTTGCCCAGATATCTCCCTTTTTGGCCGTCACACTCTTTAATGAGAGAATTGTCATTGGCTTTTCGTCACTTTACATGATCTAACATCTAGTCCTTCAAGATCAGAAGCAAGTCCATAACAGCATTTTCCTCACCTTTTATTACTTCTATATAATTTTTTTGGAAAGTGGTCATTTAGGCAAGTTTACAGTTTATCAGCTCCTTCTGCTAACAGAAAGCATTCCAGCATATGTTCACATGATCGTTACTCTCCATTGCTTCTATAAAGATGCCTCAGATTCAGGAAACTAATCTTAAGCTTTGTGGGCAGTTCTTTAATACACTTCTACCATGATAGCATTTCTATTTCTCCCTTAACTGATTTCTTCTCTGCTTCTAGTACATGGATTTCTTCCCATTTTTACCTTGATAGGCAGCAGTAGTATAGTGGTTTTGGAGTCAGAATGACAGTAACTTAAGTATATACACAACCAATTACAGCTCTGTTTGAAGAAATGATGGGTCTTTGGGGTATGCATATTAAGTATCTAGTTAAACTCTGTAATAATATCAAGTGAGACTTAAGCCAGGGTGACATGCTTACCAGAACATGTCATGTCATTTACCACTGTCATAGAGGATGTCCATCACAGATTCCATTCTTTACAGATGATGAAGTCCTTTGGATGCTCTTGTTTGTGAATGCTGTGATTTCCAAAATTCTGCATACCTTCCTAAGTGGGATCCAGTATAACTCCAGAGTTGAGCCTGAGTATCCACATACATAAGGAATACTCCATAGACAAAGAATGCCTATTGTCTGTACTGTCAGGCATGTTAGTTGATGACCCATAATGCTTTTCCATATCATACATAATGTGTGTGTATGATGGAGAAAATACTTTAAAAGAACAGAATTAGAGAAGAAAATAGACTGACATGCATATGGGAAAATTGCCCCGTGGTTTTAATGACCTTCTCTTGAAATAAAGGCCCATCTTTGTAACATTAATATTCTGGTGATGTGATGTGGCTACCAAGCATGGCAGCATGTACCAATCTCTAAAGAATTTAAGGTTCAGGTCACCTCAAGGGCATTGGAGAGATGTGTAGACATGAGCAAGCTATACCATATTTCCAGTGAAGAACTACATAGCAGAGACAACGCAAGAGAGATTTCCAAGAAAGGGAAATAGCTGGTCATCAGAGGTAGATAATCAGTAGTTTGTCCAGTCTTTGTGTTCCATTGGTACGTTGAGATTTTTTTAAAATTAAATTTTGTTTATTTTTAGTTTACAACATTCATTTCCACAAGATTTTGAGTTACAAATTTTCTCCCCATCTTTCCCCTACCCACCACCCCAAAACAGCGATCCCACTCCCCCAATTTGCTGTCTCCTATATCCTCCCCCATCTCCCCTCTGACTTTCAGGTAGGGCAAGATGGATCTCCGTACCCCAGTGCCTGTATATCTTATTTTCCAGTTGCATGTAAAAAACAATATAACAGTAACAATAATAATAATAATTTATAAAAACATTTGACTTTAAAACTTTGAATTCCAGATTCTTTTCCTTCCTCTCTCATCACCCACCCTTACTGGGAAGATAAGCAATTCAATATAGGTTGTACATGTGTAGTTCCACAAAACATTTCCATATTGAATATACCATGAAAGACTGACTGTATTTCCTATCCCATCCCGCACTTGTTCTTTTGTCTACTTTGACCCTGTTCCTTTTCAAAAGTGTGTGTTTATAACTACCCTCCTCCCAAAAATCTGCCCTCCATTCTATCATTCCCCGTCTTATCTCCTTATCCCGTAGGGTAAGGTACCCAATTTAGTGTGTATATTATTCCCTCTTTAAGCCAAATTTCAATGAGGATAAGTTTGACCCATTCTTTTTGCCTTCCTGTTCTTCCCCTCCATTGTAACAATTTCCCCTTGCCTCTTTTATACGAGATAATTTACCCTATTTTGTCTCTCCCTATCTCTTCTCATTATATTCCTCTCTCCCCCCCTTAATTTTATTTTTTAAATATCATCCCTTCCTATTCAATTGATCCCATGCCCTCTGTCTATGTATACCTGTACACATATATACACACACTCAAATATGTATTCATATGCAGATACCCTCTTATGTAGACATCTATGTGTATGTATACATATACTGAGAAAAGTTTAATAAGTTACAATTATCATTTTTCCATGTAGGAATGTGAATTGTTCAGCTTTGATAAGTTCCTTATGATTTCTTTTCCCTGTTTACCTTCTCATGCTTCCCTTGCTTCTTGTATCTGAATGTCAGATTTTCTGTTCAACTCTGGTTTTTTCATCAAGAATGCTTGAAAGTCCTCTGTTTCATTGAATGACCATATTTTCCCCTGAAACATTATACTCAGTTTTGCTGGGTAGGTGATTCTTGGTTTTAATCCCAGCTCCTTTGACCACATATTGTAATATCATAGTGCAAATCCTTTGATCCCTAAATATAGAAGCTGCTAGGTCTTGTGTTATCCTGATTGTGTTTCCATAATACTCAAATTTTTTTTTTGGCTGCTTGTAATATTTTCTCCTTGATCTGAGAACTCTGGAACCTGGTTATAATATTCCTAGGAGTTTTCTTTTTGGGCTCTTTTTCAAGAGGTGATCAGTGAATTCTTTCAAGTTCTATTTTGCCCTCTGGTTCTAAAATATCAGGGCAATTTTCCTTGAGAATTTCTTGAAAGATGCTTTCTAGATTCTTTTTTTGATCATGGCTTTCAGGTAGTCTAGTAATTTTTAAATTATCTCTCCTGGAGCTATTTTCCAGGTCAGTGGTTTTTTTCAGTGAGATAGTTCACATTGCCTTCTATTTTTTCATTTTTTTAGATCTATTTAATAGTATCTTGATTTCTTATAAAATCATTAGCTTCCATTTGCTCCACTCTAATTCTGAAGGAATTATTCTCTTCAGTGAGCTTTTGAAATTCCTTTTCCATTTGGCAAATTTGGCTTTTAAAGGCATTCTTCTCCTCATTGGCTTTTTGGGCCTCTTTTGCCATTTGAGTTAATCTATTTTTTTAAGGTGCCATTTTCTTCAGTCAGGTTGTTGACTCTCTTTTCATGATTTTCTTGCATCGTTCTCATTTCTCTTCCCAATTTTTCCTCCATTTCTCTTGATTTTAAAAGTCCTTCTTGAGCTCCTCCATGGCCTGTAACAAGTTTATGTTTTTCTTGGAAGCTTTTGGTGCAGGAGTTCTGACTTTGTTGTCTTCCTCCCATTCCATGCTTTGATCCTTTTTGTCCCAAAAAAAGGAATCTAAGGTTTAATTGCTGTGATTTCTTTGCTTCCTTTGCTTGCTCGTGTTGCCACTCAATTGCTTGACTTTTGAGCTCTTTGCCATAGTAGAACTCTGCTTCCAGAGAGGAGAGCTTTGCCCCAAATTGCTGGGGTTTTTACAGCTGCCAGACATGTTAGTTGGGTGCCCTTTCTGCAGCCTCCACAAGCTCTGGCTTACTGGTCACACACCTCAGGGTCACCACCCAAGACAGCAATACAGATCCAGGCAGGTTAAAGCAAGAGTGATTACCCTCTGAATGGTCACTTGGTCCCCTCTGTGATCTGCAGGCTAGGAGCTCTGAAGCAGCCACGTGGATGTGGCTACACAGCTGCAATGCCTCTGCCACTTCTCACTCCAGGTGTAAAGGCTGGACCGTGCTCCTAGTCCCCCTTGGTTCCAACAAAATTCCACTGACCTTTTACTTTGTCTTTGGCATTTATAGGTTGATATTTCTGGAAACGGCCACAGTTGCTGGTGATCTGCTTTCCAGAAGTCCACTCTAGCCACTGCTGATAAGGGCCTCCCTGTCACTAAAACCATGGGCTCACACAGGGCTGGGCTTTGCTCCCAGCATGCTGTGATGGATCCTTTCTGTCTGCCTGCTGGGCTCCCTTCAGTGGTAGATTTGTTTCTCTCTGTCACTGTGGGTTCTGTAGCAATAAAATTTGTTTAGAGTCATATTTTATAGGTATTTATGGGGGGAGCTCGTGGAGTTTTCCTGCTTCTATGCTGCTATCTTGGCTCCTATGTTGAGATTTTGAAGGTGGCCTCTAGAACATAAAGCTCTATAGATTTGTGGGAGAACCTGTATAAGAATGAGAAGATACCATGGGTTGGAATCTGCATGCTGGAGGGAGCACCCACATTGATCATAGACCCATCAAAGTGTGTGCAAGGAGAGACACAAAGGAGCCCTGCCCCCTAGGCATTTATTTTCAGTGTGAGTATATGTGATATGTAGAAGAATATGAGGTAATCTCAGGAGAGAAATATGTTGGTGGAGGTAGAAATGAGAGAAGACTTTGTGGAGGTGATACCTAGCTGAACTTTGAAGGAAAGCATGAATTCTGAAAGATAGAAATGGAGAGAGTGAGAGCAAGCACTGTCTAGGCTTGGGACAGCTTAGACAAGTGCTTGGGGCAGAAATGGGAGAGTCATAGTCAGACTTTCAACCCTAGGAAGGATTAGGAATGTGAGGAAGATGATTATATCTGATGGAGCTTGTCATAATTGCTTGGTTTCTTTTGAATAAGGCTGTCTTTGACAATATTCTTATTAGTTGTGAACAGTTCTCGTGAGGTCAAATTTAACTCCTTGAATTAGAATCTGTTTCTCATGGTTTATTATACATACTCTGTTGTATATCAGCATCTGTATCTATAAGTTTTATTATTACCCTTCTTGGATATTATTTCCTGTGAATAAATGGTTCTCTTCTCTATTTCCTGTGTTGTACCTTTTACTAACTCTGGTATCTGGTTTGGCAGAGATATATATGGGCAGTTTTCTTTTTTATTTTCAATTTAAAGCTTTTTTGATGAGATTTGCAAGTTTTTAAGGCACATGTTTTTGGCTGGCCTTAATTAGATGTCGTTCACCCCCAGTTCAACCTGAAGTGATTATTAGCTTTTGATAAATCTCTTACCATATTTCAGGAAAACCAGAACCTGCTTATTCATGTCAAATCACCGTGCTTGTCTTGAGATGTTTGGTCAAGGCATTTCAGGTCACAAGAACTAACCTCTTCTTCCTGGGATATCTCCCCTGTGGTGTCACCATTCTGGGGAGCATGAGAAATTGTTTTCTCCAACTCAGTATGGACATAGCCATCTATTGATGAAATAATTCCCATGGTTCATTGGTCCTCACTGTGTCTCATTCCTCCCCTTGCTGCAGTTGTGACATGGGTTGTGATGCCCATTTGCTTCTGTTTCCCCTTTGAAGCACTTGTTCTGTCTGAGCATTTCCTTTTCCCTGGAGTAGGTGCCAGACAGCCTTTTTGTCCTTAAGAGAAGACCAAGCCTGCATTTTTGCACACACTTAGCCGTTAGTTAGCAATGATAGAAATGAAACCAGCAAATTCCCTGCAGGCCATGGATCTCTCCAGATTTTGAGAATTTTTATAGTAAGTTTTTCCACTAGTTATCTGTCACTTGTATTATTATATCAATTAATCAAATATTTAAGTGCTAAAATGCTGTTTTTCTTTATCCTTTTGGTTCTCTCTGTTCAGTTTAGCCAGCCTTCATTTGTGTATGACTGGATTACATTCCTAGTCAATTATTTTACTTGCGGCTTCCTACCCCCTATTGTCAGCTGTCAGAGATTAAACTGGGTATTGTAGCCAGAGAGGAAATAAGTATCAGAAAAAAGTAGTGGTTTACGTGTTATATGGTCCTAGGGCACTGAGAAGGACTTCCTCTCCCCTTACCAAAATAACAAATCCATATTCTCTTTAGTCAGTGAGTAAAAACTGATTCCAGAACAAAGTCTTTCATTTGTCAGTTTGAAATGTGACTTAAACTGTACACCCCTAGAGAAAGGGAACATACTGGCTTCTGCTCATACTAAGAAAGGAATGACTGGTATAGAATTCTTTGAGTACTCTGATAAAGAACGAGTAGAGAGACTCTGTGAAGGCACCAGGGAGCCTCTAGGGCTGGATAGGATTGGATAAAGAACCACAGGGCTCTTCAGGAGTAACAGTAGCTTATACTCATGTAGCACTTAGAAGCTTAATTTCCTCACAACTCTGTGAAGGAGATAAATGTATCAGCCTCATTTTTCAGACATTTGAAGTGGGCTCAGAATGGTTTAGTAATTTGTCCCTAGTCATATGACTAGCAAATAACCCAGCCAAGAATGAAACCGACATCTTCTTAATGTAAGCTCATTGTTTTCTATCACACACACACACACCATGCTGCTTCTGGAGAAGGCCCAAGGAATTAGAGCATCACAGACAAACTGGGCTTTTTAGACAACATTGCTTAGGTCCACTCTTAGGCCTTTGTGTTTGACTGCTTAAATGACTGAGTCATTGTTACCTACTGCATTTCAAAGTCAAATATAAATTTTGGATAGGCATTATGTTCTATTAACTATTTCCTCTGTTGGTGTGAATGATTTGTAGTTACCACTATTAAGGCATCAACCTGATGTCATTAGCCTTTGGGGGAAAAAATGATCTCTAAGTTGAGTAGTAAAGCATTATGTTTTTGGAAAATTTGCACTTTGAAGCTTTTTATAATTTGTCTCATATGTACATATATGTGTGTATATGTTATATTTGTAGTATACACACTTTATATAGTGTATATATATTTATAAGAGCTATCTATATGAATGAAACTTCAGTGTTTTTAAAACTTTGTTCACTTGAAAAACTATGCTGTTTCAGATAGAAATTTCTTCTGAGACTTATGGCCTTGATATAATTTTATCTTGTGTTAACCAATTAAAGTATATAAGAGATAATTTGTCTGTTTCCTTTTAGGGCTTTAGACGCAGCAAGATGCTATGGTTATTCAGTGGAGTTTACTGGATTAGGGGAACCACCACCTGGAGCTGAGGCTGTTGGGTTCTGTACTCAGATAGGAGTCTTTGTGAAAAATAAAACCAATGCTGTTGAATCTCTACATGATGAAAAAACTATGGAATGCACTCACACAACAGTAAGTGTTTTGTAAAGACTCTTAAGATGAAATGCAGACTTGCTAATGATCTTCGTAGGAAAGAGTATAAGGCTGAGAGACTTTCAGAATTAGGGGTCATTACCTCAGCTCCACCGTAGAGAATAATTTCCTCAGCTGCATATTTGATAAAAAGTTGAGCCTCTTGTTAGCACTAGAAAAGATGGCCGGCGTGTTGCTGTGTTTAGGGTGTTTTTTCTTGTATCATTTGCCTGACACCTGAATCAATTGGCGTTCTTATCAACCAGTGCAGGGGATAGTAAAACAAGCTAGGGAAAGGTGAAGAAGCTAGTTAATGCCAAGCAGTGTGATTTTTTTTTTTTTTAATTATAGCCTAGTGATGCTACAGTGCTGGCCTATTTAGACTATAAAATTAGCCAACAATTAATCAAGAAACATTTAAATGCTTTTGTACTAGGACCTGATAATACAAAGACAAAAAAAAAAGACAATTCCTTTCCTCAAGGAACTTGCATTCTATCAGGGTGGGGGGATGGGAGAGCACACACATATGAAATTGAAAGGGGGAAGATACTGGAGGCAGTGAGGAGGCTGTTGCAATAATAGCCCAAGCAGGTAGTGATAAGGACCTCACAAATTTGTGTGAGTAAATAGAAGAGAATGGATATGAGAGAGGTTGTGAAGGTAGAATGGCAAAGCTTGGCAACTGATGGGATTGGAGGTTGGGGAGTCCGAAGGAAGAGTGAAGGGTGAGCCAAAGATTGTGAATCTTAAATGACTAGAAACATGACAGTACTTTTGAAATAGGGAAGCTGGAGGTAGAGGCAGGTTTAAGGGTAAAATTGTGAATTCCTTTTTTTATACCTGTTGTTCGAGATGTCTTTGGGACATTTAGATATAGTTACCCAGCAATCATTTGGTACTGTGGATCTAGGATTCAGGAGATTAGAGCTGGATAACTGGATTTGGGCATCAGCTGCATGAAGAGAACTGAATAGATGGGAATAGATGAGCTCATAAAGAAGACCCAGAGAAGAGAGACCAGGACAGCCTCGGGGTACTTCCATGTAGGGGGTGGAATGTGGATAATTCAGCAAAGTAAACTGAGAAGTGGTTAGATCAGGAGAGAGCAGTGTTACAAACAGGGAGCTGAGAATACCCTCGAGGAAGTCATCAGCAGGGTCAGGGATTATAGACAGGTCAAGGGGGAGGAAGTCTGAGAGTAGGCCTTTAGAAATGGTTGGCCAGGGAGAGACTGGGAGCCAGATCGAATGGAGATGAGAAGTGAATATATAATATCCACATCTATTCTTGTTTCACTACTGTTTAAAAATTATCAAGTATTCAACTAATTTGTTTTGGTAAACTGTATTTAAGTGAATTTTGGTTAATTCTCTCTGCTTTTCTTTCTTTGAATTATTTCATTAAGGTCTATTTATAGTGCTTTCTATTGCTCATACTTGTTCATCTTGATTATATTATAGTAGGCATGGAAGTGTTAAAGTGGAAATGGTGCTAGGCTGGGAGTCAGGATGCCTCAGTTTGAGTCCTACCTCACTAGCTCTGTGATCCCAGGACAGTCGCCCTCTCATAGCCTCCAGTTTATCTCCTCCCAGCTGTTAATCATTATTATATGTGAAGATAAATAAGAATATACAACACTTTGCTGATCTATAAAACTGTATAAATGTTATTTTTCTGTTACATCAGTGAGTCATGGTTTATTTATTCACTCCTCTTGTTGGGCATGTAAGTTTTTGCCAGTCTTTAGAAGTTACAAATAATGCTATGAGAATCTTTGAACAGAGCATGCTTGTTGATAAAACTCTCAGAGTATATTCCTAACAGTGGAATTACTGGGTCAGAGGCAGCTATTAATTTTTCTTGGTATCTTTATTACCTAAACTTGGCTCAGTAATTCCATGTTTTTGATAAGACTCTTCTGGAAGATTTATACTTTAAAGCCACTGCTTCTAAATGTACATTAAAAAAAAATGTGACTTCCCACAGGTGTCAGGGTAAAAAGTATTATAAGTAAAATATCCTTTCTTTTCCCATTCCTTTCTAATAGACCCTAAAAATTAAGTGAGTCTTTAGTTAGTCTGCTTGATTAGATTATCTTATATTTTGTAATTTCTGGAAATTAAAATATAGTTCATTGAAGGCAGGGATTGTCAGTTTTTGGTTTGTTTTTTTTATTGGTATCCTCTGTACTACCTTTTTAGCCTTATGTTGCTCTCCTTAACGCTAGGTTCTAGGCCACCTGCCTTATTACATTCTATCTCATCGTCATGCCTTCACGTGGGCTGTCCTCCTTACTTGGAATACATTCCCTCCTCATCTGATTTCTCAGAATTTTGAGCTTCCTTCAAGTTTCAAACGAATTGTAACCTCCTATGCTCACTTTGTCTTGATCTCCACAGTTGCTAGTGTTTCACTCTCACAAATTTATACACTTTATTTTATATTTTACTTACATGCTCCCGTTCTTATCCCCTCAGTAGAATGTAAGCTCCTTGAGCACAGGGATTGTCTTAATTTTTGTCTTTGTATCCCAAGTGCCTATCAGTCTACACAGTTGAGCATGATATAAATGCTAATAAATATTTGTTGAATAGAATTAAATAGCTCTCCTAAAGTTCTTGTGATGTCCTTCAGGAGATTGATTCAACTAATAATTTTATACTTTTTCCCCCATTTTCCTCTAGAGTACAATCATTTCATAGTGGTTTTGCTTGGATTGTTTTTTTCCCCTTGATCGATGTACATGTGCACACACCTGTGCTTGAAGAACACCTTTGTGTTTCAGAACAGTACCTGAATTTTTTTGCTCCCTCCAGGTTGGTACAGTGATATATCCAAGCCTGAAGGAAGAAAAGTACCTTCGGAAGGCAGTATCCAATGAAGTTTTTTCTCAAATCTTAAAAATGAAAAGAGTTGTACTAGAGAGTCTCAAGATAAAGAATGGCAGTGATAGTGGTGATGAGCTTAAATTTGTCAAGCTTGAACGTGATGAGTCCAAAAACGATGCCACTGAGGAAGCCCCCAAACCATTCTGTATACAAAATGTATTTTATGTACCTCTGGAAAGGCTTTTCTCTTTCCCCAGAATAAAACACCTATGTGGTGACCTTGAGACGTTAAAAATGCTAATTGCCGATGAAGTGACGCTGAGCAGTGATGGTTCTTCTGTCATGATTAGCGTTGCTGATGAAGAGGACTGTGATTTGAGTGACAATGATGGGGATGACTTATGATTTGGATGACTATGGTGGGAGGAGCACGATGGTGGTGGCTCTAATGGGACTTGCCAATGATGGGGATGACCATAAAGATCATTGCTAAGTCGTTGTTGTTTTTTCGAATTCAGGGAATTAAAATTCTTGATGGGCTCTGCTGTTTTTTTTTTTTTCCTGTAGGACTTAGGACAGTTTTATTAGTTTGAGGTTTAGGGTTAAATTTAAATTATTGATGTTGTAAATCAGTAGTGCCAAACTGAAATAGAAATGGGGCCTTTGGGGGCTGCATACTGACTTAGAACATACATAAGGGTAATATGTGATTTTTTTTTTCTATCTTTTTTGTTTTGTCCCAGTGACATTCTAATCTAATTGTTGGTTTGACATCTCTGGTTCAAACTCCCTTAGTCTGACTCTCCTTATCAGAAACACATGAGCAGAAGCACTTACACTTTCAGATCACAGGGCTAGATTATGCCCTTCTGTGCTAAGCATTAATGGCAAAAATATATCCCTAGTGAGAGACATTTTTTCCTTGGAACTCGGGGTAGACATTATTTACCCCATCCAAGGCAATCTGGCGTCCTTGATGGAGGATTTGTCAGCTGCTTCTCTGCTTTGCCCTTCTCCCACCTGTGCTGTTCCTGTTATGTTTCTTCTTTTTGTTTTGTCATCCCTGGAGCAAAATGGAACCCTGCCTAGTGAGTTTTCAAATGGTCATACATTGGAATATTTGCAAGACTGCGAGACAGTGCTTTTGATTGTGAAAGTTGAGAAAAAACTGAGGGAGATGAGTAGACAGGGAATTATGGGTTTGGGAAGTAGGGAGCTTAAGTATGTGAGGGAACAGTACAAAATATAGGAGGAGGAGGAAACATTACAGCATCAACCACTCAAAGGCTAATCTGAGATAGATATCGAAGAGAGCATTCTTATGAAGGATGTCCAGTTTCAGAATGGTACATTTTCCCCCAGTACTTCCTTCCTGTACCCTCCACCTTCTAAAAGCTTTTTAATCTCCCCTGCTGGGCATCCTGTCGTCTCCTAATTTTCTTACGTTTGTGTTACAAGAACTATATTGAAAAGGGACAGGGATTGGACCTGTGACCTCATTGAAGAGAAAATACCCTTTTTGCCTAGAGTGCAATTTCACCTGTATGTCAGACCTAAGAGTCTGGAGCTCAATGGAACCTGGCTCTGCTCACTTTGCCACACTGTCCTTCCATCAATTACATATGGGATTTCTTCATTTTCTAGTATCTCACAGCAACCTGGTGTTAGCTTTATGCACCCTGACTATGGATTGTAGGCATAGAAACAAATGTAATGTGCAGAAATCAGACTCTCCAGTGTCAGACAAAAACCAAGAGCAGCCAGACTTATTCGCTTAGGAAAGTTGAGGCTTGTATTCTATAAGAAATCTTCCATGCTCTTATTAAAGTGAAAAATGACTTGAGTTTACCTGTTTAGTCAGGAAAGTAATACTTAAATTGACTTAGAAGAGACATATCACATGCAGGCTAACTGGGAAAAATGGAAACCAGAACCACCATCCAGGACACTGAGCAGAGGCGAGGATCCTAGAAGCTTCAGTTGCATAAGATTTCATAAAGATTCCAAGTTGAAAAGTAACTTGGAAAACTTCTAGTTCAGTCTGTGTGTAACGATTATTACCGCTACAACAGATTTTTAATCTCAGTGAGTGGAGTCCTACTTCCCCTGAGGACCCATTCCACGTCTGAACAGCACAGACTGTTCAGCATAGCAAGCCTAAAATTGATCTTTTGTATTTTCTGTTTCGTGGTATTGTCCTCTGGTACCAAGTAGAAGCAGTAATTCAATTCAAATAATACAAGGCTTGTGCTGAGGATACAAAGTCGGTCGTGTAGGGGCTTAAGGTCTTTTGGGGAGTACTATTTGTGAATTTGAGTAAATGAGATAATTTGTGGCAGGATGAGAACACTAATAAGAAAAGGGAGAGGACCTATAATTGGTTCATAAATTCAGTCTTAAAAGGACTCTAAGCCAGTGGTTCTCAGCCTTCCTAATGCCGTGACCCTTTAATACAGTTCCTCATGTGGTGACTGCCCATGATAAAATTATTTTTGTTGCTACTTCATAACTGTAATTTTGCTACTGTTATGAATCGTAATGCAAATACCTGATATGCAGGATGTATTTTCAGTTTTACAAATTGAACATAACCCATAGGTTGAGAACCGCTGCGAGTCTAAGCAGAGGATGCTAAGAGGCTGAGGTAAAAGTAGATGCATTCCAGCCTGCTCAAAGGCACAGGGGAACAGTGGGAAGGCCCACAGTGGATTCGAGCGTTGGGTCTGGTCTCAAACACTGGCTGTGTGACCCTGGAACAAATTCCTTAACTCCACGTCGCTTTAATCTATAAAATGAGCTGGAGAAGGAAACGGCAAACCACTCCAATATCGTTTGTGTGTGTGCAAATAATTTATTTTTTATTAATTATTTTTAGTTTTTAACATTTGCTTTTATAAGACTTTGAGTTCTAAATTTTTCCCTCTTCCCCTCCATTCTCCCCCTCCCCAAGATGGCATGCAACCTGATACAGACTATACATATAAGATCATATTAAATGTATTTCCACATTAGTCATGTTGTGAAAGAACAAAAGGGAAAAACCATGAAAAAGAAAAAAGAACAAAAAAAAGAAAATAGGGTGCTTCGATCTGTGTTCAGAACCCACAGTTCATTCTCTGGATGCGGATAGCGTTTTCCATCATGAGTCTTTTGGAGTTGTCTTAGATGATTGCATGACCCAGAAGGACTAAGTATAACATCATAATCGCACACTTGCTGCTGTTAACTGTGTATAGTGTTCTCCTGGTTCTGCTACTCCAGTATCTTTGCCAAGAAAACCTCAAATGGGGTCAAGAAGAGTCAGATACAACCGGAAAATGAATCAAAGTATGTAGTGGAGTAATGTGAAATGTTTTTGAAAAGCAGTTTGGAGCCATATCGTGAAGGGCTTTGAGTGACAATGAAAGGAGATTGTATTTAATTCAGAGCCAACAGGGACCCACAGAAGATTATTGAGGGAGTGAGTGATGTCATTTAGACCTGCACTTTATTTAGTAAGATTATTTTGTCTGTCTGTGGAAGATGGATTGGGAAGGGGCATCCCGGAAACTACAAGCTATCTTTCCTCAATACATTTGGTTTGTCTTTGGTCTAACCCTCAGCTCCTGAAGCAGATGCTGCCATCAGCCACTCTAGGACTGCTACTAACATCGGTGGGAACTCTGGAACTTGTGACCTTCCAAATTTCAAAAGGTGGTCGTCACCCAGTCAAGGGCAGGTGAGGAAGGAGGAAGCACATTTCTCTATACCTTCCTCCCCTTTCTTCTTCCCCCCCAGGACAATATCTTCTCAGAAGTTCTTAACTATTGGATTCTACCACCATTCACTCATGTGCTGCTGCATAAGCACCATTTTTAACTGGCTCATATTACAGATAAGGCCAGTGGCATCTTCTTATTTCAACCAATCAGAAGATATTTCCTGTGTTGTATCATCTGTCTTTATTTGATGATCAAAACACTTCAGTCTTCCTAAAGTAATTGTTCCTTTGATTTTGAGTCAGTCTGGGTCTTCTGGTTGTAGTGACTGGGAGTGGAGCTACACTTTAGTGTTTTCCACTGATCTGTTTTTAAAAAAACATATATATGTGTGTATATGTAGTGATGTTTTTGGCTTTTTTCTCAGTCAACATGCCGGGTCAAGTAAGTGGAATCAGGAGAATACACAAAATTTTTCAAGTGTCAAAAAGGACTTGAACTGTGATTTTAAGGACAAATCTGTGCCCTCTAGAACAGATGATAAAACACTTCTCTAAGTAGAGAGGTGGGGCTCATCTATATGCAGAACTAGATGCTGTACTGCATATACTCCACATATTTGAAACACATCATTTGCTTAATGGTTTTGTTATAAGGGAAGTTTCAATGAAGCTGTTAAAGGGAAGAGTGATTACGTTTGTTTGCTTAGCTCCAGAGGACAGAATTAGGAACTGGTAAAAATTGCACTCGCAAGTTTGGTTTTAATGTAAGGAGATGCTTCCTAAGAAGCAGACGTGTTCCAAAGTGAAATGGGCTGCTTTGAAAGGTGGGGGTTCTCTTTCCCTACACTGCTTCAAGTGGAGAATGAAGACTGGGGGTGTTGTAGAGTGGATTGTTCTTCAGTTGTGGCCTGCACTAAGTGAACTGCGAGGTGCCTTCCAACCTTGAGGTTCTTTGCTTCTTTTATCTTTGATGTCTTAGTTTTCTAGATTTTTAAATGCACAGGACAAGAGAGACTGCCTTCTGAATCCCACCCAGTACTCTACTTCTCTGTGCTAAGAATTTAGGGCATAATTCTTGATTATCTATATGTAACAGAAGTGACTGAAGGGACCAGGGCACATTTTCCTTCTCTCCACCCATCACAGGCCTGACCCATGTTCTTACTGTCATGTGCACAGTCACCATTGCTGTTTGAAGAGAGAGCAGAGAAATCCTTTCTCTTCACCGGAAATCCAAAGGAAATCTGGCACTGGATGAGGTCTCACAAAGAAGCCACCTTTAGAAGACATTGGAAGCTGTTTCTCCTAATCTTTGTAGTTCACTGAATGGGCAGTTTTTCCTGCTTCATTCTTCAGCCTTCTTGGATAGAGGTTCAGTCAACAGGGATGGACAACAACCAAGCAGAAGCTGCTGGTCACCCATGCCCTCTAGCAAGGGGGGCAGAATCTGTAGCTCACTGGAAAAGGCCAGTGTGCTTGCTCAGCCCCCTCATCATTAGGCCATACACAGACAAGAGCAGAACAGCATTATCTCAGAGAAGAGGTGTGCATAATCCAGGGTTGGGGAGTCTTTGGCCTGGAGGCAGCATTTGGCCTTCAAGGTCCTTGGGTGTGGCCTTTGTTTTACAGATATTAAGGGGGTTCTATGAAGCTTGCATTCAGTCAAAGGGCTGCATTTGAGGACCTAGAGGGCCAATGTGGCCTTGAGGCTACAGATTCTCCATCCCTGGATAATCCATCAACAAACAGTGGTGGCAATAGAGAACCATTTCCAGGCATGGACAGGATATTGACCTAACAAGAAACAGAACAGTATATGACTATGGGAGGGATTCCCCACTGATTATCTAGTAGCAATGAAGAAAAATTAGCCTGGATCCCTGATCAAGGCTCTTAGCATTTCAGTGCTTTAGGCAGCTAAAATGATGAGTGGCAGAAAAGGTAGGAATGCATTGCATAAGGAGTTCGCTCATCTAGGAGCTCCCTAGTCCATCCAATACCTATCCCTATGAATAAAATCAGGTGAGATGATCTGGAGAGGGCTGGAGAAGAGAGCTGAAGAAGTAAAATGGTAGCAGTGACAACTACTCTCCATACATTTTGTTTAATGGAATACAAGGAAAGCTCTAGGAAAGAAGACACACCTTGGTCTCCCATAAATTTAGACTCTCACTTCCCAATTTTCAGAGGTAAAGAGAGAACATCTCAAGCTCTATTTATATTAATATACCCAAACTTTAAGACATGATTTTTATTGAACATTTGTAAGACTTACATTATTACAAATACTTTACAAAAAAAAAATCAGCTGTAAAAAAAAAGGGAGACATTTTCCTGGATTTATCATTATACAGTTTAAGCACAAAAATAATATATCTAAATATGAAGGTCATTTTCCAAGCATCCAAGCAGAATACTTACGGATTCACTTCATCACACTACACACACATATGTAGAGATACTAATTGATAAATATTTTCACAATTAACCAATAAAGTACATCTACCTCTTTGGGTTTGTCTGTGTGTTTGTTTCCACAGATTAAATTAACCTTCAAGAGGAAGGGAACATTGCCTGTATTCATTTCCAAAGAACAACCAAATGGAATAGCTACAAAGTGCCCTGCTTCTGTAAAATTCCACCAGTATTGATTGGCAAGATATTTCTGGGTTTTTATAATAGAAAGTAACCACAGACGGTTGGAAACAAACTATACATTTTCCACAGAATTTAAAGCCTTTGCCAGTTTTGATCTCTAGGGAAACTGGCTTAAGACCAGTCAAATATCTACTTTATGCTTGCTGTGTCATCTTATTTAGGAAAATTCCATATATGAGGGGATTTTCCTGGAGTAGACTTTTAAGGTAGGTTTACTATATGTCCATTGCATTAGTGCATTTTAAAAGGTTTAATATATTGTAGGTACAAACTGGTACCTGAAAACTTTTTTGGACACAGTGTGTCAGGTCTGAGAGTAAGAGGTTGAGAATTTCTTGTCAAGAATTAACAATAATTGGGACGGCTTGGTGGCGCAGTGAATAGAGCACGGGCCCTGGAGTCAGGAGAACCTGAGTTCAAATCTGGCCTCAGATACTTGACACACACACATACACACACAAACTAGCTGTGTGACCTTGGGCAAGTCACTTAACCCCAACTGCCTTCCAAAAAGCAAAAAAAAAATTGAAAAAATTAAAAAAAAAAGAATTAACAACAATTTTGTTAACTGAATAAACAAAAATTAACACTGAGTAAAGGTGCTTCTTCTTCCCATACTAAACTATTAGGTTATGCAGTCTCTCATAAACATTAGGGCAGAAGAAAATCAAATTAGTGACTCGACATAAAGCACCATCCCACAGAAAGAGCACTAGACACTTATTATTCATTGATGGCAAAAAACAATCATTAGATGTTATAAAGATCACACCAGACTTTGTCAGAAGGAGAAGAACTCCAATAGCGTCTCCTATTAGAATCCCAACCCTCAGAGTTAGAGACCATCTTGTGCAGTCCTTTCATTTTACAGACAACTTGATACCCAGAGAGGAGACTTGCAAGACCAGGACTAAAACCCCATGTCAACTGACTCCCGCTCCATTTTACTAACACCATATTGACTCAAATGTTTATAATTATATCTGGATTATATCCCTGATTATTTGGAAGACATTCATTGCTATCTTATTTGAGCATGTTTTCATTGGAGCCTTGGGATATTTACTACTTTCAAGCTACTATTAGGTTGAATTTAAAGGCTCTTGGGTGTTTTTGGAGCCAGAGGGCATGGGTCTGAATCCTGGCTTAGATACTGAATGTGTGACCTTGGATATGTCACCTCTTGGGACTCAAGTTTCCTCATCTATACAATGAGGTAACTGAACTCTTAAGGTTCCTGCCACCACTACATAAAAGCCAAGCATTGTCAGAGGAAACCAATTTGGTTATTAACATTATTATTGGCATGTTCCTGGAATGAGATAAAATGATAGACTTCAGTGTCCTGCTAGAATGTCAGATTCAAAAGAGTAATTTATGTGTTCATCCAGATCTTTTCTGATTTGCGGGAACCACACTTAGCCTTGTGAAAATGGGCATTCTGACTGACCTCTACTGCTATACTCCTCTGAAAGATACCATTTTAGTTTTTTCCTTCATCTTATGTCTTTCTTAACATTCTGAAATATACTTACATTCCTTAAGAATGTAGTAATGCCCTTCTTTGGGACGAAATCAGAAAAAAAGAAAAAAAAATCTCCCTCTTTCAGATTTCCAAACCTTCTTTGGTTCTAAGTATTTAAAATTTATTTTTTAATATTTAGAAATCTATTAAAAACAACTGATTTTTAGAATTAGATCTAATTGTAAATCAGAATAAAAATTACACTTGTGGCTTCAAATATACTTGATGACTATTGTGATATTCTGAGGCAGCTGGAGCTCTAAGTGAATCAAACTAGAAAAAAGAATGCAGATGTTTAATCAGACATTAAGTTAATCAAAACCTGTAGCAATGCTGGAAAAAATATTTTTAAATCCACAAATGCAATAGTAATGGAACATGAAAGAGAAATAAAATGATGTCACAGGCTCTCATTGAATTCAGATCCTAAAGGCACTGACTGACGAGTGCTTTTTCCCTCTCCTAATTAATGCCTATATTCATTAAAACATTTTCCAACTTCACATTGGACAGTTCCAAGATCAAGATTTACTAGAAGCTGTGGGATTTTAAAAATAAAGATATGGTTTTAGCTTTCCCATTTCTCTCCACACTTTATTATTATTGTAAGCTAGTATTGCACTATGGAAAAACATTCTGGCTCTCATCTTCACACAACAAAGCCAACGGATATAATTCCAATAAAAAATATAACCTAGAAACAATATTTGGGCAATAGAAAAATAAGTTTTTCAATGTTATGCCATTAAGAAATAGTTCTTTTTAAATGATACTTTTGGTTCTCTATTAAAATTGTCCTTTCTTTTTTACAATGATTTCTATAATATATGGGACAGTCTATATGCTGTTTGCAAATAACTTTTTCTCACTTTTTAAAATAGGCTTTCCTCATTAAATCTCAATGATTGCTTCTCTGAAAAAATTTCTAAATAATGATTCAGGAAACTCAAACCCTAGTCATTCTAAGTATTCTTCAACAAATATTACTTCCCCTTTATTTTTAATCTGCATTGGCAGGGAGAATATTCATTCCAAGATTTTCCTAAACTAATGAAATCACAAGCCTAGTTCCACAATTGGCCCCCCCCCCCAAAAAAAACCCCACAAACCCAGTTCAGGCCCTATACTTAAAAACAGCACTGGGCCAAAGCATCATTAAGCAACTGTAGAATGCACATATGAACAATGGAATACCAGGAAACGACAGTTACGCCCCAACACTGGCTGTTACAACTGCTCCAAACCTCTAAATACTAGGTTGAAAATAAAACTTGAATATTCAGATTGTTCTCATTTAAACAAATATTATAATTGCTCCCTAATTTAGTCTAAATGAAAATGTTTTTGCTGAAAAGTTCTATCTGCAGACATTCCGACACAATGCTTTTCTTGGACACGGCATGTCAGGTCTGAGAGGTAAGGGGCTGGGAATTGCTCATCAAGAATTAGTATTTTGTTACAGTGATTAAATAATCCAGAATGAAAACAGGTGAAGTTCTTTCACATACATGCTGCGGTATCCACTGCTCCCCCCTAAGAAATAACTCGGCCCATAAATAAGTGGAAGTAGGCTACACAGTCTCTGTGTTCTCTGATGGGGTTTTGCTCCTCCTTTTCTAAAGGCACCTTTGGGCATGGTTAAGGAAAAACTTAGTACCTGATCAGAGAAGGCCGATAGAAGAGACTAATCCACATCGTCAGTGCCAAGCAGTAATTGGCCTGCTTTGCGCCATCCCACGTCACGTTGGACTCACTTTCCAGGCTCACCCAGAGCTAAGCTTTTGTGCCAAAGGCCACCCTGGCTCCACTGAGATGACAGTTTTACTTTTCATCTTCTGAGACTTTGCACCTAAAATCAGTAGACTTCATCATTCTGTGAGTTAAGTGAATGCCTAGCTGGGACAAGGTGACCTCTGGTGACCTAATATATTGGATGTTAAGCTTAAAAAAGTTGACCAGGAAACACTTCCAGGATGGCCGTGCCCATAGCTTTTCCCTATTAGCAAACAGGAGCAATACCATGTACAAGAATTCTACTTGATGGTGCTAATCCCACTCGTTCCTCTTAACTTTATGTACCTGTTTCTGGGCACTGCAGGTGTATTATGTTTGACAAATTTAGAAGCAATAAATGGTCTGCATATTTAGATCACAGAAAAGTATTTTCCGTAAAAGCATAGAGCCGTATTTTAAATTAAGTAATGCCTGGAAAAGGGATGTCAATTTGGTGGTGATATTTTAGGTAATATATAGGAAGAGTTCCTTGAAAAAAACTATTAATATAGGAAGAACTTATAAATTTGGAGTCTAACAGTCTATCAGTTAAAAAAAGGGCCTTCTCCTTACAGTCAAATTCCAAACATAGTAATCATCACTAATTGTGAATATAGAAATGACACTTAAAATATATAGCCTTTTTTTTCCTTTCCCAGACAGGATGTTTTCTAAGTAGAAAGCAAATATTTCACTAACATGTACATTTGCAACTTATGCCTGCACACAGCTCTCCCTGTGTAATGGTGCCTTGTACTACCACGCTGAAGTGTCTGTCATGGAACAAGAGGCACTTTGAGATGAACAAGACAAACCAATGTTCATTTTCCTTTTTTACAGAAGACACTGTTTGATCTTCTTCTGTGTACTTTCTCATGAGAGTTTGAGAAAAGGGACCTGAAAGCCCAATTATCAGCATCTGAGATCCAAAGGAAAGTTCCACTTTAGCGTTTTATCACAACTTGTTCATAGGCGCCAGATCCCACTCTGAAACAAAAGCACAAAAACAAGGTTTTAAAATCCAGAGCCCAAAATTGGCATTTTATCAGAGAATTGTGGTTAAATAACCAGGGAATTGTGGTTAAAACAAATGAACAACTCCACATCACATGCATTTTGGGAGAAACCTAACTTAGGCCAGTCCCCTAGTAGTTTAGATTTGATATTAGAACAAAACTAGACACTTTTATGTCACTCAGTAGTTTAAAAAAAAAGAATTTACTTAACCATAGCAGGAGAAAGATATTTAACGAGGACAGTCAGTAAAGACACCTTGAGTTTAGTTCACCTTAATTCAACTAGGTGAAACTCCCTTGTCTGAGTTATCCACTGTAATCCACTAGCCCAATCTATGAAAATACAATCATTCTGCCATGAAGCCAACCCCAGCAGGTAAACAACCAAGGTCAGAAGTTTAAGCTTTTGGTTCACAGAGCCAACGAAGTCACAAGGAATGTTTTAATACTTTTAAAGGAAAAACTATCTTAATCTACATGGAGGAAGGAGTAAAAGATATTATTCCTATCACAACATGTTTTTATGATGAATTTTCACACGTTACTTAAAGATTTCATGAAAATAAAGCATGCAAAATAAATAATTAGTGGATTAATGTGTTTAAATTTCTATCAGTTTCCACTACCCTAATTCCAGGTTCTGATTATATTAGACTACTGCAAGAGTAGGCTAGGTAGCTTTTTCCACTGGCTTCTACCTTTCCAAACTATCCTTCATATTAATGAAAGAATCTTGAGAAGTAGGATCATAGTTTTTGAGTTGAAAGGACCCTTAAAAAGTCATCTAGAACATCATTTCACAAATAAGGACACTGAGGACCAGTGAGGTTAAGAGACTTGCTTAAGGCCACACAAGTAGCGACAGAGTCGGATTTAAAAACAGGTCCTCTGATTCTGGGTAGCTAGGTGATATAGTGGAGAGAGCACCAAGTCAAGTCAGGGAGGCCTGAGTTCCAATCCAGCCTCAGACTCTTACTATCTATGGGACCTCTGGGCAAGTCACTTCCCCCTTTTTGCCTCATTTCCTCACCTATAAAATGAACTGGAGGAGGAAATGGCAAACCACTTTAGGACCCAGGCAAAGCAAACCCTGAATGGGGTGACAAAGAGTCACAAGACTGAAACAAGTGAACCACCACTGCCTCTGATTCTAAATGTGGCATCCTTTGCACTGCACCGTACTGTCGTCAAACATGGCAGGACAGTGCGATGCAGTGGGAAAGCAGCAGTGTGAAAACGCTGGCTCCATTACGTAAGCACAAGCAAGTCAATTCACTTGTCTGAGCGTCTTTCCTCCCCTGTGAGATGGGGATGATAATGCTTGTTCTGTGTACCTGACACAGATGTTACAAGGCTCAAACCAGATAAGCTTACGTGAGGCACTTGGCCAACTCTGAAGCATTATATAAATGTTGGTCACATCACTAATGCCATCTTATTCTCATTTTTTCATATGAGATTTCAGCTAGAAAAAGTCTTCAGCTAAGTTGGCTAGCCTGTTATCATGGAAAACTTTTCACTCGATGTAACTTGGAGATGAATATATGGGAGAGCAACATCTATTAAAACACCATTTCTTAAATTTTTAGGAATCAATAATTTGCCCAGGCAATTGTGGCAACAGCTTCGTTTGTTATGATGGTCTAGTGCTAGTACAGTTTATTGGCTGAATTTTTCAGGCTATTTTGAAGTTTGTATTTGTAGCATGAGAGTTTGCCACCTGCAATTCCATAAAAGATGTATAATTCTGATGCCACCAGGCCCTATCTTGCTGGGCTTTTGAAAGGGGTTAAATTTTTATAGCCTGCTGTGTTGGGTTACATAGTCTCCACCACTTCCTCTCAAAATCTCTTTTGTTCACTAAGTCCAAGATTCTTAAGAATAACCCACTGTAGTTTCTTGTGGCAGTGAGCTGCTCCTTAATTGACATCATAAATCCTATTTCCACAAATAAAGTCACAACTCAGTCAATCTGTTGGATGCTGCTTTGTTGACATTGTTGGTGACTTCACATGGATGTCTCCCATTAAGAGCCTTTTGCTTCCTCTGTTGGACCTTAAGTCTCTCTATAGAGAAGTCACTTTCAGTTACATTATACATATCGAGTGGTTTGGATCCACTGACCATTGCTCAGGAAGTGATGTCTACTTATAACCAAAGTACTTTTGTATGGTTACGATCAATTTAATGTGGTCCAAGAATGTTCATCCTTTTTAGCAAAGAAGTGTTAATTTTTTATGCCTGCCCTAGGGTTAAGGGCCTATGTTTTGTTAATATGGTACAGGTTTTTGTTACAGAACTTTCCAAATCTGTGATGGTCCATTTTACAATTCTGAAGGGTTATGTTAATAATGGTATTGAATAGATGTTAATAATTTTTTCCCCCATTAAGTTTGATTTCAGAATGCCAATAAGTCTTTTAGCCCATCCCAACTATAGCCATTTCCTTTTTATCTCAATGTTGGGTTTTTTCTTTTTTGCCTACAGAAGACCAAGCTATTTGTAGGTTATCTCATTTGTTCATATAAACTTAGGATTCAAGATCAAAATCTTCTGATTGTATCTTTCCTTACCATATGTATCTTACACTTACCAAGTCCAATGACATTTTAGTGTCGCTGGAGAAAGATTCCATAAGATAAAGGTGTTTTAATTTTTTTCTTTTTGTGGAGTCATATAGCTTGATGTCATTCATATACATTCCACAGTTAATATGGTGTTTTGGTCTGACTCTTTTAATTTGGAAGCCATATTCAATTCTTTTTAGGAGATAACAGCTTTAAGGCTAAAAAGGACAATAAGGGGTTTAAAGTGGTTCACTTAAAAATGCCAGATCTGAGTCAAAACCTTTGCAATAATCAGTGAAGGGAATATGTATGTTATGACCTTTTGGAGCAGTTTGTTTAATAATTACTGATATCTTTTATATTCACTAGACTTTGGGACACACCCTTTTTGCTCTTCAGCCAACATATTGTTTTCTTATTAAGTGTTTGTATGTATTTTTTGGTGTGTGATACAAGTTGAAATGCTTTGTATAAATTACATAAGCATGTAATTAGCCTATATTTGGAGGGTTCCATTGGTATTCTCATTCACTGATAACAGCCATATGATGTCTTTTGTTAAGAAAGCTGGTATCAGCCTCATGTCTGATAGAAAATTGGTAAAATGCCTTTCTAGTAATTCACATTCCCTTGAGAAGTATTTGAGCCAATCATACAGGATCTTATCTAGCCCCACTACTTTCTAGTTTGGGGGGAGAAACTAGAGTTTCCTTCACTTCTCTTGGGTGTAACTTTTCTGCTGTTCAGTGTATATGAATATGGTGCACAACTCATTTCTCATCCAACTTGCATTTTTGTTGTGCTGTACTTACTGCCACAATCCAGATGACTATAAATCGTCTACATGTCCTTCAGGGTTTCTCTCTTGCCTTTGATTTCTTTACTTCTTAAGTCCCACTGTAACGTTGTTGGTTATATTGAATTGTTCTGAATGTATCACCTCAACCTTTAGAATTTTACTTTCAGTTGCTGTTTAGCAGACTCTAGGATTCCTAATGTAATTTTGTTTTCTAGTGTTCTTTCCATGTATTTCTTTTTTTGTGCCTTTAATTGGGTGAATATAGCATTCATGTTTCTCTTGCATGTAGCAGCTGCTGCTGTCATCTTCCAATACCTTTCCAAAGATCTTCAACAGTTCTCCCAAGTCACTGGTACCCGGACAGTGTTTGATGCCTAACGGCAGGGTTTTATTCCTTGATAGTACCATCTTTCCTTATGTGGTTTGTATTGTGGCAGAAGCTACCACATAAACTGCTCTTTGTAAATCTTGAAATGTTTTCATATTTTCTGTTGAATACCATGGAAGAAGATTACCAGTTGTTTTCATGTCATCAAATTCAAAAAAAGGCTTTTCAGAATTCTAGTTTAAGCATGCCAATCTCCTTTTCAAAATCATTTGAGATTCTGGTGCTGTTGCCAGAGAGCGCTACAAAGCTCCTGCCTCTAGCTGGTAAGATGTTTCTGATTTTCTTATGATATAGTATTGGTACATAGCTAAAATGTTTATCTCTTCAGTCCCTTTTACATGCATTTGTGGTTTGCCTAATTTATAGGTCAGAGCTATCTGGACTAAAGCATTTCCAGCAAGAGGAATATTGGTATTTGATTTGTTCCAACCAAAATTTGATTTGTTTCTGTGGAACCAGAATACAAGGGAACACAATTCAATTTGCCATCTTCCTCATCAAGCTGATCATCACAGATACTTTAAAGAGGGCCAGGCCGACACTCTGTGCTGCCCTGTCTACGTCTTTGGACACTCAGAAGCAGTTACATGACGAATGAGTGGGGTGCTGGCATCATCAGTGGTGTCACCAGAGTCCAATCTGTCAGGGCTTTAGGGTTCCTGACAGGTTTTCAGAGCACATGCAGGCCTACCCTACGTTGTTACTTACTTTCTCATGACCTTGAGGATGGGTTGGAAATTGATGAGGTTATTATTATTATTACCTTTTGCAAATCATAGGATCATGGAAGGGACCTTAGAGGCTACTGAGTCTCAATCCCTTTTAAAATAGATGAGGAAACAAGCAAGGAGAAGTTAAGTGACTTGCCCAGAGTGATACAACTATGGTCTGAGACAGAATTTAAACCCACATCTTCCTGACACCCAGCCCAGTGCTCTATCCATTATGCCATGTTATCTCTTGTATCATTTAACCTTTCTAGACCTCAATTTTTCATCTGTAAAACGAGGGAGTTACATTAGTTGATCTAAAGACCCTTTCTACCTCTTAATCCCAGGATCCTGAACAATGTACAACTGTCTGGAAGATCCTTGAAGGCAAGGACTGTCTTTTGTTTCTTTTTGTATCCCCAGCCTTTATCACAGTGCCTGGCACACAGTAAGCCCTTAATAAATATTTATTCTTTGATTGATAAATGAAGGTCTTAATTTCTTCTGGCAGTGAAGTAGCCATTCCCCAAGGCTCTGTCCTCAGATGCCCCCTTCTCTAAATAATCTCTCTCTTGGTCATCTTATTCTGTGGGATTCAATTATCATCTCTATGCAAACAACTCCTTTGTCAGTCTCTTGAGCCCTGACCTAAACTCTCATTCTATATCTTCAACTACTTGAAAGATGACTAAATCTGGACATCCCATTCAGTAGATGGAGGTTTTACATGGATGTTGATCCAACAAAGGAGACTGAAAAGGAATAGTAAGACAGGGGAATCAAGAAAGACCAGTGTTGTGAAAACCCAGAAAAGTGTTCGGTCTCCAAGAGGAGACTGTCGTCAATAGTATCAAATGTTACATGAAAGTGAAGAAGAATGAAGATTATGGCTATTATGATTGACAATTAAGAGATCCTTAGTAACTTGAGAGAGAATAATTTCAGCTGAATAGTGCGGCTAGAATCCAGAGAATTTAGGAGAGAGTAAGAGGAGAGAAAGTTGAGATGTGTTTTCAAGTACAGATGTGTTTTCAAAGAGTTTGGCTAAGAAAGGGAGGAAGGATATAGGATAAGGATAATGGGATGGTGGGATCTACTGAGAGTAGTAAAGGATGGAGGACACTTGGGAGTCTTTGTAGACAACAGGGAAGGAACCTAGGGAGAGATCCAAGATTAGGGAGAAGGGGATGGTAGTGGGGACAATCTATTGGAAAAGATACAAAGTGATGGGATCAAGGATACATGTAGAGAGGTTGATTTTGGTGAGGAGTATGGCCATTACTTCATCGCAGACTGGAATAACTGAAGAAATGGAGGAGGGATTCTCTATACCTTTCAGTAATTTGTGTAACTGTGAAGATGCAGTCTATTTGGAATAACTCTTGTTAAAGACTGCTTGTGCCTCTTCATCAAAGATGCCCTGAATATGGGTGTGTGTGTATACATATTATTTTCATTGGCAAAGTAGGCACTGGGAAAGTTGGTAACTGATGATATTCTCTCAGTCACCTATTTGGGGTATTAATTTGGATAAAAAATTTTAAGGTCTTTTCCCTTTCTTGTGCTTTTTGTTCCATCTCTAGTTTCAACCTCTATTATTTTGGGGATAATTTATTTTCTCTCTTGTCAAGCTTTCTTTGTATTTATTGCTTTCTCCTGCACTTCTCTGTTTTGAGTCAACATTGTTCAAAATCTTCCGTTTTTCTATGTAAGTTTATATTCTAAAATGTGTGGTGCCCTTCATATTTAAAAACAACCGCCCAAAAAACATTGGGGGTAGAAGTAGACTATAAGCTCAATATGGCAATAATAGCCCCCCAAAATTTATGTAATCTTAGGATGCGTGAAAACAACATGTCCAGAACAAGGTTGGTGACAGTCCATCACTTGTGAAATGTCATATACTGGAGATGTCAAAGTAATGTAGAAACAAAGACCATTACACCATACATACAGATTAGTGGGGGCCATAGAGTGATATGTTTTTGTTTTTGTTTAGTCATTTCAGTTGTGTCCAATTCTTTGTGATCTCATTTGGAGTTTTCTTGGCAAAGACACTGGAAATGGTTTGCCATTTCCTTTCTAGCTCCTTTTACAGATGAGGAACTGAGGCAAACAGGGTTAAGTGACTTGCCCAAGGTCACACAGCTAGTAAGTATCTGAGGTCAAATTTGAACTCATGAAAATAAATCTTCCTGATTTCAGGTCTGGCACACTGTGCCACCCAGCTGCCCCTATATAGTGACTCAGAAAACCACACACAAACATTATCTATGCTGTGTTATATTTTTATTTATTTTGTTAAATATTTTCCTATTACATTTTGGTCTGATTTGGGTTGCACTTGGGCAACAATGTGGCTCCATGTTCGATACCTCTGTTGTACAGAACTTGGGAACTATGTTTTAGGAAGGTCATTTACAATTTGCAGTGTATTTATAAGTGATTAGGGCAGGCTGACCAATGCCTTTCCCACTGTGTACTGTAATTCACAGTAAAAAAAACTTTAAATGATATTAAAAGATTACGCAATTAAAGATTTTGTTACATTTATATTTTGACAGCATTGAAACTAATGAGCAAGAATAATTAAATTAGTTATACTAGGAAGCTACCAGATGATGGCTATTGGGATAGTCATTCTCTGGGCCTTGGTCTCCTCAAGCATAAAACAAAGACTAGATAACCTATAGGTTCTTCCATCTCTAAATCTATGACTCTATGATAAACATCTTGAGCTCTTCTTCCCCTGCTCTTCCTCTTCTTCAGCCTTTACATAGCTCATTGCTACATACTAGGTGGGCTCCTACGTGGGTGACAGCCTTCAAAGTAGTGACCTGGCAGTGTCTAGGGGTCTTCCTCAGCAGGGGACAATGTCCTGGGTTCTGTGAAATCCTTGGATTTCTCCCCTCAGGGAACTTATCTGGAGTGGAGTGGGGGGGTGGAGTCCTACCCTCCTCACGAGAGGCCATTGATCTAGGATCTTTTCCTCTAAAGTTAATTTCATTTCTGCTTTCTTCAGATGTTGCTTTGTATTGATTGCCCTTGGCACCAAAGCAGCTAGCTCTGTTTAGGGTGGTAAGACAACTCAAAACTATGAAGACTGGCCAAAGGGAGTGAGGATATTTAGCCTAGAAAAGAGAGGATTTCAGGGGAATATGAAAGTAATTTTAAAATATTGGAAGATTACTCCCTAGAAGGCAAAAGTAGGATGAAAGTTTAGAAGTCACAACAAAGCAACATTTGGCTCCGTACTAGGATGCATTAGAGCTGTCCAGAAGTATGGCAGACTTCTTTGGGAAAAGAGGAGTTCTGTCACTAGAGTTCTTCTAAGGTGGGCGAATGATCACTCGTGAGGGATGTTGTAGAATGAATTCACATGTCTCACAGAAGTTGGGTCAACTATCTCTTAAGATTATCTGAGTTTAAAGTAATGTTCACATTCCCTAATATGGGTTCATTTGAAAATTTGCAACCTTTTTGCTGTAGTGATGAAGAATTTCAGCCTATAAGTATTACAAAGTATTTAAAATACTTATTTGATCCTTAAAACAGTCCTATAAAGCATGTAATATAAGTATCTCATTTTCAGATGAAGAAATTGAAATTTAGGGAAGGTAAGTGACTTTTGCCAGATTACATAGCCAGTAAGTGACAGTGCTAAGAACAGAACCCTGGCTCTTCTACTTTCAAGCTTAATGCTTTTCCTAAAACTACACAACATTCAATTTAGTCTCAATTTCTAAAAATCTGTTTAGAATACATACCTATTTGGAAGGTGATGACTGCCAAAAGATGTACTCCCCCCAGGACCCACAAATAGCCTCAGTCCTTCCTCTAAAAATTAAAATAAAAACTATTACTTTTAAGTAATATAATAGCCATGAACAAATTTCATTTTAAATTTTAGTTTCTCCAATTTTAGAAATATATTTTAAAATTTCAAATTATGTTTTAAAGTTAAACGTTCTACCAGCTCTCTCATCAAGTTAACTCAAGTTCTATGTTAACTCGGTGCTAGAGAAATCAGTTTCTATGAATCTCCATCAATAAGTTTACTTCTCTGTCTCAACAATCACTTAAATAACAAAAACGCAGTCAATTTCAAATGATATTTGTTTTCTCAGGCACATAAAACTTTTAATACACTTTTATACACTTTCAGCTATGGAGGGAATTCTGGGAAATAAAGATTCTATTGTTGGTTTCTGTTTAAATAGCACATCCCTGGGACTTCCAGTTACCATGGTGCCTTACTATTTTGATGTATGGCCTCAATAGAATAATAAAAAAGAAAGCTGTCATATAAATTCAAAACAATTCATAATGAGAAAACCGATGTATGTTTATAAATCCAGACAAGGACAGAGGTTGTCTTTTGCTTTTAAAAAAAACAAACCTCAAAACAAATCTGTTACAAATATCTTTGCTTTTTAACAAAAAAAGTCTTTAACAAAAGTCTACTCCTTGTCAAATTCAAAAAATATTCAGAAAGAAGCAAGAAAAGTAGTCTTGGGATTAAAACATATCTATTTATTTGTTTCTCTTAAAATTAAATGCCACAATCTGTATTTATCACTGAATCTCTTCTGCTAATTCCTGATTTCCAAAATTCATTAGCTCTATAGTTCTATGCATACCTTCTGCACTAGAGTCTAGGCTGAAGTCTTGACTTTGTAATATTTTTTCAACAATATCATCTGCATCCACTCTGGTAGCATCAACGCGTTTTAGTTGAGATTCCACAGAATCTTGCTTCACAGGTAAGTACCTTTGAAGATTAATTATTAGTTTATTAAAACTTACATTTTTAAGTTTTAAAAATATTAAAAATTTTCTTTTTTTCTTTTCCATATATCAAAATATAGTATTCTAACCAGGGACCCCAAAACATACCTGTTGAGTTTTTCTGATGATTCATCACCATCTTGTTTAATGGGTGTATCAAGATTAAGATCAACTACTTTCTGTTCAGTGTCATCACATGGTTCTAGGATACTCTCAATACCTGTTGATGTACTTCCCACTGAAGCGTTTCTCTTGTGGCACAGGTCAGAGAAACTAGATGACCTGGAGTGACATGTACTATAACCTATCAATTGAAAATTAAACTGGTTACAATGCTATTATCAAGAACAGTCTATAATGCAACATTCCCTATGACAGTAAGGTTAAATCATTTTGCAGTATGAGTACTTAAAGAATTCAACTTCATTATTAACTTCTACCTGACACTTTTGATTGCTGGCTTGCATAGCTTGATGTTCTGGAATGTCCACAGGCACCAAGTTCATCTGGAACCGAGGCACTCTTTGCTGACAGATCTGTAATATGTTATGATATTATTAATATTACTGATGGAAGGCTAGACTATGTTCACTTCTGGAAGGAATGTCTGCACTGATCTGTGTTCTCTGATTCCTGCTGCTGCTTTTTTGGTGGTAGTGAGTAGTTATTCTAGGATCTCAGGGACAGCTAAGGCTTCAGACCTGCAAGCTTTCAGTGCTACCAAAGTGCCCTGACTGAGAGCAAAGTCTGATCACTGCCCCTCTGCTCTGAGCTCTGCAAATTTCTGACCAGGGTTTTGGTTTGAAAAAAAACACCTGTGAGGTTGCTTCTGACTAGAGTTGTAGCTCACTGCCCAGTACTTGGCACAGTGCTTGGTAATGTGTAGTAAACGGCTCAGTAAATGTTTACTGAACTGAAAAGGCTGTGGTGGGACTATCAGCCACTTAGAAAACTCTTCTGGTTAAGAGTAGTTGGTTCCTTTTGGTCTGCAGTTCTGCCTTGCTTAAGCTGCAGGTTTTAGTGGAGGCTGGAAGCTAAAATTGAGATTCTGTTTCATTGTGGGGAACTTGCTGCTTGTTTAGTACACACCCTAGTGTCCAAGACCCTGGACCATGGCCCTTAGGTACAAGTCCCCTCCTCCATGTACCCTGGCAGTGACCCAGAACTGGCTAGTAAGCACCAGAAGTGCCAGAAGGCACCTATTCCTTGACCCTGTGGAAAGTTAGGCACCTCTGGGACTACATTGGAGACCTCTTCTTATTCTGGTGTACAGCCTCTTCCTGTGGTAGATTGGTCTGCAAAGCACCCTCTTAGCTAGACCCTATGCCCATTGTCCACAAACCTCTGTCTTTCTCCCTATGTGAACCTGGGCTAGAAAAAAAATGATTCACTGTGCTTTTTTCCTTAGATTTCCCAATTGGGACTCAGTCTGGTGCCTTTTCTAGATGTTTGGAGGGGTTATGAGAGAGCTCATTGTACTTCTTCCTGCTTTTCCACCATCTTGGCTTTGCCTAATAAATGCTTATTGATTTGATTTCTCTTTGATCTTGGCAACCTTTGGGAAGCTTTAGGCCCTTAACCCTGCTCTGACCAGCAATCAGAAACTGCTCTCCAGAAGACCCCCATATGCCTCAGCAGTCTTTAAGTGCTCCTGTTCCCAAAAGCAAGGACATTTTTGCGGTCTTGTGTTTGTAACATTTTAACACCTTCCACACTCCATTCCTGCAGCATGGCTGTTCTGTGTATCCAGACTCTATGTATGCCCTCCTGCTGTCTCCCACAAGTATGACCTCTAAGAATTCCCTTCTCCCCTTTCTTCCCAGGTAGTATCTCTGTCTAAGTAAGGCAGCATACTGTCCCGAATTGCATTTCCTCAACCCTGAATCAATGCCTCACTTTATTTACTGATCAGCTAGTTGGTCTGAGTTTTTTTAAGTTGATATTATCTTTGGGTATATATAGGGGTTTTAATAATGATGACACTGAATCTGCTATTATAATTCTCCCCCAGTTAACTGTTTTACTTCTAACTTACATTGATTTTATTTATGTAAAACTTTACATTTTATGTAATTAAAAAGATTTTCTCTCTTGTGATCACCTCTTTCCATACTTTGGTCAAGAACTCTTCCCCTACATAGTTGTGAAAAGCATCTCTCCCTTCCCAGCCCCCACTAAGCTTTTACTGATATTTTCTGTTTCTTTTATCACCACACAGTATCTTACGTATTCCTCTCTCAATCTCTTCCATATAACAAATAGTATTTTTCAGAGTAGAAGAAAAAGTCAGTACAATTGACTGATACATTGAAGAAGTCCAAAAAGATGTGCCAAGTACAAACCATAGTCTTATGTTCCTTTGGCTCTTTTGCTTAAATCTTGTCAAGGAGGCCGTTACTACTGGCTCTCTTCTCCGTAGCCTGAGTTTATTCTTCTCATTTTTCCTTTCTTCCTTTAGGATTTTGCTTATTAGTTCCTCTCTCTTGCTTGTATTTGGTTATGCATATCTTCTCTCTCAGTCAAGTAGATTCCCCCTTCCAGGGCTCACCTACAGTCAGTACTATTCAGTGGTTTTTCAAATTTCATTTTTGGTGCTCCTTTCCAAAACGCATTTCTTTCACTCTTCTTTATCTATTTTCTCTGCTTACTCTAGACCAGCGGTTCTCATCCTGTGAGTTGCAACCCCTTTGGGAGTTGCCTAAGACCATTGGAAAACACATATTTCTGATGGTCTAAGGAACCGAGACACGGCTCTTCTATCTGTCTCCAGGTGAGTCCACCCACATGCAGATACACCCACATACAAGTATTAAAGAGTCGCAGCATTAGGAAGGTTGAGAACCACTGTTCTAGACCTTCCCTCTTATATACCTAATTTTCTCAATGATAAGCTTTTCTATATTTTAATCAGTACTGAAGAATTTATAGCAGGAAATTTGGGGGAAAATGTAATTCTGGCTTATAGAGGTTCGTATAAGAATTCTATTGTGCTTTATTAATCCATTTAAAGCTGTTTTTTATAATTGAAGCAATTCTGTTTTTCAAAAGTCTTATAGGAAGAAATCACACATACTCTTGATTCAATGAGAGCACTATTAGGCCTATGCTTCAAGAAGGCCAAAAACACAGAGTAGGGTCTCGTATGTACAAAACGATTTTGTAGCAGCATTTTTTGTAATAGGAAAATACTGTAAATAAACAAAGTGAGCACTCATGGATTGGAGAATAAAGGAACAAACTGTGATCTATTAATACAAAAGAACATTATTACACCAAAAGAAAAGTTAAAGCTAAATGAGAGAAACTTAAGATGACTCATATGAACTGATGCTGAATGAAGTAAGCTTAAAACAAAATAATTTAAACAATGACCACAGCTATGTAAAAGCAAACAACACTGCATGACTTCAGAACTGCAATCAATTGTGACTTTAGAAGTCTAAGGTTAAACATGCCTTCTGTGTCTTAGGAGAGAGGTGACAGACTAGTGGTACGGAATAAGTTATACATTTTCAGACATGCTCAAAGTTTGTATTTGATTTGTTCTGCTTGACTATCTTTGTTAGAAGAGGTGACTATATATGGGGTCAAGAAGAGTTTTTTGGAAGTAATAGGAATATAAAATAGAGAAATAATACAAAAAAAATTATAGGAAGAATCTCAAAGCCATACCTGACAATCCAAGGTGGATTTTGAGAGTCTCTCCACCCTTCCGATCCTCATGGAGAGATTCAGATTCACCAGCAATTGGTATATACATTGATGTGGATGGAGGCCTGTAAGTAAACATTTATAGGTTCAGTACTTTTGTGTGAGCCTGGAATATTATTTTAGATTATTTGTCTTTTCTAAATGTTTTCTCCAACTTAATCAGAAGCACTGACTAATCCCAGCTTTCCTCCTGACATTTATTACTGTCTGTTTAATATTCCCTTGGTATTATAAAAAGAATTTTAGGTAATATTTGACTTAAGTTTCTTTTCCACTTGCTTGGGACATCACCAAATCCTACAGGCATCTCAAACTCAACATGTCTAAAACAGGACTCATTAAATCTACTGTTCTTTTGAACTTCCCTAATACTGATGAAGGTACCACCAGCTTTCCCATCATCCAGCTTTGTAACACTGGTGCCATCATCAACTCCTCACTCTTATTTATCCTATATCTAATTGCTAGATTCTTATTTTTATTTCTATAGCATCTCTCCAAACATCCCCTTCTCTTTACTTACACAGCTGCTACTTAACTCTTGCCTGGACTATTACAATCACCTCCTAACTGGTCTCACTTTCTCAAGTCTTTACACACTTCAATCCATCTTCCAAACTGCTGGCAAAGTGGTTTTCAGGTCTTACCATGTTACTCCCCTGTTTAATAAATTCCAGTGGTTTTCTATAACCCTAAAAATAAAACATAAACTCTTCCCTTTGGCATGTAAAGCTCTTCAAAACCCGGTCTCTTCTTTCTTACACGTTGCTTCCTTCCATGTAATCTAGGGTCCAAACATAGTGATCTACTTGCTGTTCTTCACTAAGGATGCTATCTCATGTGACTGTGCCTTTCTACTGTCTTCCATGTTTAGAATGTCTTCTCTCCTCACCTTTGCCTCTTAAAATCTCAGGCTACCTTCAAGTCTCAGCTGAAATATCAGCTTTGGCAGGAGGTACGTATTAAACAATAAAATGCTTTTTCATTCATTCACTGATTCTCACTCTTCAATAAACCTTCACTGGAAACAAACCCCTATAACCACTGTTCTACTTCTCTTTCCTCTTATTACTGATCTTCCTGAACAAGTGGTCTACTTCAGTTAACTCTAGTTCCAAAATAAACAATTCTCTCCTTAACTCCCTGCAATCTTTCTTCCACAGAACTAAAACTGTGTCCTTTAAGGTCATCAGTCTCCTAGTTATCAAATTTAGTCATCTTGCCTCCATCTTTATTATTCTTGACCTCTCTATAGCAGATGCCACTGATTAACCCCACCTTGCTAAAAAAAACCTTTTCCTTCTTTATTTTCCATGACAATCACTAGCCTGGTGCTTTCAGTTCAAATATGATCATCTCCATATACAAAATGGGTGTATTTTACCTTCCAGGGTTGCTATGCAGATCAAATGAGTTAGTCATGTAAAGAGCTTCCTAAGGTGCCAGGTGTGTGAATATAAAAATGTCTCTCTACATATAGACATTACCATATATGATTTTATATAAACATTTTCTATACATACACACATAAAATGTCTCTCATTAAAAAATCATCATGATGTAACAAAGTGTTGATGTGGAGTCAAAAAACCTTAGTTTGAATCTCAGTTTTGAAATCGATCATTCATTTAATCTCCATGCCACAATTTCCTAATCTGTAAAATGGAAAAGTATGTTTTTCCCTTTTAGGGTTGCTGTGAGCAAAAGACTCCAAAGACCCTAAAGTGCGATGTAGCTGTGTGCTATTATTATTGTCACTTGTTGCCCCTCAGTGTTTTTGTCTTCCTTACTGGCTCATATCTCTCCTCTTATTCCACATTTCTCTCAGTGCTCTGTCAGAAATCTCACATATTCTTTCAAATATTAAGGTCTTTGGAGATTAATTTCAAAATAGTATCTCTAGTTCCGCTCTCTCTCCTGACCTCCACTTTCATTATGCTATTCCTCCAATCTAAAACTTATGGCTTTCACTATGCTCTTCCTCCTAGGGCCACACTTTTTTAAATTTCAAATACTTTCATTATGCTATTCCTCCAATCTAAAACTTATGACTCCCCCATGGTTTATTTAAAAAAAGTCTAAATTTCTTAGGCTTACATTGAAATCCATCCACAATCTGGACCCAACCTACCTTGCCAATGTAATCTCTCACTATGTCCTCACACACTACCTCCATTCCAGTTATGCTGGCTCATTCATTGTCCTTTAATTGTACCAGTTTTTCCTGCCTCTATGCATGGGGTTTCCCCTTCAATAAGCTTACCCTTTCCTTTCTATGTAAACCATGTCCAGGGGCAGCTACATGGTACAGTGAATAGAGCACCAGCCCTGGAGTCAGAAGGACCTGAGTTCAAATCCAGCCTCAGATACTTAACATTTACTAGCTGTGTGACCTTGGGCAAGGTACTTAACCCCAATTGCCCTGAATCCCCCCTTCCAAAAAGGAAAAAAAAAATCATGTTCATCTTTCAAAATCCAGCTTATGTACCAATTTTTCCATAAAGGCTTTTTTCAACATGTCATCTAGAAACTGTCTCCTCCTCTGAACTAGAGCACTTACTGCTTGTACCACTCACTTGGAATTTATATACTGCCTTGTGCTGTAGGCTGTATTTTCATTTGTCCCCATGTCCTTATGTGATCAATTATACTGTGACCTTAATGTATCTTAAATGTCTTTTTAAAACATTTACCACAGGGCGGCTAGGCACCGGCCCTGGAGTCAGGAGGACTTGAGTTCAAACGTGGCCTCAGACAACACTTGACATAAACACACACACAAAAACTAGCCGTGTGACGTTGGGCAAATCACTTAACCCCAACTACCCTGCCTCCCCCCTCCAAAAAGCAGAAAAAAAAAATTTTAAATGAAAACATTTCCCACAGTGGGTTGGCACATAGCAGGTGTCCAACAAATGGCTGCTGATCTGACAAAATGACAGTCATTTCCAAAATATGACTTGGCGCAGTGCCGTGATTAGAAAGTGTCTATACACACAGACAGATATCATTAATTGTCAAACACTTTGCTCATGGGGCCAATGGGGGATACAAAAGAAGAGTGAGACATGGTTCCTATTCTCAAGGAGATTATGATTTATATGGGGAAATAAGACGAAGTCACTTTTAACAATTAACGACATAGGTAATCAACTGTTAGTGTTGGTACCAAACTTTGTGAAGACAGTGAGTAAAGACCTTTTCTAGTTTGGCTGAGAAAGGGAAAAGGGATTATAGGATGATAGCTTGATGGGGCAGTGAGGTCAAGGTGAGATTTTTTTAAGGATAGGGAAGTCTCAGGTGGCAAGAAGAAGGTGGCAAGGAAGCTTAGGGAGAAGCTAAAGGCATGAGGTAAAGATGGCTGAAGTTATGATCTGCTGGAGAAGATGGGAGAGGATGAGATCCAATGCCCAGTAGCAGGACCTGACTGCAGGTAAAGTATCTGAGAGGAAATAAAAAGTTGTCTGAATAATGAGCCTGCAAATTTCATTAAAATGACTATAGTAAATATTGCAAAAGGGCAGGGAAAATGAGAAGCTGATTTTTTTTTTAGGGAAAATTATTATTTCAGTTTGGGATGTGTTGAAATTGAGTCTTCAACTACTACTTCTTGAACTGTAGAAACTAAGAGTTGGGAGAGAGCTCACTAGTAATTTTATTCAAACTTCTCAGCCAATACAGAAATCCCTTCTACTACATTCCTAACAGGAATCGAGCAGCAACTTACTACTTGAACACTTCAGTATCTATAAATAAAGTTTGGTCTAGTTTTCAGTAGCTCTAATACCACACAACAAAAGTGTAAGCACCTATGTATGCAGCACTGTACTGACTGCCAGGGGAAACACATAAGTCAGAGGAGAGATGGTGTCTGCTCTCACGGAGTTTGCAGTCTTACTGGATAGGGATAAAACACAAACAACTGTTACAATATACAACATTACATAAAAAGTCCACTAGAGAATTACAAACCAAAATGCTATGTGGGATGAGTGAAGGAATTAGCAAAGTCTTCATCAAAGAGGTGATATCTGAGCAGGGCTTCAAACGATGGATAGGGATTCAGTCAGTGAAGAGGGATAGGGATTCAGTCAGTGAAGAGGCTGGAAGGAAGGCATTTCAGGCCAACAAAGGCAAAAGGGTGGGAAAGTCCGGTGTGTGTTCACAGAAGAGTCCGCTTTACCAATAACATCCGGAGTGAGTGGAGGTCAGTCATGGGGGAATCTTTCTCATAATGGGTTGACACCTTCCAGTCTCTAACTCCCGTCTCTTGGCTCTAGTTCTCCCCTTGGAGGTGCACAGAACAGTCCAATAATACTGTTTAAAACATCTCGTGCTGGTGGACAACCATGGGTCTCAATCACAACTCTGCTACTTGCTCTTCGAGGCCCTGGACAAGTCACTTCACCTCTCTGGGTCTTGATTCCTCGTCTGTAAAACAAGGGGTTGGTCTAGTGCTATAGGCCCTATATGGGGTCACAACCCACAGTGTAAGAAGTGCTAAAAGGGTCATGAGTGGAAAAAGTTTAAGAAGCCATGGCAGATAAACTTGGTGGGACATCTTATTCTAAATCTGATTTCCTCTAATCACTCTCTTTTCTAGTAAAATATCTCCAGTTCCTTTAATCATATGACCTATGCCATAAATTCTAGGTTTTCAAAATTATTTTGGATGCATTCTATGGGGTTAATGTCCTTAAAATGTCAAACCTAGATGTGGTCTGATCCCTAGAAGATCAGGGGGCCTTTCATTTCCTTTGCAAATCCCTATAGAAAGGCATTAGATAAATGGGGTATGCCAGTATAAAAGGAACGTTATAAACTGTTTTAATAAAGTTAAATGTGTAGGACTTTGTGATTAGATTTGGTTATAATGTACTAATGATGGTACTGCAAACTTACGTTGGCTGGGGCATCTTTTAGTAGAAGGTGACCCTGGTTCCCACTTTAGATACTACTTATCACTTCTGACTTTTCAGCTCTATGATCTAGATTTATAATGATTGATTATAGTTTGTCCATCTGATAAGTGTAACCTTTACTCGGGGAAGAATTTCTCAGCTACAATTCTGATTTGCCTCATTTCAAGAAGGCTTCTGATTGTGCATGAGAACCATTTAACCATAGCCCTACAAATAAAACTAGGAAAAAGATCATGATCTTACAACTTGCTCTCCCTTAAGATATCAACATCTGGAAGGACATGGGTACCCTCCAGCAGTAACTGTCAATGCAGAATACTAACACAACCCTTAGGGGCAGGATAGCTACTCTATGTGTAGGAAATGCCTGTCCAGCCTAGCTTCACACCTCTAAGGCTGAATGGAGAGAGTGTGGGGAGAAAAGGGTGGGGACACATAATACTTTAGTGAGTACTGCCAAGAAATTCCTGGTTGGCGCACAGATTTCCCTGAGTTCACTGGTCAACTGAACTAATTTTTGACTTGTGCCCTTGAGAATTCCATGCCAAGAGCAGGTGGCTTTTTTATCCTTGAACAATGGAGCAGGCCACCATCAGGCCCTACTTCCTGGGTGGCCATTTCCTGATAACAGACTTTGAAAGGAGCTGAAGGAACTTTACAAGTTATTAATAATTCATTTTATCCCTAATCTGCCAATCAACAGATGTGCTGGTTCTAGCAGGGGAAGGAGTCTACTGTTGAACATGTCAGTATTTCTATGTTTTGGTCCAGAACCTCCAGTAAGACCAGCATACATAAATGGGCCAATCTGAGGAAGACTTGGTAGATCTAGTCTAGGATGAATTGGATAAAATAGGGCCAGCAAAGACTCTACTGATTCTTATCAAACAGTACACTTCAGCATGTAGGTGGGTTGACAATAGTCTTCTTGTGAGTTACATAATACTTTGACCTCCAACCCTCAGGCCCGACTGTTCAATCCAGAAAGACCTATGAAGCTTAAGGGGGTAGAGTAACCCAAACTGAACCTAGCTAAAATAGGGTGTAGAGCTTCGAGGAGGAGGTATGTTTGTTTTGTAGTCTGCTGGACCCGAGTTAAAGGCACGCAGAGAAAGGAAAATACACATGCTCCATGGCAAGAAGCCCACTATCAGAAGCAAAACTTCTTTCTCCTTTGGTCTCTGACAATCCAGAACATTGTTGCTGTTCCTCAACCTGGGACTACCAGGAGGCCACTCACTCCAAGTCCAGGCTTTGGTGAACATGGAAGTCTCCATCAACTTTTTATACATAGACCTGGCCCAGACTACAGCCCTGGTTTGTAGATAGTAGGGGCCATCAATACAATTAGCCTTAATGACTGGGCTAACTAGTAAATTCAGTACTCATGATCCTGAGTTGGGAGAATATGAGAAATACCTATCTCAGACATAAAAATCTCCTATAAATACCTTCAGATGTTCTGAGGAATCAGTACCTAGCTCGGCATAATCCAGACAATTCTTATGATGTATAAATAATTTTTATCCTACTGTACAACTGGCTAGAAGAGTTTCAGGGAAGGTTAAGGGGCTACTTCTTTAGAACTAGACACCAGTCAGACTGTCACATTAGTACCAGAAGTTGCAAAGTGTATATAATGCCAAAGAGGGGAGTGGTTGTCTCCACAAAGATCATAGGGAGTCTGTGACTAATTTGGTTATCAGTGACCTTGTCTAAGAAAGAAACATCTGAGAACTGTATCTATATCCATGTCTATGTTACTATCATTTGTGGAGGAAAAGAAAAATAGTTAGAGGTCTAAGAGCCTGATAATAATGGCAAGGCCATTACTATAGAAGATCAGCGTACTTTGCTCTTTATCTTTGAACTGTTACCATTTTCTTCTCTGCCTGAAGCAGCAGATTCAACTTTGAAGGATTGTCTTTTCAGAATGCTGGTCTTTTATTTCTCTTCCTATTGGGCAAAAGAACACACAAGAGCTTTTCTGCTCTCTCCTGGTGGCTGCACAGGAGGCTTTATTGGGCCTACGCCAAGAAATGTTTGGTAAATTTTCTATTCTCCTCTTAGGAATATTTGTCTTGTATCTTTAGGGGCTACTATTAAGGATTCTATTGTCATTTTACATAAGTCATTTTGGTGAGCTTTTATGTTTGTTACTGAGCTATGAATTCTCTGACTGTCCACGTACTCCAGTTCTCATTAAATACTTCTCTCTCACTCTCAAAAAAATTTGTGTTCAGTCAGTGGGATTTAGCCAACTAATAATTTTTTTGTCCACTGCTGAAAAAATTCTAAAGGTATAGAACAGAGGCTCATGACATATCTGGGGTGTTGGAGTGCCATTAACAGATAAAGTGGTAGAATACATAGGCAGTATCTTCCCAAACGTGTATATGCTTCAGTCTCTTTGACATTTCTTGGTGAGGAAAAATGAGTAGTCTCCATCAGTTTGGAATTTGGGTTATAGAAAGACATGTCATTTAGAAAACCCTGAGTTTTTCTGGCATGACATGAGTTCGAATCTTTTAGAACTTGCTGGATGACAGATAGCAGTTTAACTTGATTATATTTTGACCTCATGGGACCCTGACCAGCACCTTGGTAAAAGGCATACTTTAGTACCTGCAACAAAGCCATCTGTTCACAAATTCAGATAAATGTAATTCTGAGTAAGAGGAAATGGGATTCCTAGAATTTATTAAGGAGTGGGTCAGGGAAACGGAATGTTGTATGTTGGAATGGCCATGTGATGGCCAGAAGTAGTATTGCAATGGAAGCTCCCTGTAGTTACAAAGGACAATTTCTTAAGTTTAGATACTGCAACTGCTGTTTTACCCCAATTTTTCCAGCTTTGACCATGTCCTTCATGACTTTTTTTCAAATAATCAAAGACCTTCTGTTGGACTACTATTTAAAGAAAGTACCTTTAGGGAGTTTAAATAACGACTGGTCACTGTCTTAGGGCCACGACATCCAGACTCGTGGTAAACAAGAGTTGAGATGGCAATGGGGTATCCTTCCCTAAGCTGGTCCCTCTCCTCAGGTACTCTGGCTCTGTATGTGTGCAGTTAGCAGCAGCTGAAAAGAATGATACAATCATCGATAAAATACTTTGGACATTTACAGTAGCATTTGAGACCTAGTACTCCAGAGTGGCATCAAAAGATCAGAGATTTGGAGTAGGAAGGTACCTAAGAATTATTTAGTCCAACTCTTTGACTTTACAGATGAGGGAACTGAAATCGACTGAGATCATGAGAACCTCCGGCATACCCCCCAAGAATCAAACCAATGAAGTGAGTGTTATTTCCCCCCAGCCACTTCAATTTTCCACTGTGTATATTCCAGGCTAACACCCATGTAAGGGTTATTATAGGTCCCCCCCAAATTTCACAGCCACTCAACCCTGACTAAATTTCACTGATCTGATCTGGCAATAAGAGACACAAACATACATAATAAGAGAATTCATGCATCTAGGAAGAGATATCTATCAACAAAATTGGAAGAACCACCCCTACCCCAGCAAGAAAAGGGGTGATTTCAGATACTCAAATTTACCTATGTCAAAAATGAGAAAGAAACATAAGAAAAATGTTTTCCCACGATAAACATCACATTACTACTTCACTAAAGGGAGATGGGATGAGGACCCCTGGTTCCAGCTCACAAATGGTGTTATCAGACATTCTTTGTATGGCTCTAGCCCTGACACAACTTGCGTCCTCACAACTGCTCATCAAATGACTTCTCATCTAAGGACTACAGTTAGAGAGTAACCAGAGCACTGTAGGAACTAGGAGAGAGGAGCACAAAGAACTCACGCCCTCCCCCCCCACCAAAAAAGGCAAGGATTGAATCAAGTAATTATTAATAAATAGAACAGGGTGATTCACATTCAATCAACCAGGTAAAACTGGGATTCTGAGAAGAGGGAAGTTTAGTTTGCTCAAAATTCCAATATGGTGGCAAAACCATTAGATCTTTTAAACTTGAAAGCCTTCAATGCCCTCTATGGTCTGGTTCTGGCTTTATCTGATATTACACTCAACCCACATATTTATCTGTATCTGAGCTACAGCCAAACCAGTGCTTGCCTTCATGGTACACGCCTCACACTTGTCTGACTCCATGCCTTTATTCACATTGTTCTCAATACTGGAATTCCACCCCATACACACCTGTTAGAAATCTACCTGTTCTTTAAAGTTCAGCTCAAATGCAACCTCCTACATGAAGCCTTATTAGCTTCTAGTGCATATGGGGCACTGTAATAGTAAGTGATAAAAAAACTTGTTGAATTGAATTTTCTGATGTCCCTAGTAGTCCCCACCCCACCCCACCTTGAACGTCAATAGCATTTTCTATCCCTCTTAGGCACTCTTAAGGTATTATTTTATATTATACACACTTGTGTGTATCATATCCCCTTTTAAACTCTAAGCTTAATGAAGGTGGCAAGGACTTGTCGTAGTAAATTCTGAACCCTCCCCGCCTCTCCCCACCCCCACCGAAGTACTTAGTATGAGGTTCTGCACATAGTTGGGTGTTTAATAAACGTTTAACTAAATGAAAGAACTTCCCTCTTGAAAATATATGTGTGTAACAAGTGTGATATAGAAAATCTGAGAAATGGATTTTGCAGAGAATCTGAAAAAGCAATCTGGCAGGAAAGAGAAACCAATAAGCTACAGAAACAATGTGGATGGGATACAGCTTTTCTGCAATACTAATCCTTAAGACACAAACGTTTTTAATTAACTCTATAGTGAATATATAACTTCACCATTCATCCTCTTCAGCAAGCTGAAAGAGGAGTAAAGTTAGGTTGCAGTGGTTTCTGTTTAACCCCCAAAGTGCCAGAAAGCAATGGGTGAATGGAGTAGCTATGGACTGAACTCCTCTTGCCTTGGAAAACATTTACAATGAATAAAAGACATCTAGATGCTTACTTTTACTGATGTGAAGAGGCACTAAGTTAATTTAATGTTGAACTAAAGCAAAAATCAAACTACTACAAACCCACGGGAAATGCTATACCTACACAGGATATTAATCTCTAAAAACAAATCAACATTTAAATTTAAATAGCTGAATAACACTCAATGTTTTCATTACTTCAGGGAGCTAAATGGAAAAAAAGAGCACAATTATTGAATCTACTTGTGCTTAAATTTGGCCTGATCTAGCTGAATATATAAAATGCTACATGGTTTTTAAGAACTGCTAGAAAATCATGTCACAGATTTCACAAAATCATTTGGAAATAATTTTTCAGAAAGCTGTTGTTACCAAATGGAAAGCCGCATCATAATTTTCTACCACAGCTAAGAGAATCTGAAAGTTTGTGATATGGCCTGTAGTGGATTTTTCACATCATTTCAAATAACACACATCGTGCTTAACTTTTCAGAAAATTTTGCTTCAATACTTCTGACACTACCAATTTAGACTGCAATCCCTAGCAGACCCCAAGGGCTGGTGATAGACCTCTTCACACTGACAGTAGGTAGGCTGGTCACCAGATGACTGTGGACCTTTACTCGAAGTCTTTCCATCTAGCAGAGCTTGAGCTACACTCTCCTAAACTTTAAGAACCCAAAGTCAGGTCCATACAACAATAAAACATTAGAGTAAAACTTAAATGGAGGCTTCAGAAATTAATAAGAATTTCAGAGAAAAAAAAACTTCCTTTAATTCATTGTGTCCTTAGGATACCAACATATTAAACCATCTAACTAAAGTCAAGAATACAGCGATGCTGTTAAGTACTCAACTTGCAGTTTCTGAGCTTCAGTTTTTTCTTTAAACAATGTAACTTTTGGGGTAAATAGATATAGCAGTTCATGGTGAATTCTACAGGTCCTATAATATTAAGGACACTTACAAGCTCTGTGTGAGTCAGCCCTTCCTTGGTTAATCTTAACTATAGCATTTGTTTTGTCAAAAATACCTATAATGATATATCAGAAATCCCTGGTCTCAATAAAGTGCTACTTCCAAATGGTTTTGAAAAAGATATTCAAAAGGAACAGATTAGACTATCAAGAAGATATGCTCCTAAGAGGATGGCAACAAAGAGAGCATGGAGAGTATGTGGGCAAGGATCAAAGGAGTGAGAAAGAGAGATGAGACTATGGTAGAAATATACTACAGACCATGAAGAAATAAATAGTGAGCTCTAGCAGTGGGTCATGAAGCTGACAAAGAAACACAACTTAGAGGCAGCATGCCATTGTGGAAAGAGCGTGACATGGAGTCAGGAAGCCCTGGCTCTGAAATCTGTCTTTGATCCTCCCCAGTCCTTCAGTCTCTCTAAGCCTGAGTTTTCAGATGCCCAAGGAGAAGTAGCACATCTTGACTTTTGTCCTGCTTCTGGACTTCAGTGACCATAAGAGACTGAGGCTGATGACTTTGTACAACTCTGCCTCACTTAAATCCAATTCACCTGTGATGTCACTGGTCCTTTTTGAAAAGGAAGGACAAACAACAACACTAAAGTGAGAACAATAATTCCTATAGCACCTACATCTCAGGGTTGCTGTGTGAATCAAGCAAGAAGAGATAACAAGTGTTTTGCAAACTCTAAAACATTATTTATAGATAGATGCACATCTATAATCACTTATTCTTCTTCTTATTATTGTTATATAGTAGTGATCTGGGCTCCAAGGATCCTGGCATTCCCCGTCTTCCGCAGTGTGCTCTCTCCACTCTCCCGACCTTTCCTTTCCCCTCCCTCTCTCTCCTTCCTTCCTTCTCTTCCTTACTGTCCCCTTTTCTCTCTCTCTCTGATAAAAGCAAAAGAGATTATTGATTGATTCTTATCTTGCCTTGACGATAGTTTCATTATATGAAAAGTGGTTGCAATGAGGGAAACTATTAATTCTGGTCCTACAGATCCTGGACAATAAGAAGGAATTGAGAGCTAGCTACAAAAGAATTTCACTGACAAATTTGTTTTTTTAAAAAGGCATACACAGATGATGAAAACAAGGGCAGTTGGGTAAAAATGATTATATAAAAGTTACTGGGTGCCATAAAAATGTAAGCAATATAAAAGCTCAAGAGGTGCCAAGGGCTTGATAAATGCTAAGGACAACGAAGAAGGTTTTTAAAAAATCATGTTGGGGGGGCGGAGCCAAGATGGCAGTGTAGCAGCAGTAACATATCGCAGCTCTCACATAGCCACCCCAAAATACCCATAAAATAGGACTCTAAACCAATCCTAGAACTCCAAAACGTACACAAAGATACTTTCCACTAAAGTCAGCTCGTTTATGAGGAACCATATCAGCACTGCGAACTGAAACCAGCCTGGCCTGAAGCAGCGGAGGCTGTGCCCCGGGGGCGGCTGGACGGGAGGAGCAGAGGAGTGGATTAGCGGCAGCTGCAAGCAGTTCAGAACTAGGTCAGTGGGAATTGCGGGGAGAAAAACCCTCCGGCCAGAAGGCCTCCAGAGCAGAAAAGCGAAAGGCAGAGGTTTTGCACCTGCCTCCCCATTGCAGCTTCCTGCTCGCAGCATGCAGACAGCAGGGGGACTAAGCAATTGTTCTGAGGCCAGCAGCCTGCATCTGGATCATGGTCTTGGACCTCGGTCCTGGAGTCTTCATTATCCAGTCAGCCGGAAATAAATAGGAAGAGTCCCAGCATCTTCCTGAGAGCTATGGCAGCCCGGAGGACCCCAGAGATTTGGGACAGAGCTTTCCCTTCTGGAAGCAGAGTCCCACAGAGATTTAAAAAAAAAAATCATGGACTGAACAACCATGAGTAAGAATAAGCATAAGAAGCAAAGTAAGAACAGCTCCCAAACCCTAGATTCCTTCTTTGGGGAAAAGAAAGATCATGGGAGAGAGAGGGAGGAGGAGAACGCAACCAGAGCACCCCAACCAGGGGCCTCCAATAAACATGAAGAATGCCTTAAAGCTAGAGATGAGCTGAAGAAGGAT
>CM053586.1:49639750-49680210 GCA_028646515.1 Pseudochirops corinnae
ATAAGGTTTTATGGTTTGCAAAGCATTTTACTTACATGACATATACCTTTTCACAAGTACTACTCCAGAAGGCAGGTAGTAACATTAATCCTGTTTTATAGAGGACAAAACTAAGGCCTAGAAAGGAAAAATGAAGGGATTTGCTCAAGGTCCTACAGTTAGTGAATGACAGAGCCAAGGCTTGAACCCCATTCCCAAGATTTAGTGGCATTGAGATTCAGAAATGGAATAAATTTTAAAAATCTAGCCCTCTAGCCCAACCTACTTGTTTTATGGATGAGAAATTTGAAGCCCTAAAAGGTTAATAAACAGTCATCCAGGTAGCAAATAGCGGAACTTGGCTTTGAATGAATGTCTCACTTTTGGGCTCTGCCACTCCAGAATTTTATTTGAGGCGTACTTTAAAGTTGTTTGGAGGGGAGTGTTGGAAGCTCATCCAAGTGTTTCCTCTCCTCGTCCCCTGGAAGTCAGAGCTTGGCTTTGAACCTAAATTCTCTGGCTCCCAAATTCAGGGTTCCTATATAGGTAGTCCAGCCAACCACAGAAATAATTATGGATCTCATTTAGGAGGCTCCGCCGTGTCCTGGGTCTTGATGCAGTCAGTTCAGTACCATCCACAAAGAGCTAAAGGATCTCACAATCAACAGGGAATACCCCTTCCCTTTGATCTCTGCCTCCATACAACCTCCTGGACGATAACAAACACTTGACAAGCATCAATCTCCCTGTTTCATGCCTGAATTGATGCTAATTATCAGAGGGTAAACTAAAAGTTATTTCTGTTGTCTCTCAGCCATCTTACATTATGTTAACCTGTGCATAAAAAGTACCTTGTTAGAAGAGAACCTTTAAGGCTGCATTTTCTGATATTTAATACTTTTTTTTAGTCGACAAACAAACATAATAAGGTCATGTATTTTCTACACCTTTCAGTCAGTTACACCTTTCAGTGTAACTATGAATTATGTGTTTATGTATCTATGTGTATATACATCATGATTGTCTTTATACTGTTGCATAGTCATAAAATGCTAGCTATGAACTTTGAAGAAATGTTAAAAATCTTGTGAGAAGGTGTTTGTTCTGAATAAAGGAGGTACAGATATACTTTTAAATCACATCAGCATTGTAATAATAAATACAATGTTTTGCATGCATTACATACTTAATTAAACATTGTGTTGAATTAAATATTAAGAATTTTTTTAATTCAGTATTTTGAATAGGGCAAACCTAGTTGTTGTGAAAAGAGCACTAGTACTGAAGTTGGTTGTCATCGTCGTGATTGCATTTAATCTTTTTTTATTTCTAGAGTAGGGATCCAGAAGCATCAGTCTCCTTCATTGTATATTGCTTGAATTTAACAGGACTTACAAAGTAATTCTAAAACATAATCAAATATACTATTTCCCAATTGTGAATTGTATTTAAACTGAAGAAATATAATTGTGAGCTTTAACAGCAAATTCTTTTTTAAAACATTTGGAACTTAATGAACACAAAGAAAGGACATATAAAAAGTAGAACAGAAAAAAAAATGAGAAACGACAAATTTCTGTTTATGTACAATTTGTTTTTCTTAATATAATAAATTCAGCATGTCGCTTTTTCAAACTGTCCAGCTTGTGTTCTACTGACATTCCTTCTGTTCTCTTTTTTGTGCCTTTTTCAAAATGCTTCAGTAACCTTTTTTTTTTAATTTCTAATTTTTGGCAAACCTATTGCTAGCTCCTCTGTCCTTTCCTGTAAAAAAAGAAAGAAAAAAATAACTCCTTGTAACAAGTAAGCATAATCAAACAAATCTACAGATTTGCCGTGTTCAAAAATTCTCTTCCATGAGTTCAGTATTCCTGTCAGTAAGTTGGTAGCATGCTCCATTATCAGTCCTCTAGAACTGTGGTTGGTCATTGCATTGATTGATCAGAGTTCTTTAAGTCTTTTAAAGTTGTTTTTCACTGTAATATTGTAGTTATTGTATAAATTGCTCTGCTAGTTCTACTCACCTCACTCTGAATCAGTTCTTACAGATCTTCCAGTTTTTATCTGAAATTGTCCTTTTTTGTTGTTTCTTATTGTACAGTAAAATTCCATTCATGTGCTGTCATTTTTTTAGCCATTCTCTAACTGATGGGCACCTCTTTATTGCCTTTTTTTTTGTTTTTGTGCCACAACAAAAATAGCTACCATAAATATTTTTGTGTACGTGGGTCTTTTTCTTTCAACTTCAGATTATAGATTGAGTAGTGGTATTGCTGGGACAAAGAGTATGCACAGTTTAGTGACTTTTTGCAGCCTGGTTCCACATGGTTTTCCAGAATGGCTGCACTAATTAACCAATAGTGCTAAGGGCCTTTCTGCCTATCTGCTGTAGCCTCTCCAAAAGTCATTTTTCTCCTTTGTAATCTTTCCCAATGAGATGGGACTCCTGAGTTGCTTTCTTTGCATTTCTTTAATGAGTGATTTGGAGCATTATGGCTGTTGATAGTTTGGACTCCTTTCTTTGAGACTTACCTGTTCAGGGGCAGCTAAATTTTTTTTTTTAAGTGAAGTAGTAGATAGAGCATCAGCTCTGAAGTCAGGAGGACTTGAGTTCAAATGTGACTTCAGACACTTACTAGCTGTGTGACCCCGAGCAAGTTGCTTAACACCAATTACCCCCCCCCCCCAAAAAAAGGGGTTCATAACATTTGATCATTATCTATTATTGTAACAGTTAACTCTAGCAAGTTTTTTCTTTGGATAGGAAATAGGTCTTAGATTTCCCTCTTTCTATGACTTCTGAAAGCACATTTCTTAAGAAAAGGTGCGTTTCTCATACAACTCTTCTTTTATTTTTTATTGGAGAGGGAAGGCAAGGCAGTTGGGGTTAAGTGATTTGCCCAAGGTCACACAGCTAGTAAGTGTGTCAAGTGTCTCAGGGCGGATTTGAACTCAGGTCCTCCTGACTCCAGGACTGGTGCTATATTCACTGCACCACCTAGCCGCCTCTCATACAACTCTTCTTTAAAAATCCTATATATGAGAGATTCTACCTGATTTATTTTTCTCATATCACTTACTGAAAGTTAAGTGCATTCTCTTTCTGAATTTAAATCTATTACTTGATTGCTTTGAAAAAATGCTCAGCATTTTCCTTTTTGAATGCTACTTTTAAGCAGTGTAGTTAGAAAATGGCCTATATCCAAGAGTTATTTTGTCTTAATGAAAAGGATAATATACCTGTAATATTGATTTTTGGTCTTTATGTTAATTTGATTTCATTTGACTGAATCATTACTGGAATAACTTCTACTTAAAATTTCATAATTTTCTTAGTTCATCAAAGGCAATCCATTTTAGAGTCAACTAGTAGATTCTGTAGCAATAAAGAGGATTCCAAATTTTATGTTTTCTTTATACTTTATCTAGGCAAGCCTAGCCCTAGCCAGAGTTGTGGTTTGCATGTTCTACCTCCAAACATTTCTACCAACCAGGGATCTGAAATATCTATCGTTAGCTATTCTTTTGGGTTTAAGGCATTGCCTGTAGAAGTAACTCTTAAAATATTACCTTGGGCCTTCATGGTGGCTTTACTGTTGTCTCAGATCCAGGGTGATGGGACTAAGAAAGAAAAAGGGATGAAAAAAAAAGTCCTGGTAAGACATTGGGAAAGACCAAGAGGAAATTTGTCCTAGGGTTTATTTACATTCACACTAACCTTTTGGATCACATTAATCAGTTGTTTAATTTAATTAACTGGTTAATTTGTCCAACAAGGTCACTGTAATTCTATGTATATAGACATAGCCACTTTTAAAACAGAAATAATGCCCGACTCCATTTTAGTTGAGTACTCTAAAAATGATCTTTTCTAGCAGGACTCCCTTACTAGTGGAAGTCTTCACTAAGTTCCCAAGAAGACTTTCAGGATGACTATGAGATGCTTCCTATTAAGTAGTGTGAGGTATTGCATCTCTCTAAGTAGAGTGTAAGGTCCTTGAGGGCAGGGACTTTCTCACTTTTATATTTGTATCCCTAGTACCCAGTAGGTAGTAATGGTTCTTTTCAAATAGTTTTAAAAATATTTTTTTAAAAAGTAGGTGGCACAATGAATAGAGCACCAGCCCTGGAGTCAGGAGGACCTGAGTTCAAATCCAGCCTCAGACACTTAACACAAAACTAGCCATGTGACCTTGAGCAAGTCACTTAACCCCAATTGCCCTACATTCCCCTCTCCAAAATGCCAAAGAAAAGTAAATAAAAGCTTGATCCTAAAGCAGAGGTTTGGTTTTTTGTGTTTTTTTTTTTAATACCCCTTGAGGAGGATCATCCTATTAAGTACTGGAGTAATTGTATTTTCCAAGCAGAGTCAGATGGAGCAGAAGTCTTACAGAGAGAGAGTCATTGAGGGATTCAAACCCATAATGTGCCTCTGCAGTTAGTTTCTCATCTGTCTGTTTTGGCCAAGAGAACCTAGATGACAAAGAAGAGAAAACCATAGGGAAACAGAAAAAAAACCAGAAAAGGTCTTTTTCTTGCAAATAAAAATGTTTATGTCCCAGTAGTTAATAGGACATTGTCACAGACTTAGTCCTTTAGTAGGGCAATTAGATCTAGTAAAAACATTAATACATTAGAAGGAAGTAGCATTCCCATCTACTGGCTCCTATTTTACTACCTAGAGACATAGCCAAGTCTTTTCATCCTTGAAAAACACTAACTAGATTGCATTGCCTCTTCTAATTATCTTCCCATATTTCTGCCCCACTTTTTCAGCTAAACCATAAGGAAAAACTCTCTGTACTTGGTCCCACCACTTCTTTCCCTCTTTTTAACTCCCTGCAGTTTGCTTTCTGACCTCCATACTCAACTGAAACTTCTCTCCTCAAACTTACCAGTAATCTCTTAATTTCGAATTCTAATGGCTCTGTTTCCATCTTCATCCTTCTTGAGCACTCTGAAGCATTTGATGGTATTGGCCACCTCCTAGATCCTCTCTCTTCTTTGAGTGTTTGTGACACTGCTCTGGGTTCTTTTCCTTTCCACCTGGCTGCTTCTTAGTCCCATTTGCTGGCTCATCCCTGTCCCATGCCCAACATTGAGGATACCCATAGCTCTGTCCTAGGACGTAATCACTTTTCTCTCCACACATTCTCAGTTTGTGACCACGTCGGTTCCCTTGGGTTCCATTACTGTCCCTATGCAGATGACTCCCAGATCTATTTATCCAGCTCTAGCCTCTGTCCTTAGCACCAGTAAAGCATTGCTAACTGCCTGTTTAGATATTTCATACTGGAAATCCTTTAGGGAGCTCAAACTGACCATGTCCAAAACAAATCATCATTTTTCCTCACCTAAACTTGCCCATCTTCTAAATTTCCATATTACTGTGGAGACTGTCACCACCCTTCTAGTTGCCCAGGTCACAGTCTCGCTATCTGCTAGTGACTCCTCACTTCTACTCAGCCTACATGTCCAATTTAGTTCCCAAATCTTGCTTTTTCCTCCTTCATATCTCACCTCAGTCCTTTCTTCTCCACTCACACTGCCACCATCTAAGTTTAGATCCTTATCCCCTCTTGCCTATACTATTACAACCACCTCCCATTTGGTCCTCTTGCCTCAAGTATCTCCCTATTCCACAGACATCTTCCAAACATCCACAAAAGTGATTTTCTTTAAACATAGATCTGATCACCCTCCCAGTCTCAATAGACTCTAACAGGGGTTCTCCACTCCTGGATCTAGCAGCTCCCTGTTACCTTTAAGAATTCCTCTTTTTGGCATTTAAGGCCCTTTTTAACTTGACTTTTCAACAGTCACACCATCCCAAGTCTCCTGATCTACCTATAGCACTAAAATAGAATGCTTATTAAATCTGCAGATGACAAGCCAGAAGAGGTTAACCTTATGCTTCTTCACATACTCTATACTCCAGTGATGTTGGACAGGTTATTGTTCCTTAACAAGCAACATTCCATCTCCTGACTCTCTTTTTGTTGGCTATCCCACTAGTGCCTGGAAGAAAGGGTTGCAATACCTTTTGAGGTATGGCTATTGTTTTTTATTTCAAGCTCTCTTGTCTGCAAATACATATTGATCAAGCTAATATAAAATAGCTTATGAATATTTTATGCAAAATTTCTCATTAGAACAATCGCTGTTTATTTAGTTGGATCTTTCTTATGGTTAGAATGCAGCTAAAGAGAGTCCTTAGATCACTGAATTATATACATTGAAACTTCAGCTTGGGAAAAGCTGAAAAAGGAGAGGAAACATTTTTAAAGGTCACTAGGAAAAGAATTCCACAAATAAAATAGTAATAATGATAAGATAAGGAAGTAGAATATCCTTTGACCTTTATCTCCTCATACTGTAATGATTAGATTGAGACTGGCTGGACTTAGATAAATTGGATTGTCTAAATAATTCCCAATAAATTATGAATGAGAATGTTCTTAGTTTCGAGTCTGGTACAATGCCCCACATGGGGCCCAAGGTTCATATAAGCAATTACTTTAATAAAAATATCCAATGACCTTGGTTCAAAGTAATCCACAAGAAGATAAAAAGCATTCCAGCAGTCTGCTAGGAGGTTCCCTCAAATTTCAGGAATTCCCTGACACCTGCTGGCAAAATTTACTCGAGTGCTTCCTGTTTCACCATAGGTGAAGGTATGGAAGTATGGCAGTTAATTTAAGCCTCTCTAGTTTGCCGGTGCTCCGCTTTGCTACCAGGATATTTGCATAATAAAAGATGATTTTGTTTATCCCCAAAGTATCTCTAATTGGGGCAGGTAGGTGGAGGTGGATTAAGTGTCTGACCTGGAGTCTGGAAGACACATCTCCTGGAGTTCAAAACTGGCCACAGATATTTACTAGCTGTTTGACCCGGGGCAAGTCACTTTACCCTCATTTTTTCCTCAGTTTCCTCATCTGTAAAATGAACTAGAGAAGGAAATCATAAACCATTCCAGTATCTTTGCCAAGAAAACCCCAAATGAGGTCATGAAGAGTCAGACATGACCAAACAACAAAATCTCTTAATTGCTGAAATGTATAAAAGAGATTCTGTGGTGACCTTCTTCACAACTGTAGTGCCAGTGCAATATTTACAGTGCCCATGATCACGATCAAGCCTGTGACTATAAATATAGCATGCTGTTAGATTGCAAAATATACCAAACTCTCCACATAGAGGACAGAACTGAAGCATTTATTTAGACACCAGAAAAATGAATCCCCCAAACCAGTAAGCGGATTCCATCACAGTACCAAAGATATTCAGAAGCCATGATAATGCTGAGAGCCACAGAGACCTTTAGCCTTCCCACAAACCAACACAAAATCAATATTTACTCACAAACCTCTCTCTCCCACTCTTTCGCTAGCTGTAGCTACCAGCTTCCTGTGGGCCCTGCTTCCTTTCAGCAAACTCCTCCCATCACAGGCTCCATGTGACTACTTTCAGCCTATTAGGGGGCAGAGTTTATCTTCACAGCAGGGAAGCTTCCTGTGGGCTCTGCTCCCCCCTTCCCCAAATTCCCTCCACCACAGGCTCCAGGTGATTACATTCAGCCTATTAGGGGGCAGAGTTTACTTTCAAAGTGGGGAGGGGGGTCTGTTAAGGGGCAGGGAGGATCTTCGAATTCCTGTTCCCTTACCACACCTGTTCCAGACTCCTGGTTCCTCTGAAGCCTCTCACCTGGCATTCTGGGTAATGAGATATAGAGCAGTAGCACTGAGATTAGTGCCCACTCAGCTCTGCTTTTGTCTCACTGTCCCCCTTTGCTCCCACAAACCTAGAGGATCAAACTCTCAGAGTTTGTGAGACAATCTTTGGTAGTCTTCTGTAAGCCTTCTTGTATGGGCCCGCCCCCATTTTCTGTGTGAATTGACCTGCTTTGAGGCAGGTGGGTGGCACAATAGATAGAGCTCTGCGCCTGGACTCAGGAGCACCTGAGTTCTAAATGGGCCTCGGACATTTACTTGTTGTGTAAACCTGGGCTAGTCACTTAAACCTCAACCTCTGTTTGTCTTGGTTTCCTAATCTGTAAAATGGAGATGATAATAGCTCTTACCTTCCAGGGCTGTTGTGAGGATGAAATGAGGTAATGATTGTATAGTGCTTAGCACTGTACCTGGCACATAATAAGGACTATATAAATGTTAACTATCCTTTTTTTAAACTACTATTTTGTGGATTAACCCCTGCAAATTAGATTTCTGTTATAGGTCAGCTTTCCCTTTGTCAGTCTCTTTTTGCAATCATTAGTCTAGTTTGCCTCTCCGCCCTATAGCTGCTACTTTTTTTTTTTTTTTTTTGCTTTTTAGAGGGAGTTAAGTGACTTGCCCAAGGTCACATGGCTGGTTTTGTATTAAGTGTCTGAGGGCAGAGTTGAACTCAGGTCCTCTTGACTCCAGGGCTAGTACTCTATTCACTGCACCACCTAGCAGCTCCCACTCTATAGCTTCTTGTCTGAATCTTTCCACAAATACTATATTGAACAGTAGTTTAGAAAGCTCATACAGCAGTGCCTTCTTTTAAAAAAAAAAAGTCACCCTACTTTTCACAAATAATATGTGCAAATAAGTTTGTATTTTATTTAAATCAAATTAAGAATTTGTTGCAGTTTTATAATGGTACACAAACAAATCTCTTACAAATTATAGACATTTATTGATAAAAATATTTTATCATTTTCATATTCGTAACATAAAAATAATAGGGAATTGTACTTTCATTGATATAAATAAATCCTAAATAGAAAAACCAACTACTAGTCACAGCTGCCTTTCAACATAATAAACATCAAAATACTGCTGAGACTGTGTGGTATGGTATAAGTGCAGGGGCCTCAGAAGTATGGGTTATGTCTGACACCAAGAGGGCAATGGCTAATCCCATGGTATGTGTATACATGAGATCTACCAGCTGGAAGATGGGGAGGTGGATCCGGTCTCACTCTGCCTGCAATAGCCACTTGAAGAGGCTTGTCTTCATTGCAACCAAATTTACCCTTATACTTTGACACTTTCACCTACCTTCACGCTCCCACTCTCTTCCGTTCTGAGCCGGGCATTATACCACCCATCCACCCCTGGGAATTATCACTTTAACCACTACCTGGGGCATTCATAGCAACATCTGTGCAGGTACCACTGGGAAAATTCCCCCACTCCTAGCATGCCTCGCTTCTGTCCCCCAGATTACTTCGAAGCTAGGCAGTGACCAGTAAGAGCCCTTCCCACACCCCCACTTTTCATTTTTGGTGCGACAGAGTGTCAGGAGGAGCACGCATGGATCTTCATCACCAATCTTAAGACATTGTCTTTCTCCCCAAACTCATGCATCTTCCAAGTCTTCCATACTTCCTTGTTCCTGTCTGCGAAGAGTGGTATCAAACTCAAATAGAAATGGATCCCTGTGGGCTGCATTTGGACTTAGAAAACCATAAATTTACATTTATTTTGTTAAATGTTTCCCATTTACATTTTAGTTCTGGCCTCAGCTGGGAGTTTTCCTGGCCAGGGATTTGCCACTAATGGTCTGGGAGATCACCATCTTCCCAGTCATTCAAGTTTACAGTTTCAGTGTCACTCACCCTCACCTCAAATATCCAGTCATTGTCAAGTCTTGTCATGTTTCTCTCTACAAAATCTCTTTCTTGTCCCTTCCACTCACAAACCTTCTGCCTTAGTTCAGGCCCTCATCACCTCTCACTTGGACTGTTGTGTTGTAATAGCCTCCTAATTGGTTTTCTTGCCTCAGGTCTTGCCTTACTTCCATCATCCATCCTCTGGCAGCTGCCAGAGTAGTTTTTCTAAAATGCAGGTCTAATCATGTCAGCCCTCCTACTCACTTAACTCCAGTGGCTCATTTTTGATTCTAGGATCAAATATCATTTTATCCCAGTTTAATTTCTATTTTTGCATAAGTAATACATAAATCATAAATAAAGTAATATACACATATTGGGAGTCCATCTTCAAACATTTCTTACTGATAAGAGTGTGTAATCATAAAAGTGTGGAGATCACTGATGCAGTAGAGAGAGAAGTGGCCTCAGAGCCAGAAAGGCCTGGGTTCAAGCCCCGTTTTTGACAGACTAGCTGTGTGACCTGGACAAGCCACTAAAATTAAAAGGTGCAGAAAAGGTGCCTGTCTGCATTGATATAGAAAGTGACTCACCTGGAGTTCCATACACCAATGAAATCACAGGTCTGGATCAGGAAAAAAAAAAAGTTAAAAATGATGTAAAATTTATATCCCTTGGATAAATCAGAGCACTCTTTATTCACCCATGACCAAAACATGCTGAGGTTCAGGTACTTGTTTCAAGATCCTGTATCCCATGGTGAATCTTATTACCAGTCTATTATTCATGTGAAATAAGATCAGTCTATGTTTGGAAAGAGTTCCTTTTCCATTTGTATCCAGAAACATCTAGGTCTTCAAAATAGAATATAGACCAGGCAAGTGATTAATAAGCAAGTCTTCACATCTGTTTCATTGGGAGGAGGTATTTTTAATATTGGGAAATCTATAAAAAATACATCTTGCAAATTTATTATCTTTAAACTTTTAAAAAATGCCATCACTTTATTTACTTCAGAGTATGAATTACAGGACCTTCCATTGAGTACTTTTAAAAATTATCCACCTAATAGGAAACTTTCAAGAGGAATTTTTTGCCATAAAATGAATTTGCTAGTACCATTAGAAACATTTCAGTTTCTTCTTTTAACTTAACATTCTTCTCAGAGTATTTTGGCATAAGGAAGCCAGTGCTTTTCAGAATAATACAGAAGTACCCTGTGCTCTGACCCTGTTTCATTATACCTCCCAGTTCCTCATCTGTAAACCACTGATAATGATATCATCTGCCTCACAGGGTGCTGGTGAGGATAATGTGAGATTAAATTTTGTAAAATGCTTTGCAAACCTTAAAATTCTACATAAATTTTTAAAATGAAGCTATTTTGTAGCTACCAATGCAGCGCTTCAGCTGCTCATTTATTGTTTTGTACTCTTGCTGCCTCCAGCCCACCTTTTTTCCAGTCAAACATGCTTTTAATGATGTCTCATCTATCATAAAAGCTAACTGTAAAATTAGCATTTTAAAAATTAGGCAAGTAGATCTTAAACCAGAAAAATGTATTCCATAGTGGGGAGAAGAGAGGAAAAGAAAAGAGCGATCACCTGAGTGAGTGAGCTTGCTGGGAGGAGGAACCTCGGAGTCCCATCTAACCCGACTCCCTCATTTTATAGATGAGGAAACTGGGATGCGAGGGCTTTGTGACTTCATCATCACCATCATCATCATTGTAACTGCTGTTACTGTTCCTAGGTCACAACCTCCTGGGTTCCAGTTTCCTCATCTACAAATAATCACCATCATCATTATCGTCAATAATTATTCTAGCTAGCATTCATGTAGAATTTTAAAGTTTGCAAAGCACTTTACATATGTTATCTCATCTAGTCCTCGTAACAACCCTGTAAGGTAGGGCTATTATTATCCTCATTTCACAGATGAGGAAACTGAGACTGAGACTGAGACCTTTAAATCCAAACTTCACAGAACAAATCTGATTAAGTTTGCATTCAATTAAAGGGCCCCACTTAAGGACCCAAATGGCCTCAAGGGCATAGGTTCCCCACCCCTGGCTCTAGTCCGAGCCCCTCATCTTACTTATGGGAAGCTGCAGCCGAGAGAGGTGCGAAATACTTGCTGAGGCAGCACTAAGATTTAGTAATCACCCTAACATCCTAATGATCATCCTCTCTCTAGATGCTCTGAGATCAGCTCTCTCCTGGCTCCTGACCCAGACAGGACTGGGTGTTTGGATCGTGGACGACCAGCCTGTTTAAGTTAGAGAGGGCTAGCCACAAGTCAGTGACATTTTAGGCAACGACAGTCTGCCAGGTCAAAGAGGGAAGTCAATCTGCTTTAGTGAATGAGCAGCTATCTCAACAAAATCCCAGTTCCTTTAAGTATACAAGTAACTCTGTAGTTAGCAAAAAGTGATCTTACTGCAATAAAATGGGGTTGTCTGCTGAGGCCTAATGGGGTGCTGATAAATGTTGAACAACCAATTATTCCCTCCTCATCAAAAAAAAGTACATTTAACACACTTTTTTTTGCCGGGGGGTTAAGTGACTTGCCCAAGGTCACATGGCTAGTTAAGTGTCTGAGGCTGGATTTGAACTCAGATCTTCCTGACTCCAGGGTCAGTGCTCTATTCATTCATCCACCTAGCTGCCCCTTGACACACTTTTAAATTTAATCTACATTAACATTTTTTCTATTACTTTCTTAATTCTGGACATTCAACCGAACAATAAATCAAGCCTTGATAATAACATCTGCCAATTTCCAGAGTGCAGAAGCTTACACTAAAAATGTAGTAATTTGCTCCTTGGAGGGCAATACACACCAAGTATTTATACAGAGGTGTTAAAACCACTTTCACACTAACAGATTATATTTGTAAAACCTATAAGTCTCTTTTAAAATTTTATATTCCTGTATTAGTGGAAAAGTCACATTAAAGGACTATTGGCTTTTTGACATGCTTTGGTTTGGGAACATCATAATATTAAACTAGGATTTTTGTTACTTTTTTGAGTAACACTACATATTTCAGGTTATCTAGGACTGACATGTCAGTTGTACATAGAACAAAATAAAAATCTTGGTAATGTCATTGAAGGACATTTCTTAGTGTTGTAGCTAAAATTATAATTATATAGTTTCAATTTAGATATTCATTACTTAATTTTTTTTCAGCTGTTTCTTGTTTTTCCTAGAGTCCTGTTCCCTAAGTGATATCTTTTATGAAAATAAAACTATGATAACTGTGAAGAATCTAGAGTTTGGGTAACATATAACAATTGTCTCACTTTGTTTAAAGGTCAAACTGGACTGGATGGACTCAACAGCATAAATTCTTGGTTATTCTAGAATTCCTGAAGGCAGTTCCTTCGGTCCATTTTCTAAAAAACAACTCCTGTTATCATCTTGTGTACATGACAGATAATAGTCTAAAATTTTGTGCCTTAATGAGATTGAGCATATTGCAGTTCCATTGAGTTGCTTTGGAAATGGTGACCTCATTCATAAATGCCAGTTGTCATTATGATTGTTGTTTAATAGTAGAATTAGAGCAAAATGTTAAAAGACTTTTCCAACAGACTACTTATGCACTGTTTACCAGACCCACCATTCTCCGTGCATTTTCATATGCCATGCGCTAGAAATGCTCTCCATCCTTCCTTCAGCCTCTTGGAGTTTTGAGGTCTCTTCAGAGCTCACTTCAGATGTCACCTCCTCCAAAAGAAGCCTTTGCTGATCTCTCCTCTCCAAATTTATAGATGTATTTACTTCATATATATTTTGCATTGACTTATTAGTGTACTTGTTTCCCCCCTGGAGAATTGTAAACAGGAACTGGTTTGAATTTGTCTTCATATTATCCCTGCTGAGTACAATGCCTGGCAGAGAATGGGTACTTAATGCTTGTTCAGTTGAACTGTCCTTAACTGAACAATACTCCAAGAAACTGGAGGATCTCTAAGGGCCCTTCCAGGACTCAATTGCCAGATCATTCTGTATAGTCTGACCAAAGTAGAACAATTTCATAAAGGTAGTCTCTGATTTCATTAAAATTCTTACATTTATTACACATTTACCATTTCATTTGCAGACTTAAAGGCATTTTGTTATATTGATTGGTTACCATGGAAACAGACTCAGAAAAAGTATTTGGCAACTATGACCAAAGTCACATAGTGCTTTCCCTTCTGTGACTCATTAGCTTCCTTTGAATTTCGTAAGTCACTTAACCATTTAAAAGAAACAAAGCAACAGAAAAAAGATTTATTTTAATATTGCTAAAGGCCAGTGTTTCTAAAACAAATAGAATGATGTAGTTCTAGACATCAGCTGCTGTAACTACCAGACAATTGGAAAGGATAAAAATTGCTACTGTCCTTGTGCAAGCATAGTGCCAAAGACTTTTCATAGAACCTTTATTTTACATTATTTCACTCTCCTTTTTAATGGGCTAATTTTTATTGACGGCTTATATTAGTTACAATACCAGCAAATTGCTGTGCTGAATGACCATAGGTAAGATATTATGAAAAAAAATCAATCAACAACCAACGAAGACATTTGGATTTGGTGTTAAAGGATTAGGACCTGTTTCCTTACTTTAAAAGCATTGGGTTAGAAAAGCTTGATCTTTCAGGCAGACAGGATCACTTCTTTTCTCCTTTCATCACCTCCATGACCCCTTTTACTCTCTCCTAGTAGAGTTTCGAATGAGGAGAAATGGCTGAAAGGCCACTGGAAGAATGTCTCTACATCCAGCATAAGTACAAAGGACTATATCAGATATGAACCTAAGATTTTTTTTAATTAAAATTTTTCCCAATTTAAACATTAGCAACTTAAAATAGGATCTTGTGGTTAACTTGTGGAATAGTAGGAAAAGTGCTGAATTGAGAGCCAAGAGACCCATATTCTTCTCTTCAGTACTAATTTTTATGTATAGTACTGCAGCATAGTATGCATATTTTACTTTACAAATTTTGCTATATGGACTAGGACAGTCGTGGCTCCCCAGGCCAACAGCCTGTCAACACAGTGACCAGTCCCTCCTTTCTTTTCTCCCCACTGCCTTGGCTCTTGAGCCAGATCTGGCAGATCTGGTATATGGTATCTGTGAAAGTTTTTGGGTTTTTTTTATACATGTTACTGTTCTTACCCCTCTTCCTTATCCCTGTTCTCCATCTCCCAGTATATTTGTGCGGCCCTGGCCACACACATGGAGAGAGGTTCCAGAAAGACATTCTGAGCATGAGCATGTTACTTCAACTTTGGTAGCAGGGAAGAGAAAGAATGCCCAGTCTGAGCACTGGTGAACCAGTTCCTCTTCAAGGGGCATAAAGTAGGAGCATGAGCGTAGCTGCTCTTTGTTTTGAATTTCAGCATTGGCAAGAAAGTTGTTTCTCCAAAATTTAACCTCTCATTCAGATTTCCAGTGTTCTTGGAATGGTGTTTGGGCTGTGGATGAGGAATTTCCTACTTAAATTAGGAGATATTCTAGCACAGTAGAATGGATAGAGTAGATAGAGGATCTGGATTTGAATCTTGCCTCAGACACTTAATAGCACTCTGATTCTGGCAAGCCGGTTAACCTGTATCAGCCCATTTCCTCATTTGTAAAGTGAGTATAGCAGCATTAACCTAACAGGGTTTTTATGAGGGTCAAAAGGAGATTTTATACATACGCACAGTGCTTTGCAAATGTTAATATGTAAATTGTATATAAATGTTAAATATATTTTAATATATAAAGTTGTATATAAAAGTTATTGCATACAAATAAGAAATTAATGACATTTCTAGCTAATTAAGAATAAAGTCATTAGTAAAGATTTTTTAAAAGGCATTAGTTTTATCGCTAGAATACATGAAGTAATGTATATGTGTATATGCCTGCTATTGTGGCACAATGTAGTGAGATAAAACATGTTCACCCAGAACCTCAATGAGAAGGCATTCATTCACCCATCTTAAGGAAATTTCAGTGGTAATTTTTAACTTCCCTGATTATTTCCTTACTGTGCTGCATTTAGAACCTGAACTTTGTGTAAGATGTGACTCCACTATTATATATGAGGCAGATCACAGTATTATGTCTCAGTATCCTTACCTGTCACATGGGAATGTCTGCCCTATTTACTCCTTAAGGTTTTTATAAAGACCAATGAGATAATAGATGTGAAATAAATAAGGCTTATTATTATTATTGAAATGTGATGTGCCACCTTTGACACTTACTGGCTATATTTATGACCCAGAGCAAGTTATTTAATCTTTCAGACGACCTTGTGAGATTTAATTGTAGCTCACCTGCTGATCTTCATTTGTAAAAGGAGTTTCCTCGGCAGTAGCTTGATGTTTCACAGAGCTCGACCTTGCATGCCCTCTACCGTGTGATCTGCAAATATCTCTAAACTAATGACTTTCCCAAAATTGATATGCATTTATCACACAAAAGTGACAAAAAGCTGGCAACAGGAGGGGAAAAAGGAAGGCTTGGATAATGAAGAAATTGAATAATGAGTCCCTAAAGTAAATAAAAGGGTAGCCCATTTCCCGTCCTTAAATTCTGCTAAATGAGTGATGACTAAAGTGAGAAAATTCTTTCTGAAATCTTAATCTTCAGGTGTTCTGGAAAAATCTTTTGACATCTTGATCTAATTTCACTACTGAATGATGACAACAATAATGACAATTGGCATTTATATAGTCATTATTTTCAAGGAACTCAATATAAAGTAGTTTGGAAATATTCAAATAAAATTACCTAAATGTCTGTACTTTTTGGCCCAGAGATTCCAGTACTTATCTTATACCCCAGGGAGACCACTGGTAAGAAGAAAGTCCTCATAGATAACGTGCTTTTTCTTATAGCAAAGACTTGGAAACAAAGTAGATGCCTATCGAATGGAAGAAGGATAAACAAATTGTGGTAACTGGATGTAATGAAATGTTACTGGGCTATAAGAAAAGATATGTGTGATGAGTACAGAGAATCATGGAAAGATCCATAGGAACTGATAAAGGGTGAGGTATGCAGAACCACGAAATCAATATATGCAAAAACTACAACAATGTAAAGTGAAAGAGCAACTACACACCATTCAAAAGTGAGTGTGACAGGGGTTGCACATTGTACTTTTTCTGACTTTTTTTTTCTATGGATTGACCGGTTATGCTGATTTTTTCCTTTTTTTTTTTTTCCTTAAAAATACTATTTGTTATATGGGTTGGCCCTCTAAGAGGGGAAAGAGAGAATGAGGAATACCAGAGAAAACTATGATGATGTTAAGAAAAAAAGACATTAGTAAAAACTTATTTTTTAAAGGCTGTTGCAGTAATCCAGATGAGAGTCAGGGCTGGACTAGGTCATGTTGGTGGAGAGAAGGGGACAGATATGGGAGAGATTATGGAGGCAAAACTGACAAACTTTGGCATTGATTATATATGGGGGGAAGGGTTGAGGGAAGAAAGTAGAGAAATGACTCCAAAGTTATAAATCTGTATGACTGAAAGAATGATAATGCAACAAAAATAGGGAAATCAGGAAGACGGTTGGGTTTGAGAAGATGGTTAGAAATTCTGTTTTGAACATACTGAGTTTGAAATGCCAGTAAGACATCCAGGTAAAGATGTCTAACAGGTAGATGATATAGCCACCTTTGTTTCTTACAAAAATCTTGAGCAGAATCAAGCAAACAATTTATATATGATAACAGCAATGTTGTAACGACAAGTAACTTTGAGAGCTTTAAGAACTTTTATTAATGCAATAACCAACTGTGATTTTGAGAGGACTGATGCTGAATCATACTGTCCTGGTCTGGACTACCATTTCATGAAGCATCCAGGCTAACTTCACTCCTGGCTCCATTTCTCACTCTCTGTACTTTTCTACCTCTTCACCTGTAGCCTTGCCCCCAATACTAATCTACTTCTCAGCTCCTTTTTATATTCTGTCTTCCCCAATTAGAATGTAAGTTCCTTGAGGGTAGGGTCTGTTTTTTGTTCGGTTGGTTTTTTAGCTTGTATTTCTCTCTACAGCCTAAAACTTACTGCTTAATAAATGTTTCTCTCTCTCTCTCTCTCTCTCCTCTTTTTCCCCCTCTACCCTTCCCCCCTTTCTCTCTCATCCTCTCTCTCTCCCCCATTTTGGCCCCTCTTTCTTATCCTTCCCTCCTGACAGAAGTGATGGATAAGAGATATAAAATGAGACTTACATTTTGAGGTATGATCAATGAGGCCAATTTTTTTCCTTTCACTATACATACTTGTAAAGCTTTTGTTGAGGGAAAGAAAACAATTGCTTGTTCCTAGAAAAAAGTTTCTTTGCAGATCTTTTCCATTTTTCATCTGTTTTGTTAGCCTCTTTTCATTTTCATCCTTAAATTCTCTTAGGATAACTTTGTTTAGTTAAGTCTTTCACCAAGCATTCTTTAAGTCTCTTTTTACCCTTTGCTGCTTCTCTCTGCTTTATGCAGCAATACTGCCCGTAATCTTCCATCATGCTTTAAAATTTTTACCAACAATTTTATATTATAAACTGATAATTGACTTTGACTGCCAGTCTTCTCTATTTGGCACATAAGTTGTTTGCTGACTCAGTTGCTTTTTAGACTCTTGGTTTCCTTCTTATGGCAGTTAATTTATGTTAATTTTCTGTGTAGAATTTATTATAATTTTTGTTGACTTAATTTAAAATGACTTTTATCCATTTTCATTATCAATAACTTGTTTACATAGGTCAGCATTGAGTTGTTTCCATTGTGCATATCTTTTTCTCATCAATCTTCTTCCTTAGTCATTCTTCTGAGCTTTGTATTTTTGATAAACCTGCTCATTATTTTTGTCTTTACCCAAGTCATTGATAAGAATATTAAACACTGATCACGAGGACACTGTACTGGAGACCTTTTTCCCAGTGGTCTTTGAACCATTAATAATTATTCTTTGGATCAAGCTCTTCAACCAGTTCCAAATCTACTTAATTGTACTAGCGTCTAACGCACATCTCACCCATCTTGTCCTTAAGGATAGTATGACAGGCTTTGTCAGATGCTTTGTTACACTCTAGGTCAACTATTACCCTGATCTTTACCAGTTTAAATACCTTGTTAGAAAAAGAAAATAAGGTTAATCTCATGGGATGATGGTTCTTATCATTGCTTCCTTTTTTAATCACTCACCATGTCTTTATGAACACATTCTAGAATTTTGACAGGGACTAAATCAAACTCATTGGCATGTAGTTGCAGACTATATTCTCCTTTAAAAGAACACCTGCAGAACATTTGTCCTATGATACCTATCCTTTTCTCCATGATCTTTGAATGATTGCTGAGAATACCTCAGCCATGAGGTCCACCAGTTTTTTCATAACTCACCAAGAAGAGCTAGGTACCATTGCTCCGATTTTTGTGGATATCAGCTCCCTGTTAACCCTTTCTATGCTGTCCCTTCCAGTACAAAAATTATTATTCTCAACAGAGAAAACAAGGAAAATAATAGTTGAGCTCTGCCTTTTTTTCTCTGTTGTCCATCATCATTGTCACATCCACCACAAATGGTGGTGGATAGTTTTTTACTTTCTTTGATCCTCCTCTTTTCCCTAACGTAGCTTTTTTTTAAAAGCACCTTTTTATTGTTCTTGCTGGCCTCACTTTATCTTTAGCATACCTCACAATTATTTGACATGTTATTAGACTATAGGTATTGGTTAAATTCAACAACTAATTTTCATCTAGATTACAATATACAAAAATAACTAGTAACAAAATGATTTGTAGTATTTTGGTGGATTGTCTCCACTTTGACATTATTTAATACTTAGTGATTGTTTGGAATTTTCTCTTACATAGTTATTACATTTAGGGGCACAATGGCAGTGAATAAGGGCCAAGTCTGGGTTCAAGTCCTGCCTCTAATGCATACTAATCCTGTGACCATGGGCAAATCTGCTAACCCAGGGGGTGGGAAACCTTTTCATGTTGGAAGGCTGCATTAATATTTAGCTATAATAAAAAAAATAGGTAAGAAACCTTTGGGGCAGCTGGGTGGCGCAGTGAATAGAGCATTGGCACTGAAGTCTGAAGGACCTGAGTTCAAACCTGGCCTCAGACACTTGACACTTAACTATCCATGTGACCTTGGGCAAGTCACTTAACCCCAATTGCCTTGCCTTTTGCCCTCCCCCCCAAAAATAATAAAGATCCTGGGGACTGATTAAAAAAAAAAAAGAAATATTCAAGAAACTTCAATTAGATATACTTAAAAACATACATTATTTTGTAAAAATCTAACTACTATGTACTTAATACCTTCAAAAAAATGAAAACTATTTGTTAATTTTAAAGTTAACCTTTTAATGACTTTGCTGTCTCTGCTTTTTGTTGGAAAGCATTTGAATATTTGGTTGTAGCATAGAGGTCTGCGATTTCAGTTGATCCTCTAGATGGGGATCAGTCACTTGTGACCTTAAGGGTGTCTTGATTTGGGTTAGGTAGAAGAATGTAGGTTCACAGCAATAAGTAATTGAGAACCAAGAAAGCATTTTTCCAGCATATTGCCAAAGGCTTAGATATTCTATTGCATTTTTCCATATTTCATTTGGATCTTTTTTAGCATCAAACTGTGACTTCAAAATGTCATCTACTGAGAGCTCAATCACTTCCATCTGCAGTTCTTTAGGTGCTTTGGTGATATTGACTAGGTGAGGCTGAAATATTAATTTCAGAGTGATGTCATGATTCTCTAAGTCAGTGAACCTTTCATTGTATTCTCCAATTAATAGGTCTTTAACACTGTGTATTCTTCAGGTGATTCACATATATCATCCTGCTCATTACCTTTACTCACTGGGGAAAATGTTCATCTGAAGTTTCCTTTTGAAGAAGTGTTTTGAAAAAAAGTTTTTTGAAATGCTTGGATTTTTTTTTGCCACATGTCATATATAGACTTAGTTTTACCTTGCACAAAAATATTCAAGTCATTTTAACTTGACATGATATCACATGCAGCATTCCCAAAGACATCTTATTTCAATAATTCATATAGCTAATTCTGTTCTTCATAAAATTTAACTATCTGTTCTCACAGAGATAAAATTTTGGCTAACACCTGTCCCTGTGATAGCCAACGCACTTTAGAATAGCATGGCAGATCTATACTGAATTCATAATACATCATTCAACTTTAGCATGTTATGAAACTGACATGCCATGTTGCATTTGCACAAATACATTTAGCAATACTTACAACTTTTTACGAAGTGCCACTTAAAATAGTAGCTTTAGCACAGAGATTTTGCTGATGCGATACAGTGAAGAGAAATGAGAGCATCTGGATCTGTTAATACTTTTTTTTATCTATGCAGTAAATCCTTCATATTTTCCTGGCATTGAAAGTGTACCATCTTTACATACACTCACTAAATTTACCAAATTCAGTCCAACTTCACAACATTTATCATGAAAGTTGTTGAAGATATCTATTCCCTGTGTTTTGTTTGCTAGAGTGCTCAAAGCAAGTAACTCTTCATAGCAAAGAACATCTTCATTATGACCCAAATGAAGCATAAAACCTGCACCAAGTCAGTAATATCAGTTAATCAATCCAAAGACATTGAATAATATATATTTTCCTTTTGAAGTATTGCATTAAGTTGTTCTGTTAAGTTGAAGGCTAATTCATGCTGCCAATCAATTGTGGTTCTCCTTGAAAGAGGTAGTTGTTTGTACTTTGAAATGTTATCGGGGTCTAAGCATCCTACAGCTTTGATAATGCATGTTTTCACAATTTCCACATCACTGAGTGGCTTCCCTTTTTCCTCAAGTATATAAGCTCTTTTATAAGTTGCTTCAGTGGCATTTACAACTCTTATTGCTGCTTGAAAGAATTGTCTTTGCTTTTGCTTTTCATCCTTTAATTTCTGCAATACAACCTCTCACGACTCTCCCTCTTAATTTAAAATATTTGTGGTACTTCTGTGTGTTATAATGCTGATGAGCATTCAATTTCTTTAATGTTGATATAGCAGTATCACAAAGCAAGCAAATCATCTTATTAGCAGAAACAAGATAATATTGCAATTCCCACTCAGTAAAAAAATCTGCTTATTTCCTTCAGTGTACTCTTGGTCTTCTTTAACATGATGGCTTCTTAAGCAGACAGAAGTAAAAAATACTGCTGAGCTGTGCAACTATTCACAAATTCCACTTCAAACAGAAACCCAGTACACTGTTATCAAAAGCTGATAACAGACTGGCATACTCGACCCCCATAAACAGCCTTGTGCGGTAGTGGCACCAGTCAGGCAAGAGAAGTTAGGACTAAATAATGAACGTTGCAGCTGTCAATTTAGCCCTCGTGGCTTAATAGCATTCTAATTGTGGCAGTCAATCTGGGAGGATTATTTCATTGAAATTTGCTTTATTCTTTGGTATTTTAAATGTTTATTTTAAAAATAATAACATAAAAGATGAACAAAAATGTATTAATAAAAGTAAAAGGATTTGTTCTGTAAAATTTGGATTCGGTCAAAAGGCTGCACTTAAGGACCTAGAAGGCCACAGGTTCCCTACCCCTGTCCTAACCTTTCAGTACCCAAGCCACATCTCTAAGGTTATTATAGACGAGAGGCAGCATGGCATAATGCACAGTGTTAAGGAAACTTGGGTTCAAGTGCCACCTATTTGAGCAACCCTGTATTAGGGGAGGCCTGATGCTGGCGCCCTTGTCTGGTTCACTGTTGGAGCAAAATTAGATGCTTGTAGGTCCAGTTTACAAAAGGATTTTGGTTTGGTTTGGTTTTTGCTTAGCTATGGTACAGGGAAGATCTCAGGAACAATTAAAGTAGTACTTGATTCCAGCTGTGGTAGATGTGTCCTCCCTCATTCCTTATGGAAAACACATCTGGTCAGCAGAGCAGGGTAGGATGACTCACATGATCTCAGGCATCCACCAAGTCTGAAAGGCCCAGGCTCCACTTAGGAGACTTTGTATGCCCTTAGTGGCCAACTATATCACAGAGAGGATTCTTAAATTGCTATATACTTTTGAGCCCTACTGAATTTTCAGAAGCAAACCTGGCGGTGGGATGAATATACTAACAAATTATGCCTCCTGCTGTTTTTCAAGCAGAATTGTAAAAGCTCTCTAGATACCCCAGTAGGAAGTATCTCACATCTAAGATGGTCTCATGTAACTATGCATACACATTGGGGTATTTAGTTGTATTCTTTTTTTTTTTAGTTTGGGTAAAAATATTTCAAAGGAAACATTTTCTAAACAGATTTTTAGAACAAGAACATCAATGTGTATTTTTCTCTTTTTGGTACTTTCTAAAAATCCTGGTTGCCAATTCAGTATCACTTATCAGACTAAAGTACAAGAGTATAATTTTTTTAAGCACATATCTAGTATAGTGATTAACTGGTTCCTTTGTCTTCTTCCCCAGAGAGGTGGTGCAAGCAAACTGTGTTCACTGGAGAAAGAAGTTCTCGTTTATGTGCAAAATGAGTGCAAGTGCTACCACGGGTGTTCTGGATCCTTGCATTTACAGGGTCTCTGTGAGGAAGGTAAAAATAGCACACAATTTATCCCTTTTACAAACCATAATTATTTTCATAGTAATTTTCTTTGTGTAATTATTGCTGTGCCTTTTCTCTTTTGTTATACCTATGATATGTCATGTAATTGGGCTTTCCGTGATTGTAATTATAATTTGCTAAAGAAATACAGTAAATTTGAAGAAAATTTTAAAGTCAGAAACGTAAATACAAGACAAGAAGCCTGTCTCATTAGCATTGTATGTCTTATTGTTAATGACACTGTATAATCATATTGGAGGTTAAACAAAAGATAAACCTGGAAATGTGCATAAAGAATATATAAATATATGTATATAATATGAGTATATGATACTATACTAGTACCTTTAGAAGACAGAAAAAAAAAAACAAATTTATCTAAAGAGACCTTAAATAAGCTTGGATATTTTACCCTTTTATGCTAGATCAAAAGAGATGCATTTTAGCCTTCTTACTGACTCTCTCTTTGGAATGAAGTAGGCACCTTTAATTTTCTTTCACCCACATAGCTGAATTTATTTTATTAAAACAAGGATAACTAGAGAGTCAGAAGATTTGTATTCAGATACTGCTGCTTCTACTTATTAGCTATGTAACCTTGGCAAGTCATTTCACCATTTTAAGATTCAATTACCTCATCTGTAAAATGAGGGTCATAATTCCTACCGTTACTAATTCATGGTTTTGTTGAGAGGATCAAATGAGATAATATATGTGAAAGCATTTTGTAAATTGTAAGTATTGTATTATTTTGGGTAACTATATTTTGATATTAGGCCAAAAGTACAATTTCACCTAGTAAATTTGAGCTTGTATAAACCTGTTACTGAAATCAGAATTAAAATAATCTCTCCTTTCTAACTATTGTTTAAGCATTTAAAAAATAGAATACTAATCAAACTTTTAAAGAGGTACTAGACTTGGAATTACCAAAACACATAAATAGGAAATTCCCATTCAGGTATAGGCAGAAGATGAATTTTGTATTGTAGTCACTGTGTTGATAGGTTTTGTTGTTCATTCTTAAAAGGAAAGAGTCTTTTGAGAGGGGTATCCTCTCTACCATATGGTACTGTATTTATTTACCTTACTCTTTGTATTAAAATAACAATGCAGTGTATTATTAGTCGTAGGGCAGGAGCAGGAGAAAGATGCGATGTGTTTTCCTGTGCATCAAGATTTACTGTACCTACGTACAGACATGAATATTTCCAAATAATCTAGATCATGAATGATCCAAGTTGTTACCAGAGTTTGAGTTTGTACTGTCTTCTGTTGTGGTCAGTGTTTTGTTTAGTTTGTCTCAAATTTAGTTCAATGAATATTTGTTAAAAATCACAACTTGTAACTTTGCTGTTCTGATGTTTGGCATTTGCATTATTATACATCTTCTTGCAAATTACTACAGTTGATTTTTTTTAATATGCTTGATTTGAAGAGGGCCCATCAAGCCCTTTCCAACTTATCGTCAAATGGTTGTACTTCCAAGTAGACTATAAAATCTATATATCGTAAAACCTTAATTGACAGAAATAGCCAGGGAGTAGGAGTGTTCTAGTTAATGACTAATCAGAAAACCCTCTTTTGTTGTAACCTTTGTCACTGAAAGCTTTTTAAAAAGTATTAGTACTTTTTTGTTTGTTTTAGATAGAATATAATGAACATAGCTTTTTCTTTCTTTTATGTTATTGCAAGAGTCCAGAACATTTCCATTAAGCCTTCTTCTTTGATTGAATCCTTAGTATCAGTTTTTCCATGTTATTTTCATCTTTCTCATACAAGTTGAATACTGGGAAAATTCTGGTTAATTCAGGGAGCATACCTCAGATGGATACATATGTATTGTTTATGTGATTGCCTTCCTCTTTCCCCATCAAAAAAGACCCTGCTATATGTGACATTTCTTTTCTCAGATATTTTGTTTGTAATTAAAATCTCTTATGATATTTTGGCATTTTATTATGAAATATGAATGCATATGATAGTGATTTCTTTGTTACATAATATTTTAAGGCTTTGGTAAATAATTACTTTATGGTTGTATTTTGTGTCTTTGGCAGGAATTAAAAGGAGGAAAGGCCTATGCAAAGGTAAATAGATATATTCTCTACGTAACAGTTTTTGAAAATTATCTATTCCTTATTTCTATTTGTAGGCCTAAAATTTGAGCAATTCAAGGTGCAATTTGTCTCAACTACATGTGCTGCTTCCTGATTGAAGACTTAACTGTAAGACAATTAATTGTCCCAACAGCATAAACAAAGGAAGACAAAGAAATTAGAGTCTCATAAATACAGGGAAAAAAAATGGTTAAAACATAATAACTTTCATAAGGGTAATGTGGATCTGTTTGTGGATGCTCAGTGCTTGAGCTTTGGAATGAAATGTTTATACTCTTCCTTTTGTAAGTCCTATTGTCTTGAAACTCCAGCTCTTGGAAACTGGCTAGTTCTGGCAAATATAATATAAACCAATTTAGTCCTGTGTTAGCATGTCTCCAATGGATACATACATTTCTGCAATCATTAGTGAATCCTTGCGCTGTGAAAATGACCATGTAATTATCATACACATAAATCCCTCAGACCTCAAACATTTTTGGAGCCCTTCATTGAACCCCAGAAGTGCAATGGATTTAGCATCTGGGGCTGTTCATTGTGTGAAATTACAATCTCATGGGATACAAAGATAGACCATTAGTACCTATAACTTAATGTGTGAAGGCAAAGGAGACTTTATCACCCCCTCAACTTTTTCTTTTTCTCTCCTCCCTTTCTCAGGCAGACACTGAGAAAGAACTATCTATCCTCATTGCTTCCATTTCCTCTGGTCTCACTCATTTCTTCAACCCTTTGTAGTCTAGTTTCCAGCCTCTCCACTCCACTGAAACAGCTTTCTCCAAAGGTCACAGTGGTTTCTCAGTTGCAAACTTAGTGGACTTTTCTTAGTCCTCATCCTTCTTGACCTTTCTATAACACTGAATGCTTTTGAGCACAGGCTTTCGATTTTCTGAGTTTTCCTGACACTGATTTTCTTCTTTCTCTTCCCATCTATTTGAACATTTCTTTTCAGCCTCATTTGCTAGAACATTTTGATATCATTCCTTCCACACACTGTCCTCCCCTTCCCCCCAACTATGGGTATACCTCAGTATTCTGTCCTTGGCCCGCTTCCCTCTCTACCCTGTTTTGTGACCTAATCAGCTTCCATTGGTTTAATCATTATCTTTAGGCAGATGACTATTAGATCTGTATCTCTAACCCTAGTCTCTCTTCCTGAATTTTACTCCCATATCACCAAGTGGCTATTGGACATCCCATAGCCATCTTAAGCAGTAACATGCAATAGTAGTACTATCTGAAACAATTCGATTATCTTTTCCTCTTCTGAATTTCCCTTTTACTTTTGAAAGTACCACAATCTTTCCAGGTTCACAACCTATTTTCTCCTTAATTCCTCAATGCCCGTCACCCTATCCATCTTGTCATTTCTACTTACATGATATCTATCACATCTGCCCCTTTTTTCATTCAGTCTTCACCCTTGTTCAGACCCTTATCACCCTTCATCTGGAGTTTTTCAGTGGTCTCCAACAAGTCCATCTTCCAGACAGCTGCCAAAGTGATATTCTTAAAATTCGAATTTGACCATGTCCCTCTCCTACTTAATTAACTCCAGATGCTCCCCATTTTTCCTTGAGGATCAACTACAAACTCCTCTGTTTGTCATTTAGAGCCCTTCCCAACCTGCTTCAACCCTACTTTTCCAGTTTTATTACATTTTACTTCATTTCCCACAATTTATAGTTTCTCCAAACTGGTCTATTAATTGTTCCTTATACATGAGATTGTATCTCCTTTCTCCATGCCTTTGCTTTGACTGTCCTTCCAGCTTATCATGCACTCGCTTCTTTCCTCAATTTCTCTTCTTTCAAGATAAAGCTACATGAAGCCCTTCTTTATCAACCCTCAGCTTGCTAACACCTTGCAAAATCACCTTGTATGTATTTTGCACGTTTATATATGCTGTCAGCTCCTTGTAATAGACTTTGTCATTATATCCCTAGTACCTAGCGTAGTGTCTGGAACATAGCAGGATTTAGATAAATGGTTAGTGATTGATTGCATACTGGACTACGACCCTCCATATAGCCTACAAGCTTATTGTGTCTTTTGTTGAACCAGTTTTGCACCACCAAGAAGCCACTAAAACAATATATCACCCTGTAAATAGCATCTTAATACTTTTTGAAAAATGACTCAGGTTTCTTTTATATATTAATTCTGGTGATGATTTACGTTAACAATAGATGTTAATTTGTATTCTTAGCTTTTCTTGAATGTTCTAGTGATGGCAACAGGTATTTGATTTTTTTGAAGATAACAGTATTTTCACTTTCCTTTGACATGGAAAGTGGACTTGCAGTAAAAAGATAGACCAAGTTGCAGTAGGAGGTAGACGGAGGATGCAAGAAGGTGCCACAATGGGCAGATGATGATGACGACAGAGAGGGAGGAATACAACCTGGGCGACAAAATGACAGAGAACAAAGCTGGAGTGAGTTTCTGGTTAACAGCAGAGGCTGGGTTTGAGGCCAGGCCAGTCCATCAGGGACTTAGTAGAAGGAACAGGATGCTTTCAACTACTGTAAACTGAGAGGGGGCTGGAGAGGTAGTCAGAATAACACATGTTATAGTTGGTGGCAATACCGAAGTTGTTACCAGGTAAAGCATTTAGACCACTTGGTTGGGGGGTGGAGGGGAGGGTGAAAGCTGTGCTATCTCAAGCCATTTGACACCAAAAAGCAGTGGCAGTGAACTGTGACGTAGAGATGAAGTGGGATCAGGAAAGATGGGAAAGAATAGCAATTTTGTCTAGAAATAATGAACTTTCTGGACTAGAGGGTGGGATAATAAGAACAAACAGCTAGAGAGGGTCAAGAGACCTGAGGTCTGTATGGAATAGGAGTAACAATTGGGCCTGTGAATTCATTGGTGTAGGGAACTCCCTGGTAAGGAAACTCCCTCTACCTTCTGTGTACCTTAGAGCCTTAGAGAGTTGCTTAGAGTGCTGAAATGTTGTGGCTTTCTCCGTATGACACAGGCAGGGTGGCTCAGAGGTGGGACCGCGGGCGCTTCTGGCTTTGAGGCTGGCTCTTCTTCTTCTCTGCTGTGCGCCTCAGTGACTTCATCTTAAAATTAGGTTGTTGATATTTGCTTCGATTTCCTCGTAGAATAGATGTGAGGATCAAACAGGAGTATTTTGTGGAGTAAATTTAAATTTGTAATTTTAAAAATGATGAAGTGCTTTCCATACAAGGGTAACATCTGTCATAGAGAAATTTGTCCATTAGCAAAATATTATAGTAAATGAAATATTCTACTAATATTTTCCTTTTTCCTTCATAGTTGGGCTTTGCAGATCTCAACCTAGCAGAGTTTGCTGGATCAGGAAATACCACTCGTCGCTGTTTACTAGAAGGTTATGATACCAAAAATACAAGACAGGATAACTCTATTCTTAAAGTAAGCAAATTTCATTTATGTATATGTACATACAGATGTTGAATAGAAATGGATGCGTTTCTCTCCTTTTTGATAAACACACGTGCATATTTTCAAGTAATGGCTAACATCACCAGCCAAATTGCAGTTTGACTTCCACAATGCCACACTATCTCTTTGAGGGCTCTAGGAGTGAGACACAGCCAGAGAAGGGCCCACAAAACCAAAATGAAACAAAGAAGAGAATCTAGTCAAAGCCATGGAAGCATTCCCCAGTTGGAACAGCCTGGCCTAAGTCACTGAGGTAGACAGACACAACCACAGCCATTGTTCACTTTAGTGGAACCTCACATGCCTCATTTGGTGCCCTAACCATATGGAAAGAGATCGTTCCCCCTTAAAATTGAAATCATCATTGAACGTTCCAAAGTGCCTACAAACCCCTGAAAAGCAGTTCCTGAGAATCTGTGGTGGACACATACATGGATAATAGACTTGATCTATGTCAGCTCCTCCCTTTGGGTCCATGTGCAGGGATAAACCACAGAAGCAGAGAGCAATGCTATCTGGGGCAAATAATGATGACAATAGAGAGGGAGCATTACAGCCTCGGCAACAAAATGAGAGAGAGTAGAGCTGGAGTGGATTTCTAGTTGACAGCAGAGGCTGGGTTTGAGGCCAGGCCAGTCCATCAGGGACTTGGTAGAAGGAACAGGATGCTTTCAACTACTGTAAACTGAGGGTGCTGGAAAGGTAGTAAGGTAGCTATTGTAGTGACATGTGGAAATAACCTTTTTGCCCTTCTACTGTTAACAAGTACTTCTGGAAACCTGTTAGTCATACAGTCTATTAAAACTTTGCCAAGGAACTGAAGCCCTTTCTGAACAAAATAATTGAGGAGGCTTGGAGGACCTCAGTGAAACCATCTCCAGTTGGCCCTTGCCACATAAGCATGCATTGGGTAAACATTGTACTCCTGAAATGTCAGGGGTGTTTGCTTGCCTAGTGCCTCAGGGGCATAAAGATTGACCTAGTGACTGTTTCTGCCTTTTCTTAGCAATCCAGAAAGGCCAAATGTTCTTTTGCTAGAAAGGATTGAGAGAACATTTCTGTAAAGAGATCAACTGTCTCTCATAATGTAGAAATCCTCTGTACTTGCACACTTAAGTGAAGGAACAAACAGGGCAAAAGAGAATATTCTTCCTGTGAATAAATGATCTTACTTTGTGAAAATGGAGTACCTGTGTCAGGGAATTGAACAAATGAATTAGTGATTCTGTGAAACACAAGCAAACTAATAGGAGAGATTATCTCTATAGTGACTATTCCGGGGTAGGAAACTTGTGACCTCAAGGCCACATGTGACTTTGTAGATTTTTTTTTTTACTGAGTCTAAGTTTTACAGAACAAATCCTTTTATTAAGAGAATTTGTTCTGTGAAGTTTGGATTCAGTCAAAGGGCCATACTTGAGGATCTAGAGGGCCACATGTGGCCTTGAGGCTGTACGTTCCCCACTCCTGAACTCTCCATTTTGGCTAAAGTAGCTTCAATTTTGATTCAGATTGAAAAGGAGGAAATGTCTGGAGTAATGTTTGAAGAAGAAATGTTGTGAGACAAAGAATCATAAAAATCCAACCTCCTGTCCAGTGAATCCCCTTCAGAGCATCTCTGAGAGAGTCAGCTTAGCTTTGCTTAAATATTTCCAATGACAGCTCACTACCCCACAAAGCCCGTTTCATTTTTGGGAAAAGAGGGTGGTACAGACTTAGGATTTTGACAGTGTGAGGAGCTTCCAGTATGGAAACTCATTTTATGTGGGTTGGCAGTTTGTCTATAACCATCTTAAGGAATTGACTAGGTCACAGAAAAAGTTCATTAACTTTGTTCATGATCAGAGGCAACGCTTGAATCCAGCACTTCCTGGCCTTGAGTCCAGTGCTTTATCTACTTGTTGCCTTTCATTTAATTTTTTTTTTTTTTTTGCTTTTTGGAGGGGTTAAAGTAGGGCAATTGGAGCTAAGTGACTTGCCCATGGTCACATGGCTAGTTTTGTGTTAAGTGTCTGAGGCCACATTTGAACTCAGGTCCTCTTGACTCCAGGGCCAGTGCTCTATTCACTGCGCCCCCTAGCTGCCCTTTCATTTAATTTTTTAATGGTTGTAATCATTCTTTTTAATTTTGAGCCAAAATGTGACCCAATGTAACTTCTCTTTAGCTCTAAAATGTAAAACTAAGGACACAAAATAGATTTACTGTTACCTGACAGATATTCAAATACTTAGAAAATAACTATCGTGTCTCTCCTAAATCTCTTTTCTAGGCTCAATTTCTTCCACCATTTCTTATGTAGCAGGATTAACAGTTTTCTCTGTAGGACTCTGTTAGATACATTTCATTATGTCCATTTCCTTGTTAAAATATGAAACCCATAACTGAACACAATATTTGTCAAGGTAAAGTTGCCTATTACCTCCCTTTGTGTATACACACTTCTGTTAAATGTAGTCTCCTCTAAATTTGTGTCAAATTTTTTTGAAAGCCGTGTCATAAGGTTAACTGATTAAAATTTATAGTCTACTAAAGTGCCTGGGTCACATGTGAATTGTTTCCATCATTTTGCCTAAATATAAAATTTGAAATTTCATAGAGATAAATGTTGTAGTCTTGCTAGTTTCAGCCTATTCTATCCCACAAAAATTTTTTAAAATCTTGATTCTGCTATCCAGCATATTACTTGTTCCTTCTAGTTTTGTCATATAAAAGTTTTATACATTTGCCTTCTATATCTTCACAAAAGTCACTGATAAACATTTCAAATAGTCCTTTAGTGTTATTAGAAACTTTCCTTGGGTTGATTTCTATCTACTAACCAAAAGTCTTTGGATTTGGTCATTCAGCCAACTACAAATCAGTCTACATTTCTCCATCTAGTCTACAAGAATGTAGAGACTAAGGCCCTACTGAAATCTCATTATAATAGATCTTTGGCCTTCCCTTCCCATATGCGGTCTACTAAGAAAATTGATTTAAACTTGAAAAGGAGGGATTGGTCCTAAAGACATAAATGAAGAAAAGAAGCTGTAGCATAGAGGAGGAAGACAAACAGAAATACTGTTAACTCAGAGTTGCCCTTATTCAGATTTAGGTTATTGTAGCTGTCTAATTCTGAAGATGGTAAAATGTATAAATAATCCTTCTAAATACATCATACCTTACATAAGAGATAATGGATACCATAGGAGACATGGTGACAGAGTGAATGACGGAGGGATGATCATTTATAATGTATGTTTTTGTATACCTAAGATTGTTGCGGGTTTTTTTCTAACCTGTGGTTATAGAGAAGCATGGACAAACAATTAGGAACTTAGATTATGGCTTGTTTCTGTCTTGACTTTTATATTAACAATAGATTAGCTTCTCAGTCCAGTTTTTCCATATTTCTTAAATGGGAAGAATTTTCCCTACCTCTGATATGGTGTATATATATATATAAAATATTGTAAGGTTACTGAAAAAAGAAGACCAGCATTTCTGTACCTCAGGCGTAAAGTATGAGAAAAATAAAAGAGGGACAGTCTTTTGTCTTTCGTTGTATTCTGAGCACTCAGCACAATCCTTAGAAGAGAATAAGTACTTAATAAATGTTTGTTGATTGACTAACAAAATACCTGTACTTTAAAGAAAATTATAACTTAAGGCAAACTAAGGAACAAGAAGCCTACACAAAGTACACAAGGAAAGGCAAAAGCTGCTTGGATGAGGCAGCTCTTGAATATAGACTTTATAACATCAAATAAAATAACTTTTTCTTGAAAAAATTAGAATCTAAAATCTGTAACAGTCGACATTTTTGTTTCTGTTTATAAAATTGTAATTCAAATTCCTCCCTTTAAAAAAAGACAAAAACAATGTATTTATAAAAATATCCACATTTTGAAATTGATGACCCAAATGGCCTCTGAAGACTCTCAATGAATATTGGTTTATAGAAGCTATAGCATCATAAACCATATTAGTATCCTCAAGTTGCTGTTAATGGTTCTAACCAATGCTGTTTAGGTTCAGAATTAAGTTATAGGTATCTATAGAGGCTATTATTGTTCAATGATTACTTTAAATAAGTGATTATGTTGTATAAAAAGAACACTGTATCTGGAATTGGGAAAAACCTCATTTCAGACTCTGCCCTCTGACATTTATATATGACAGTGAGTGAATTACTTAACCTCTCTTGAGTTTCCATTTCCTCATCTGTAATCAATCAAAGGAGATAATGGATGTAACATGCTTTGCAAACCTTAAAACAGTGGTTCTCAACCTTCCTAATGCCGCGACCCTTTAATACTCATATGTTGGTGTATCTGCATGTGGGCAGACCCACCTGGAGATGGATAGAGGAGTGGTGTCTTGGTTCCTGAGACCATTGGAAATATGTGTTTTCTGATGATCTTAGGTGACCTCATTCGACCCCCAAGGGGTCGTGACCCATAGGTTGAGAACCGCTGCCTTTAAACTTTATATAAATTTCAACTATGATGATGGTGATGTGATGGTGATGGTAGGGAAGGTGGTAATTGAAGATCCGGAACAGTCACCAGTCACCATTTCCTTATTGATCACTGAGGGGAATACAAAAGGGCATGTAAGGTAAGATCCTTCTCTTTCCTATAGGAGCTCATAATCTAGTTAGGGAGATTAAGACAAACTACTACACATGAAATAGTTGAGTAATAATTCTAGGCAGAATGTGATGAAGTGGTGTGATCAGTGAACAGGGTCACTCACATTTTGCCTTAGGATGCCAAAATTTAGAGGACTGATAGCACTTATACGCCTTTGGCAGCATATAAACAACTGAACTTAACCTTCTTAGCAAAATGGTTAAAAATAGCAAGCAGATAGTTGACTGCAGAACCCCAGGTAAAGGCTGGGCCCAGCCTGTCCTCTTCTTCCCTCCCCCACCAGCCTTGATGATATTTCTCTATCAGTATCTGTCATAGATAGATAGAATTGGATAGTTTCAGCTCCATCAAGTAGGGTTGAATCTAGAGAACAGAAAAATAACTGTGACCTGGAATGGCCAGGGAAGGATTCCTGGCACAGGTACTACTTTAGCTGAACTTTAAGTGATGGGTAATATTTGGATGTGTATGAAAGAGGGGGTAAGGAAATCCCAGATGGAGGGAACAGGATGAATAAAACTTGACAGCTGGGAAAGTTAAGCAGGATTTGACCTGAATGCAAAGTTCGTATCAGGGAATAGTAAAGAGAGGGTAACCAAGGAAGTACTGAATCTTGCCTGTAGTTAGTGGTAGAAGGAGGAAAAGAAGAAAGGAGTGGCCAAAAAGAGACCATGGTGCAGAAGCTAAGAGGAGAGAATTTCAAGAAAGAACGGGGTTAGTGGTCAACAGTTCATCAGATACAACAGAAACATCAGCAGGAATGAAGACTGAAGAGAAACAATTGCACTTGACAATAAGGAGACATTGGGAAATGCATTTTTACTAATGAATTGAAACCTAGATTAAAGACCATTGAAGAAGAAATGGGGAGCAAATTGCTTACCGTATTCACAGTACCACCCATACTTTGTTTGATGGAGAACATCATTGAGCCCTCCATCTATGAATCCCAGCTAGGCTTTTAGTTGAAATGGGCCCAGTGACCGAACGACAGACCAGACTAAGAGGTTGAGGCTTCTTTGTACCTGCTGAGCTACTCAAATCAGGTTCTGTAAATGTTCCTCTCTGTGAAGCTGCTCAGCCTCCTGAGCCAGCTGGGGTACTCATGGTCTAGTGCAGTGGTTCTCAACCTGTGGGTCACGACCCCTTTGGGGCTTGAACAACCCTGTCACAGGGGTCACATGCGGAAAACGCGTATTTCTGATGGTCTTGGGAACCGAGACACCGCTCCTTTATCCGTCTCCAGGCAGGTCTGCCCACATGCAGATATGCCCACATACAAGTATTAAAGGGTTGCGGCATTAGGAAGGTTGAGAACCACTGGTCTAGTGGAAAGAGCACTGAAATGGCCGTCAGGAGAATGAGGTGCTAATTCGGACTCTACTAAGTGCCTACAACAGTAGACCATCCACTGACCAGCTAGGAGCCATACTTTCCTCATCTGTAAAATAAAGGTTGGAACTCTAAATTCCTTCTAACTCTCACATCTTACAGTTCTGTAATCTAGTTAAACAGAGGCAACAGGTGTTGTCAAGTTCAGCAGTGAAAGGAAGGTGAGGGAGAAGATAGTAGCTAAAGGGTGCAGTGGGGCAAATGGAGTTGGTTTTATTTTAGAACACGTGAATGAGAAAGTGACTGACTGACCAATATACAATAATGTCAAATCCCACATACATTGTGTTCTAGCTGCATAAAAATTGCTTCTGGAAAGCTTGGACTCTCATATGGTTATAGGTATGGTAGACAGCTGCTGCATCGCTATGGGAGCAATGCAGTTTGGGGTCAGAATCAGAAGATTGCCTGTAAAACTTGCAAGGAGCAGAAGCACTCTAGCCTGTTGTAGTATCTCACTTCATCCTATGTGGGAGAAGCCTGAGCATGACCAAATAATGTCATTATCAAGTCTCTGTTTAGCTTTGTGTTTTTTATTTGTGCTCCCTAAATTGATGGCTGTTTTTATTGCATTGTGGTCTCTGAAGGATGTATTTAGTATTTCTGCCTTTTTATATTCATTTGCAATTTCTTTGTACTTTAGTGGTCAGTTTTTGTAAATGTGCCATTTTTAAGTGATTCCATCATAAGGCTTTTAGGTTTAATTTCTCCCAATAATTTGTTTAGTTCTCTACCTTTCCTATTATCATGTTACTACTTATGTATATCTTTTTCCAATTCATTTAATTTTTACTTTATGTTATCTGAGTTTAGTATTAATGTTGGTGGGTCATTTATGGTTTTTGTTTATCTTTTGGTCGATAAACATTTTTTAAAGACCTACTATGCACCGAGCATAGTGCTGATCTCTGGGGATAAAAATAAAAAGAAAGCCAATCCCTGCCCTCAAACACCTTACAATCTGATGGGGGGAGGGGGGGGAGGACAGCACACAAAAGGAAGCTGCAAATGCAGAATGGAGAAGCGAGAAAGGGGAGGTGTCTTTATTGGGGAAAAGAGATAGAGAAGTCCAGAAGTAGTGTAGCTGGTGAGAAATTGGGAGAAGTGTGGAGACTCCTTAAACAGAGGCCCTCCAGCCCTCCAGTTAGACTTTCTAGTTTTGCTTTGTCTGATGGCATGATTGCAGCTACTACTTTTTTGGATTTGCCTGATGCATAACAAATTTTGTTCCAGCTTCTCATTTTTATTCTTTGTATGACTTTGTGTTTTAGATATTTTTCTTATAAACACGAAATTATTAAGTTTTGTTTTCTTATCTGATCTGTCACTCTTTGTTTTATTGGATTGTTTAATGCATTCACATTTAGACTTATGAGTTAAGTTTCTTTTTTCCTCCAATATTGTCTTAATTAAGTTTTGTAAAAGATTTTTTTTTCTATTCCCCTTCCTCTTTTAAAGTCATTACTTTGTTCCTATGCTTAGTTTTTCTTAAATGACTCTAAGGCATGCACAAATGAAAGCATTAACTCAGATCACTGAGAGAAAACATACTGGTGGAATCCCTGTCTTTGTTTTGGTCCTCTCTACTCCCATCTCTGAGTCTGTTAGGTTTTTAACATTAAATTTCATGTTGATCGATACCAGAATGTATTCTCAACATAAAGCAGTCATTTAAGTTTGCTTAGTGTAGTTAGTGCACATAACGAAGCTTCCTGTGTATGAGATGCTTTCTTTAAACATTATTTGTTTTTGTCATCCTTAGGTCTTGATCAGTATGCAGCTTATGTCTGGTGATCCATGTTTTAAAACGTAAGTTAATGCACAATAAGTACATTGGGATTTCTATTGAAGTGTTAATAATGAATGATGTGTCTAAAGTTTATATTTAAATTTTTATTATGTGTACAACCCAGAAAAAAATAAGGAATATTCAAAATCTTCCTGGAAACTCACTTTAAAAAATTATTTTGTTTTATGTTGAACTGATAGGTCTTTTGTCTTTTCAGAATGGTTTCCTTTGATCTACTTCTAAAATGTCTCTTACAGATTCATATTTGTCAGCATATGAACGATAAGAGCTGTCTGAAAGTAAAATAGACTCCTTTGTCCACTGAGATAGTGGACACTTAAGAATGAATGAAATGAAATGAAATTCATCCATTTTTTAAAGCACTTACCATATATATGACAGGCACTGTGCTAAGCACTGGTGATACAAAAACTGCCCTTACCCTGGGGGAATTATGGGGAAGATAACACAAATAAAATAAAATACATAGAATTGCAAAGGAATTCCATTTTATTGAAATGCAGTTATCAGAATGTTAAAATAAATTGACAGGCTACAGGTTAAGAACCCCTGGTTCTGGGCTGACCTATGAGAATGTAACGGCCAGGAAGGAGCCTACAGCAGTGCCTGGTGACTGAAGTCACAAGGCAAATGATTCCTACTACCTTTCCAGGAATGGTGATGTTGATTTGATTACTTAAAAAGTATCTTTTGAATTGAAGTCATTTTTTTCCCCATCAGAGGAAGTGTTTGAGCAGAGACTGGGCTGCTGCTTGTGGAGAGGATTCCCAGGATATTGTTGTGAAAAACAAATTCACAGTCCCATGTTAAGAACCTCTGGTCTAGAGGTTCTTAAATTACTTAAATTTTAAATTACTTAAATTTTAAAGAAGATAATATGAACCCAAAATAAGAGAAATATTTACTTAGGAATGCTGATAATATATATTTTGATAGTATGGCAAAGTGCAAGAGAGCCTGCTTTAGAGTCTAGAATACCTAGGTTAAAGTCTTATATCTAATATATATTATTTGAATGACCTGGTCAGGACAGGTCATTTTTTATTCTCTCAATGGTCCCTAGCAATTCTTTAAACAGTATAAATTATAAAAGAGTTGATCTGAATTGTCAAGGAGAGTTTCCTCACTGACGTTTCTTTCCTTCCACCAGTGAAATCACAGATCTGGACTTTCCTCCCTGACTCAGGCTTCCCCTCCTTCTCCTGAAATGAATAATGCATAGCTTTCCTATACTTGGATGGATTTGTGATTTCATTGATATAAGAGTAATAGCGAATATTTACATAGTGTCTACCTTGTGCCAGACACTGTGCAGAATGCTTTACGAGTAGCATCTCACTTTATGCTCACAGCAACCCTGGGAGGTAGGTCCTATTCTCCCCATTTTACACATAAGGAGACTGAGGCAAGCAAAGGGTTAAGTAATTCAGAGCCACACAGCTAGTAAGATCCTTCCACCACCAGTACAAAATGTAACTATACTCATTCGATACAATTCTTGTTTGTGTCTTTTCATAAATCTTCCATAGAGGAGATGGTACTAGAGACCTTCCTTTGGATCCCAGTACTGTATCAGCAAGCACCCCAGCATACCCAGGGTGGCTGCTAGCACAGGTTCTTAGGTCTGCTTTTCTAAAGGAAAGCAACTCCAAAAGGATTAACAGTCTTACTTTAATCAGTCAAACATATATCATTTACCTAGTTCCGGGGAAAAAGTCAGCACCCTGAACTCCAGAGAATACAAACAGTTACAAGCAGAAGTTACAAGCGGACAAAGAAACAGATCAGCAGACAGGGCTTCCAACCATCTGACCATCACATCTATAACTAGTCAGTTACCAGAGAGGGACACATCAACATCCGGGTTTTTGAAGCCGGGGGCTCAACGGCTGCCCAGTCTGGTCTGGCCAAATCACGCAACTCTTTCCAAAGTGAGCCCCAAGCAAAAACTCACATCAGGATATATATAGCCTTCTGGATCAGAGACTATCACAGCCCTCTTGACCCACTGCCTAATCACAAAGTAATAAAACAAGCTTCCTACCACAGGCTCCATGTGACCATATTCAGCCTATTAAGGGGCAGAGTATACTTTCAAATCAGGGAAGGTTCTCAGAGCCACTTAAGCCTATCAAAGGGCCTGGGGGCAGGGAAGATCTTCAGATTCCCATAACAAGTACTAAAGATGTTCATCTCTTATGCCTCACCCAATGACCAAACCACCTTTTTTTTTCTGTCATCCATGTTCAAAATGGGGTCTCTTCCACTATTATTACACACACAACAATGGCCATTTTACAAATATATATCATATCCTTTTCCTAGAATGGTAAGCTCCATGAAGGCAGAGACTTAGCTAAATTTTTTTTCACCCTCCCTCTAGCACAGTGCTCTATGCAACATAGGAGCCTAACACACATTTTAATTGCCTGTTGTGAAAATTTGTACATCAGAACCTTAACAATGTATTTCTTATTATTGCCTCATTTATTTTGTTTCAGTTAATAGTGAAGCAATTCAGCCCTAATCTTGGGTCACCTGGGTTCACAACATAGGAGACATCATTGTCTCATACCTCTGCTATGCCCTCTCTTTCCTTTCAGTACGCTAGCCTTTTCATTTTCACTCTGATCATATCTTTGCATCCATCCCCTTCTGTCTGCTCACAGGGATCCTATTGCACCTTCCTTCAGGGATCACACATGTGAGCCCTATTGTTGTTAGTCCTTTCTCCCTCTTCAGATTACCTAGTATCACACTTATCTATGTAAATTGTATTCTTCCCTCTCTCTTTCCTCCTTCCCCAGTAGAATTTATGCTTCTTAAATACAGGAGCTGTTTTTCGTCTTTGTTTCTGTATTCCCTTTGCTTGCACATGTTAAATCATTTTGGTTCAATTCAACACACGTTTATTAACCAAGTTTTTCCAGTATTTTGCAGCGTAAAGATCATTCTCCTTGGCAGACAAAAGAATAGTTGTATAGTTCTGAGCCCTGGATTTGTAATCTGGAAAAACTTAGATTCAGATTTTTCCTCTCATGCCTATCAACTGCAGATATGGCTCAGAGCAGATATTTGACTTTTGGAAGAAGTTAATACCTATAGTGCTAGAGGGTGGGGGAGAGGTCTTGCCAAACCCTTTTCAGGGCTGCTCATCCCCCTTTGGTGTTTACCTGTCACCCAGCTATTACCTGTGACTCTAAGAAGCTGTAGCATGAGCAGCAGCCACAGCAGGTAAAACTGTCTCAGCAGACTGGTAGCCAACAGGACTCAAACCTGTCAGTGAGTTAAGGGGGTTTGTCTACCCGAAACGTATAAAGACTTTTCCCAAAAGAACAAGTAGCTGAGAACACTTTGTTCCAGTGGCCATGAAGGCAACTAAAGCAGGCACTGTGGACCCTTTAGAGCTTGGTTAGACATCCAAGATGCCAAGATCACGCACTGCATCCTGGGCCATCACCAATATCTTGATTTTGTCTTGGCACTGGACTTTGACTCTGAAGAGAGAGTGAAGCTGACCTCTTTGTGTGGCTCTGCCTCATTTAAATCCAATTCACATGTAAATCAAGGTATCACCTGTGATGTCATTGGTCCTCTTTGAAAACAGGAAGAACTATGACCTACTTCATAGTGTTATTATGAAAATCAAATGAAGCAATGTATTTCAACAAGTCATTGTCTAAGTATCAGTTATTTTCATCATCCCACCCACCCTGAATACCAGTTCCATACCTTCTTTGATCTTCACTTTGCTCCCAACATGATTTTTATTTTTTTTTATTTTTTAATTTTTTTTAAATTTTATTTTAGTTTGCATCATTCATTTCCACAAGATTTTGAGTTACATATTTTCTCCCCCTCTTTCCCCCACCCACTGCCCCAAAACA
>CM053586.1:49680710-49722233 GCA_028646515.1 Pseudochirops corinnae
TATATATATATATATATATATATATATATATGTGTGTGTATGTATATATATATATATATATATATGTATATATATATAAAGGCTAATGTGATGGGAATAGTGGACTGAGTGAAAAGGGAGACCTATGTTTTAGATGCAATTTGGCGACTAATATGTAAAATGATTGGGCAAATGACTTACTCTTTCTTTTCTTTTTTTTTAAATTTTTAATTAATTAGTTTTCAACATTCATTTCCACAAGATTTTGAATTACAAATTTTCTCCATCTCTCCCCTACCTCCACCCCAAGATAGTAAGCATACTAAATACCCCTTCCCCCAATCTGTTCTGTCTTATATCCTCCCCATTTCCCCCCCTAACTTTCTAGTACGGCAACATGGATTTCTTGTTTTAAAAATTAACTTTTATGTTAATTTTTCGTTTACAACATTCATTTCCACAAGATTTTGAGTTATAAATTTTCTCCCTGTCTTTCCCCTACCCACCATGACCTAATCTTTCTAACCTTCAGTTTCATCATCTGTAAAATAAGGATGTTGGCCTAGTTCTTCTTAGGTCCCTTCTACTCTAAATGTCTATTCTAGAAATCAAAATTATTTCTCATTGTATTTTATCCTATATGTCACAATACTTGTCATCCTTAATAATACAATAAAATATTCATTAAAAATTCTTCTGGAAAATAATATCAAGGGACTATGGTGAGCATGCTCCACATGATTAATTTATGAAATACAGCTAAAATGTAACAAGATTTTGAAACAGCCTCTAAAACTGGGCTCAAACCTGACCTTTTCCATGAGGTCTTCCCTTTTCCCCTCATGCAGAAATTATCTACTGAGTCTGGTACCAATAAGGTGAGCCCCTGGGACTGGGCTGAAAAAGAGAGGCAGACCAGCCCAACTTAGAAGATGGTGCCAGTTAAAGCTTCTGTGCCCCTCAGAACTGGGATCTGGCCTATGTAGGCACTTATAGGCTGGGGGAGCTAGGGAACCTAGTCTCAAGCCCCTCCCTGCCCCCCAAATTCATCTTGTTCAACCCATTCCTTTTACAATTAAGAAAAAAAGGTCTAAAAGGTGAATTGGCCCAATCAAAGTGTCAAAGTAGTAAAGATGGGGATGACACACTGATGTTATGCCTCTTGATTCCATGTATCTATCATTCAGATTCCCAGATTCTTAGCATCTCTACCAGTACTTTGAACACGACTTGCACAGAGCAAGGACTTAACATCTGTTAAAGAAAGGTCTCATATACACCAAAGTATTCACAGCTGCACTTTCTTAGTGGTTGCAAATGCCCATAGATTTTGGAATGGTTGAACACACTGTGCTAAGTGAATGTCATAAAATACTGACTTGTGAGAAATGATGAATTTGAGGAATTTAGAAAGAATGAACACATGAACTGAAGAAGATGGATGTAAAAATTAAAGCAATATATACGATGACAACAGTAATGAAAATGAAATGACCACTAAATAAAAACCGAGTGTTAAATAATTAAAAGAAGGACCATGGTCTAGGGGACAGCGTACTAGATTTAAAGTCACAAAGACCTGGGTTCAAATCTTGCCTAAGACATGAACTGTTCAACAGTAGGCAAGTATTTAACCTTTCTGTGCCTCAGTTCCACATCTGCAAAATGAGAGGACTGGTATAATGGCCTAGTTGCAGAAAAGAGTTGAGGAAGTTGCTCTCTTTTTGCAGTAGAGGGGTGGAAGGGACCAAGAGGACAGATGTGACATATACTGTTGCAGTCACTGTGTTAACTGGTTTTGCTTATTGTTGTTCTTTGCTTTAAGGGCTCACCTGGTGATAGAGAGGACAGTTATATGCATAGATGACTGGGAAATCAATAAAGCTTATTTTTAAAAATAAAGGACAAGAGAGAACGATTCTCTAAGGCATTGTTTCCCAAGCAGCGGCAAACAGCCCTGGACGCCACTAAAGTTACTATTAAGACATCCTTTTCATTAAACACAGTAAAGTAAAAAAGGACCCCCAAAAGTGACTATTAATAAATAAAGTTGATTTGGCCTCTTCTGCTTTGTTATTTAATACCTACACCTCACATGTACGTATATCCGTGATATTCTGTGAATATGCTTTAACACATGATGGCTCTGGGCAAACCTAAAGAGCTCAGTTCTGTGGAATGAGCTCACCCTAGTACATAATTTGATCTGAACCAGTTCTCATAGAGCACCATTTATAAAAGTGCACCGTCTTTGCTATTATGCTAAAAGAGGATAGTACGAACTGTGGTTTAAAATTTCTTGGTTATGAAGAACTGTGGTAACATGAACTGGGGGCATTTACTATAGACTGGCTCATGTTTGCTATTTACTGCCGTTTATCTCTTAAAAGACAATTTTTACAATGACTGTACCAGGAGGGAAAACCTTAGAAAGAAAACACTAGTGGGAACAGGAAGTGCGCCCAGCTTGTTTACAAAGTAAGAGATCCAATAAACATATGTGCATATTAGCTTCCTGGGCACTCCCAGAACTCATATGTGCTTAACCACAGCTGCATGTGAAAGCTATGAAGTACTGTATTTTGGACATTAGCAAATAAATAGACCAAAACACTCTCCAAAAAAGAAAACAAAAAAACCCAAACTCCAAACTGGGGAATGCTGAAACCACAGGAATTTTGCACATGTCGAAGGAGAATAAATATTAACCTTCTTCAACATATAATCCTCAATATTCTCACTAAAGTATCTCCAGTCAAGCCCCTACAGTAAGAAAAGGAGGAAGGGATACAGATTGTAGACACGGACTGCTAGAGAGCAGATGAATATTTATGAGTCTAGCCACTGACTCTACATTCAATTCAACTACCAACTCTTTCATTTAGCTTTCTCAAGTATGTGCTACAGTCAGCCGGGCTGGATGGATAGATTTTCAGTATGAGCACCCAAAATTGTCCAGCACTACAAACCAGGGGTTGATTTGTGGTTTCGTTGATTTTCTAAGCTTAAAGTGATGGAGAAAATGTTTTCTAAGTCAATACACCCCCAGGGATCCTCATGTTAGGTTTGGTGGCCCCTTTCTATTTGGGTCTGACACTCCTGGTCTAGAGCACAGGGTGGTTATGTGATTTCCCCTGGGCCACACAGCCAGCAGGTGTGGGAGGCACAACTTGAGCCCTGGCATTGCTGTCTTCAAGGCCACTTCTCTATTCACTACTCATATGCTGCCTTTCAATTGCATGTTCCCAACATGAAAAATGAACTAATTACACCTTTCTTTTCCTGAATTCAGGAGCCATTGTAAAGGACAGCATGGCATGGTGGATAGAGTAACTGGTACCATCTTGGTGCTCCCAGGCAGCTCTCTAGGCCTTAAGTTGCAGTTGACTGGCACTGTTGGGAGTTCTTTACCTGAAGTCCTTTAAAACAATGAAGTCGTAAGTCTGGTTAAAAAAACGAAATTAAACCCCAAATCACAAATGCCTTTCAGCCTTTATTTTCCATATGAATTAATATTTAACGATAATTGAGAATATCCTATCTTCCTAGGAGAAAACACACACCTCTGAAATCAGTTAGCATGACTTACATTCCTTACATGGATCAAGGAATTATTTCCAAGGTAATTCTAATCTAGGAAGCTCCCAAATGTAGCACTTAGTGATCTACTCAAATATTCCGTAGACAGAAATCTACAATTACATACTTTCTCCCCACCTCCACACATCTGAACCAGTTCAACATGGTTCAGTCCTTGGCAATTCTGCTCTTCCTTTTTCATTCTAGGAATTTGACATTTTTGAGAAGAGGGGAGATTTTTACTTTCCAGAAGGTCTGGGAGAACCGTGAACAGTGAAGTCCCTAACACTCTTTAAACTATGCCCCTTCTCCATGCTGGAAAAGTCTACAAATACGACTTGATCTGTAATATGACTTGTTAAAGTCATTTAACTGACAACAAACATTTACTAAGTGGTCACTCTGTAAGCAATGTAGGGAAAAATAAAATGCTCTCATGTAGCTTTTAGCATAGGAGGGGGGATATGATATACACACAGAACTTTATAAATAAAATTGAATATGAGAACAAAGTACCATGTGAGGTTTGTGACTTGGGTGAAGAAGTGGCACTAAGAGCTGTTCCTGGGATTGGTTAGATTTCAATCAGGCAGAGACAAGAGGAGAGCATACTTAAGAGATATAAGGAAAGGACAAGTGGTTCAGAGAGAACCCCAACCCTTTCCCACATACCTCACCCCCATCTCCATTATCCTTCATCTCAACAATGATGACTTTGACAACTTTCAGCTCAGTCCTATTCACTTGCCATCCAATCCGAAGAAGCTTCTTAGCTCTCAAACCAGGGTTATGGTGACTAGCTGGATGGACGGACAGAACTATGAACTATACAAACTGTACAATGCCATACAAGGAGAGATAATTACTATTCATATGCATAACATTTTAAAATCTTTAAAGTATTTCCTCACCACAACACTGTAAGGCAGGGAGTATTACTAACCACATTTTACAGGTGAGGAAACTGAGGTTTATTTTAGAATTATTGGGTAATTCTCACAAAATGGAAAATTACATATTACTGGTTTGCATGCCACTCTATAGCTTCACTTAAAAAATTGAGGACATTTCCTGAGGGGGCCCTTTTTTCTTCTCCTCATCTAATATTCCACTGACATCATCCCTCTTCCTTTAGACTCTAATGATGAGCGCTTATGCTTGTCAAGACCAACCCTCTACATGTACCTCTGACCTTCCCCTTTTATCTTCCCCAGCAGACAAGTCCCCACCATTATTATCCCTATTTTCTGTCACTTCTTTCCTTTTCTGCTGCTTAAACATGCCCAAGTCTGTCCCATCCTCACAAAATCCTCATTACTTCTACCATCTCTCCTTCCCTTCTCTGTTAAACTCCTTGAAAAAGTAACTTACACTCTAGTGCCTTTGCTTCCTTTCCTCTCACTCTCTTCTAAGCCCTCTGCAATCTGACTTCTGACTTTATCACTCGAGTGAAACGACTGTTCCCGAAGTTACCAATGATCTCTTACTTGCTAAATGTGATGCTCTTTTTCAATCCTCATCCTTATTGATTTTACTGTAACACCACACTGTTGTTGCCTTCTCTTCCTAGGTACTTTTTCCTCCCTGGGTTTTCCTGATATGGCTTTCTGCGGGCTCTCCTACCAGTCTCCTCTGCCGACTAGCCTCCAATATGACTGCCATAAATGTGTTTCCCCAATCCCCTAGGCCAAGGGTGGGGAACCTGGGGCCTTAAGACCACAAGTGGCCTTCTAGGCCTTGGGTGTGGCCTTTTGACTGAGTCCAAATTTTACAAAACAAATTACTTTTATTAAGGAGATTTGTTCTGTGAAGTCTGGATTCAGTCAAAGGGCTATGCTTGAGGACCTAGAGGGCCACATGTGGCCTTGAGGTTGCAATTTCCCACCCCTGCCCTCTTCCGTTGTCCAGCTAAACTTTAGTTAGTGATTCTACCATCCCATAGGCACAATTATCACCTCCAGGAAGATTTATATAGTCCTAGCCTCCAACAAGAGTAAAAGTTCCAATTCTATATCCCACCAGAAACCTGGACTTCCCCCCTTCCCCTGACAGCATTTTGCCTATCTTAGAGGGGCCAACCTCTAAAGGCATCTTCCAGAAATCCCTTCAACTTGTCCCTAAGCAAATGCCCTTTGGCTGGGCCCCCTTCCAGCCTCTTTCTGGCTCCTCTCCTCAACCACCCCTCTTTTCCAGCAAGTTCTTGAGGCTAGGAGCGGTTTTGCTTGCTGGTATTTATATCCTGGGCACTTAACACAGTGCCCAGCACACTCTAAGTACTTGGTAAGTATTATATCATTCTGTCAATGAAAGTGGATGTGCCCTAGGGACAGCATTCACTATCTTTTCCCCCAAACCCATTCCTCTTCTAAACTCACCTATTCCTGTGGAGGGCACACTATCCTTTCCATTCAATCCACATCACACCATACTTGCCATCCTCAAGGCTTCCCTCTGGCTCATTCCATGTGTCAATTAGTTGCCAAATCTTTTAATTTCTTTTTCTGTAACTTCTCTTGCATTTGTCTCTTTCTCTTCACTCATACAGCCGCTACCCTGGTTCAGGTCATTATCACCTCTGACCTGGATTATTGCAACATCTTCTAATTGGACTTTCTCAAGTCCCACCTCAATCCAATCCATCCTTCACTCAGCTGCCAAAGAGAATTTTCTAAGGCCTAGGTCTAACCATGTCACCCTTCCAATCAATAAACTCTAAATGAGACCTTTTACCTTTAGATCAAATACAAACTCCTCCGTTGGTCATTTAAGTCCCTTCATAGCCTGGCACCTTCCTCTCTGGCTGATCTTTTATTTAACACAGGACTGTCTTCTATTAGGTATGCTACTCCAACCATCTGGGTCTCCTCGCTATTCCTCACAAATAACACCTCCTCTCTCATTTCCCAGCCTTTGCACTGACTGGCCCCCCATTGTCTTCCCTTCCCTCCTAACCTCTGGCTCCTTGAATCTCTGGCTTCCCTGGAGTCAGCTCAAGAGCCACTTCCTGAACAGTCTTTTCTTACCCTTCCAGCTGCTCACAATGCATCTGGTTATGCACCAACTTATGTAAATGTTGTCTCTCAGATTAGATGGTAGGCTCCAAGAGAATAATAGCTGGTTTTGCTTTTATTTGCATTCCTAGTGCTTAGCATAGTACCTAGAATATAATCAGCTACTTATTAAGTACTGGTTGATTTTATTGACAACTTCCAATTGTTATCCAGCTTGCAATACTTTCTAGAAAACAATATTATAAGTACAAAGACAATAGGTATAGAAGACTGAGATTGTACAATGTCTTATGTTCAAAATTTCATTTGTAAATTGGTTATTTGGAGTTCGGAAAGCATTTACTCATAGAAACAATTCTATAAATGAGGATTAGTTTCCAGACTAGCCCAATTTAAATCCTATTTAATCTATAACAAAGCTAAAATATTTTGTTGAAACACTAGTAAAGAAGAGAAAATTAACGACACTGAATAAGAAGTTTCCTTAATTTATCTCAAGTAATGGGGGGTTTTGTCTTTGAGGAAACCAGGTTTAATCAGAAATTTTCCTGTAAGAATTCTGAAACAGGGTGAGGAAACCAGAGATTTTTCCAAAGTAACTTGACAAAAATCAGAAGAGAGGAAAAGACCATTGGTTAAAATTTCATTCTTTAATACAGTATTTTCTAAAGCTACTACTTTCTAATAAAGGAACCTCACTCAGGCAGATTTGGCAGACTTGTCAACTAGGTTGCTTCTCCATTTTTTTCCAAGGCTGGAAATTCTCCAGACCTTAAAGCATATTGCTTCACTCTACCCCACCACCAAACAATAATGCTTCATTTTCTAAGGGCACACAATAGGATTAAGCTCATTGTGCAACAAGTATAAGAGACAGAAAATTCAGAACTGGAAAGATCTGGGGACCCACAGAGTTCCATTAATAAACCTTTCAAGGCCTTTCAAAGTTAATCAGTATTAGTGAATAATTTAAAAAGTAGCTCTATGATAAAAGAATGCAATAAAAATCGTTGCCACTTCTGTGAGGATATCTGACTTGAATTAAGATTGGGTTCTCACAGTTCCTGAATCTACAAATCCATAATACCCCCCAAAGCAAACAAACACAACACGAAAACCCAATTGTGATGACCACCAATGGTCCGATGTTAGTCCTCTCAAGTCTAATGGCCTGTCAGGCACAAGCCTTTGGATTCTGAGGTACAGACTTTAAGCAGAGGGAATAGATAATAGCATTTTAAGTTCCCTGAAGGCAAGTACCATGCCTAGTCTTTAATGTATAATTCATAACCCGGCATACACTAGCTGGGCCTTGGGTAAACTGACTACTGACTCATATCAAATCGGTCTCCTGGGAAAGAGGAGCGTCTGTTGAGTGCTTTCTGACAGAAGTGGAAGTCGGAAACAAGAAGGGAATGAGGATTTAAATAGTGTCTACTATGTGCCAGGTACTGTGCTTAGTCTGGTGCTTTACCAAATATTATCTCACATGAGGTAGGTGTTGTTATTATCCTCATTTCACAGGAAATTGAGGCAAACAGAGGTTGAGAGATTTGCCTAAAGTCACACTGCTAAGTGTCTGAGGCTGGATTTGAACTCAGGTCTTTCTGAAGCCAGGAACACCGCTTTATCTATTCCACCACCAATCTGGCACCAGGGCCAGTAACTGGGATTCCCTATCAAGCAACTCTCTTGGGTGAGGGTCAAGGAAAGGAGAAAGATATCAAACAGCAATCTTAGTAGTTGCTTGTAGCAGTGGGGAGAGTACAAGGTCTCTCCTTGGAGAAGGGCTTGGAAGATAGGAGCAAAATGGGTGTACTTAAAACCATTTCTCAGGGACCGCAGGAAGCTATCTCTCTAGAGGTGAAAGGAGGAAGGGAGGAGAGAGGGAATGGAGGGTGAAGAGCAAAGAAGGAAGGTTGGGAAGAAAGGAGGAAGAACAGGAGAGAGGAAAGTGAGCAAAAAGGAAGGGAAAGAAGGAAAGGAAAAAGTATCAGGGAAAGAAAAAAAGGAAAGAAGAAAAGAAGGAATGAATGTAAAGGAGGCAGCAGGCAGGGAAGGAAGGAAGAAGGAAGGAGGCAGATGGAAAAGAAGGATGGAAGGGAAGCAGCAGGGAAGGAAGGAAGCAAGGAAGGAAGGAGGGAGGGAAGGGATGGAGGAAGGAAGGAAGGAAGGAAGGAAAGAAAGGAAGGTAGGAAAGGAGGGAGGGAGGGAGGAAAGAAAGAAGGAAGGAGGGAGGCAGGGAGGGAAGGAAGGCAGGCAGGCAACAGGGAAGGCAGGTAGCTGGCGGGCGGGCAGCAGGGAGCGGTCACCTGGAAGACTCGGCGCTGAAGCTGCCCCCGTCCAGCAGCCGCATCTTGCAGAAGAGGATCCCGTTGACAAAGGGCACCGAGGAGAGCTCCTCCAGCTCGAAGTCCACCTTAAACTTGAACTTCTTTTTCTTCATCATCATGAAAGCCATTCGCCGCGGAGCCGGGCGGGGTGCCTGCGGGGAGGAGGGGGCGCGCCAGGGGCGGCCCCTGCGCCCCCTCAGCGCCCCGGATCCTCCTCTCAGCCCCGACCCATGGTCGCCGGCTCCCCGAGCCCGGAGCGGGGCCGGAGAAGAGCGGCCGCCGCAGCCGCCTCTAGCCTCCGCTTCCCGGGCCCAGCGCCCGGAGCGGGCGGGCCCCGGGGAGGCGCCCACCCGCAAAGGGGGCTCTGCCTGGCCCCGGGGCTCCGGAGGAGAGCGGCCGCGCTGGCTCCCGGGATCCCCGCGGCGCGGCCACGGCCGCCCTGCCCGTGCGTGCGTGCGCGCGTGCGTGCGGACTCCCGGTCCGAGCGCCAATAACCGCCACGGCCGAAGCCGCGGCCGCCTGGAGCAGGAAGGGAAGGAGGGGGGAGGCGGAGGGGGCGGCGGGCAGCGAGGCCGGTGCAGCTCCTCGGCCACCTCAGCCGCTGCCGCTGCCGCCGCCGCCGCCGCCGCCGCCTCTCGCGGGGCCAAGGCAGCGCCCCCCAGCGGCCGCAGCGGGCGTCGCCGCGGGGGTGGGGTGGGCGGGGCCCGGGGAGGGGGAGGCGAGGAGCTGGGCGCAGGCGGACGCTTAGGCTGGGAGAAATAACCTCCCGTAGCTTCTGCGCGGAGCGTGTCGCGTCTCTCTTTGGGTTAAAATAGGCCCCCCCAAAAAAAAACCAACCCCAAGAGGAACCAAAAAAGAGCTTCCCCCTAACCGCTTCCTTTTGTCTTTGTCTTTTCATTTTCTGTTCGTGCTGCTCCGGGTCCCCACCCTCTCCTTTGCTCTTCTGGTTTAGGGAGCGCCCTGGACTAGGAAAGGAGTCACGAGAGAGACAGAGACAGGCAGAGAGAGACAAGGAGACAGGAGAGACACAATCAGAGGAGAGAAAGAGAGGCAGAGAGAGGAGAGAGACAGACAGTTGAGGGAGAGAGAAAGAGAAGAGAGACGGAGGAAAGAGACAGGAGTGAGAAGAGAGAGACAGAGAAAGCACTAGGAGCAAATCTGAGGACTGGCCAGCCTAGTCTTCGTTTGACAAATGAGGGAATCTGAGGATCAGACTTTCCCAAAGACACACAAGGGTGGTAAAGGACAGAAACAAAAGTTGAACCCAGACCTCAGAGACCAGAGCCCAAGCTCTTGCCTAAAAACCACGTGGCATGACTAAGCCTTCAAATGCAAAACGGACAGAAGAACTCTAAGGTGATGGGGGAAGGCGCCCTCTTAAATCTGATTTTACCACATGATGAAAAATAGATGCTCACTAAAGCTACATTTGAGGGCAAAGAGATTTTCAACATTTCTTGAGGACTCTCAGTGTTCTGCCCTTTGCACAATACACCGTCCCCCCCCCCCCAATTACATTGATTATTGTATTAAAAGACGCTAGCTTTAGGAAGGGATGTGGTTATCATTATAGAGCTAATATAGTTCCGGGTTTGAACTAGCCTTTGTTTTGAATTTGCAGCTTCAGCTTTGAAAACCTGCTGCTTGCTGCCTGTGAGGGCGATTCTTAGTACCCATACGGTGTGAGCTCATGCACCTACCTGTCATTGTAGAGGGCAGCCTCCAGTGTGCTGTGCCAAGGTTGGAAAGATGCCAGCCCGGTTCCAGAGTCACTTGTTGTTGGGAATTTGACAACTTCCTGTGACATTTCTGAGGTGAAACTGAAATACCTGTTCAATCAATTCCACCGTTTTGTGGTGGTTTTTTTTCACCTTATACTTACTTAAGTTTGTCAGTCTGTGTTTATGAGTATTTTTGTGATTTAAAGAATTTGTTTTATTAAGGAAGAAATAAATATATAATGTATATGATATATTATAAGCATATATAATAAATAGCATTTATTAAGCACTGATTTTATTAAGTCAGGCAATGTGCTGAGCACTGACGATACAAGACCAAAAAAACAACAGTCGTAACATTCTAACAGGAGAAGATAAAACATAAGGAGAAGGTGAAGAGGGGAGGGGAATGGGGAGAGATGGGAAGGGAAGGAGACCTGCCTGGGCCAGGAAAGTGGTATCATTGTGAAACAAACCAGAGAATGAACCAGAACAGAAGTAGCTATTTTATAATTGATTACTTTATCTTTCTAGAAGAGGCTCTTTTAATACTTCTTTGGCAGTCTTTAGATTTAAGGTAAACCTGACTTTTAAGAGATCTCCCCTTGGTCTGTGGGTGGGAGCATATTAAGTTAGAGAATTAGGGAAAAGCCAAGAGGTCACACCTTGTATATGGAGCTTGGGGTCCCTTATTCCCCAAATGGCAAAGCAATCAAAAGTCAGCTGGAATCTGATTATACTCCCTAGACTTATAATATTTAAAGGAGCAGATAGATACAGTTCTAGTCTTGGACCCTCCTCTTCCTCTGAGGAAAACAGAGTGGTAGCTTCTTGCTTCACCTCCTGCCAAGCATGAAAGTCTCCCTTTGAGAAGGGTGTCTATTGTGCCTTCCTCTGAGCCTCGAAAGGACAGCATCCTCTCTGCCACACATAAAGCCACACTGCACACGTGGGACCCACTCTCTCTTTATCTCTGCATAGGTAATTATTAGACAAATAACTATTGCCTCTTTATAGCCTAGCTTTCAGAGATAAGAAGTTGGAAGGACATGGAATAATCAACATAAATTAGGATAAACTAGGGAGGGGCCCAAAGTGCTGGATCAGAAAGAGGATCCTACCTAAAAGAACAAGTTTAAGGGTGTGTGTGTGTAGAGAGAGGAGGCCAGAGAAAGTAACCCTGTTCTTTGATCTAAAGAGCTTGGAACTTGGGGCTGAGAATCTCCAGCTGGAGAGATCCAAGATTTTACCCTGGTCCTGCGTGAGAGCTTTTAAGAGCCAGGGAAAACCTATGTATGGCCTTTAACCTAAGAAAGCATGGCAGTATTTGGTCTTTCCTTAAGGAAGAATTTCCAGTCAAGGATTTTAACTGATTTAGAAGCTAGGAAAAGCAAATCATATAACCAAGAATCCTGGCTGAGGCAGCTGCCTCAGGTGACAGAGTGGATAGTGGTGTCTAATTTCCAGTTAGGATAAACCCATATTCAAATCCATCTCCAAACACTTACTAGCCATGTGACCCTGAGTCAGTCACTTAACATCTGTCTGACTCAGTTTCCTCATCTTTAAGATGGGTATAATAATAGCACCACTCTCCCAACACCAACTCTGTCATGTACTTATCACTGTAGAGTATGAGAAGTAGAAAGAGAGAGGACATTGGAGCTATAGCTCCAATTTTATTGGAACAGAGAGTGAAGATCAAGTAAAATAATATTTTTAAAGCATTTTGCAAACCTTAGAGTGCTTTATAAATGCTAGTTCTCATTATTATTAAGCATTCCATGGCAGACGAGCCAGTGGACAGACCTTACAGGGAGTGGGGAACCTGCAGCCTGGAGGCCATGTGTAGCCCTCTAGATCCTCAAGTGCAGCCCTTTGATTGAATCCAAACTTCACAGAATAAAGCCCCTTAATAAATGGATTTGTTCTGTAAAACTTTGACACAGTCAGAAGGCCACAGCCAAGGACTTAGAAGTCCACATGTGACCTTGAGCCTGCAGATTCCTCACCCCTGCAAGATAAACAGGGGCAAACCCAACATAGTGTCCATTAAGGAGGAAGCCTGGTGGGAACATCATGATGAAGTCACTAATAAACCATTAGTGACCACGCAGTATGGGAGGCCCGAGTTCTTCCACAAACACATCTTGGGTACTTTCTTGCTGTATGAGTTCCCCTAGTCACATCTGTTTCCCTCTACATGTCCCTTTCAATATATATGGCTTATGTGTGTCCATTCTTATCACCAATGCTGTGTGTATTTTTGGGAGAGTACATTCCATGCTTATGGGGAGAATGTTTTGCCACTTTTCCTATTATGCTCTTGAACTAACGGTGTCTTCTAGATGATTATTCAATAGTTTTGTGTACCTCATAGACTGTCATGAAGTGAAGGTTGCCATTCCCTGGTGGACCTACCCAATGAGTTGTGGGGTATCCTCAGATGCTTATGCCTTTACAAAAGTCCTGTTCTTCACTAGTATGTGATAAATCAAAACCTCAATTCTGGAATTGGATTTAAGAAAACTGACCTTAAGTTCTTACTAGCAGTAAGAATGTGGCTAAACCCACTTAAACTCTCTGATCCCATTTCCTCCCCTATAAAATAGAGATATTAATATACTATCTGTATTTTTGGGTTGTGGAAAAGGTGCTTTGAAAAATCTAAAGTAAATTAATAATCCTGTGCAGGCTCATAGCTTCCACTGGATAGTAATACAGAGGAGATATAATTTTCAAAATCAAAAGGTAAGATTTTCAAGCCTCATCTACAATACACAAGTTCCTTGTCTCATATCCAGTTAAACTCTGCCATGTCCTTATCACTATGCTAGGAATGTGCTTATCACTGTGGAGTATGAGAAGTAAATAGAGAGATTAGAGTTATGATTTTATTGGAACAGAGAACTCATTGATGAAGAGACTCCCTCCCAAGGCAAGTCAGCACCTTCTCTACAATTTATAATCTTGGAAAGAATTGTCTAGAGCTCGAAGTTAAGTGGAAGAAGAGAATAAGCATGTATATAATGCCTACTATGTGTCAGACACTTTACGAATATTATTACTTTATCCTCACAACAGCCCTGAGAGAGAGGTTCTGTTATTATTCCCATTTTACAGTTTTGGAATCTGAGGCAAAAAGCAATCAAATGACTTGCTCAGGGTAATACAACTAGCATCTAAGGCTGGATTTGAACTTAGGTCTTCCTGACTCCAGGTAGAGTTCTATCAATTGTACCGCCTAGCTACCTGTTATCCCAGGCAACAAAGATCACATGGTATGTATCAAAGACAAAAGAAGTAAATATTACTGATAAAAGAACTATATGTTGCTTTCTGTCCTTAGGAAGTTTGTGGTCTAATTCCAAAAGACCATGATGAAAAATACTAAAGCATATTTTTTTTTACTTTATTTTTGTTAGGTTTGTGTGTTGTGTGTGTTTTCTTTTTCAACAAGCCTAATATGGAAATATGTTTTGTATGACTTCCCCTTTATAATTGATATCAGATTGCATTCTCAAGGGATGGGGGAGGGATAGGAGAAAGGAAGAGAATTTGGCATTCAAAATAAAAAAAATAAATGTTAAATTTTTTTACATGTAATTGGAAAATATTTAATGAAATAAATAAAAATGTATCTAAGACAAGTTTTCAGACTAGTAGGAGAGTCAAAATAATGCACATAAGAAAATAGAGAAAAAAGGATATGATACACACCAAAAAATGGCTTAGCACAGCACCTGGCCATAGCAAGTGCTTCCTCCTTGCTTCATCTTTTGATGAAAGCACTCTACATTATAGATATACAATCCTATGGACCTGGAAGCTCCATCAGAATCATTCTTAGGACCCTCAGCCCCTTGAGAAATGTTGTTTTATTTGAAGAGGTGTCTATTACAGCAAAATGGAGATTTGTATTAGGAAGCAGTAAGAAATAAGTTTGGATAGTGTTGGCAGGAAAGGATTGGAGGCATTTTTAAAGGCAAGGCAGAGGAGCTGGAATGTGATACAGGGGGTAAGAGTATGTTTATACTCCTCTTCTTCTTCCTCCTAACTAACATTAGTCTAGAGCTTAGTATGTGCCAGGCACTGGGCTAAATGTTTTATAATTATTATCTCATTTGATCCTCACAACAATCCTGGGGACTAGGTCCTATCATCATATACAGATGAGGAAACTGAGGCAAAACAGAAATTAAATGGCTTGCCCAGGGCTTTGAACGTAGTTCTTCCTGACTCCAGGCCCAGTGCTCTATCCACTGAGCCATTGGGTCATGGGAATCTGAAGATCTTCCTTGCCCCTAGGCCCTTTGATAGGCTTAAGTAGCTCTGAGAACCTTCCCTGATTTGAAAGTATACTCTGCCCCCTAATAGGCTGAATGTGGTCATGTGGGGCCTGTGGCAGGAGGCTTGTTCTTCAGGAATGCCCACACCTTATTACTTTGTGATTGGGCAGTGGGTCAAGAGGGCTGTGACATTCTCTGATCCAGGAGAAGGCTATATAAACTGCTGATGTGAGGTTTTGCTTTGGGGCTCGCTTTGGGGCTCACTTTGGGAAGAGTTGTGTTATTTGGCCAGAGGAGACTCTGGGCAGCCATTGAGGCCTCAGACTTTGAAAACCCAGATGTTGGTGCTTCCTTCTCTGAAAACTAACTAGGTATGGATGTAATGGTTAGACGGCTCGAAGCCCTGTCTGCTGATCTGTTTCTTTGTCTGCTTGTAACTTCTGTTTGTATTCTCTGAAGTTCAGGGTGCTGACTTTTTTCCCCTGAACTGGGTAAATGATATTTGTTTGATTGATTAAAGTAAGATTGTTAACCCTTTTTGAGTTGCTTTCTTTTAGAAAAGCTGATCTAAGAACCTGTGCTAGCAGCCATCCTGAGTATGCTAGGGTGCTTGCTGATATACATTGATAGAAGAATGATATGATAAAAGTACTATTTTAGCCTAAGAATGACATGTATGAAATTAGAGGCAATTACCCAATATTTGTTTGTCTGAGGAAGAAAATGCAGCATATTTGGGAAAAAACCCTACTTTGCTATTTTGAAGCTCCTAAAAACTGGTGACCTTTTGTTCAGTTTATCTTTAACTGTAGAGGACTCTGCATATTTTCTAGCCAGGTTAAGTAATATATGATTAATTAAAATTGTTACTTCAAATTAAACTTTAATAGATAGTTACTAGGGAACTACAAGAAGAGTTTAAATAAAATTTTTCTCAACCTAATAAAAATTTTATAATTTCACTTCAAAGAAATTATAGTAGTTAAAAAAAAACCCCAGCCCTTCCTTCTTTGTTACATGGGTAGAGAGTGACATAACTAACATAACTGAAGTCTGACATAAAAGTAGAGTAGACAACAGTCTTAAGTACAATCTTGCTTTGAAGGAAAGGAACAGCCTTGAAGAAAGAGTCTTGAGAACTATTTTTTTTTTTTTTACAATTTTTATTTTTTAAACTCGACAAACACCAGCAAAAACGAGAATTTTCAAATTAAAAAAAGGAACAGAAGAAGAGGATTACATATGAAACTATAAAGCGTGAAGTCCTTTTGAACAAGATCGTTGCATTCCTTCATTGGCATCTTTGGGGGTGGATCTGCTTATTGTTCTGAACTCCTATTTGGAATCTTGGGAAAAAATCCCTGTACTAGGTAACCTAGAAAGCTGATGCCAAGTTGGTCTTTTCAGCACATTATAACTGACATTATCTATTGTTATAAACAAAGCAGGAAAAAGAATCAGGGAAACTCACAGTTTGCAGAATCATAGAAATAATAGAATTGGAAATTTCTCTGGCATCATTTAAATGAACCTATACTTGAATGGGTATATCTTCTACCACAGCAATACATAATATTGTATTGTATCTACAACATAATAATAATAGCAAACATTTATATAATGCTTTAAGGTTTAGAAAGCACTTACAAAGATTATTTCATTTTATTCTCACAACAATCCTGGGAACGATTATTATTATTATTCCTATTTTACAGATGAGGAAACTGAGACAAATGAGGTTAAGTGACTTACCCAGGGTCACTCATATAGGAAGTGTTTGAGGTTGGATTTGACATTAGGTCTTGGTCTGGTTTTTTTTTTTTTACATCAAGCTGAAATATGCCTCTCTATAATTTTCTCCTCTTGTTAGTTCTAGTTTTACCATCTTGGATCAAGCAGAATAAGCCATATGGAAAGGTAGTCAAAAGAACTTTTAAATGTGCTGCCTGAAGACCTCAGATTAAATTGCTACTCTGCTACTTCCTGCCTGTGTAGCCCTGGGAAAGTGACATGAGAGTGTGTGCCTTGTGTGAGTTCTCCCTAAGATAGTTTAGGCAAACGTAGGTTTGGCATTTGAACAATGTGGCCAGCCTGTTGGAGTTGACTCTGCAATAGAGTTTGAATGTTTGGCTTTCTTTTAGGCCGCCCAGTGGATAGAGTGCTGGATCTGGAGTCAGGTGCTTTTACTGTGCCCTTTTTACAAATAAGAAAATAGAAGTAGGCTGAGTTTAAGTGGCTTGCACAGGGTTACACAGCTAGTAGGTGTCTGAGGCTGGGTTTGAACTCAGTTCTTCCTGACTCCAGGCCCAGCGCCCATCTACTGGGCCACCTACGCTGCCTCTAAGCTTCTAACTTATATAAATGTTATAAAAATGTTGGTCAGTATAAATCTGAGTTGCTTATTGTATTTCACTTATTTTTCTAATCTTGAGATAAGATGAAAGAGAAAATAGTGGATTCCCCTTTATGGAAATGGGAGACTATTTCTTCAGCTAAATTTCTTCAGTTAAACTGGGGCTGAGATGTTGAGTCAAAATGGGGAGACTGGTGGTAGATTTGGCATGCCTGGCAAAGAATCAGAGACCAAGATACTCCTAGTAAAGACACAAGCCAAAATATTCCAGAAATGAATGTTTTAAAGGGATATCAATTTCTTGCTTTGAAATGAGGAATGTATGGAGTTTGAAAGGAAAGTCATACTAAAAAGAGTTTGCTGGGGAAACTCCACCCACTTGAAGGAAATAAATTTCCCAGACACAGTAAACAGACCCCTATGCTGAAAGGTCTTCCTGCCTTTCTCTCTTCTGAAGTATTTTACCTTATTGGCAATAGGGAGCCACTGAGGAATTTTGAGGAGGAGAGTGGCATATTCAGACCTCTTTATTAGAAATATTATTTTGGCAGTACTATAAAGGATTGATTGGTGAGAAAAGACATTAGAGGCAGGGAAAATAGTTGGGAAGTTATCACTAGATACCTAGATACCCTAATTCGTAGAGAGGTGATAAAGGCCTGAACTAAAGGAGTCAATGGAACAGACAGGATACAGAAAGGTAGCGCTTACAGGAGGAGGGAGAAGAGAAAGTCAAAGATGAGATTTTAGGCTTGGATATGATACAAATAGGGAAATTGGGAAGAGAGAGAGGGTTTGTTTTTTGAGAGTTTTATTGATGCCATTTAAAAATTTGTTTTGACATCACAGTCATTTCAGAATGAATTCTCCATCTACTCCATGATCCTTCTCTTGTAAAAAAAGGAAAAGATGAAAAAAAAAAAACCAAGCAAAATCAGTCAACACATCAGCTGTATAGGACAGAGCCTCAGTAATGTCCCTATCCTCGGCCCTAGAGACTTTGGGGAATTTCTGTTGAGTTGAAACACATAAGATGTCTCATCCATACACACACACATACACACACACACACATGCATGCATGCATACACACATACATATATTTGTATGCATATCAATCAATAAGCATTTATTAAAAGCCAACTATGTACCAGGTACTGGGCTAAGTGTTGGGATAGAAACAAGTAAAAGACAGTCCCTGCTCTCAAGGAGCTTGCGTGCATGTGCACGTGCACACATGATGTTATTTTCTTCATAGATGAGTTGATTCCTTTTCAAAACATTTTTTTGTTAGCATATAGTAGTTTTAATTCTCTTCCTTCTACATCATTTCTTCTCTTGTTCACTTCTGATTTAATGGCATTCCTTATCATTGGAAGACACACATATGCTGCTTATGAATGATTTATAAAATTCAGTTCCTTGTTGGTAAGAACTAGGTTCATATTTTGTTCTGGACAGTGTTTGGTATGGATGGGTATTCAATGAATTTTATTTAATTGATATTAATGATGATGATGAAGACAGTGATAAATGCAGCAGGCAACAAAGGAGTCTTGGATTTGTTTCAGTATAAAAGCACTCTCAAGTATTCAGGATACCCAGATTCTATGTAGCTCGAGGACTCATTTCCTTTATTTCTGAGGCATATTTATATTCTTGGATCGATATGGTAGCAAAATGTTTTTTGTAACCTTACCATGACCTTCTAGGCTAAGAGAGTGTTGGGAGATATAGATTTCTTAATGCTTTCATTAGGTCAAGGAGAAAGCTCCTAAAATAGGTTGGAATATCTTTACCTTCAGTGAAAGAAAAATTCCCAGATAAAACACAGCATCGTCAGAATGACTGGACTTGGCTTTCAGATCTTACTCTCAGGTCCTATTAAAATTTAAAGTGAGATGATTTCTATTAGGTTAAAATTAAATGTTACTAATAACTTAAAAAACAAATAATGCAGGTAAGTTTGATAATTCCCTTCAACAAAATAATAACATTTACTTTTCTGATTCCCACACATAATTGTTATTTTATGAAGTGTTTTTTAAAAGTAATTTTTGCTTTATGGTGGATCTGATCAAAATGGAGAGATCGTAAGGGTGAGTGGAAAAAAAAGTGCTCCATTAACACACTCCAAAAATAGCCAGATAGGGAAACACATCATGGAAGTTTGAATACATTAGTAATATGAAATAACTTCAAAGGCCTTTATCTATAGTAATGGGTTACTAGCACCTTTCTTCCTCATCTTAAAAAGTATGAAACTGTATGAATACAACAAGTCCACTGTAGTTTTATTTTTTTAAATCTTAAAATTCAGTTTTCAATTTCACCTTTTCTGAGTCTTGCCTTCAGTTTCAACATTTTTCTTTGTAAATAAACTTTTCTCTATTTAAGGGGGAGGAAAACCAAGTCTTAAGGAATGTTGTAACTGCTAGTGCTGTTTCCTTTCCTTGGCAGATCACAAAAGACTAGTTAGGAAAGAAGTGGAGGATGTTATGTGGGCAGCAGGAAGGGTGCTGCATGCTTGGCAAGTCAGCTTAGCCAAGAGAAACTACAACAGGTGCATCATTGCCCAGCTTCACCCTCATCAGGTTTTTCCACAGCCAAAGCAAAGCAAAGAACTGAGGGAAGAATCTGGATCATACATGTGTAAGACCCTTCAGTCACAATGGCAGAGATAAGAAAACAGAATGAGTCATGTATGCAGACAATTCAGTTTAAAAGCAAATTCTTTTCTTGAATTTTCCAGATACTGGCTTCATTTCTTTGCTTTTGTTTTGCTTATAGAGTTGACTTCTTAGCTGAGTAAATTTCTTGATAGCAAGTACCTCAACCATGGAACCATTTTTTTCAGGCCAGACACACTGACCTTTCTTTATCGTTTCCAGGCTCATAGCAGAATGGATAGGAGGGAAGGTGGCTAGCAAATTATGATTTGCTAACATCTTGTATTTTTCTCCTTTCTCTTTTTCCCATTACTGACCAGATCCCATTTCCCAGATGTAGATCTGGTGCTCTCAATTTTTTCACAACTGCTACCTTTCCTAGTCTTCTGAAATGGTTACCAGTGCTAACACTTTGACTTAGGTCTTAACAAAAGGTTATGTTTTACTCAGAAGTGACTACAGTTTGAGCCATGCTCCATTTTCCCCAGGTCTATTTTCTGAAATAGTTGAGTCACATTGAAAAATTATCTACATGGTAGGCAAACAAAGATTTCTGGAAATAGCTGAGCCAGCAGCAGAGCAAATCTTCTTGATCTATTTAATATATAGGTACAGTAATCTTTGTATGGATCTCTACCCATGGGGAAACTCCACAGTCCAGTTAAAGGGGGACTATTCCACTTTGCAAAACATACTGCTTATCTCTTGAAGACCCTACTGGACAATCTGGAGAGTATCTTCTAGGAGCTGAAGAAGACTTTTGATATCAATCTACAGTCCTAAATCACAAACCAACAAATTTCCTGTCTCAGAGAGGGGCAAAATAGATCAGGTTTCATCAGTGTCTTAAGCCTGGTTTGGTCTTATAATTGTAGCACCTGAAGCAAACCCATATCACTTTGGGGTCCTCAGAAAAGGTACTCTAGGTTTAAATAATCTGTGGGTCAGTATCTACTAAATATCTTAGCTCATGAACCTCCATTCACACGCGGCACGTGTGTGTGAGTTGAAAGAATTTAGAGTCTGAATCTAAGGTCAGAAAAGGTCTTTATTCTTTCTCATGAGAAAGGACTCTACCCCCTGTCGCCCAACATGGCATCTGCAGGGAGAGAGCGCCAGGTAGAAGGCAGCCCATGGTTATATAATCTTCTAATGCAGAGACCCAACCCCCCCCAACTGGCCTGCACTCTTATTGGTAGGGGGGCTGTCCCACAACCTAATCTCAGCAATTTCTCTGAGACAAAGGGCCTGGAAACATGTGGGTGTCCAATGAAAGCAGTCTTAACCTTATTTGGCATATCTTCTGCTGTGTTGGTCCTGGGGGAGGGTCTCCATTGCTCTAAGCCCCAGATTGCTTGAAGGTCAGATGACTTGACCTTAAGCCTAGTGAATACTGAAGCCATTCTAGATTTGATTTTTCAGAATGGGGAAACTTCACTATAAATTATCCCTCACAAATGTGTATGTGTACTTGTCATGCAGAAGTTCAATACATTCAGAGTAAAGGTGTTTAATGAAATATATCAATTCGTCCATCAACAAGCATTTGTTAAACACTTCCTTTGTACCAGGCACTATGCTGAGCACTTGGGATATAAAGGCACAAGTAAAACAGTTATTAACTTCAAGGAGCTTACATTTGGTTGGGGAAGACAGTATGTACATATATAGGGAAATGTAAAATACTTTTCAAATAGATTCAAGTTCATTTCGGTGGACAGGGTGCTGGTAAGCTGACGGGGTCAGGAATGGCCTCATGTAGAATGTTGTACTTGATCTGAGTCTTTTTTAAAAATTTAATTTTACTTTCCAAACCTCATTTTCTCTCTTCTACCTCCCCCAAATCCTGATTGAGAAACTTAGAAAAACAAAACCCCTGTTTTAGTCAAACAAAACAAATTTCTTTATTAGCCATGTCCAAAAAAAAAATCTCAATCTGTACACTGGATGCATCACCTCCATCAGGAAGTGAGTAGCATATTTCCTTGTTAAGTCTTTTGGAATTGTGTTCAGTCATTGTGTTGATCAGAGTTCCTATGTCTTCCAAAGTTGTTTACCCTTACAAAATTGCTGTTATGGTATATCTCAATCTCCAGGTTCTTCTTATTTCATTCTATATCAGTTCTTAAAAGTATTTCCATGTTTTTCTGAAACTATCTGCTTCATCATTTCTTACAACGCAATAGTATTACATCACATACAAGGTTCCGAATATGATCAATTTTTGTTAGGTTAGTAGTAATCAATAAATCAGGTCAATGGACTTTCTCAATGACTAAAGACTCTGAGTGAGCGCTGACAGGGTCTTTTAAACTTAGGTGCGTCTTTCTTCTGATTGGCCTGACAGTACATCATTTCACTCTCTGCTGGCAAAAGTAAGACAATCCTGACTGGTAGACATTTTAATGAGGAAGTGGTTCAAGAGTCACCTCAGTTCCTCCCCACTACATCTCCTTGGGAGATGGGAGTAATGCTCAGGTGATAGGATTAGTCTTTAGACTTAAGTGTAGTAGGCCATGGCTTTAATTGAATCAACTTGAATTTGAGTTAAGTGAATAGTGGGTGAGGTTATAAAGGTAGGTTGAATTCAATGGAAGTTCAATTTACAATAGAATTGAGTGTGTGGAGGTAATTTCAAGACAAAAGCTTGACCTTTGGGCAAATTTCTCTGGAATGTAGGTGAAAGGTGAAGTTATAAGAGTAAGGATTATTAACCTATGCCATCTTGACTGTCTTAAAAATAGCATTAAAATCAATTTTCAATTTTATAAAGTCCAACCCCGCTCTTTACAGAGGAGGAAATGGAGGCAAGAGAAATTAGGCGACTTGCTCAAGGTCACAAAGCTAGCAAGTGTGTGGGTTAGAAAACTACTTACCCAATTAAAGAAAAAATCAGAGGAACACTTGCGGTGAACAGGAATATTTTATTACCAATTGCTGGGAATGGGGGCGTCCCTCTCCAGTGCAGGTCAGAAGGAGGCTGCCCAATCCTTCAGGGTTGAGGTTTTATACCCTGAGTGTTGTAAAGATACATTCTTTCATCGTCCCTGACTCCTATTGGATGAGAACGGGGGTACAAGCTCAGCATGGGAAAAGGACAAAGAGATGAGAGTGACTTCCAAGACTGCCCTCGACTCCCATTGGAAGAGGGGCAGGGTCTCGTTTAGGTGTGAATTCAAATAAAGAAGTCTCAACCCGCTCTGCCCTGCTATCCCTCACCTAGGCTTGTGCAAAGGATCAGGAGCACATTCTGGCATAAGGAGGTACCCTTATCCTCACTGGTCTGTCCTTCCTTTTGCCTTAACAAAGATCAGGCGCACATTCTGATACAGAGGTAGACACATAGTGAAGTAAAGAAAAATAGACTTAATCCTAATGAAGGCAAACCTATCTTTGGGGAGTCTTCACCCAGGGGTCTCCCCATTCATAGTGTCTAAGGAGGAACTTAAACCTTAGTCTTCCTGACTAAGTAAGTGCCCAGTGCCCTATCCCACTATTTCACAAATGAAAGAATGTAGGGAGAAAAGAGGAGAAGACCCAGGACAAATCCTTGGTGTATACCTCTAGTTAGGGGAATGAAAAGTGAAAAGTAGTGTGTGGGGTATGGGGACCCCCAAAATTCCCTACCTCCCCAAAAATTAAAAATTAGAGGTGTCTTGAAGAAAGAACAGGAAGTTTTATTCAGTTTTTGAGAGAAGAGGACATCCCTTCCACCAGTACCAATATGAAACAGCAGAATGAAGTGTGTTACAGAAGCCAGAACAAAAATTTATACCCTAACACAGTCAAGCCCGTTCCTATTGTCCCTTCTCCCAATGGCTGGGAGGTGGGCTTACAAAGAACAAGGAAATAGAAGATAGCCAGTCCAAATGTACCTATCCTTATCTGGCAAATGGCCAAAGTGAAGAAGGGGGAAGGGCTCTAAGAGATTCCTAAAATCCCTGAAGGGCTTAAGGCTGATTGACAGCAAGGGAAGGGGGAAAGGGTCCTAGGTTGTGTAATTTCTTAGGAAACCCAGGACTCAGGTCTGTCCAGTCTTACACAAGTCTGTCTCTGCTTTTGAGATAGTCTCTCTCCCTTTTCCTCATTCTGAGGAGTCTTCACAGAGGGTACAGAGAGAGAGCTTTTATCCTACTTAGTAGTAATAGAACATTGCCCCATATACCTGGGGCATATGCTCCTATAAATACACCATCAATGGTGGGAAGAGTAGAAATGATTAAGAGTCAAGAAGCTGGGCACACATGGAAGGAAGATATGATGAGGCAGTAAGGTAGTACAGTGGGTAGAGTTCTTGACTTGAAGTCAAGAAGACCTGAGTTTAAATCCAGTCTGGGGAATTTACTACTTGTGTGACACTGGGCAAGTCACATTACCTAACTAGCTACTTCCCAGGGTTATTGTGTGGATAAAATTAGATCAATCAATCAATAAATTTATTAAGTGACCACTATGTGCCAGGCACTGTGCTAAGCACAAAGAAGCAGAAGACGGTCCCTGCTCTCCAGGATCTTACATCTGTGAAATGCCTTGCAAACCTTAAAGCACTATTGATGGATGAGCTGCAGGCTCTGGGAGCCCCCTTGAGCTCTCCTTGAACCTTTGAGGTGCAGGCTCTGGGAAACCCCTTGAAGTCTGATTGAATCTTCCCAGAGATGAGGCATTTGCAGAGGCCACAAGTTTTTTCACTGTGGCTGGGCCCAGACCTCTGTTACTAGCCTGGCCCTCCATTGTTCATCCACTTCCCACCCTTGAGCCTATCAAAATATCAATCCACCCTTGCATTGACCTTGGTAACTCCTCCTGAAGACCCTCCCCACACTCATTACTGGAGTCTGACCTCATTAATTCCTCCTAAAGACCCTCTCCAAACTCCTCCCCTAGACCACTCCTAGATTCCTCCAGATGTAAGACCCCATCTTCCTTCCATGTGGTGTGAGAGCACCATAAAATGACTTAGCACAGACTTGTTCTGTGAGAACGCCATAGAAATGACCTAGCATAGACTGGCTCCTTAAGAATCTACCCCATATGGTGAACTATCAATAAACTTTACTTTTCTTTGACCGGGAAGACTTGAGTCGAATTCTTTCAACCCGTTGTGTTGGTATTTTGAGGTCTTGGGCAACCCTAACCCTCTTTGTGGGTAACCTCTTCATTGATGATGATGTTATAAATGAAAATCTGCATGCTCTGTCTAGGGAATAAACCACACTTGTTGAGGATCCAGGAAGTTTTATGATCTTTATTTTACATTAATGCTGTAATGAATAAATGGGTTAGCTTCCTGGAAAAGACTACAAAGGATCAGACAAAAGCAAGCCCTATTTATGATGTTTCATTTAACTTTTGTGCCATTCCTCCCAGATTAACTCAGGTTAAGATTTCCAGGGACTTGCCTGCACTCATAAGGCAATATCCTTAATGGCCACAACTCAAGATCACAATTCTCCCCTCTTCCTTCCAGTGCACCCAGTGGCAGTCCAATGCCCAGTGTAAAAGAGCTTAGACAGCAGAGGGGGCATCAGGTCAGCTTACCTCTACTGCTAGGATCCTTAGCATAGCCAGAGAGCAGTCTTATTTATAGATTGAACTTCTTATTGCATAGAAAATGAGTTCACAACAGAGTCCCCACTTGTTGAGGTCAACCAGTCAACATAGCTCTCCTATGGCCCTCCTGTCCCTCAACCGAAAAAAAAAAAATTCCCTAACCACTGGATGCTGAAGTTCTCAATTTTAGTGTACTCAGTGAGAGCAAATGTCCTTGAAATCCTGTGCCTTCTCCACAGTAATTGAAATGATAGATGACTTTGACTTGTAACCCAGGAGACCAAGTCCCTGTAGGTCTGAGTGGGAAAGAATTGATCATCCGGAAGATCACCTTTTTATCCAGTGGCTATTGAAATTTGATGACAGACTTTGCATAATATAGCCACTGAGTGAACATTCAATAAAATTACCTTCTTCTTATCCTTATAATGCAAGAGGCATTATCCAGAGCAAAAATATCTGGGCTTAGCTATTTAAGGCCAACTGGGGACCTCAAGACAAATCTCCTGTTTGAGTACCAGGTACAGGAACGGACTCCATCCAGAAGAGAGGGAGATCTTAGCTATTAAGTGAATCATGCTCTTCTGCTAGTTACTTATTCCAGGGGGCACCAATTTTGACAGGCTAGATCTACTTAGTGACCAAATCTTAGGCTCAGGCTCTGCACATGTTTCTGAAAGTAAATCAATGAAACATGCAGCTTCCCACTTTTCCTGCTAGTGAATGGCACTATTTATCAAGAAGAGGAATTAGAAGTTATGGCTCTGTAGACTGCAGTGTACCATCTGTGTCAAGCAGCAGGAACAAGATGCTTTTCCCAGGCACATTTGTCCACATTTCAAGCTGGCATAGTTCTTGCAAATGCAGGATGATTAGTCTCTGATACGTTCCTACATCTCCAAGTATGTTTGTCATTCCCTCTTCTACCTCTGCGACAGCAGACTGCTCATCCATGTGGCCTTGTTTAAAATCCTCTCTACCAACATTTAGGCCTTTGGGTATACATGTACAATAATAATAATAATAATAGGAATAATAATAATAATATTAGTAAAAATAAACGAGTGCCTTAAAGCTTGCAAAGTTCTTTACAGTTATTATTTCATTTGAATCTTACAATAGCCCCGGAAGATCATTGTTCATCCTTCATTCTCAAAAAGGACCAATATCATCACGAGCATGGTGTCCTAACTTGCACATAAACTGAATTTGAGTCAGCTTCATTCCCTCCTCCAGACTCATCAGTCCAGTGGCAAAGCAAAGGTCAAGACAGCTAGTGATGGCCAAGGACGCAGTGGGTGGCTTTGGCCTCTCTAAATTAAGGTCTTTCTCAGGGCTGTTTTGTCTGAGGCCACACCCATCCAATAACTAAGGGTTAGGTAAGAATTGAGACAGAAGATGGACTAACTGGTAGATGCAATTATCATCTTCATTTTACACATGATAAAACTGTGGCAGGGAGAGATTAAATGATTTGCTGAGGGTCACACTTGCCACAACTGGGTGAGGAAAAGGATGTGATTAGCACATGGCAGCAGTGTAAGGATGCTGCCTTCTGCAGAGAACATGTAAGATAAACGGTTACTCGCTGATCCCTTGTGCTTTTCCCACCCTCTTTTGTGTATTCATTCAGAACCTACAGGGACTGCTTGTTCTGGGAAACTCCTTCTGGACATGCTCGGAAACAAAAATCCTACAGAACTCACCCTTGCTAACAGAGTGCTCATCCTAGCAGGAGATTAGATATTCCCAGCATGTGATCAAGCCAGATCTATGCCTTCGCTGTGATGATCATTTTAATACTAGAAAACTTATGGGCTTTGTCCTTGATAGTAGTATGAGTCAGGGTACAGCAGAGAACAATTTGGTCTTAACAGTTTGCTAGAGCCAGGAGTTATGCAGATTGCATATATCCTGAGGGAAATTGGAAATGACCAGAAGGGAAGGTGGTTTTTGATATTCTCTGGAAAAGGAAGGAGAATTTTCCTTACGGTTGAGACTTCAAGTACAAACCAATTCTGTGTGTTTTGTCAGGTCAAATAAAATCTCTCTTATTTTAAATGCCACAAGAGCCTAAGTATTTTCAGGGAAGCTCAGGACTTATTTACAACAGCAAAAATCCCCCAAATAAATTCTATTCCCAGGGTTTATTTGGATGGGGCATAAACTAGAGAGATTTTATGAGAGACTCTCACCTCCAATTATATGCAGGTCCACTGTGTCTGGGCCCCACTTGATACACTCTTGACAAATATTTTTCTTTAATTAATGTAATATAACTGTAATGAGTACTGAAAGAATATGGCAGAGGATGCATGATTAAAGAGAAATAAGAAGGAAAAAGTAATAATATGATACCTAGCAGATGTAAATTTTGCATAGTCTTTTCCCCCGGTTTTAAATTATGATTATTTTTTGTTCAAAATACTTTGGTGTACCTTAGGGGTCCATAACTAAATATTTTAATGATGCCAGTGGAAAAAAAGATTCACTTAAATGTTCAAATATAAGAAATAGTGCCATGATTATTTGTCCCAAAGGCATTCTTTGGCTGGCATCCTGAAGTTCTAACACCCTCTACTGAGCTGTTAGACATATTACATTACAGCCACATTTTCAAAAACTGGCTTCTTTGTCTTCAAACTGAAAAATAGGCCCTTTGTATACTAAAGGCATAAATTCTGCTTCTGACAATAATTACTTCTCCATTTATTTTAATTCCATTTAGCAAACACTTACTAAACAAATGTGAGCAAGGCACTGTGCTCTTCACTGGGGATAGAATGCTGAAAAATAATATTCTGTCCTCAATTCCTAAATTCATGGCCTAAAATTCCTACCCAGAAGGAATTTATAATGTAATTTAAGATATCATTGTGAATATGTCAGCAGATGAATTAGAATGCAATGAAATAACCACCCATGTTTTGTGATTATGTAATCTGGCAGAGCAAAAAGGCATTAGAGAAATAAGGTACTTGTCAGAAAGCCATGTGGCAAAAATGTGAATTTCAGAGGTTAGGGACTAGGTCTGTGATTTCACTGGTATAGGGAACTCAAAGGGCAGCTCGGTGGCACGGTGTAGATAAGAGTGCTGAGCGTGGAGGCAAGAAGACCTGAGTTCAAATCTGAACTCAGACACTTATTAGCTGTGTGACCTTGGGCAAATCACTCAACCCTGTTTGACTTAGTTTCCTCACCTGTAAAATGAGGGGTAGAAGGAAATGGCAAACTACTCTAGTATCTTTGTAACAAAGAGTCAGACTTCATTTAAAAGACTGAAGGACAACAAAAAGGGTACTCTACACTGAGAAGGAAACTCTCTGTCAAGGTAGGTCAGCACTTTCTCTGCCACTTTTAGTATCATCGAGAGGTTAAGTGACTTCCCCAGGGTCACACAGCCATTATGTGTCAAAGGCAGGACTTGAACTGAGGTTTTCCTTCTCCTTCTGCCCTGCCCCCTCACCTAAGGTGACTCTCCAGACATGATGCCTTGCTGTCTCTCTTAGGTCAAATATCCCTCAAGATGAAAAAGATGCATTTGAAATTCATCTATGCCTTTTTTTCCCTGTAAAATAAGTGCCAAAGTAGTTACTGTATAATGGAATCTTAGTATAAGGCATCACCAGCTTTGGAGACAGAAGACTGAGGTTTAAATCATAGCGTGGATATTGACTAGCTATGTCACTTTTCCAAAAGTTATTTTTATCTTTCAGAGCCTCAGTTTTCTTGTCTGTAAAATGGAAATAGTCATCCTTACATTGACAACCTCATGGGAGTAGTTGTGAAGAAAGTAGCTTGATAAGGGATCCATTATTTCACCATCAGAACCATCCCCTGGTGCAGATCACAGTGCTTCCAGAGAGGTTCTGCCCAATGCATTGGAGACCTTCCAATTGATCTTTTACCATTTGGTAGGGGAGTGATGGATACCAGTGAGGAACTCAGACTTGTCCATATGATGGCTTTTAACTCTCACTACGTGAAAATTGACCCACCACCCCCCATAATCATATAGTCCCTAAGATAATATCTTTTCTGTCACTTCTTGTGTGAAAGTCATCACTATTAATATTCTGTAGCCTACTCACACCTACCATGTATTTCTCCCCTATTGACAAATCTTTCGGGGATTGGGAATAGTAGTGACCTAAGTCACTTTTTGCTTGCTCTTTAAATTTCATTTCCCATCAGACCAGATTTGTGCAAATTGTCTTGAAGCTTCAATAAAATGAAAGGAGGTATTTAAATGATATTGGAGGGAGAGAGATAGAGCTGGAAGTTTTGCCCTGAATTTCTGCCATCATCAAAAAAACTGTTCTCCTCTTATACTTGTAAGTCTTATCATGCTGTACCAAGATGGTGCCTAATGACAAACATCACTAGTGTCACCTTTGCTATGTCCCTGGATTGGCATAAGAAAATAAGTTAAATCAACTTTGCTGTCGTTGTGTTGTATTGTGTCTGACTTTTTATGCTGTCCATAGGATTGTCTTGACAAGGATATTGGAATGGTTTGCCATTTCTTTCTCCAGTGAATTAAGGCAAACAAAAGTTAAGTGACTTGTCAGGGTCACACAGTTAGTATTTGAGGCTAGATTTGAAATCAGGTCTTCCTAACTCAAGGCTCAGCATTCTATTTACTGAGCCTCCTAAATCAACGTAGCATAGTTCTGATCAAAAGCTTGGGTAAGTGGTCTGGATGAATTTGCTATAACTACTCATGTCTTCAAGTTATGATTATTTGAAATCTTTTATGTTAGTAAATTTATCACTTAATCTTCATATAGCCACTTAATAGTATAGCTTGAGCATCATTAGAACTAAATGCAACATAAATAACTCTTTCCTAATACTATTTAAAATTCTAAAACTGGTTTTAACTCCGTGAAAGTAAAAGATTTGACTACTTTCACAGCCACTTTGAATGGTGAAATAAATACACAAACTGACAATCACGAGCATTTGTTTCTAGAGGCACGATGATCCTGAATCTGGGGCATTCTTTTAATGTTGATACAGTTCAAACTCATGCTTTATGATGTTGTCATATTTTCAATTTCCATCAAAACGAATCCAAAATCTCCACCGAGCCAACATAAATCTCTTCCCACACCAACGGAAAGTTTAACTTTCACATCCTGTAGTTATCTTCAAATCCCAGAAAGAGTTGGCAACAGCTTTTAAACTAAATATAATGGAGTTAATTAACGTAACTGCACTTGAGGCTGACTGTTTGAATATGCCAGCCTGAGTACAACTCACTTTCAAAAAATGCTTTATCATAACGAACTCTTTTTAAGACCGTATCCAGACGGAGGCCCCAAATGATGTTGCATAGTTCTTTTTAAAGCAAAACCATCTGTTTCACTCAGAAAAATGAAACTGAATGAAGAATTTAGGATCTAAAGAGTCATGCATGTTAGAGGAGCTTTGGTGGAACAAGCCTGGCTTTACATAAAGGTGGCTTGGTCCCAAGTCACCTTCCCCATTTAATTCCTGAAATTTCACCATTAGCTATATATTTATATTAACAATGCAAATAACCTTTGACTGATGGTGATCTTTTTAGAATAGAAATATCCTCCTGGTGACTAACTGCAGTTTGTTTTTTTAACAATAACAGCTACATAATATGAAATGACTATTGTATTATCTTCTTGACAGGGCAAATGAAAGTATTAGATGGGGTTTTGGGTGTGTGGAAAGAGCAAGGGAAACAGGAAGAAGAGGTCAGGAGCCCCTCCAAACAGGGACTGACTGCTTCATCATTTTGCCTAGGGCTGACTTTGCTCCCTTGAGATCTTGAGAAAAGATGTGTGAAAATCTAAGAAAATTTTAAAAAATCTCCTAACTTGATAGTCAGATAAGTGAACATTGCTTTAATTTATTCTCTGGAGTGTTATTTCCTTTACCTTGGATGTTCCTCGATTGCTAGATGGTATTTCCATTAAGGAGATAGTGGGAATAAGTATAATTTAGGATAACTAATTCCAGTTTGTTTTAAGCATCAGTTTTGTGACTAACTAGTTGTTATATAAGCTGTTTTTCTGCAATAAGATGAACACTTGAGTCATACAGTTTGGCAGGAAAGTGTGTATGTGTCCCAAATTTGGTAAACGTCTGATAAATATTTGCTAATGACACCAGGAAACTAAAGTTCTGATTGTTTCCTATCATCATGAGCTTCAGAAATTGATCAATAGTCAGAACTTAGATGTAACTTGTAAATGCCCTTAGCCAGAGTCACAAAAACCCATTGAGGTCCCAGCCTTCAGCCTGCTTCTGGATGGCTACCAGGTCAGACTCCTATGTTCCCTGTACTTGGAAATAGGAGCATCCTACATTTAGTCAAAAGCAATGCTGATTGAGGTATACTTGCTACAATACCGCCTAGGAAGGAGACATGTGACCTCTGACTAGGGAGAAAGGCAACCTGGTTGTGAGCATCCATATGAGACGTGCTCATCGAGACCTTCAGAAATCAAGTTGGCAATTTGTTCCCAGAGGGATTCATGTTTATATTGTTGAAAAGATAAATGCATGCTCTAGATTAATCAAGTTTAATTTCACGTATTGGTGAACTGAAGTCTGAATTAGTGTTTTTTGTCACATCTGAGTACAAGCTCCACCTCAGGCACTTACTTAGCTGTGAGACCCTAGGCAAGTCACTTGACCTCTCTCACCCTGTTTCCTCATCTCTAAAATGGGGATAATGATAGCACCTTGCCCACAGGGTTGTTATTAGGACAAATGAGATCAGTCAATTAGCAAACATTTATGAAGCCCCTACTATGAAATCTTAAAGCATAATTTAAATGCTAGTTTTAATACTACTACTAATAATGGTAGTTATTGTTATTCTCATGTGACTGATGAATCATTCATTGCTTTTCTTTTTAAAAAGCATTATTTTTTGTTGATATCTTCATTTACAAATGTATTCTCTTCCTACCCAGTGAGCCATCCTTTGTAAGAAGGCATGAAAAAGGAAAGTGCTGGGAGTGGGGTGTGCAGTTCAGCAAAACTAACACATCAGCTGAGTCAGAGAGTCACAGAGCATAGGCTCTGTTAAACATTCCTAGTATTTCGCCTCCTCAAGGAAGGGAAGGAATAACATTTTCTCATCTCTTCTTCAAGACCAAGTATGGTCACTGTGATTACACAGTGATCGGTTTATTTTTAAATTTTTTTTGGTTTTTGTAGCCATCATTATATTACCTGGTTCTGCTTACTTTCTTAAGCCTCAGTTTATAGAAGTCTTCCCATACTTCTTTGAAATTTTTATACTTATTATGTCTTAGCAGAGTAATAATACAGGACCACAATTTTTTTTGTGTGTTTTCCTTTTCTTTTCCCCCCAATTACATGTAAAAACAATTTTTAACATTCATTAAAAAAAAAATTGAGTTCCAATTTCTCTTTCTTCCTCTTTCCCCTCTCTTCTCCCTGAGACAGCAATTTGATATAGATTTTTTCTTTTTTTTTGTAGGGGCAATTGGGGTTAAGTGATTTGCCCAAGGTCATACAGCAAGTAAGTGTTAAGTATCTGAGGTTGGATGTGAACTCAGGTCCTTTTGGTTAAGTGTCTGAGGCCGGATTTGAATTCAGGTCCTCCTGACTTCACGACTGGTGCCCTATTCACTGCACCACTGAGCTGCCCCAATTTGATATAGATTTTACATGTGCAGTCATACAAAACATATTTCCATATTAGTCATGTTGTGAAACAAAACAGACCGAAAAAACCTCGCATAAAAATAAAGTAAAAAGTAGTATGTTTTGATCTGCATTCAGTCTCCATCAGTTCTTTCTCTGGAGATGAATAGCATTTTTCTTCATAAATACTTAGGAATTATTTTAGATCTTTATATTGCTGGGAATAGCTAAGTCATTCATAGTTGATCATTGCACAATATCACTATTAGTATATACAATGTTTTTCTGGTTCTGTTCACTTCACTTTTCATCAGTTCATGTAAGTCTTCCCAGGTTTTTCTGAAAGCATCCTGTTTGTCATTTCTCATAGCACAAGAGTATTCCATGATAATCATATACCATAACTTGTTCAGTCAATTCCCAATTGATGGACATCCTCTTGATTTTCAATTCTTTGCCACCACACAAAAAAAGCTGCTATAAATATACATATATGTATGTATGTGTATATATATATACGTATATATATATATATATATACGTATATATATATAATATATAGGTCCTTTTCCTTTCCCTTTGATCTATTTTGGGTACAGACCTAGTAATGATATTGCTGGGTCAAAAGGTATGCAGAGTTTTATAACCCTTTAGGCATAGTTCCAAATTGCTTTCCAGAATGGTTGGATCAGTTCACAACTCCACTAATAATGCATTTTCCCCACATCTTCTCCAATATTGATCATTTTCCTTTTCTGTCATATTAGCTAATCTGATAGGTGTGAGGTGATATACTACAATTTGTTTAGCCTCTCATCGCTTTAAATGATTGTTGTCCTGGGACAACAGAGAATTCAAATTTCAAACTAATTGATGTTGCCTCTTTAAATGTGCTGTCTTTCTGTACCAGGGCAATGCTACTGATTGTCTGTTAATATGATAGGGACCTCATCCTTTGACTCAGCAATACCACTACTAGGTCTGTATCTCAAAGAGATCAAAGAAAAAGGAAAAGGACTTTTTTTTTTCCTATTTGTACAAAAATCATTATAGCAGCACATTTTGTGGTGGTAAAGAAATGGAAATTAAGGTGATACCCATTAATTGGGGAATGGCTGAACAAGTTGTGGTATATGATTGTCATGGGATATTATTGTGCTATAAGAAATGATAATCAGGACAGTTTCAGAAAAAACCTGGGAAGACCTGTGTGAACTCATGCAGAGTGAAGTGATAAAAAACCAGCAGATCACTGTATACCGGAACAGCAATATTGTTAGGATGATCAAGCCTGAAAGATTTTGTTATTCTGATCAAGACAATGATCCAAGACAATGCCAAAGAACCCAAAATGAAAAACACTATCCACTTCCAAAGAGAAACGAACTCAGCACAGATTGAAGCATATTTTTAAAAAGGAAACTTTATTTTTATTGTTTTGTTTGTTTTCTTTTGCAATATGGCTAATATAGAAATATATTTTGTATGACTTTACATGTATAATTGATATAAAATTGCTTGCCTTCTCAAGGAGCGGGGAGAGGCGGGAGAGTGGGAAAGAGTTTGGACCTCAAAATTTTAAAAAATGATTACTAAAAATTATTTTCCATGTAATTGGGAAATATATAACAAAATAAAAATAATTTTAAAAATATATGTACCTTCCGCTATTTATAGTAGTAGATTTACATTGCATAATCCAAATCTATCCCCTGGTCCCCCTTTTTAACTCAAATATCAGAGATATGGTTGGACCATGGAATAAAATTTTTCTCCTTGAAGTCTTTCATTTTCCACTCTAACCACATAAATTCTCAAGATTAAAAAAAAAAAAGCATTCAATCAGACTAAAAAGCAAAAGGAGAATTATTATTAATAGATTTTTCAGCTGAAAGGGAGTTCAAAAGTCATTTAATACAACTTTTTCATTTTACAGATGAGGAAATTGAGACCCAGAGAAATTAGTTAGGTGGTAAGTAGTATAGCTAAGTTTTGAACTGGGTCTTCTGATTAAATCTAGGATTCTTTCCACTCCATCCACTATATGGAGCTGTGAACTCCATACCATGATTATTTTAATTAATTCCTCTAAGTACACAATGCCCACAGCCAGAACTAAGAAGAGCTTTGAAGGACAGAAAGAAGCAATTCATTAAAGTTGAGAGGTTGCTTCAGAGAGGCAATAGCATCAAATTAGGCTAAAAGATGGAGTCGAAAATGATAATATGAGCAGATGACTTGGGTTGCAAAATGGTTTCCCTGTACTGATAGTGTCTCTGATAGAGACACTAATGAAAGGGGTCATAGAGATAGGATTATTTATTTACTAAGTGATTATGTTAATAATTTTCTGATGAAGCAATTACTGATTTTTAGATGAATAAATAACAATAAAGCATACAATTTATATTGTTTTTTTGAGTTTTCTTCATTGGCTTTTGTCCACATTTAATATGTGCAGTTTCTTGTTGATTCAATATAATATTATGGAGTCTTGGAAGATTAATTCTTTAATTAACTAATAATTAAAGCTTTGCAAAACTTTCATTAGCAGAGTTTTATATTCATTTATAAACTTGAACCATAGCATACTTTTACTGGGAGGTTTGAATATTTTCCCTGAAGTCTCAAGCCAGTTTTTGAAAGAGACCTCTAGTTCCTGAAAAATTATGTAACTCACATTTTTGTAAATTGAGTCATATTTAAGACTGAACTGAAACAAAGGGAGGTCAACATTAAGATGATCCTGTTCCTCATCCTGGAACTGGCCCAGTAAGGAACTGGATCCTCCTTAAGGAGAGTAAATCCAGCCCTTCAGATGTTGTCCTCTGGGGGGCAAAATTGCAGTGGCCCTGCCTTAGTTATCTGGTGAACCAGAATTGAAGTTGAAGTTGTCTGACTCAATCTGAATTTTTACAGTTTCAGTCCTTTCACTGAGATGGTTTGTGTGCCCTGTCTCTTCCAATTCCACCCACTCTCACATCACAACTCTGATGTTTCTATGTGGCCATGGGTGGGACCTGCCCAGAATCTCCTAACTCTACCATCCCCTGAAGAGCTATGAGCTAGTTCAGTGTATAGAGGAGAGTAAGAAACGGAGGTCAGCCTTGGTGGGGAAGGAGCCCTGCTGACAGAATGCTGAGTGTGAATCAGGGGAAGGGTGGTAGATGGGGTAAACTGATTAATGTACATTAGAAATCTGAGGGAGTAAAGGGAAGGAGAGGCATAGCTGGTGTTACTGATGGCATCTCTGGTGTCTTTGCCCAGACTCCCCTTAATCATGATGTAGAGGAGTGTTCAAGGGTGTTTGTATGGATTGGGATTTGTGGTTTGGGTGCTCTTGTTATTAGACGTAGTATACCAGTATACGGCCAGTACGTAATAGCTGAGATTAGATTAAAGCTTCTGCTTTTTACTTGGATTGTGTTCTCTGTTCTTGCTTTTATTTCCTGTGTGTGCCTGAGTAATTCAACAACATAGCTGTATTGAGGAGACAGCCACGAGGTTCTGCTTTTGGATCAGTCCAACATTTTTATCAATAGTTCAGATGAATATATGGAAAGTATATTTATCAGATTTGAGGATAGCCATACTGGCCTGGCCCGTAAATGGGCAAGCGATGAATGCTTATTGAATTAAATTGATGATTGAGTCGAGCTTTAAAGGAATTCTGACACCCTGAAACACTGCATCAAAACTAACAAGATGAAATTTCATTGGAACAAATAAAAAGTTCTGCATTTAGATTCCAAAATCAATTGCACAGGGCTGGAGAGACTTGTTTAAATAGAAGCAGCTCATATGAAAGGCCTCAATGCAATTCAATAAATATATATTTATTATTTATCTGTGGGTCTTAATTGACCACAAACTTTATAAGAACCAACAGTGGAACTATGGTTGCCAAAAACTAATGCAATCTTAGGTTGCATTAATAGACCAAGAATCAGAATTAAATTCTACTGGCTACTATGAAGGTCCTTGTTCCAATTTCAACTCTTATACTAACCAGGTCATCACATTGACTAAATCTTTTTACCTCTGTTGAAGAAGGATTGAACTCAATGACCTAAAATAATTCCCTTTCAGCTCTAAAATTCTATGGAGTTTGGTATTTAGTTCATGAAAGTAGTGATCCTACTGTATAAAACCATAGATTAAAGCTGGAAAGAACCTTAGAGAGTATCTGATATAACCTTCTCATCTTACACTTGAGGAAACTTAGTCCCAGAGAGGTTTTGCAACTTGTTTAAGGTCACACAGGTGATCAAATAAGGGACTGAAGTCAGGTCATTCTGACTCTAAATCCAGTGCTCCTTTTTCTTTACCCCACAGTGTCTCACTTACGGTTGGTCAGACCATGTCTGGAACACTGTGATTGATTATTGTTTAATTTTTTTTAAACTGAATTTTGTTGACGACTTTTGCCTTTTCAACCTGTATGCCCCCTCCCTGCATTGTCACTTTGTACAAAGAAAAACAATTAAGCAAAAACATCTACTGTAGTGACCACCTTCGACGATGTGTCCCATACTCTGCCCTAGTGATCCTTGGGTTCTTTAATGTGAAAGGAGAACACCATCTGTTCTCCAGGACTTTCAATGACTTTTTTTTAGTTACTCAGAATTCAACTTCCTTTTAGTGACCTTTAAAAAATTTACATTACTGTAGTCTTTGCGTACATTGCTGTCTGGTCCAGTTTATTTCACTACTTGACAATTCATACCATCTCCACCCATGTTTCTCTAAATTTCTCATGTTTATTTCTTATTGCACAATAATGGTTTGTTTCATTTACATACCAGTTTTTCTAGTCATTTCCCAAATGTTGGGCAGCTATTCTCCCTGCCCACCCTTCCCTGACCTCCACTTTGCTGCCACGAAGAATGCTGCTTTGAATGCTTTGTTTGGTGTATACTGGACCTTTGTTTCTGTCTTTGAATTCCTTAACCCTTATACCCAGTAATAAGATTGCTGGGTCAAAGAGTATGGACAGTTTAGACATTTTTCTTGAATAATTTCCATTTGAAATCTAGTATTGTGGGACAAGTTCCCAGGTTCCCCGACCTTTTAATACGCATATGTGGACACATCTGCATGTGGGCAGACTCGCCTGGATACAGATAAAGGAGCAGTGTCTCAGTTCCCAAGACCATTGGAAATATGTGTTTTCTGATGGTCTTAGGTGACCCCTGTGACCCCTGTGAAAGGGTTGTTTGACCCCCAAAGGGGTTGCAATCCACAGGTTGAGAACCACTGTGTTAGACGAAAAGATTAAATTAGCCTCAGAATCCCTTGTAATCTCACAGTAATTCTGATATTCAGTGATAATAAAATATGCGATAAAACTCTAGTCACATATTGAAACAGTGAGGGTCAGTGAAGAAACTCCCTTGAGAGACTCCTAAGAGCCTTCCCCAAAAGATCCTTCCCCTTTTTCTTTTCTCTCTCCTAATGCTGGAGATCCTAGATCCTAGAGAAAAGTGTTAATGGTCTACTGACTCTGAACTTGGAGTGACCAAATCATTAATTTTTAGAAATACAGAATCTCAGCATTGAAAAAGAACTTAGGGGCCATTTAGTCAAACATTTAAGGGATTAGAGAGGCAAGAGTGTTGTAAAGAAGAATGGTTTCAGATTAGGAAATCTGATCTCTGTTCTCAGTTCTGACACCAATTATGTGACTATGGGCAGACCACTTAAACATTTCTGTGCCTCAGTTTCCTCTTTGGTGAATTGGGGGTAATGATACTTCACTGCTTGCTTTACAGGGTTGTTGTGAGGAAAGTACTTTACAAACTATAAAGTCCATTACAAATGTAGTTGTCATTAGCATCATTATTATTGTTAAGTATCCTTTCTACAACATTTCCAGCAAGTGTTCAATGAGCCTTTGTTTGAGAATAGAACTGCCTCCCTCTGAATCATCCCATTCCATTTTTTGGAAAGCTCTGATTGTTAAGAAGTTTATCTTTCCATCAAGCATAAATATGTCTTTTGGCAGCATCTACTTGTGTCTCTCAGCTTTGTCTTCTGAGGTCACACAGAGCAAAACTTTCCCCATGTGTACCCTTGAAGACAGCTATCAACTCCTCAGTCTTCTTTTCTCCTGGCTAATATCTATCAACTATGGATTTGTTGCAGTCTAGGGGTGCTGAGAATCCCAAAATTCAAGGTCAAAGGATATGGGTACCATCTTGAAAGAATTTGACTCAAGCCTTCTTTCAGACAGAGATGAGGTTTGTTAAAACACTAGTTGAAGTGGAAGAGATTTTAAGAATCCCCATTACTGGCCAGATTTTAAGAATCTGAGCACTTTAATGGAGGCAAGATGGACCTTTTATACAGAAAGACTGTGGGAAGATCTGGATGTGATCTGGGAGTGGCCAAGTAGTCTGGGGTGACTGGGAAGTAACTGAAGGGGTCTAAATGGAATTGAGAACTGGTGGTCTAGGGTGGGGCCAGGTGTACACAATGAGGGCCACAATGTAAGGACAGTTGAAAGGATTATTAATTGGGAAGGGTCAGGTGCCCCAGGCAACCACGAGGGACCTGGGCATGTGGGAAAGTTCAAGTGAAGTTCAAGCAGGGGATGGAGGGTTGGTTCCCACGGCCCATACCTGTCAGACTGGTTGAAGATACTCTGCAGTTTGACAGACCCTAGATCTTTTTCTGATCAGTCACTTCTCTCTATCCCTTCCCTAGCTAATGTTTGTGAAGATAACATTTTGAACCCAAGTATAAGACATTTATAATTATCCCTATGAAATTCATCTTGTTAGATTTGGTCCAACTTTCTAACATGTCATGGATAGCTTTTGGATCCATACTGAGTCATCTTACTTTGTTATCTGACCCTTTCTGCTCTGTGTCATCTGCCAGTCTGATAAAGTTGCTATTTCTTTATTTGAGTTCTTGAAAAATATTCAAAAGTATGAAAAAATATTCAAAAGAACAAATGTTCACTAGAGACCACCCTCCAATTTGATATAATGGCAGTATTAACTACTCTTAGAGTCAGAAGATCACTGAAGGGGGTACAGAAGTCACATATTATATGTCATATATTATTATTAACATATCAGTAACGTTATTTATAATATAATTGTTAATAGAATTAATTTATATATCATTATAATATACATCATATATTATATATATTTCATGTTCTGAGATGTAATTCATCTGATGTTTAAACCAAATCTGTCCGAGACACATTTTTATTAATTTATAAGCATTCCACTTGGAGATTTCTGACCCACATAGTTCTTCCTAGTAAATCAGAAAAACCTTTTCTCCTTTAAGCAACCTCACAGTTTACAATATTTGTGAAACAAAACATGAAAAAAATTCTATAGCAGTTATAAAACAAAAGCATATTCTTTCAGCTAGGGTTTTTAGAATTACTAAACCAAGAGATCTATATTCATGTCTATGCACACAAACACCCTAAGAGAAGATAGATCTTTCCAGAAACTAACTGGAAGGTACTAGATTGGAAGTTAGATTACAATTGCCTCAGAGTCCCTTGTAATTCTCATAGCAATTCTAATATTCAATGATAATAAAATATGAGATAAAACTCACATACTTGTGTGTACCCCAAAACTATGTGCAACATTGATCCTTACCCAAATAGTATTCAGAGGCTTTTCAAGGTAGGAAGCAGAAAAGGGTGGTTTATTACAGTTTCAAGAAAGGGCCACCCTCCTGACAAATGGTCAGGGAGGAGAAGCCGTTTACAGAAGGAAATGGTGAAAAGGAATTCTCCCCCACGCCCCTTCTGCCCCTTTTCTTCCACTGGCTGGAAGTCAGGTGCACAATCTAAGTGCGGCAATCTACCTTAAGTACCAGAACAAGGAAACAGTAGACCACCCAATGTACATTTGAGAAAGCACTTCTGTCCTTATGTGGCCTATCTTATGCTGAGGTGTCACTGAGGAGAGGGGGGACTCCCTACTGCTCAGAGTTTTGAGTCCTTGTAAATCATGTCATTTCCAGTAAAGGAACTTGGGCCTGTTTCCCACGAAAAACCTTACTAGATTTTAAAGTATAGTCTGAGAAGTTTTCACTTCTTTCATTCATACTGAAAGTGAGGGAAGAAACTCCCTTGGGAGACTTCTGTAGATGAACTCCTCAGAGCCTTCAACTATAAACAATTGTAAACCATTAGATCTGGGTTAACAAAATGAAATCCCCACCTTACCTTAGTTAGCATAAACAAGACACTTTTCACCACTTCCTTAGTTATACGTATAAACTTGGTCTGCATCTAGTTAGATGAATTAGAAGAGTTCTGTTAGAAGAGAATTAAGATCAGTCTTTAAATTGTCTTCTATTCAAAGGAGTCCAGGGAGGTTAAAGAACTATTGGACCAGAAA
>CM053586.1:49722333-49732930 GCA_028646515.1 Pseudochirops corinnae
GAGGAAACTGATGCAAACAGGGTTAAGTGACTTGCTCAGAGTCACATTGCTAATAATGGTCTGAGGGTGGATTAGAACTCACAAAGTTGAGTCTTCTTGACTCCAGGTCTGGCACTCTATCCACTGTACCATCTATTTATTCATCTCTTTTCTTTAAACTTTCTCTTTCCCCCATCTAGCCAGAAGTTCAACCAAAGCTGGATTTTAAAAGATGCCCCATGGAATTTAGAAGGAAGGTTGGAACATGCAGGCTTTCAATAAGTCATCACTTTCTCAATTGCTACATGATAGATTTGCCTTCTCTTCTGGTTATACCAGAATAGCATACTTTACAGTAGAATGCATCCCTTATGGAACTTTAACTTCACAGTTTTAGTTGGCAATATGATACTGCTGCTTCTTTTAATCCAATTTTTGTTATGTATGCCAGAGATGAAACACTGGTTTTTCTGTGGATTTTGTTTTACTTGAAAACTAAGTCTGAATTATTCATAAAATATTATACTGTGTGTGTAAATTATATAGTATTACTAGATCCTTTAGGAATTTCTAGCAGTTTATAGTTTGTGACTAAGAGGATGACAGAGGGTGTTCTGACCTAGACTCCTGAGAAAGAAAGCAGTCTGACAGGGTTTGGGGAGGAAATTATAGCACAGGAATCAGATAGTGTGTTGATGACCTTGGAGTGGGAGCTGATTATCACTGAAAGGAAGATCATTGGCCTACCCTTTGACTAGCTTTGAGGAAAGCAGCTATGGGGATTATAACTGAGGTTCTAGATTTGGCCAGAAGCTTGTAAAGCAATTAGGAAGGAGACTGACAGTTCAGTTGGTTAAGAAATGGATTTACGTGTTCCATTGTTTGAGGCATGTCTGACTCTTCATGACCCTATACTGGAGTGGTTGCCATTCCCTTCTCCAGCTCATTTTATAGATGAGGAAACTGAGACAAACTGAGTTAAGTGACAGGGTCAGGGTCACAGGGTCACACAGTTACTAAGTGTTTCAGGCCAAGTGTCTGAATCTTCCTGATTCCAGGGCTGGAACTCTGTTTTGCCACTTAGCTTCCCAAATACAACATAAATATTAGATAATTATTTGAAGTATTCTTTTGCTTTTGTTCTCCTGGGTACTTCACATTGATTTCTTTTGCTAATTATTATTTAATATTCTTCATTTATAAGCATATGGCCTAGGTTTAGTCCTGAAATTAAGTATTCTGGCTTTGGTTTCTTTTTCCCTTGTGTGTCTGGGTTGTACAAATTCTGAAAATGGCTATGATATTCAATTACTGCTTCTCAGACGTATTGTACCTGCTTACATATGGCACCTGTCTGTATATGGCAAATATAGCTAAAGAATTAAGGTAAATTATACTTAGTTAGGCTTATAAAAACTTAGATTAGAATTACCACAAGACATCAAAGCAATAAATGCTTGAACTAATAAGAAACTTCAGTCCAGATAGAATCATGGATTTAGAACTGGAAGTGGCCTGCCTTGGAAGCCATGTAAACCCCTCATTTTACAGATGAGAAAACTGAGGCAAAGTTCAGTTACTTAGCCAAGGTCACACAGGTAGTGACAGAGTGGGGATTTGATAGTGTCATTTTCCAAAAAACCAAACCAAACCCCCAAAGCAAGCAAACAAAACCCCTAATTCTGATCCTGGCTTGTTCTCTCTGGTAGAATCTTTTTAACCCCCAGGGTATGCAGAAGATGATACAACTAAGTATTTGGACAAAAAAACCAAGAGACTGGCAGTCATCCTAGCACTTTTGAGGTTTTAAATGCATCCCACAGCTATTTTTTTTTTTTTAGCAGTCCCGGAGTAATCTGGGATGACAGTTTCTGCTCATCTTTTTTCCCTAAAAAATCCATTGGGAAAATGCATTTATTCTTGGTGGGACTAATGGAAATGGTGGATGGGAGTGGGGATGGTGCCTTACTATCTTCCTTTTCTTCTCTTTTTCACACTCTTTCTTTCTGACTTTTTACAATTTAATGAATTCAACACCAGAACTGAACCCTATTTCCAGACAATTTCTTTGGTGGTATGTTCCTATTAATACTATAAAATCAGAATTCCTATCCCAGGAACTGGATAGACACAGCTGGAAGGTGGGGTGCAGTTGTTGTTGTGCAGTCCTGTTGTGACCCCTAGACCATTGCATGTCAGGCCCTTCTTTCCTCCACTATCTCTCGAGGTCTGTTCTATTTCATGTTTGTTGTTTCTATGACATGATCTATCCATCTTATCCTCTGTTGACCCATTTTCCTTTTGCCTTCAATCTTTCCTAACGGTCTTTTCCAATTAAGTCCTGCCTTTTCATTATGTGGCCAAAGTATTTAAGCTTCTGCTTCAGTAGCTGACCTTCCAATGAAGAGCCTGAATTGATTTGTTTAGTATTGACTAATTTGATCTCCTTGCAAAAGTCTTCTCCAATACCACAATTTAAAATTGGCTGTTCTGCAGCACTCAGCTTTCCTCATAGTCTAACTCTCACATCCATACGTTGTTCCTGGAAAAAGCATAGTTTTACTACATAGACCTTTGTCAGCAAGGTGTTGTCTCTACTTTTTAGTCTGCTGTCCAGATTTGCCATAGCTTTCCTTTCAAGGAACAAATGTCTTTTAATTTCATGTCTGCAGTTGATATTTGCAACTTTTTTAGCCCAATAATATAAAATCTGACACTGCTTCCATTTCTTCTCGCTCTTTGCCAACATGTGATAGACCCAATTGCCAAAATTTTCGTTGTTTTAGATGTTAAGCTTCAATCCAGCTTTAAGACTCTCCTCTTTCTTGCCTCATCAAGGGCCTTCTTAATTCTTCATTTTCTGTCATCTGAGTGGTATTACCTGCATATCTGATACTGTGGATATTTGTCTTGGACAACTTTAATTCTAGCTTTTGATTTATCCAGCCTGACAATTCACATAATATACTTTGCATATAAGTAAAATAAAGTGACAACATTCAACCTTGTTGTATTTCCTTTCTAATCTTAAACCAATCAGTTGTCCCACGTTCGGTTCTAACCGTTGCTTCTTGACCTGTGTACAGATTTCTCAGGAGACAATTAAGATGATCTGGTACTCCCATCTCTTTGAGGACTCGCCACATTCTTTTGTGATCCACACAGACAGACAAAGGCTTTAGTGTAGTCAATGAAGCAGAAGTAGATGTTTTTCCAGAACTCCCTTGCTTTCTCCATAATCCAATGAATGTGGACAATTTGGTTTTTAGTTCCTCTGACTCTTCAAAAACCAACCTGCTCTTCCGGTAATTCTCAGTTCACATATTGCTGAAGGCTAGCTTACAGAATCTACTCTAAAGCATAACCTTATTAGTATGTGAAGGGAGCACAATTGTTTGGTAATTTGAACATTCCTTGTCGTTGCCTTTCTTTAGGATTGGGATATAAACTGATCTTTTCCTATCCAGTGGCCACTGTTATATTTTCCAAATTACTGAGTGCATATTGAGTGTAGCACTTTAACAGCATCATCTTTTAAAATTTTAAATAGCTCAACTGGAATTCCATCACCTCCATTAGCCTTATTGTTAGCAATGTTTCCTAAGGCACACAACTTCATTCTCCAGGATGTATGGCTCTAGATCAGTAACTGCCCCCATCTTGATTATCTGTGATGTTAAAATCTTTCTTGTATAGTTTTTTTTCTTTTTTGGAGGGGGAAGGTAGGGCAATTGGGGTTAAGTGAATTGCCCAAGGTCACATGACTAGTAAGTGTGTCAAGTGTCTGAGGTTCACATTTGAACTCAGGTCCTCCTGGACTCCAGGGCAGGTGCTCTAATCACTGCTCCACCTAGTGGCCCCCTCCTGTGTTATTCTTGCAACTTCTTAAACTCTTCTGCTTCTACCATTTTTTGTCTTTTATCATGCTCATTTTTGCATGAAATATTTTCTTGATAGCTCTAATTTTCTTGAAGAGATCTCTTGTCTTTGTCATTCTATTGTGTTTTTAAAAATTTTTTGCATTGCTCTTTTAAGAAAACCTTATCTCCATGTTATTCTCTGGAATTCTGCATTCAGTTGGGTATATCTTACCTTTTCTCCTTTCCCTTTCCTTCTTTCTTCAGCTATTTGTAAAGCCTCATCAGACAGCCATTCTGCTTTCTTGCTCTTCTTTTTCTTTGGAATATTTTTGTTGCTGCCTCCCGTACAGCATTGCAAACCTCTCTCCATAGTTCTTCAGGCATTCTATCTACCAGATCTAATCCCTTATATCTGTTCATCACCTCCACTTCACATTCATAAGGGATGTTATTTAGGTCATACCCATACGGTCTGATGGTTTTTCCTTCTTTCTTCAGTTTAACTCTGAATTTTGCAATAAGAAGCTCATGATCTGATAGTCAGCTACCTTGTCATGCCAGAGGGCTTTCCTAGGTCAATGAAACTATGCAAGATTACCCAAGACAGGTCATAGTGGAAAGTTCTGACAAAGAGTGATCCACTGGAGAAGGAAATGGTAAACCATTCCTGTGTCTTTGCCAAGACAATCCCATGGGTCGTACTAAAATGATGAAAGAGATGGACTGGAAGATGAACTCCTCAGTTGAGAAGGTGTCCAATACACTACTGGGAGCAGAGGGCAACTATAAGTAGCTCCAGTACTAATGAAGCAGCTGGGCCAAAGCTGAAAGGAAGCTCATCTGTGGATGTGTTTGGTGGTAAAAGGAAAGTCTGATACTGTGAAGGTTAATGCTACATAGAAACATAGAATGCAACATTTATGCACCAAGGTAAGCTGGATATGGTCAAATAGGAGATGGAAAGATTAAGCATTTTGGGTGTCAATGAACTTAAATGAATGGGAATGGGTGAATTTAATTAAGATGATCACCACATATACAACTGTGGGCAAGAAACCCTTAAGAAAAATGGAATAGCCCTCATAGTCAACAAAATGGTAAAAAGAGCAGTACTAAGGTATAACCAAATGATATCTGCTCCAAACCAAGACAAACTGTTCAACGTCACAAGTCTATACAAGTAATACAAGTCCATGCCCCAACCACTGATGTGGAAGAAGCCAAAGTTAATCAGCTCTATGAAAATCTACAACATCTAGAAATAACATTTTAAAAAGTCATATTTATCATAGGGAATTGGAATAATAAAGTAGGAAATCAAAAGATAACTGGAATAACAGGAAAATTTGCCTTGGAGTTCAAAATGAAACAGGGCAGAGACTAATAGAGTTTTGTCAAGATAATTCAGTGGTTATAACAAACACTCTTTGTCAACAACCCAAAAGGCAACTCTACACATAGACACCACCAGATGGTCAAAATAGAATCAGATTGATTACATGCTTTGCAGCCAAAGGTGGAAAAGCTCAGTACGGTGAATTAAAACAAGACCTGGAACTGACTGTAGATCAGATCATGAGCTTCTTATTGCAAAATTCAGGGTGTGTGGACAGATTTCAATCCACTCCCTCTGCTTTCTCTATATCAGTTCTTCAGGGTGACAACCCCAAAAGTATTACCACAAGGACCAATCAAGAAGCGAAGAAACGAAGGTAAACTACCAGCCACCTATATTTCATTTCCCCTTCTTTGCCCTTCCGTAAGGGGTCTCCTTTCCCACAGAAAGTCTGATCCCACCTCAAAGTCAAAGCCAAAACCAGTCCCTGGAGGTAGTCTCCGCAGCTGTCTTTACATTTCTGAAGCTCTTACTGTTTGCAATGCACTGAGCCAGGCACCGGAATGTGTGCTGTCCTGGCCGATACTGACCCAAAAAGGGGCACAGCTAAACAGACCAGCTCAAGTCAGGATGCTGATGAGAGAGTCTTGCGCTCTGGAACTTGCAGCTCTCTGTGGATCCAGTGCCCTGAGCCGCTATGCAATACTAGTACCAGTCCCCCAGTTCCGTCCTGCCCCACCCTGGGGAGCTGCCCCGCAAGAACTGAATTCCGCGGAGAAACGGACGCAGGGCCTTAAGGGCCTCCTCCTCCTACCGTTCTGACGGCGCCCCGAAAATGTGCCCCTGCACAGCCCTCCTTACCCCGAGCCGTATCTTAGACGGCAGAGCTTCCCCTCCAGGACATTCACCTCGGTGCAGAGTGGCTGGGAGAGCTCCGCGGCCTCGCTACCCGCTGTCTCGGTGCGGGTGCAGCTTTCCTGGCCCCGCGCGGACAAGACGGCCCGAGCCGACACCGCCGCGGTCCTCGGCTGGGCGGGGGGCAAGGCCGGGGCAGGACCAAGGAAGGCAGACTGGGAGCCCGGCTAGTGACCGGAAGAGGATTTTCCTACGTCCCCCAGGGTGTTCCCCCACTGCCTCTGGGCGCCATGCTCCGCTGGGTGCGTGGCTTCGTGCTGGCCGCCCTCAGCGACGACGAAGATGAAGAGTCCAACCGCCTCTATGAAAAACTCTTCTGGCAGCTGGACCGCAACCGGGACGGGACGGTGGACATCCTCGAGCTGAGTGAGGGTCTCGGGAAGTTGGGTATCTCTCAAGAGGCACAGAAGGTGGGCATAAACCAAACTCTCCCCCCCACTCCCCGTACCCTCCCCAACTAGCGAAAGATCCATAGCTCAAGTGAATTTCTGTATTAAGAAAAACACCTTTTCCCCATCTTCATTCTTATATTAATTTGATGAGCGAAAAATAACAAAAATCTGACCCATCTTGACCTCCTTACCACCTTAATCCATGATTTTATGATTGAGTAAGCAAAAGTGGAAAGATGTCACTCTGGGAATACCCTAAGCGTGTCCCCTGTGGTTGACAATGATAATCAATACCCTGTAGCCTTCTCTGAGTCTAGATACCTAGTGGCCTAAATATGTCTTCATGGCTGCTGCTTGCTGGGAGTGCATATGACAACTGCTAGGTATATGGGACTCTTGATAAATGGCTTCCTAATGGAGAAAGTGCTGGGTAGGATCTGGGTTTGAATTCTTGTAGTACCACTTATTATTACCTGGTTGATCTTGGGTAAGTCAAACCCACTCTAGGCTTCCTTTTCCTTTTCTCCTCCTCCAACGAGAGGATTGGATGAGGTGACCTTTAAGATGCAATGATTTAATTTGGAAAATAATTGAGCTTTTAAGATTCTGGTGTACAAATACCATCAAGAGTTCTGTGCAATTCAACATACATTTGTTAAAAGAGCTATTCTATGATGAGCACTATGCTGGATGCTAGGTAAAAGACAAAGTTTTGATAAGAGGTTCCAGCTCTCATGGTACTTAGAAGTGGGGGAAAAGACACATAGGACAAGTAATTATAATACAAAGTGATATATGGTAAGCCCATGGGTGTGCCAGCAAAGTGATCTATAGGGAGTATAGGTGGAAAGATATAGTGATAAGTTAAGGTTCCTTGGAGGAGGTGACATTGAGAGGACTTTAGACTGGGGGTGGCCTAGAGGAAACCTCTTAATGGAGCTTACATAGCAAAGCTAAAGTGAATGATAAAAGATGTGTGTAGTTCCCCTGGTATCTGAATCCAGCACATTATATTTCTCATAGTCTACTGTTCCTCCATCCTTATAACGCTGTTGCTATCTCTTTCCCATTTCTTCTTGAAATGCCACTTGGCATTTAAGTAATTAAGTTCAATAATCATTTATTAGGTACTTACCATTAACAAGTGCTAGGTGGTGGGTATACAAGTGTGCCAGGTGTTGGGGATACAACCAACAAAACTGTACTCTCCCAGAATTGTTGTGAGGATTAAATGGGTGAATAATTGTAAAGCACTTAGCACAGTGCTTGGCACATAGTAAATGCTATATTATTTCTATTTATTATATGCATGAACCTTATCTTCCAACTTATTTTTTTGCTGTCTCTCCATATCTTTGCTTTAAAGTCTGTTAGTGTTAAACTATGAATGTTTTTGTAGAGATGTGTTTCAGTTTAAAAAAAAATTATTGTTTGGGTAAAGTCCTTACAATGGATTTGCTGGATTGAAAGGGATGAAAAGTTTTATTCCTCACTACGTATTGCTATATTGTCCTTCAAAATGTTTGCACTAGTCTTCAGTCCTACCAATAATGGAATAGGGTATCTGTTTCCCCACAATTCTACCAATATTAGATTTTTATAATTTTTTTGTATTTTTTTATAAGATCATATCCTCAGATTGTTTTCGTATTTCTCTGATTATTAGGGAATTTGATTTTTTTAAATAACAGTTTGCATTTTCTTGTCCCTAAATTGCCTGTTTATATCATTTTACTCTTGCTTCATTGGGAAACATTTATTTACATCAGTTCATTCTAGATTCTTATGCATTTAATACACATTTTTATATTTTGAAAGCAAATATTTTCCCAATCTGTTTCTTTTCTTTTAACTTTAGAGATACTGCTTTTTGTTTTACAAAGGCTTTCTATTCTTATGTAACCAAACCCTATTTGTTTGATAAAAGTCCCTCTTCTAGCTAGGTAAGAAAAATATTTTTTCTTTCTTTTTTTTTTAATGAATTAAAAAATTTAGATTGTGGATCCAGTTAATTTATTATGGTATTTATTATATCATAGTATAAGATGTATATCTAAACTCATTTTTTGCTGTATTTTCCATTTTTTTCAAAAAATTTTTTTGATGATTATTCTATTTCTAATGTTTCTAAATTGTGGGCTTATCAAACGATCTTTTATATTCATTGGGTTCTATTCCTTGGTCCTTTATGTTTCCTTAACTCTCCATTCTTTCCCCAGTACCAGAGATTCAAAAAAATAATTATTGCTTTGTAGTGTTTTTATATCTTGTAGTGTTAGACCCACTTTGCTGCTTTTCTTTTTGACTCTATACTCTTGTTCATCTTTTTGTCTCCCTACTTCAATACCTTCATTAACTCTTGTTCAGTCATGTCTGACTCATTGTGACCCCATTTGCAGTTTTATTGGCAAAGATACTGGAGTGGTTTGGCATTTCATTATCCAGCCCATTTTACAGCTGAGGAAACCGAGGCAAACAGGGTTAAGTGACTTGCCCAGGGTCACACAGATAGTAAGTATCTGAGGCCAGATTTGAATTCAGGAAGATGAGTCTTCATGACTTCAGTCCTGGTGCTCTATGCACTATGGTGCCACCTAGCAGTTCTATCTTTGTAGCCTCTTAAATGGTCTCCTGGGCTCCAGTGTCTCCTATCTTTAATTGATCCTTCAGTTTGTTGCCAAAGTGATTTCAGTGTAGTGTTATTTTTTGAATAACTGTTGCTCAGAAATCCTTGAAAGACTGCCCACTGCCCTGTAACTAAAATATTAACTCCTAACCCTGATATTTAAGGCCTACCATTCTCTGACTTCAGCCTACCTTTCTGATGTGAGAGTGGTATGATGGAGAGAGGGGACTTTGAACAGGAAAGCTGGGTTCAAGTCCTGACCCCAGCACATACTGACTTGTATAACATTGGGCAAGTCACTTACCCTCTTAGTGTTCTAGGTAATCCTCTAAGATTCTTGAGTTGCTGATGAGGTACATACCTGGTAGGGAGGGAATTTTCTCATGTGGGAACTCTCTATCCTTATGAAAATCACAGATTGAGTCCTCATCACCATTTTACCATATGACATTTATTATGATTTTATCTAGTTCAATGAAATCCTGGTATTCTGCATGGTATTACGTCAAATCTGTAAGCTGGTTTGGGATATATTTATGGTTTTTGTTATTTTTACTTGACCTGCACAAGGAATATTTTGCTACTTAGTTCTTCCTTGATTTCTGTTCAGGAAGATGGCTTTGTAAAGGTTTCTTCTATGCCTCGAGTTAATATTTGGTGTATTTTTTTTTTTTGTATTATAAAGGCTATTTTTCTTGCTATTAATTTCTTTTTATTCTTAATGCTGGCATATGGTGCAGATGATTGGGGGTGGGATCTTACATCTAATTTCTTTAGTAAAGTCATTGATCACCATTAATTTTTGTTGTTGTTGACACCATTTTTTTTTTTTTTTTGCTTTTTGGAGGGGAGAAGGTAGGGCAATGGGGTTAAGTGACTTGCCCAAGGTCACATGGCTAGTTTTGTGTTAAGTGTCTGAGGCCCTTCCCTACATTGTTCAGATTCCTTTTAATCTGACCAAATCTCTACATTTCATATTATTTCACAGTTAATCAGCATTGTACACTACACACAAATTTATTATATCAAGAAAATAAATAAAGTATTTGTTAAGAGAGACTCTGGAAGGTACTCTTTTTTTTTAAAAATTAAATTGATTTGTTTATTTACTTTGAGTTTACAAGATTCAGTTCCAGAGTCCCTTGAGTTTCAAGTTTTCTCCCCTTCCTCTCTGCCCCCTGCCATGGCGGCATGCAATCAAGTATAGAATCTGCAGATACTTTCACACTGGACATTAGTCTGGTTGTATAGAAGAGTTGTAACCAATGGAGTGGACAATGGGAAAAAGGAAACAAAACCAAACATGGAAAAGAGTGATAGCATGTAGGTTGCTTCAGCCTGCATTTAAACTCTGTTCTTTCTAGATCTTTCTCTGAATGTAGGTATCTCCTTCCATCCTGAGACTTGTAGAGTTGTCTTATAGCTGTGTGTTGCTGAGAGGAGTCCAGTTTATCAAAGCTGGTCATCACACATACGATGTGTCTGTGAT
>CM053586.1:49733430-49748861 GCA_028646515.1 Pseudochirops corinnae
CTGGGGGAGGGGGGACACACTGGGATGGCTGTTTTGGGGTGGTGGGTGGGGGAAAGAGGGAGAGAAAATATGTAACTCAAAATCTTGTGGAAATGAATGATGCAAACTATAATAAAATTTAAAAATTAAAAAAAATTAAAAAAATAAATTGCATCTATTTATCAGTTTTCTTCCACTTTCCTCTGTAAATGCTCTTTGTACAATCTGGCTTAGTTGGGTCCGATGCCAAGCTTCCTGAACACTCATTTCCAGGTTATCTTTGACCTACTTGTGCTATCTACTCAGTCATCTGCTCACATAAAATTTACAGGAGACAGAATTTTTTCTGCCACTGAGAAATAATAATGCAATTAATATTTATATGCACTTTCTGTGTGCCAAGCACTGTACTATACACTTCACAAATATTATCTCATTTGATCCTCATAACAACCCTGAGGGGTAGGTGCTAGTGTTATTATACCCATTTTACAGGATGAGAAAATTGGGGCAGAGTTTCAATGACTTGCCCAAAGTCACACGACCACTAAGTGTCTGAGATCTGATTTGAACTCAAGTCTTCTGATTCCAAGCATAGCAATTTAGCCACCGCAACACCTTAGAAAACTATACTCACTATTCAATCTTCATGATATGTTGGCAGCTGCTCGCTTGGGTGGCGGTGAAATATATTAAAAAGCCTAGTGAGTTTAAAAAGTCAGAAGGATTTAGGTTAGAGTCTTGGCTCTGCCACTTACTTTTTAATCACAGGTGAATCATTTAATCTTCCTGAAACTCAATTCTGTCAACTGTCAGATGGAGATGTTAATCATTTTACTGAGAGGCAGTATGGAAGAATAGATAAAAACTGACCCCAGAGAGAGGAAAAACTGGTTTTAGGTTCTCCTTCTGACACATACTTCATGTACAATCCTATAGACACAACCTCTCAGTACCCAGGCAGCTCTAAGACGATCTGTCAGTGGCAGAACAGTTGCAGGGGTCTAGATGTCAAACTATTGTAATCATAGCTGGCACTTATTTACATAGAGCTCTAAGGTTACAAAGTACGTTAAATATATTCATCTCATTTGACCCTCACTACAACCCTGAAGGCTAGATGCTATTGTTTTTTTACAGTCAAGGAAAAAGACAAACTTGAGTTAAATGATTTGCCCGGGGACACACATTGCCCAGCTGATAAGTGTCTGAAGATGAATTTAAACTTGGATCAGGCTGACTCCAAGTCCCACACACTACTTACTGAGTGGCTACCTGCTCTAGCTACGTCCCTCATTGGGCTATTAAGAAAAAATTGTTCAGAATGAGCAATTATTTGACAAAGATATTCTTAAAATATTACAGAAAAATGAAAATGTCTTACCAGCAGGGACTCTCTCTGTTTCTCTCTGTATTTCTGTCTCTCTGTCTCTATCTCTGGCCCTTATCATACCCTCTTGACAATAACAATCTCCTAAATGACCTCTCTACTTTTCAGACACTCCTCACTTTAATCCAAAATTATTTAATTTCCAAAATGATCTTCCTAAAGGATCACATCACTCCCCTGCTCAAAAATATTCAATGTTTCCCTAGTACTTCCAGCATGAAATAAAAAGTCCTGATATTTAAAGCCCTTCATGATATACCTCTAACCTACCTCTCCAAACTTATTTCATACTACCTTAATTCATGCACTATCCATCATAGTCAACTTTTGGCCTACTTGCTGCTACCCAAACTAATAATTAAATCTCCTGTCCAATAGACAAGTGCTCAAAAGATATGATCAAACAGCTCTCAAAAGAAGAATTGCAGACTATTAACCATCATATGAAAGAATGCACCAAATCATTAATAATTAGAGAAATACAAAGCAAAGCAACTAGGAAGTATACTGGTAAATATTTAACAACCAGCTCTCTGGGTTAAAAAAAAATGTATGCATGGCAACTTTTAGATTTAATCTGTCTTATTAACATTCTACTTATCACTTTCTTAAGTCTAGATAATAAAAAGAAAACCAATATTTCAAGCTCTGGTTTATAGTGTTTGCTGATTTACAAGGTGTAAAAGCTCAAAGGGCAAATTGAACCATCTGCTCTCCTAAGCCAGCTCCACCTGGCTTCAGCACATCCCTGAAAACCAACCCGAGATTCCACCTCACACTAGGGATTTCAATGTTTTAGGGAACTTCCAGGTGAGGAAACTTCCTTCTACTGCCACAAGTCATTTCCCTCTCAGCAATTTATAGTCTCAGAGAGTCGCCTAGGACGTGAAAAGTTTGAGTGACGAGGTCAGAGAGCTGGGATATGTCAGAGGTGGAACCTGAACGCAGGTCTTTGTGGCTTCTAGGCCATTTTGCTAACCACTACGTCATGTTGCCCCTCACCTAATAGTAGTTCTCTGAACAACAAAGCATTCTGTAGGAGTAGGTGGGATGTCTGGGGGCTAGAATGCCAGTGAAGTTTTTCTGGAAGAGCCTAACGTCTCTGCTAGCTCCCTCCTTCCCCACCTTTTCTACCGAGCTGGGCTCGGTGCTCAGCCGCAGGAGGCCCTCCTGCAGCTGGCTAATGTCCATCTTCCGGGTCCCGTAGCTGTCCAGCTGCCAAAAAAGGTTTTCATAGCAGCGGTTGGACTCTCGGTCTTCCTTATTGCCACTGGTGGGCAACACGAAGCCACGCACCCAGCGGAGCATCGCGCCCAGAGGCGGTGCTAGGGACTCCCGAGGACGTGGGGAAAGCCTCCTTCGGCCACCAGTCGCTGGGCCTGGCCGAGGACGAAAGGAGGTGGTGGCTTGGGGCTCTGTCCACGGGGTGGTGGCAGTGAAGGGGAAGGGGCTCCCCGAGGAACCAGCATTCTCGGGAGGCACTGCTGGATCTCATGAAAGGAAGGCCGCCCTGCGCTCACTCTGCAGGGGTAGGTGGGGTGGGTGCTATGACCTTAGGCTCTTTTACTGACCTTCATTCCGCTCATAACTAATTCTTACACTCCCCTTCTCCCATTCGCAAAACGGAGTAGGATCCCTATACCTTCCCAGAACCCAGAACCCAGAACCCTGGGTGTTCAGAGTAGGAAACATTGGAAGGTTAGGAGGACAAGGTAGGTAAAGATTTGTCCTGAAATCAGCAGTCCTAGAAATGTATGTCACTGTCCTTCTGCCCACCCCTCTCCAGCAATCCACAGAGACAGTCCTGTAATGTATTTATCCCAGTATATTGTTCTTTAGAGAAGAAATTGGTTTAAAAAAAATTATACCAAAATGCTTTCAATTTTTAAAAGTATTCAATTTTATTTAAAATTTATTAAAATGTATTTGTTAAATATAAATATTTAATTTAGAAATACATAAAATTTATTCAACAATTGTGAGGTTGCTGAAATGTATTGGTGGAGGGAATTTTCACACCAGAAACTCCCTACATCAACGAAATCATAGGTTCTAAACAACACTCAAAATGTGCAGGGGACTTGGTGCTAGAAAAACAAAACATAAGCAAGTTCCTCAAGGAGTATACACCCTAAAAGGGAAGTCTGTCTTTTATTTGTATTCCCTGGCACATGGTAAGTACTAAAAGTTCATTGACTGACCAATAAAAAGTTGGAGATAGACTTATAGAATTTTATGGCTGCCAGTGCTATTTTATAGCTGCCAATGCTAATTCATCTAGTCCATGCCCACCCCCATTTTACAAATGAAGGATAAATTTAAACCCTCAAATAGTATTGAACTGACAGGTACTTTGTTTCCTCCCAATTAAAGTTTTACCCCAGCATCTTAATTGTGCTCTACCTCCTCAACTGGAGGTAGTGGCACTCTGCCAATTATAAGGCTTTTAATCTTACTCAAGAATCACTTCTGCCAAGAAGGAAGTTTTCTAGTATTACACCAGAATCTCATTTATCTTTAGGTCAAAGTAAATGTCCTTATATCAAGGCAGAACACCAGAGTGTGGACCTGCAAAATGTCTCTTTTGCTTATCTGGGTAGACTTCAAGAATACTCTGCCGGGGAAAAGGTATGAGGCCCATTGGACTCTTTGTACACGATGAAGGTATTTACTGATCTGTCAGAGTTTTCATTCTTTTAAGTCTTAAACCCAAAATTACAATACAAATTTAATTATCATGTTTCATCTGGTTAAATGAAAGGAATAGGGGCCGGATCTGCAATTTCAGAGGTGTAGGAAACTCCCTGTAATGATGCAAGTCAGAATCTTCTCTACAACTTATAGCATTCAAGAGTTGCCTAGAGTAATGTAACACCCTAATGTGCTGTCAAGGCCAGGTAAAACAGTAGTGGTTAATCTTAATCCTGCATTCCCAAGTGACTACATTTCTATTGCTACTTGATCTATTAACCACTCTATTGTTAAACTTTTCATGTGATTAGGTCTTGCCTCCCCAACAATCAGTAAACCACAACATCTTTAATTAACTTTAGATAACACCATGTTACCAAGGGCAATTCATTCCACGAGATACACTGGTGGATTTCAAGGGACACAGAATACCATCAATGTGAAGATTGTAGCCTATCTATGCTCTTCTTTTCCTGTAAAATTGCCTTTGTCCCACAAGACCTCCAATGTATCTATCCAACTGACTCGAGGTCTTCCTTTCCAATATTTAACCTTGTATGGTGAACTAGTATATCCCTTGATACATATTTTTATTATTCTTACAAAGAATAATTTTTTAACCTGGATTTATCATTTCATCCAAGCCAGGAAACTCCACTATGAAAATGAATGAATGAATGAAATAAAAAAGCATTTATTAAGCACTTAATACGTGTTGAAGGAAAAATGAAATATTATGGGCTATACAAGGACTTGGTAAAGCAAATTATCTCACCCACTAATACTTCTTGTCTTTAGAGAAGAGATATGCCCATCACTTAATGGTTATCTCAACCCTTCTGAGCCATCTCTGGTTGTTCTGATCAATACCTGATCAAGCCACTGGACCCAGATGGCTCTTGAGGAGAAAGTGAGGTTGGTGACTTTGCACAGTCCTATCTCACTTAAATCCAATTCTTGCAAGTCATGGCAAGTGAAGGACAAACCATAACCTCAATCCTACTTTCTTAAATCAGACTTCTTTAACAGTTGGAAAAGTGTTTGGTCACCTCCTCTTTTTTACTTAATTTGAACAAGAACTGTTTTCTCATCCCCTTAAATCTTGCCAGTTGCATTATAAATACTCCCTCCTTTAATCTCTTGAAAGATACCTCTTTTCTCTACCCCTACCTGTCCTATGAAAGGTATTGTCAACCCTAAATCACAGAATGCTGCTTATTAGCTGTTCTCTAAGGGGGTCTGAAAAGTTATAAAAACCCTATCAGTACCCTAAGAAGATGAAGCTGCTACTGGCCCTCAAAGTCTCCCTTAGTGCACTAATAAATCTTTTTTTCTTTTCCGTTTGGCTACTCAAGTTACTAGACCACCCCCCTCCTCCACTTCTATTGGCAGACCCAATTGGTGGGTGAGATCTCTGAGGGCTCTCCAGGAACTGAAGCTAGGAAGTTTCCCAACAGCACAAAGCTCTGAGCTGAGTTCTGGGGATACCCAGAAAAACAAGATAGACCTTAATCTGAAAGGAGTTCACATTCTAAGAGTGAGAGGCAACATGTGTATGAGATTTCAGCAGCAAGTCAGATGAAAAAATCCCATGGTCCCTTGAGTGCAACAGCAAAGCTTTAATGTTATTTCCTCCAAGTTTTAAAAGTCAGCATCTCACCTAACAGTCTCTAGTGCCTTGGGCACTGAGACTAAAAGAATTTCCCATGATCACAACCAATATGTATCAGAGGCAGATTTTGTACCAGTCATTTGGACTCCAGAGCTGGCCCTTTATCCAGTACACAATGCTACCTCTCATAGGGCAGATAAAAAGAGCTCTTTTAAAGTTATATTGGAGAAAAGAGGAAGATCAAAGGAATTGTAAAACCATGTAGAACCATGAATGACAGTTCTCATTTTGCTTCTCTTTTTTCCTGCAGAGAAGAATAATCATTGGACTGAAAAGGTGAAACAAAAATAGTTTATTAGTAATAATAGATAACTGATAAATTTCCCTGGCTTTTTTCAAGACTCAGTTCAAATCCCATCTCCTGCAAGTCTTTTGTTTGTGGGGTTAGGAGGGTTGCCTTTCTTTGTGTCCCCAAGGCTTTACATAATATACAATATACACACACACACACACACAGTAGGTACTTAATAAGTATGTGTTGAGTAATACAAAATTGAAACCTAAGATGAGTAGGGAAATAGGAAGAGGGCACCCTAACTGCCCTGAATGAGTTCAAGCCACCAGATTGAAAAGAACTAATAGATGTGACTGAAGAACCACTGTCAGTGATCTTTAAAAGTCTTTGGATAATAGGAAAGATACCACTGGACTAGAGGAAGGTTCATCCTGGTCTTCCAAAAAAAGGAAGAGTAAAGTTAGCAAACATCCAGAAAAATAAGCTATTATCCAAAAGGGCCAACACAGCTTCATGGAAGGATGGAAGGAAATAAGCATTTATTACTTACTGTGCACCAGACACTCTGCCAAATAACTTTATAAATATCACTTCAATTGATCTTCATAGCAACCCTGGAGAGTTAGGTATGATTATTGTCCCCATTTTACAACTGAAAGTGGGGAAGAGCTTAAGTGACTTGCCCAAGGTCAAAGTGTCTGAGGCCAGAATCAAACTCAGGTCATCCTGACTCCAGTCCCAGTTGGTGGAACTGTGAACTGATCCAGCCATTTTGGACAGTAATCTGGAATTATGCCCAAAGAGTTATAAAGCTGTGTATACCCTTTGACCTAGCAATACCACTACTAGGTCTGTTTCCCAAGGTGATTAAAAAAAAGAAAAAGAACCTACATGTTCTAAAATATTTATAGCAGCTCTCTTAATGGTAGCAAAAACCTGGAAATTGAGGGGATGCCCATCATTTGGAGAATGGCTGAACAAGTTGTGGTATATGATTGTGATGGAATACTACTGTGCTGTAAGAAATGATGAGCAGGCTGGTTTTAGAAAGTGCATGGAATAATGAAGAGTGAAATGAGCAGAACCAAGAGAATGTTGTACATAGTAATAGCAGTATTGTTCAAAGGATTAAGTGTGACAACGAAGTTATTCTGATATTATAAATATTCAAATCAATACAAAGGACCTATGAAGGAAGATGGCGTCCACCTCCAGAGAAAGAACTGATAAACAGAAGTATGCATAGTATGGTTTTACATAGATAGAGATACAGTTATAGATGTATATATAGATATAAATATATAGATGTGGATGTAGATATAGATATTGATGTGGATGTGGACATGGACATGGACATGGACATGGACACAGACACAGAAATAGATATCTGTGTGAAATGGTGGCCTTCTCAAGGATGAGGTAGGGAGGGAGGAAGACAGTTTGGAAATTAAAATGTACCAAAACAAAATCAATTTTTGGAAAAAAAGAATATCAATTTAGCAGCTACACAGAAGATGAATAGGAGAAGAGGCTGGATTCAGGAAGACCAATTAGAAGGCTATTGCAATACTCCTGGTAAAAGCACATAAGGTCCTGAATTAGGTTGTTTTGGGATGAGTGAAGAGAAAACTGTGAGGGAAAAAAATTGCAGACATAAAATCAACAAGAATCAACAGCTGGATGGATATGGGATTTGACTGGGATATAATTTGTAGCTATAAGGGTAAAATCTAACACTTGGATTAAGAAAACAACTTTTATGATGATGGTAGAATCAAGAATCTTCACACAAATGAGGAAGATGTGGCAAGATAGTTTTTTTGTACTATAAGTATGAGTCAACAATGTGAAAGGCAACCAAAGAAATTAATGTAATCTCAGGCTCCACTTCAGGTTCAGGGTCTAGAATTAATGAGGCAATAGGCCCACTCTTCCCTAAACTGTTCAGAGCACATTGGGAGTAGTACTATGTTCCATTCTGGGAACAATGTTTTAGAAAGAATATGAATATGTTGTATAGTGTTCAGAGGAAGGCAACCCCAAATGGGGTCATGAAGAGTCAGATAGGACTGAAAAACAACTGAGCAACGAAAACTTGGAGAAGAAAAGACATAGGTTTGAAAGGCTATTATGAATATATTAAGCTTGTTCTGTTTGGCCCTAGAGGGCACAACTAGGCATAGCAGGTATGACAAAGAGCGGATATAAGTACAGATGAAATCATTTAGCATTACAAAGGAGATTTCTATCTACATATATTTTAAGTTAGGCTACAACAATTTCTTTAGTCACTCAAAATCCTTCCATTTTGACCAATTCTCTCAAAAGTTAAAAATATCTTTTTGAAAAGATTTTATAAATGAGGGATAATGCTTAGAAACCGAAAAAGCAAATTTTATTGCTTTAGCCATGGTCATTACTATTTTGCCTATAGTTTATGTATTTTAACTAATTAACCATAGTCAATTTAATCTAATAAGAAGTATCTACAATTCATTAAATAGTTTCTCCAGGGAAGATTTATGGGAAAATATGGACAAGAAAAAAAAAGATTGAAAAGGCAATGTGGTATTGCTAGCTGTGCAATGAAATAAAGTCTCATACCAAGGAAGTCAATTATGTTCTGATAGCACATGAAATTTGAATGCTCAAAATTAAGCACATTCTTAGCAAGGACACTATGCTTTCCTGGATTTTTTTTCCTGAAAATAAAGATATTTTATGGTATTTTGAATTTTCTTCCTGAATAGTCTGAATGCTGGAAAAAAAAACTTTGAAAATCTCAGATACTCTGCTAGCTAAAAGGTCACATTAAGAAATTTCTCCAATTTATTGGGCTAAGAGAACAAAGATCCACTTGCAGACAAAGAACAGCAGGTTGAGTTTACCCAACAAGCCAAGGAAATGACAGTTCCCTGCAGGCACTTACAGGATGTGTCAAGAGCTCTGCAGGAAGTCAGGAAAAGCACATAGAGGAAGATCATTAGTGCTGGCAGATCCTGGGCAGGTTATGTAACAAAGATAGCAGACCACAGATGTTCCATCAGATTTACAGATTCAATCTCACAGGTGCACAAAAGGCTGCACAAAACTTGATGTAAGTCAATAACCAGGTTGTTTGGGTAGAAATAAAAAGTGAGCTTGATAACCAATTACATAGCATTCTGTTTTTCTGTACCCTTTATCTATTGATAAGTATTAATTGAGCCAAATGAAGGAAATAGGCAGAATCTTGGTCTGTAAGACATATATCATTGTACAAATATCTGTGTATCATATGTGTGTATACATTATACATATAGAATATGATTTTCCATGCTTTTAATTTATTTAATTAATGTTTCCTACTAATTAACATTTCACGATTCTCAATTCTAATTCATTACAGTTGTAGCTAGTGTGCCCAGGGAATTGAATTTGACACTTGACAACGCATAAGTTCCCCTCACTGTTGCCCCATTCATGAAACTTTTGCTCTGACACTGACACTTCCTTCTTGACAAAATATGAACTCTTTGACAAGATATGAACTTGTCTTGTCCCAGGCTAAGACAATCTTCAGAAAACCAAAATATGAGAGTGAACCTCTGATGATACTCCTATAAGTAGAGAATTTTACCACAATGTTTGGTCATACTTAGGTGGACATAGGCAATTGATTTTATCCAACTCAAATAACAGTGAGAATTCTATTACTAATTGCAAATGACAAATCTAAAAGAAAATTCTACCTTGACCTTGAAAGGGCACTTCATAGCTAATGGGATCCCACTTCTGTATTTCCTGTCTAAACATATTCTTTCAGAGAAGGTCATATGGAAGGATTATGCATATACCATGAGACTCCAAAAACGTAAAAGCTTTATGAATTAACACTCAAGAAAGCTAACCCTTAACTCATTCAGCACCCCTTCCCTACCAGTCTCCATGTTCTGTCAGGGACACACACAAGGGATTGTGCCTGGGATGCATCCTGAGCTTCCTCCCTCTTGATGCAGAGTAGTACATCATCCTCTCTGTCACTGTAACAAGCCGTCAACACTACTTCTGTCCAGCTAATTAAATAGAATGGAGAAGAGGAGGCCTCCTTTTACCTTCTACTTCGGTTAGGGAAACCCAGGGCTGAAAAGACTGCCATGAACACATGGACTTCCTTCTCCAAACCCATAAAAAAGCAACAGAAGCTGATTCATCTCAATGAGAAAAAAAGAGAAGAAAAGACCAGTGGGAGTAGCTGTACTAGGCCTGAAGAAAAGTGGGTTGAAATCCAGCTGGATCCAGTCCTGTAATTCCAGAAGTAACTTTGGAAAGGAACTAAGGACAATGAAAAGGAGAGAGGAAGTGGGAGGAACCAAGGCAGCTCTGAAGTCTGGGCATTGGGGTATATCTAACCATCAAAGAGGGGAGAAGTCATAAAGTGAATGACAGGATAAACAAAAAAAGGCAGAAACATCAAAAATTTCAAGAGGAATAAAAATTAATTTTTTTAAAAAAGTAAAATATAAGTAGATTAGAAAAACTGGAACCCCTGGTGGTAAGTTTCACCAAAGAAGCAAAATAGAGAAAAATAGATTTCAAATGCAAAAACACAGGTGAAAGACATTCAGGAAGAAGAGAAGCAAGAAGCAATAACTTTAAAAAAAAAAAACTTGATCTCTATATGAGCAGAAGCTATTGACTTTGAAGACAAGGTATAAGAGACCCTTTCAGGCACACAGGTCTTCAAGAATAGTGCTTCTTAAACCAATTTGGCAACAACTAAAAGGTTTCTGATTGTGCAATAACCAAAAATTAATTAAAAATCAAACACATAATTAATCCAAGGTGCTTCTGGTAGCACTTGTCTGTGTTGCATGGCACAACTTCACTGCATCCTTGGTTCTGAACACAAAGCATGTACATTTTGCTCTGCGCATGCCCATAGGCCACACAATGCCAACTGACGCTTCCAACTAATGCTGCCAAAAGGCATAAAGGGGCTTCAAGTGGAAAATGTTTAAGAAGCTCTGATTTACTAGTGCATTGTTGGTAGAGTTGTGAACTGATCCAACCATTCTGGAGAGCAATCTAGAACTATGTCCAAAGGGCTATAAATAAGTGCATAACCTTTGACCTAGCAATACCACTTCTAGGGTTGTATCCCAAAGAGATCAGAGAAGTGGGAAGAAGACCCACATGTACAAAAATATTTATAGCAGCTCTTTTTGTGGTGGCAAAGAATTGTAAATCAAAGGGATGCCCATCAATTGGGGAATGGCTGAACAAGTTGTGGTATATGAATGTAATAAAATACTATTGTGCTATAAGAAATAAGGAGCAGATGGACTTCATAATAACCTGGAGAGTCTTATATAAACTGATATTGAGTGAGAACAGCAGAACCAGGAGAAATTTGTACACAATGACAGATACAATGTATGTGTGATGACTAACTTTCACAGATTGGACTCCTCTCAGTAATGTAAGGTTATAAGACAACGCTAAAAGACTCATGAAGAAAAGGATATCTACATGCAGAGAAAGAGCTACAGTCTGAATGTAGATTGAAGCAGACTTCTTGGTCTCTCTCTTTCTCTTGTTTTGTTTCCTCTTACCCATTGTTCATTCCATTGGCTATAATTCTTTACAACCTGACTAATGTTTAATGTGAAGGTATCTGTAGATCCTGTATTTGATTGCATGCTGCCATTGGCAGGGGGGGGGGGGAGGGGAAGGAGAGGGAGAAAATTTGTATCTCAAGGGATTGTGGAACTCAATGTTGTAAACTAAAAGTACATAAATAAATTAAATTTTGAAAAAAACTCACATAACACAAATGCAAAAAAAAAAAGAAGCCCTGTTCTAGAATAACATGACAAATTTTCAAAAACCTGAACTTTATTGTATAAGAAATAATACAAAAAAACTACCCAGAATTTCTGAACAGAAAAACAAAGCACCAATTGAAAGAATCAATGGACTGTATCAGGGGCAAAAAATGAAATAAAAATAAAAATAAAAATTCCTATGCTTCAAACTCCAAGATGCATAGTAGTTAAATTTAAGAAATTCAATGACAAACAAAAAGGAGAAAGAATTTCAAATATAAAATGAAGAAAAATTTGGATAACATTAGATTTCTATACTCACTAGAAACTGTAGAGGAGAATGGAATAATTTTTTTTCCAAACAACAAAGGAACTCAAGATGCATTCCCCACTAAATGAAGTATTCTGAAAATAAGGGTCTAATCAGCAATAACATAGGTGGACATTCAATAAAAGTGAGACATTTGAGATGCATGGTACTTTAAGGAACCAAAGACAATGAAACAATGACAATGTTGAACTTACATGCTCCAAAAGCATAACATCTAAATGAATAAAGGAAAAATTAACTGAATTGCAAAAAAAAACCAAAACACCAATAGTAATACAACAGTAGTAGGCTTCAATTTTCCTCTGCAGAGCTGAACAAATCTAACTGAAAGATAAACAGAGGGGCAAGTAGAGAATTAAACAAATTATTGGAAGTTTTTGCTAAAAAAAAAAATTATTTCATTGTCTTCTGAATGCAACAACTAAAAAATGACTTTTACAAAAATACGACATGGATTAGGCCACAGAGAAATTACAAATAAATATTACAAAAGGAGAAACATTTTTATCAACCATAACACAATAGGGGTTATCATCAGTCATCTTGACCTATGTCTTGCCCCTGGATTCAGATGACTGGAGGAGAGAGTGAGGCTGACATCTTTGTGCAACTCTGCCTCACTTAAATCCAATTCACTATCAAGTAAAGACATCACCCTCATGATGTTATTGATCTTCTTCAAGAATGAAGGATAAACAACAAACAAAAACAATACAGCCAAAATAGAAATTAATTCAGGGAGCACAAACAAAAGACTCAGACCTAAGTGGAAGCTACAATGAAATCTCAAATAAAAAGTGAGTCAAATAACAAATCATGGAGTACTTTATAAATATGTGAAAGACAATGCTAATGATACTACAAAATAGCAAAATTTCTGAGATATCACGAAAGTCATCCTCAAAGAAAAAGTACATCCTTAAAAACACACACTAAGAAAAGATTTTAAAAGAATAAATTAACTTAATATTCATTTTAAGAATTAGAAAATCATTCAATAAACCCCACATGAGCACAAAAGAAGAAATCTGAAAAAGTAGAGGAGAAAAGGACACAATGGAAGCCAAAAGGGTTAAAGAAGACAAAACTAACTGACAACTCTTTGAGAAATTGGTAAACACTTAGCCAATCTGATTAAAAAGGCAAAAAATCAAATCATCAAAATAAAAAATGAACAAGAAAAAACAACAAAGCCAGGAGGGAACTTACGTGCCCATAAACCTGAGAATAGAAAAGAAATTGATGTAAAATACACAAAATAACAGAAAACAAATGAAATATTTAAATAATTCATTCTCAGAAATGGAAATAGAAGTAGATGCAAGAAACTACAGAAAGAACAATAACAATAATTCCTGATGAAGATGGAATTTATCAAACTTTTAAAGAGAATTATATCAAATGTTTAAAGTAATTGTGAGGATTAAAATATGTGCAAGATTGCAAATGGTTATGTTGAGGCACAGGGAAGTGTTTGAGGCCCGGGAATCAGTTGGGTCACGTAGAGGTCAGAGTATATTGCACTGTCCTCAGCCAGGGGATGCTGCATTGCTCAGGACTCTCTTGCGTGGGGAAACCTGATGTTCCTGATTGGCATTTCCACACCTTGGGGCCTTCGTACCCTTGTAATTGCACTCCCCCTCTCACAATTCTGTTCAGCTAGGCTCTGTCACATACGGCAGGTGAGTATGGGGGATAAATAAGATCTAAGCTTTGGAGCTATCTTTGAAGGCTGCCTTAGGGTATGGCTTTCAAGCTTCCCCATAGAGAGACCTTAATAAACCTTTTCTGTTTGGACCTCAGAGCCACAACTCTTCTGTTCTAAAAGGTACGCTAGCGTCATTGAGTAGAGTGAATAACTGGTTGCCCCTGCTGGTAAGTTAGGGTACTCTGAAAGAGAACCCTGACAAGTAATTAATACCTATAATTAATAAATCATTCTTAAAAACTCAGAAAGCACTCTACCAAAATTCTTTCATAGGAAAAGTATAATCCTAATACTTAAATTAGTAAAGAATAAATCAGGAAAATAATCATAATAGTTAGCATTTATAGAACTCTTTAAGGTTTAAAAAGTACTTCACAAACCTGATCTGTTTAATCCTCACAACAATCCTCTGAGGTAAAGGGTATCATGATCCCATTTTACAGATGAGGAAACTGAGGTACAGCATGGTTAAATGGATTGTTCCCCTGTCTCACACTTCTTAAGTGTCTGAGGCAGAATTTGAACTCATCTCCCCAGTTTCAAGTCCCATAATAATGAAACTCAGTAACCTAGTGTTCAATAAACCCCCCAAACAAAAATTATATAGGAAAGGACTTTCTATTTCATAAGAAGTACTGAGAAAATTGGAGAGCAATTTGGCAAAAATTAACATCTTATACCATATTCCACAGTAATTCAAAAGGAATGTATGAGTTAAATATTAAAAATCATACAATAAAAAATTAAAAGAGAAGCAAATCATATTTCTTCAATAGATCTAGGTAGGTGATGAATTCTTAACCAAACAAGAGATTGAGGCAATTATAAAAAGTTAAATATAAATGTTTATTTCAATTGAAAAACAATTGCACAAGCAAAATTAATACAAGGATAAGAAAAAATCTGAGTGCCTGGGGAAAATCCTTGCATAAAATATCTAGGATAAGGGTTTGATATCCAAAAAATACATACAATTAACAAAAATATGTAAGATCAAAGGCATACCTCCCAAAATAGCCAAAAAGATATGAATAAACCGTTCCCAAAAGAATTATATATTATTAACTATATGAAAGAATGTTCCAAATCACTAATAATAAGAAAAATGCAAATTGCAACCTTGAAATTTCAGCTCACGGGGGAAAGTGGCAAAGATGACAAAAGATGGAAATGTGATGAAAAGAGATGCATACTAACACATTTACTGGTGGAGCAGTGAATTGATACAAATATACTGGGAAGAAAATTGCAATTGGGGATGGGGGGGAGGAGGAGAGGAGAAGGACTATAATGTCAATTCTCTGACCTAGAGAGATTAAACTATAAGACAATACCTAAGGACAACATTAACAAAAAGAAAGATTCCATACACACCAAAATATACACACCAAAATACCAATAACAGCCCTTTTTATAACAAAAAATATCACAAAGCAAAAAAGAAAAGAAAAGAAAAGAAACTCACCAATTAGAAATAACTAAAGAAACTGTGATATGGAAATGTAATAATATTACTTTATTATAAGAAACAGTGATGAATACAGAGAAGCATGAAAAGGCTTATGTGAACTGATACAAGATGAACTAGGAAGATTCAGGAAACATATATGTATGTATG
>CM053586.1:49749361-49775637 GCA_028646515.1 Pseudochirops corinnae
TGAATTGAGAACTTACTTGCTAAAGGAACAAGTTACACTGTATTTTGACTTTTTCTGTTCTGTGAATGTTTGCTGAATAAATGGGGTTTACTATGCTGGTAATCCGAACCTTGGAAGTTGCCTTTGCTTGGCATTACACATGGAACCATCGATTACAACAAACAGAGAAATTTTGAATGATGTGGATACTAAGTTCACTTTACCTTGGTGGTGTACTTTCCAGGGATGTACACATAGATGATGGAGATGAGATTGACACACACAATGCCAGAGCTAGCCCAGTGTTTGAGAGGCTCCAAAGGAAAGTATAGGAAAGAAAATGTATTAGACTGTCTACCAAACTCAAGGTCTAGAAAGCCATTGTGTTGACTTCATTGTTTTATGCCTATGAAATATGGACAGCCATACCAGCATCATGCAAGGAAACTGAATCACTTCCATGTGAATTTTCTTAGGAAGATTCTCCAGATTACCAGGCAAGAGAAGGTATGGACACTGAGGTCCTTTCTTGAGCTGAACCGCCAAGTTTTAAAACCGTACTGCAGGCACCACAACTCAGATGCACTGGCCACATTGTTTGAATCCCAATAGTATGTTTGCCTAAAAGACTATTTTGGGGAGAGCTCACACACAGCAATCACTCACATGGAGGTCAAAAGATGGGATACAAGCACACTCTCAAGGTCTCTCTGAAGAACTTTGGTATTGATTACGAGAAATGAGAGACACTGTCACTGGATCACCCAGCATGGCATGCCCACATCAAAGGCACTGTGCTCTATGAGAAAAACATAATTGCAATATCTCAAAAGAAACCTGAGATGTACAAATTTAGAGGCATCTCAACTCCAAATGTTCATATGGACTATTTGTGCCCAAATAGTGGTAGAGCGTTCTGAGCTCCTATTGGTCTGATCAGTCATAGTCAGACACATTGTACCTTGACCCCAACATAATGATGTCATTTTGGTCCTCTTCAAGGACAAAGGACAACAACTAACCAGTATAAGGGTAACTACCCATAGAAAATTGGTTACATTGACATTGTGTCTCTTTAAAGAACCTAGTTGAGACAGGACTCAGCATATTCTCCATCTCCATGTTGGACGACCTGTATTTTGATTAACATATCATATCTCTGCCCCTGATTCTAATGACCAGCTCTCTCTGGGGAACTAACAGCTTTTCTTAACTGCTAGATGCAGTTTACTAGTCACTAACATTCTCCTTGCCTGACTAACAGGATCAAGGTTAATGGGATGTATCAAACGGGAACCTCGGAGGATGTTGTATACAGAGACATTTCTAACACTATTAACAGCAGGAAGAATGAGAAGAGAAAGAACAGTTTGAAGATACACATGTACGAGGAATTGCAAACAATTAACATCATACGAAAGAATACTCCAGATCACTAATGAGAAACTTAAATCAAAATAATGCTAAAGTTGTTGCAAATTGGCAATGATGATAAAAGATGGCAATAGGCAATGTTGGAAGGACTGTGGGAAGATCAGCACACTGGTGAAACTGTGAATTGGTAAAAAAAAAAAAAAAACCATTTTAGAGAATAATTTGTAATTATGAAAATATAGTGAATAAAATTTCCATACACTTTGACCAAAGGACTCCATTTGTTGTTGTTGAGTGATTTCTCAGTTGTATCAGATTCTTCATGACCTCATTTTGGGATATTTTGGCAAAGATGCTGGAGTGGTTTTCCATTTCCTTCTCCAGTTCATTTTACAGATGAGGAAACTGAAGCAAACAGAAGTCACTATGTACTCCAAAATATCTGTAGCAGAATTTTGTAGTAGCAAATTAGAAAGCAGAGAACCGTGGATTCAGGAATGACTAAACAAATTATGGTACATTAATGTGGTTGACTACTAGTGAGGGGTAAGAAAAGACAAATATGAAGCCTGAGAAGCATAATGAAGCATTTATATGATTTGATACAGAGTGAAGCAGAGCCAATAAAACAGTATATACAATAACTACAACACTGTAAATGGAAAACCACCACAGAACAATCAAAAGAAAATTTTGCAAAATTACAAAGAATAAGCATGGTTCCAAAGAAGGAACATGAGAATACACCCCATCCCACTCCTTTCTAGAAGTGGGAGGTCCACACATATGATAAATTGCATCCTGAAGCAGCTAGGCAGTACAGTAGATAAAATGCTGGTCTGGATTGAGGAAGACCTGAGTTCAGATCCAGTCTCAGATACTATCAGTGTGTCCCTGGGAAAGTCACTTTAACCTCTGTTTGCCTCAGTTTCCTTATCTGTAAAACAAGTATAATAATAGCCCCTATCTCTGAGGGCTGCTGGGAGAATAAAAGGAAATAGCATTTGTAAAGTGTTTTAAAAATTTTAAAGCACTACATAAAAGCTATTATGGATGTCAGACATTTTTCAATGTGTTAATAAATTGGGTTGATTTTTTTCCTCTTCTTTTTCTTGAAAAATATTATTTGTGATATGAGATGGCTCTCTGAGAGGAAGTAGAAAGATAAAGGAGAAATTTTGGTTGTGAAAAAATAATAAAAATATTATAAAAAGATAAATTTGTGTTTCACTAGATCCATGCTTTCTTTCCCAGGGATACCCTGCCCAATGGCACATATAAAAATGTAACCTCACCCTCCCATTCTGCATGATTTTTGTCCACGACTTCCTCTAAAAACTCCAGATCTACCCAAAACACTGAAGGCATTTTTCTAGGATTTTAGATATATTATGAATACTCCTGCTCTATTCATGCTACCCATCTGTTCTATCTGGCCCTTGATAAATGTCCAACCCACCTCCTTTTTCAGTCACACCTCTTTGATTACGTCTTCAATGCCACTTTTGCTCAGAAGTCATCACTGATCAAATCTCACAGCATGCTTGGACAACATGCATATTTCCAATGCTTTTTGAGTCATCTACAAATGTGATTCTGAGAAATGTGGTGCTTCATGATTCACAGAAATATAACAACACTGAGAGAACAGTGGTGTTTAAAAAAAGATGGGTTGGTGACAGCTAGTAGCTTTAAAATCACTGAATATAGAGGATTCTCCTGGCCCATCCTCTTCCTTTTCAGTTCTAGGCTTTCTTCACTAGCCATCTGTAGTATCTGTATAAAATGCATGTACTGATAAAATAACTCATGAGTTGCCTGTTCAACCATAAATCATAATCTGGGTAGTATATATTCTCTATCCACTTTGTGTTTCCCATCTAGATGGCTAAGTTCATCTCTTCTGAGTAACCCTGAATCTCGCTGAGATGATCAGGAAGAACTGAATTTTAATCCTACCTCTTATACTTTCTAGCTGTGTGATCTAAATTAGGCAAGTCACTTAACCTCTCTGTCTCAGTTTCTCTCCCTGTAAAATTCAGATAATAATAGCACCTACCTCATAGGGTTGTGATGAGGATCAAATGAGATAATATATGTAAAGTGCTTTGCAAACCTTAAAATACTGTATAAATGATGGCCATTAGGAAATGTTATATGATCTTGTTACAAATGAGAGATATTTAGGAAAAGACTTCAAGCTTTCACTTTCTCATACCCAGGAAGATGTTTGAATTTGTTGTTGTTTTCATAATCAGAACACAATAGACATTGCAGGAAAATATATCCTCTGCACCTCCCTGTCAGTGATGTGAACATGAAGATGTGGTCAGCTATAGAAAATCCCCCCTATTTCCTTCTCACATTTCCATGACAGATTCTCTTGAGTCATTAAGAATCAATAAAGATATCCTCAAGATGAGAAAGTAGGCACATAGTAGTAAGTTGCTGGCATCTTCTCAGTTCTCCATCTACAATTTTTCCAGCCTTTTACAATCTTCTACCTTTGAGACATTTTGAAAATCAATCTCTGGAATGCTTTTAGAATTACATCATCTCCAGCAAAATTTCTTCTAAGTGTCTTTGGTCAGGTCTAGCACTTCCTGGATTTCATTTAGTGACCTTTCATCATTTAATACACTGGGTTTTGAGGCAGTGGAGACCACATGTATATTATTAATGTACACTGATAGCACAGTTTAATTGCCAGAAAGAAATTAATCTTAAGTCCAGATGTATCAATTACATATAAATCCCTTTCATTCCTTGCAAATTTGAGGAATGCTAACAAATGAAGATGCAAATACTTTCATTTTTCTACAGACAAAAATTTCATCAGATAACTGAATTGTCCATTCTCATGTACCTTTTAGTAAACAACCAAAACCTGAATCTTATGCACTGCTATTTAGAATTTTTATTTCCAAGTACACAGGAAGAACTGGAAGTTGAAATTAGGTGTACTAGAACTCCTCTCATAAATAAATGGAGGTCTACATCACGGATGATATCATGAAAGCAAAAAATTGACATTTTTAAATGTATTTCAGGGGCAGTTGGTGGCATAGTGTATAGAGCACCAACTCCGGAGTCAGGAGGACCTGAGTTCAAATCCGACCTCTGACATTTAACACTTACTAGCTGTGTAGCCTTGGACAAGTCACTTAACCCCAACTGCCCTGCCTTCCCCCCTCCAAAAAGCAAAAATAAAATAAATTTCAGATGCATGATTTCTCTTTGATTTGAGCAATTCAGTAGGTAATTTAAATCAACAAATATTAATTATTATTGGACTCTGATATGTACTCTAATATCTTATAACAATTTTATCAGGAGTCATCAAGCTTATTGGCATGAGTATTAGAGGCTGAATTATAAACCAATGAGACTCCTTCAACTAGTTGATATTTTCTAAGTCCTATTCAAAAAATTTGGAAAGAAAAAGACAACTGTCTAAAAAACAGGGTCATGTAAAACCAAAACTTGTTTGATCAGACCTATGATTTTAGATACCTGAAGACCTCCTAGGAGAAATTTCATCCACTAATACAGATTAGTCAATCTACCATAGGCAGCTGTATTGCAGTAGATGGAATGCCAGGCTTGCAATCAGAAAGACTCATCCTCCAAAGTCCATCAGACACCTATTAGCTGTGTAACTCTGGGAAAGTCACTAAACCCTGTTTGCCTCAGTTTCCTCATCTGTAAAATGACCTGGAGAAAGAAACGGCAAAACATTCCAGTATCATTGGGAAGAAAACTCCAAAAGGGGTCACAAAGGATCAGACCAAACTGAATGACTGAACAACAACAAAAGTCCACTGTAATTTTCAGTCTCAAAGAGTTGCCCCAGGCACTGAGAAAGAGGTGATTTAGGTTTGCACCCTGTCAAAGATAGAATGTGAGGTCAGGTTTTTCCTAACTCCGAAACCCAGCCCTCTATTCACTACACTGCACTGTTTCTCTAAATCTAACTTGTTTCAGGAATATATTGTACCTATTATCTTCATTATTAATACTCACTTATAAAAATGTGAAATGGTCAGTGTAATGAATTAGTTTCCTTGGTATCATCAATCAAATGCCTTCTCCACACCCTAGTTAAGGGAAATAAAGAATGTCTGTTGTCCAGACTATGACATGCAGTTGGATGGCTGGTTAACCCATAGAACTGGCCCATCACTACATGTATCTTGGACAGACACTGAAATGAATTCAGAAGTACATAGGGGGAAGAAAGTGGGCTGGATTACATTCAGGAAATTACACAACAGTTTTAAAGACACTAGAAATAAAAGGCTATCTTTGCAATATGCATATTCTTCTGGTGGTGATGTTTAGCTATGAGGCAGGGAATACTGGAACCTCTAAAGAAGGAAAGTTCCCAATGGCCCCCGAGTACAGCACAATGAGTGTGAATAGGTTGGAGCATACCAGTGTCTGGGATGAAAAATAACCCTCTTCCTTAATTTAATGAAAAAATAAACACAGAGATCTCTTAGGATAAGAACAGGAGTTTATTCTCTTCCCTGGGAGAAGAGGGCGGTCTTCCCCATGACTCATCATGGAGGAGAGGCATGTTACAAAAAACAGTGCAAGAATTTATACCCTAATGCAGTCAAGCCCCCTTCCCTACTGTCTCCTCTGTCATTGGTTGAGAGGCCGACTTCACCAAATTCTTCCCCAAATGGGACAGCAAGAAAAGGGTTGGGGGGGGGGGGTCCCAAAGCAAGGGAGAAGGAGTGAGCCTGGGCTGTTCCTGACTCCCACTGGCTGGCAAGAGGGGCCCACTGAGGTGGGAAAGCAGGCAAAAGAAATGGAAGTGGAAGTCGAAAAATTCCCAAATAGGCTTGCTGCTGAATGACAGCAGCAATGGAGGAGGAAGAGGGAAGTTAATAATCCCAAACTGCCTGAGAAGTTTTCACTCACCCCCGTATACCAGCAATGGAGATCTGTGCAGAAGCATAAAAGAGATGCATAATTGGCAAAGGAAGCAGGTCATTTGGGTAGCAAGAGGGAGGGGTAAAACACACTGGTAACACGTAAGTAGAGAGATCAAGAGGAAGGGACCTGACAGCATGGAAGGACCAACAATGGAGAAGTTCAAGTGAGAAGAAACACACAGGAGAGGAAACTGTACTAGGTTTGTGATCTTGTGATCAATGTGTCCATTGACAGGGACACCCAAATGTAGAGATTCACTGAACCATCAAGGTTTTTAAAGGCTTTACTCATGTAGTATTTCAACATAACCTTTGAAGACTTACGGTATAAAACATTTAACTTCAACTGGCAGGGCAGACCAAAATCTTTGTAATTTACTTACCACTATAAATCTCATCTGAAAACGTGTTTCAGTTCAAATATGCAAGCTTCAGGTTAGGACTCAGGGAATTTCAATCAGGAAGGCAAATAGAATTCTAAACATATGATTTAGTTCACAAATAACATCAAAATTATGATTTAATTTTTAAATTTCAGCATACACAAAATTAAAGAATGATGCTCTGTGTGGCACTTGATATCTTCCTTCCTCTTGGATAAAGATACCACATCTCTTCACATCGACCTGTTACAGTCTAAAAGAAAAAGTCAATCCAGGAATGTTCATGTTTTTAAGCCCTTCTGCTTAACGCCAATAGTTCACACATTTCATTTCTAGGATACTCCCAAAATATTTAGTGTTTTTTCAAAAACCAAACGGCTGACGAGAACTGCTGGAAACAACTTCACAAAGTTTGGAGTGATGCCCCTGAATAAGCCTGTTAGCCCATCTTTGGTAATTATTTCTTGAAAGAAATAAAAGATGTTCTTCCGTGGAGCTCCTTTTATGGAAGATAAAAATGAAGAAGAAAATCAGACTACTTTAACACTAATTTACAAGTCTGTTTTTGCATGTTTGCAATGTTATTTCAACATAGTACATTCATATAATATTGTGTAGTATAATACCAAAATTTTTTTAAAACTTGGAATGCAAGTACAAGCTGATAATGGGCATTTGCCTTCAAGGGGCTTTGTGTAAACAACATTTAGGACTATTAGATGGGTGTTTTAGTGATACTTGGATTCCTGGTTTCTCAACTTTTATTCTGCCTTTTTTCTTTGTGAAGCCAGGGAGTTTAGCTTGGATCTTTGTACCACTGTAGAAAAGACATTTTGGAACAGGATCATTGATCACAGTAAATGGCAAGGACACTCTCTAATTCTTTTTAAAAACCCACACCATTCGCAAGGAGGTCTTCACAAATTCCATTAGATGTAGCTGATATTTTCTTGTAACAGATTTTTATCATGGTATTCCAAGGGTTAGGGCAGATGGAGGGCCAGCCAGCTTTAAGGGCTGAAGTCTCACTTCTGACACAGACTGTGTGACTCTGGAGCAGGGGTGTGTATCCTGCAGCCTCAAGACCACATGTGGCCTTCTAGGTCCTTGGGTGTGACCTTTTGACTGAGTCCAAGTTTTACAGAACAAGTTCTTTTATTAAGGATTTGTTCTGTGACGTTTGGATTCAAAGGGCCCAACTTGAGGACCTAGTAGGCCTCAAGGTCACAGGAGCCCCACCCCTGCTCTGGAGCAAAACATTAAACACTTGGTACCCCCAGACAGGTCTCTAAAGTTGAAGAGCAGCTGTGTATCTGCAATGAGGGAATGAAAGCACAGATCAAAACCATGTTAAAAAATGTTTTCTAATTATATAAAATCCTATTATATATAGTGGAAATTACCTGCAAAATTCTAACCTACTAACCTAATTCTATCATCAACCTAAATAAAGTTAAACACAGTGGTATTAGCTACAAAGCCCCAGAGAGACATTTGGCACTTTCTCTGACAAAATTATCCAGGAAATAAAGTCACCACCACCTATAAAGGTTCTTCTGTTAGATATCAACCACAGGGAAGGAAAAAAGCAAAACTTCCAGATGACGAAACTTCAATATTAAAGAAACTACTTTGTCAAGTCCAGGTCTCAGGATCATACCATACCAACAATGACAGTAACTCAAAACCTGCAAAATCCTAAAAAGAGAAGGCCAGCCTATAGGCAAGGTGTCTGAGTAGAGAACATGATGTACTTGGAAAAAGAAGACCTGTGTTCAACAAATTATCAATAATCATTTATCAATGACCTTCTATGTGCCAACATAGCTCAGCCACATAACAGTCTTATGACCCTGGGCAAATCATTTAACCTCTGAATCTGTTTCCTCTTTTGTAAAATAGGGTAATAATCGTATACATCTCACAAGTGATTGTGGCAAGGACAGAAGGGGATAACGTGTATAAAGCATCTGCATTCTTAAAAACGACATAAATATAACAATTTACGATAAAACCATTATTATAATACATACGCATGAGGCCGCGTGTTGGAATAGGGGAACCAGTCTTGAAACCAGAAAGACCTAGGTTCAAATCCTGCCTCTGACATATATTGGCTGGATGACCTTGGGCAAATCACTTAACCTATTAGTCCTCCAGCAGCTCTCTCATGCTACAAGTCACAGGGAAGGTGCCAAGCTGCACTTGCAGTTTCTCCATTGAGAGCTCTTTACACCAATTCAATCATAGGTCTAGTCCCTATCCTGATGCTAAGTAACCCTCTTTCTCTCTTACCAAACTTAATCAATTTTTCACCCTCTCTGTATGTAATGGGTATAGAAATAACAGATTTCCTGATTCTTGGTAGTCAGATGGTAAGCTACGGATATTGCTGTTTTCAGTCATGCCTAATCCTTTGTGACCCCATTTGGGTTTTCTTGGCAAAGATACTAGACTGATTTGCCATTTCCTTCTCTAGCTCATTTTATAGATGAGGAAACTGAAGCAAACAGGATGAAGTGACTTACCCAGGAGTACACAGCTAGTGTCTGAGGGCAGATTTGAACTGACATCCTCCTGACTCTAGGCCCAGTGCTCTATCCACTGAGCCACTTAGGTTCCCTGAGCTATGGATATAAAATGCTATATTCCCTGTCATAAACAATCAAAGTTTAACTGTTATTCTTTGGGCCAGGAAAGGATTGTTAGGAAATACTGGTGGTATAAAAAGCAAAAAGTATCAATAAGACTTGTTTTTAAAAGAACTAGAAGGTGACTCCATGGAAGCAGTTGTGATGGTGAAATATTGCTTCCTTCCTTTTGACTGATCAAACCCTCCCGTTCTCAATGAATTGCGATTTCCCCCTCATGTTCTTCTTCCTCAGAATTTAGACTACCAAACAGAAATTTGTTAGAAATGAGGATGTAAAGGGTTTTCTTGAGGAAGATTGAGTATTTAGATGGCGGCTAGGTGGCGCAGTGAATACAGACAGCACCAGTCCTGGAGTCAGGAGAACCTGAGTTCAAATCCAACTTCAGACACTTAACACTTACTAGCTGTGTGACCTTGGGCAAGTCACTTAACCCCAATTGCCCTGCCTTCCCCCCTCCAAAAAGCAACAACAACAAAAAAAAGATTGAGTATTTAGTGCCAGGATGTTCATGCATGTGATCTACTCCACTGACACAAGGAGCTAGCTAGTGTAGCCTGCCTTTCCTACACTGTGAAGTTAACTACCTATATCAGACACCCCAGAGAGGCAGCCCAACTTCCTTACGGCAGCTATCAGTCCTTAACATCCCACCCCAACATATACCAGTTCATTCCACAAGAAGTTTAGGAGTAGAATTCTCCCCAGCTGTTATTTTTTTAAACTACAATCCCCTTCGTCATTAACCTCCCATCATCCTTCACTTCAGCTCTAAAGTCCCTGCCACAAGATGTCAGCCTCTTGGTCCCTCCCCCTATCTCAAACTCTTAGCTCTTTATGGACCACCCTGAGACCTTAGGTTGCCAGAAAGCACTCAGTAAATGCTTTTTCATTCATTCAGCTTCCTGTAGTCCAGCTGATGCAATGGCATGGATTCCTCACATGCTGATTCCTATTCTCACACTTACACTATAAAACTGGTTCTTCTCTGCCTGTACCCATGTGGGGAGCTAGGTGGCCCAGTGTATAGCACACTGGGCCTGGCTTCAAGAAGATTTGAGTTCAAATCCTGCCTCAGATACTGTTAGCTAGGTGACCCTGGGCAAGTCACTTAACCTCTGCCTCAGTTTCCTCAACTGCAAAAAGGGGTTAATAACAGTACCTACCTCCTAGGGTTGTTGTGAGGACAAACTAAAATAATTCACGTTTAAGCATTTAGCATAGCGCCAAGTACACAGTATAAAAATAGCGCATAGGAAGCACTTAAATGCTTGTGCCCTTCCCTCTGGATAGTTATCCCTTCCACACTGCAGGGGTTAGGGGCACGACACCCCAACAAGCTAGAAAATCCATATAAAATCCCTCCCTTTATACCAGAAAAAAAGTTTGAATGTTTTTCTTTTTCTTTTACTTTTGTGGTGTATTTACAGTACTTTATTGTCAAATTTGGGTTAAGTATTAGGTCATGGGCTCTGTGTTGTCTGCTGGCCTTCTCCTGTCATCTGTGGTTTCAAATTAAACTCCAAAAAATTCCCATGTAATGTCTTATGCCGACTCACGACATAGCGAAACCTCAACAGGAAAAGTCACAATGCAGAAGGGATAACTGTACCTTCATCAGCTAGATGTATAACTTAACTTCTAATTCTCCTTCTTTACTTCTGCATTTACTGTTTTTCTGGTGCCCCCCAATCTCACCGTAAGGAAAATGTATCCGACTGGAAATCGGAAGGCTGGGCTTTAAATGCCGGCTTTGCCACTTACTATCTGTGGGGCCTCAGACAGACACTCACCTTCGGCCTGCATCCGAGTCCTCACGAGGTGCAGAGGGTAGCTGACCAATTGGCCACAAAAGTTAGATGAGGCACTACACAATAACAAAAGTAACACCCCGGGGTTTACAGAGTCTTCAGCATAGTTATGTAGCCAATAAGTCTTCAAAGCCTGTTAGAGAACACAGAAGAGGGATGCAAAATCAGCTGCTAAACCTTTCTCCTCTTTCACAGGAAATTCTTGCCATCTGCCATGCTGACTCTGACTCTGTAGGCTAGATTATGGCCAAAAGAGAGTCGGGGCGAGGGGGAGCTATTGCTTCAGCTATTGTAGGATAGAGCAATTCCATGATGAAACGTGGGAAGTTGCAGGCCAACAGAGTTCTCAGATTCTTCCCTAGCTCCCCTGCCAACCTCGAAGTAACATTTAAGCTTAATAAAACCAGCTATCAACTCTCTCACTCCCTATGTGCCATTCTAGCGATTATAGTTAGTTGGCCGAGTTTTAGAATAAAGCTTTTTTGACTCCTTGAAATTGTTTTCACACCCAATATATCAAAACCATTTCTGATAACTGCTGTTTCTTTGGGGCAAGCCAATCTGGGAAGCTCTTGCAGAGTAGATGGAAATGCTCTGTGACTTCTAAATAGCTATGGATGGAACCATCTACAGCCTAGATTATAGATGGTATCTACAATTATAATGTCTAGAACTTGTTTGAAAGGATCACTACACTAACAGATATTTTAAATTGTCTCTGTTTTCTTGAAGGATTTTGAACTTTATACTTTAGTCCTGGGGTCATTATTGAGAATAGTCTAACTTTATAAAATTGAGAGAATAAATCATTAAATTCAAGAGTATCTTTTTTCAGTATTGATTATTTTAAATATAGCCATCAGAGTCTGGGTCAAGCTATATACCTAGAGGCAAAATGTTTAGATGAGCTGAGATGCAAGGATGGAAGTGGTTTGATATTCACACTAGAGTACAAAGTAGTACAAAAAAAAGCCAAAAAAAAAATGCATTCAGAAAATTTAGCATAGGGACTGGACTTGAAATTTCATTTGAATAAGGAATTCCCAATGAGAATATTCCCTCTAGGGGCAGCTAGGTGACGCAGTGAATAGAGCACCCGCCCTAAAGTCAGGAGGATCTGAGTTCAAATGTGCCCTCAGACACTTAACACACACCAAAAAAAAAAAAAACTAGCCATGTGATCTTGAGCAAGTCACTTAACCCCAATTGCCCTACCTTCCCCCTCCAAAAAGCAAAAAAAAAAAAAAGAGAGAGAGAGAGAGAGAATATTCCCTCTACCAACACAGGTCAGTCAGTACCTTCTCTGCAACTTAGTCTCAAGAGTTGTCTAGAGTATTAAAAAATTAAATGACTTACCTAGGGTCCCATAGCTAGGCCCACAAAAGTAAGACTCAAACTCAAATCTTCCTACCTTCAAAGACAAATCTCTGTCGTCTGCCACACTGCCTCTCCTAAAAGTTAATGCTTTAAAATTGTATAAAACTATAAATGTATTACATTAAGTCCTAAAAAGCAATACTAGAGAGGCTTAATGGGTAGAGATCTAATTTTAGAATCTGGAAGTTCCCCCTATATGATCATGGGTAGTTATTATTCAGTCATTTCAGTCACATCTGACTCTGGTCACCCCATTTGGGGTTTTCTTGGTCAAGATACTGGAGTGGTTTGCCATTTCCTTCTCCAGCTCATTTTACAGATGAGGAAACTAAGGCAAATGGGGTAAGTGACTTATCCAGGGTCACATAACTAGTGAGTGTCTGAAGCCAGATTTGAACTCAGGAAAATGAGTCTTCCTGATTCCAGGACAGGCAGTCTATCCACTGAACCACTGAACCTGCCTATGTAAATTATTTAAATTCTCAATGCCCCCAGACAATTTTCCAAAGACTAGAAGTTGCAAAGCAAGTGCTGATCTGTATCGTTAAAGTGCATTTCCTCACTGGGAGTTCCCTATATAAATGAAATCACAACTTTGGACAATCTGAGAGAAATAATTAGTAATAACCAGTATTTTGGGGAGATCTAGAGTTCTCCCCTTCTTCTAAAGTCATGATTTTTGTCAGTAAGAAGTTCAGTCTCTTGAAGGACATTACTGATGAGAATGAATTACTTCTCCTCCATCTGACCCAACCCAACCCTACAAGGAATTTCTAGTTCAGGTGGCTCCCATTCAATCAAGCCTGAGCAGAGACAGATCCTTGTCTGGACAGCCCAAAGCTTTGGGTGGTCTGAGTCTAGAGACAGTTTATCTGTCCAAGGATGACATGTCACTCTCAGTCCCTCATTTTAACACAGTTCACCTCCTATTGTGTTATCCAATCAGAGTTGATGGCCACCCCTCAGAAACACTTTCTCTTTGAAGGGCATAAAAACTGTGAACCCACCACCATGACTGACTGTCTTTGGTCTAAGAGAGATAGTCAAATGACTATCCTCCTTTTAATAATAACGTGCTGGTCTTATTAATAAAATTATTAAATTACCCCCAAATTATGAATTTCAGACCTTTTTAATCACTGCAAACTACAATAATATGTTACACTTTACACAGAATATGGCAAAAACCACCAATGAGCCTGTGCTTTGGATTGGCTTTCCAGTAGGGCTAGTGCATCTGTGCTACTCTAATTGCCTGATCTGATCTTCTCTGACCATCATGAGCGGTAATATGTACTTTTGAGATGACTTATCAGGATTCAGGGAAAAGGCTGTGGCCATCAAACCACTTAAAATCAAATAGACTATAGAGAAATCCAAATAAGAGGTCTTGGCCATGGTGTTGACCAACCTCATCTTTTAATCAACTCTAACAGACAATGTTCCACTGCCACCTTCTTTTCTTCCTCATCTTTAAATTTGAGCATATATATAATAAAACATGTGTATATGTATGTATATATGTCTGTATATATGCATGTGTGTGTACATATACATACATATATGTGTGTGTATATGCATGTATATATGTTTGGTATCAAGCACCATTAAAGCCAAAAATAATTCACGAGGATAACAAAAAAATGAATACCATTAGCAAAAAGAGATTCTTAATATATTAAAAAGACAAACAAAATATTGGTCTGTCCAAAGTGGTCTGTAATCAAAAGTCAAAGAGGCCTAGTACATTTCTTAAAAATAATTGAAGATTAGATTTCTTCTTAACTCACCTGCTTTAACTTATCTTGGGAGTAAACTCACCTCATAGACGGATAAATCTATGCCAGCATAAGGAACGATACTCAGAAAATTAGGGATGTAGCCTTTGTAAAAAACTCCAAGGTGTTCATTTTTCACAATTTGCAAGGCACAATTAAACATCCCTGAGTATTGTCCAGTTTTACTTAGAGCCAACCTGGTCTTTATAACCTGAATGCAAAAAAATATAGTCAAATCTCTGATCAGATTTATTAAACCCAAAGCACTCTAATGAATTATGTCATTTCAGTCAATCAATAAACATTTATTAAGCATCTACTATATGCCAGGCATTGTACTAAGCACTGAAGATACAAAAAGAAGCAAAAGACCATGCCTGCCCTCAAGGAGCTCACAATCTAATGGATGATTTTCACTGATAATATATAGAATTCCAGAAAGGAAGAAATCTTACAGTGCATCATTTTCTTAGCTACATATAACTGCAACTGCCTACAACCAAACTCTTCAAACTCAGCTTGGTAAAATCTTGCTATTGTTCCATGGGATACCGGGAAAGGTCTCCCCCAGACTGTGACATGGGAGATGAGTCTTAAAGGAAGTTAGGGCTTCCAAGAGACAAAAGTGAGGAGGCAGAGCACTGTAGGCGTGGAGAATAGCCAATACCAAGGCCCAGATGCACAAGATGGAGCATCATGTATGAGGAGTGGTAAATAAACCAATATGGCAGAATCACAGAGGACAAAGAAGGGAATAATATGAAAGAAGACTAAAAAGACAGACTGTTTAAAAGACCAAATGAAATAAAGTATGCTAAGTGCTTTGAAGCATTAAAGCTCTACATGAATATTAGTGATTATTGTTAATAATCAAAGTTCCATGAGTTACTGGTGTATCCATATTCTTGTTATTTTTCCTATCCTGTGCACAATACATTCTGCTGCTGCTCCTCTAATCCTTAGGATTCAGAAACTGCCAAGGTGATTTTTTTTCCCCTGATAACTCTCCCCATACTCTCATTCCTATCAAGTTCAGTCTTCCCTCCTCAATGCAGTGTCTGCCTCCTTTCACTGTAACTTCTCTACTCTACTAGAAAACTCCTTTTTACTTTATTATTATTATTATAATTTATTATATTTATAATTTCTTATTATATATAATATCTATTATATATGACACATAAGATATAATTTATGTGTAATCTAATTATTATTTATTATTAATAGATTTATTCATATCACATTTTTCCCATCTTCTAGAGTTCCTGGAAATGTGGCTCTCCCCTGTTCCCTTTTCCATTCCCAACTTCTCCTACTCTCATGCCCCTCAGCATACTGGCCCAGGAAGAACAATACACCTGCTTCTTGTTCTACACGGCTATTTTCACCTGCTGCCACTCAGCAATTTCTCCTTTGAAGTTCACTCCATCCATTCATGCTTAGATCCTTGTTGTTATTATCTACTAACCTTCAGGCCACTCTCTTACTTTTCCTCAATGACTTAACTAGCTAACTCAGTGTTCTCTATTCTATCCCCAACCTTCATTCTTGGGAATGCCAATATTCATGTTTATATCCTCTAGAATACCCTGTTCTCTGCTGACATCCTCAACTTGCCCCAATCTCAACTTCATTCTATTCCGCCACCCACCAAGGTGGTCACACATTAGATCTCACCAGCATCCAATGATCTTGAACTCTGAAATTCCCCTCTGATGCCTCTCCACCTCTCCTCCTGTCTCACTTCTTCTCTATCTTCACTCTTCCTGTGATCCTGTGTCCCTCCACATCTCATCGCTCTCTTGGTCTATCATCTCTGCTCTAACATCATTTTCTTCCCTTCATAGTCTTGAGCTAACCTTATACATAATCAATTCAACAAGAACACTGCCCAATCTCTTTGAATTACTATTCCCCTTCCCCTTCCATGATTCATCTACAGCCATTCTTCAACCTGGGGCCACTGTCAACATCTGCTGACTTCAATCCTGCTTTAAAAAGTCAGGAAAGTATGATGACTGAGCCTACCACAAATTCACATTATCTAGAGTCATAATTAAGAATTCCAATCCCAAAGGGGTGGCAAGGTGGCACAGTGAATAGAGCACCAGCCCTGAATTCAAGAGGACCCGAGTTTAAATTCAGCCTCAGACATTTACACACACACACACACACACACACACACACACACACACACACACACACACACACACACACACGTCGTGTGACCTTGGGCAAGTTACTTAATCAAAATTGCCCTACCCTTCCACCTCCCAAAAAAAAAAAATTCCAGACCCTGGGACAAATTCACTAAGGCAGGGAAGGGGCAGGATTCCTGTAGACAGGAACCAAAGTAAACTGGAGGCAGAAGCCATGAGAGCTAACAAAGTTGATGGAGTGGGAGGCCCAGGTATTTAAAGAAGGCAGGAGTTTCAGTAAAGAAGACTGTGAGCCAATTACTGAATTTACTAGCGGATAAGGAAAGAGACTTGGAAGTACATATAACATGTTCCAGAACTCTAGTAATAAGAGAAATGAAAATTAAAACAACTCTGAGGTTTTATCTCACACCATTGTATTAGCAAAGATGACAAAAACAGAAAACAAGGATTGTCTTAAGGGTTGTAGGAGGACAGGCATATTGATGCACAGTGGGTAGACCTGTGATATCATCTAATGGTTCTAGGAGGAAATTTGAAATCATGCCCAAAAGTATAGGTCCTTTGATAGAGCAACACTACACTCTACAAAATAAGGAAAGAATTCATAAAGAAAAAAATATCTAACCTATAGCCAAGAACTGGAAAGAAAGTTAGTGCCTATCAGTTTTGGAATAACTGAACAAACTATGATATATAAATCTAATAGAATATTATTGTGCTTTTAAGAAATAAAGAGAAACTTGAAGAGATTTGTATGAACTGAGACAAAGTAGTATAAGCTATGTGGCTAAGCGGCCTCAGTTTCCTCATCTGGAAAATGAGAATGGTAAGAGCACCTTCCTCCCAGGATTGTTATGAGGAATAAAGAGCTTATCAAAATTCCAGGCACATAGCAAGTGTGAAATAAATACTACTATTAGTACTATTATTAAGTGCTAGACTTGGAATTAAGATGACCTGAGTTCAAATCTGGCCCTAGAAACTTACTAGTGGTGTGACCTTGAACAAGTCACTTTAACTTCTGTCTGCCTCAGTTTCCTCATCTGGAAAATGAGGATAATAATAGCACCTAAATCACAGGGTTGTGGTGAGGTTTAAATGAGTTAAGATTTGTAAAGAGTTAAATACTAGCTGTTATTATTATTGTTGTTATTAAGTGAGCAAAACCAGGAGAATAACTGAACCACTGACTACAGTACTATAAGGAACAACTTTGAAAGACTTATAGTCTCATATTCCCCATGCCCTTCCATCAGTTGTATGAGTTTGGAAATTTGGCCTGCTATAAAAAATTGACTAGAAAAGCCTGTCTGTTGCTCTCTCACATTATCATCAATGCATCCATAGACTAGTCCCACAGTGATTTTACAGAAATGGGAAAATATTCATATGAGTCAATAATGTCCAGTCTTCTCAATGGCTTCAGACCTCCATGTTTTTTTTTCTTTTATGTAGTATCTTCTCTGCTTTGAGATATCCTGAACAATGATCCCTTGACGCCTGTAATTTATTTCTGAGCGTACTTGGTTCAGGTATTACTGAACTATTCTTCCCAACTTAATTTTCTTAAGTGTAATTTCCACTGCAAATCATGGATCCTCATCAAGGTGTCAAGTGACCCAAAGGACAATGGAGAAATTGATGGCATCATGCAAAAATTTCAGAAGGCTACCAATGGAGATGAGTGTAGGAACTAATTCTAAGTGTACATGGGACATGTTCTCCTTAAGAGCTACATCCCCCACAGGACCACATGAAGTAGGAGGCAGCAAAAGACAGTGGAAAGAACATGGATTCTGGAGGCAGAAGACCTAGGTTCAAATCTTCTCTGATGCTCACTACTTGTGTGACCTTGTCATATGACAAAAATGACACCTAACCTCCCTTCAGCCTCAATTTCTTCATCTATAAAATAAAAAAGGCTGGATTATCTATAGCCTCTGAAGTCCCTTTCAGTTATAGTTCTATGACCCAAAATGCAGCAGGTGATGTCAGATACTATGCCTAGGCTGATTCTGGTTGGGTAAAAGATTTTGCAACACAGCTAGTAAGAGAATAAATCCAAACTCTAAGAAGTGATAGGATTTTGGAAGATTTGGGGCACTGTTCTGGAAAAGACAGAGGAAGAAAATGGATAGGGAGACAGAAAATGTCACATAAAGCTGATCCAACCATTCTGGAGAGTAATTTGGAAATATGCCCAAAGGGCATAAAGATGCACATACCCTTTGACCCAGCAATACCTGCTAGGCCTGTAATCCAAAAAGAACATACAAATGGGAAAAGGACCCATATATACAAAAATATTTATAGCAGCTCTTTCTGTGGTGACCAAGAACTGGAAATTGAGGGGATGTCCATCAACTGGGGATTGGCTGAACAAGTTGTGGTATATGAATGTAATGGAATACTATTGTGTTATAAGAAATGATGAGCAGGCTGACTTCAGAAAAATCTGGAAAGATTCATATGAACTGATGCTGACTGAAGTGAGCAGAAGCAGGAGAACACTGTACACAGTAATAGCCACAGTGTTCGATGACTGATTTTGACAGACTTAGCCCTTCTCAGCAATTCAAGGACCTAAAACAATTGCAAAGGACTCATGATGGAAAATAACATCCAGAGAAAGAACTATCGAGTCTGAATGCAGAGCGAAGCAGACTATTTTCTTTTCTGTTTGCTTTGTTTTGTTTTGTTTTCTCATGGTTTCTCCCATGCGTTATAATTCTTCCATACAACATGACTAATGTGAAAATAGAAATGTCTAATAGAAATCTATATGTAGAGTCTATATCAGATTGTATGCTGTCCTAGGGAGGGAGGAGGGCAGGGAGAGAGAGAAAATTTAAAATTTGTGGAAGTGAAAGCTGAAAACTAAAAATAAATTAATTTTTTAAAAAAGAAAGCTGTCACATAGAGATTTCTAATTCCCACCACCACTAACAGGAGACTTTCCCTTTTCCACATCCACAAACAACAGCTCCAGACAAATTCCCAAATGGACAGCTTGTTCTGAGAAGCCACACTTGCAAGACTTCAAGACGTCACTGGTCTGGCACTGAGAAGCAAGACCTTTCAGAAGCTAAGGATGTTGGATTCACTCTGGGCAAACTGCAAACATCTCTTTTCCTTTTCCTCTGGGTTCTACAACATGTTGCTAGAGCAGCTACAGTGGGGCACAAAGAGTTAGTTCACAACTGATCCAACCATTCTGGAGAGCAATCTGGAACTATGCCCAAAGGGCTATAAATAATCTCATACCCTTTGACCCAACAATACCACTTCTAGGGTGGTATCCCTAAGAGATCATAGAAATGGGAGGAAGACCCATATGTGCAAAAAATATTTATAGCAGCTCTTTTTGTGGTGGCAAAGAATTGGAAATCAAGGGGATGCCCATCAATTTGGGAATGGCTAAACAAGTTGTGGTATATGAATGTAGTGGAATACTCTTGTGCTATAAGAAATGAGGAGCAGATGGACTTCATAATAACCTAGAGAGACTTGTATAAACTGATGGTTAGTGAGAAGAGCAGAACCAGGAGAAATTTGTACACAATGACAGACACAACATATACGTGACAACCAATTTTGATAGACTGGACTCTTCTCAGCAATGCAGGGTTATAAGACAACTCCAAAAGACTCATGATGGAGAGAGAAGTCTACATTCAGAGAAAGAACTAGAAAGAACAGAGTTTGAATGCAGATTGAAGCAAACTACCTGCTCTCTTTCTTTTTCTTGTTTGGTTTTGTTTCCTCTTTCCCATTGTTCATTCCATCTGTTACAATCCTTCTTTGTAACCTGACTAATGTCTAATGTGAAAGTATTTGCAGATCCTATACTTGATATCATGCCACCATGGAGGGGGGAGGGGAAAGTGAGAGGGAGGAGGAGACAATTTGAAACTCAAGGGATTGTGGAACTGAATCCTGTAAACTAAAAGTAAACAAACAAATTAATAAAGTCAAAAAAATTTAAAAAAAAAAAAGAGTTCACAAACTTGTCTTACTAGCTTAGAGGGCAAGGCCAATAAGCCAGCGTGGGAAGAAGAGTTTGGAGGCCTCATAACACACATTCTCTGCAAGTTCAGAAGGTTGTTTTGCCTTGGGAAAGGAGTGGTGAAAATGTTTGCTGCTTGACTCATTTCTAGTTTTACATCTTACACTCTATTTTAAGTAGATGTCCTTTTACATTGCTATCATGTCATAGGATTCAATCTGGCTGGTTGCAAAAGAGAATCAGAGGAAAAAGTAAAAGCTTAAATAAATGGCAAATTGATTACTGGCATGAGTAAAAGGTATGGCCAGGAGAAGGGCCATTTCTTCATCAGAGACTGGAGCAAAGAATGACGAGGAACGATGCTGATACATAAAACAGGGGTGAATAAGAAGATCAGGTCAGATGGTCTCTATTTTTTTCAAGAGAATTAAGAGGCAAAGGCTTCTACTGAGAGGGAGAAGAAAAGGGGCAGTGTGGGAGGGCTTGAAGACAACATTTCCAGCAACTGGTTGTGGGGAGTACAAGAGAACATAGGACTGTAGATTTAGAGCCAGACGGAACCTTAGAGGTCATCCAGGTCCAACCTTCTCATTTTAAAGATTAAAAAAAAAAAAACTGAGGCTTAGACTGGTTTAATGACTTACCCAGGGTCATGCAGAGAGTAAGCCAAGTTTCAAACTGAGGTTCTTCTGTTTAAATTCAGTGTGGGATTGCATGGAGCATTGAGGGACCATTTGAGATTAGGTAGCAGCGATGTGTAGTGAATCCAGCTGGCGTGGTGTGCAATTTCCCCCACAGGAGAGGAGGATGGTAGGGTAAGCCATGGTTGTGGGTTAGTAAAGCATGAGCAATGAGACTGACATGAGACAAAGGATTTCAGAGTAGAGGACAGCATATAGTTGAACTGGTTAATTCTAGGGTCAGCGCTAAAAAGGGAAGAAAGTAATGGACTGGGAGAGCCAAGAGGAATAGAACAACTTAACTTTGAGAACAAAGACTAGGTTCTGGAGCAAGTTAGAGGGAAGGATGGGGGACAGGAAATTGTGATCAAAGACAGGAATTTCACATTTCTGTATCATAGAAAAGAATAGTGATAGGTGAAGGTTAAAGGGTTAGCATTGCTGTGTGTCATGAAAGTAGTACAAAGATACAAGGCATTAGAACTGAGGAAGATAATGAATTGGGAAACTGGGGTTTTGAGGGGGACATCCACATATATGTTGAAGTCTGGTGTATATGAGATCAAGAGTTGGGACAGAAAAGAAGAATACAAGGCAGGTACTGAAATCCTGTTCTCCACTGCAAAAAAACAAGAAATGGAAATGAAGGGAATACACATTGGCAAGGAGAAGGAAAGAAAATGGGCTTGGAAACATTTTGAGTTTGAGATGCCTTTGGGACATCCAGTTTGAAATGTACAATAGTCAATAGGTGAAGTTGGTCCAAGGCAAAAGAAAGAGCCTACCTAGAAGCTAGAAAAAACAGATCTGCATAGAGACAATAAAGAATGCACAAGAGAGAAATAATATTGGGGGCGGGGAGTTGCCAAACTATAGAGAAATTTGGCTTGAATATTAAACATTCAAGGCCCTGATGACATCAGCTTCAAATCCTACCGTTCCTTGCTTGAATATAAACTTCAAAAACCTAATCTGGGATTCATTAGAAATAAACACATTTTACAATTTACATTAAAATCATCAATTCCAGCAATTGATTTTTCACAATGGTCCTTACCTCCATGGGGTAGATTAAAGTCTGTGCAGTCACTCCAGCCAAAGAACCAGCAACAAATCTCTCAGCATTGCTAATTTTGGTAACGTCTTGAGTAAATAACTTCTTATACTGTGTGTGTAAATAAAAGGGTTCACATATATATTAATGCTGAAATAAGAGAGAGATTAGTTCCCAAAAGAATGCCACTTATTTAATATGAGCTACTATTATGATTCAACGAGATAACATATTACAGGGTTTTACTAACATAAATTTGTAAAGTATATAAATGTTAGCTATTATTATTGTTATATTATTATGTCATAATATAATATTATTTTATAATTATTATATAATATATTCTCCACTGTGTAAATATACAATATTGTCTATATAAATATCATATTATATATATCATTTATTATGAGCCCACACCTAGCGAAACATATATAGTTTAAATGTACGTGTATTTAATCCACTAGACTATTAAGTAAATTACCTAGCTTGGGCCTCATTTTTCTCTGTGTCATATTACCACTGCTACATATGTACAGTCAGATATATGACAGTATGTTTGAAATAAAAGCATAGAAACTCAAAAGAGATAGGGACTGCATCTTATATGCACTGTTTGATAGCAAAGTGGATTCAGAAATAATACTAACAATGCAATGTATGGCAATGGCTTTTTTATGCAAAGATATTTCATTTGAATGGATTTTTCTTGGCGATCGGGCAGTGATAATCTAAAAAAATCTGCTAGGCCACTGTATGAAGCTTTGATTTCTAAACCAAAGAATTATAGCCAAAATTTATAATGCCAGCCTTTCCAGAATTAATCACAGACCTATAACTCGTTTAGCTATAATAAATGTTAAGAAAAATAAAGCAATTAATTAATTTGTATTAAAAACTACATTTATCTTTCCGCGAAAATGGCCTTAAGGTTTTTTTAAAACTCAAAACTGTTTCTTCTTAATGAATTTTGGTAATGTCTTACCTGGTCATATGCTAAGAGCTTAAGACCCGTTTCTGGGGCAAGTTTTAAAACATTCACACCATTTCCCCTCCAAAAGGACAGGACACCTCCCTCTTTCAACATTTGCTTAAATCCATCAACAAGACGAATGTGCTGTGAGTCTATACCCTGGGCCTATAAAAAATAAAAGAAATGGCCTCAATGTTGTGATTCTTTACAAAGCACTAGCATATGGTAGCTTCTATTTTCAATGTGTTTTAGCAGCCATAGTTCATTTCAACTAATAACAATAATAATAATGAACATTATATAGCACTATGTGTCAGACACTGAACTAAGTAGTTTACAATTATCTTGTTTGATTTTATCTCATTCTTGAATCATTTTGAGTTTATATGAAATTTATGACTACTCTTAAGACAGCACAGTTATTGAAAAGCACAGCAGGGGGGGCTAGATGACACAGTGGATAGAAAATTGGCCCTGGAATCAGGAGGATCTGAGTTCAAATTCAGCTTCAGACACTTCATACTTACTAGCTGTGTGACTCTGTGCAAGTCACTTAATCCTGATTGCCTCCAAAAATAAAAAAATTACACTAAGTCCTCTTTAAAAGAACAACTAACTCTGGCAAGCATCAGTACAGCTGTAACTCATGAAAATGACTGTTTTATTAGTAGAGAGTATTTCTCAATTCCATTGCATGTATATCTTTCCTGTTGTGTGAAAGCTTACCCACAGCTTTATTAGTAAAGTGGTTCTGGTCCAGTGATACACTTTGTAGTCAGAAACACTGTTAATAAATGTGTTTCTTGTTGTTGAATCATATGTACCATGTGCAAAACCACAGAGTCGGGAGAAGGGAGGATGATGGGACTGACCAGAGAGGTAGAGATAATCATTCCCTTGGAGGAATTAAAAACCTAGCAGAGGAAACGATGAGATACATAAAGAACACTAACATGAAATGGACAATAAACGTATCATAATGGAGCAATGGATAGAGTACAAATCTGGGTTCAAACACTTACTATCTCATATGCTTATCCAAATGGCCCAGGAGTTAAGTTCTATAGAATGGACGTTCCTAGCCCAAGATATGCCCACGATCGGGGCAACAATAAAGTTCCTGCAGAAGCACATGGCAGAAACAACATATATTTACCCAAAAGAGAAGTTCATGGACAATATTCTGGAACCCCAACCTCATGTGTAGAGGAGGGGGATTTTGATTTACTAGGTGGTATAAATCCAAAATCTAGCCTTCTTGTCAGAGAAGTGACATTCCTCATTCAGCAACATCCTTAGAAGTTACCTCAAATAAAATCTTTGAAGGGAAGAACTAGAAGGAGAATAAATAGCTCAAAAGAGAAAATGGTAAGCCTAATACAGTTAATGGACTCTCTAAAAATTAGAGTAGACCAAGCAGAAATCAATTATTCCATGACACAATAAATATTAGAACAAAATTTAAAAATAGAAAAAAATAGAAGAAAATGTAAGAAATCTGCTATCAAAAATATCTGACTTGGAAAACAGGTCAAGGAATGATCATTTAAGAATCATTAGACTCTCTAAAAATCATGATTTTTTTTTTTTAAAAAAAGCCTGGACACTACATTCCCAAAAATCATTACGGAAAACGGTGCTGATCTATTATAAGCAGAAAGTAAAGTGAAAATAGAAAGAATATAATGATCACCACCTGAAGGGAACCCCAAAAGAAAAATCCCAGGAATATCTTGGCCAAAATCCATAGCTTCCACATCAAAGAAAAAAGAACACCGGTAGCAGTTTAAGTACCAAGAAAACAGATTCAAAATCACATGAAATTTGGCGGCTACTACTATAAAGGAGCAGAAATGTTGGAATATGATATTCCAAAAGACATCAACTTACAGCCAAAAAGAATTTACCCTACAAAGTTGAGTATAATCTTACAGGGGCAAAAATGAATTCTTAATGGAATAAAGGACTATTGTGTATTTCTGATGGAAATACCAGATCTGAGTTGGAACTTTGGAAAGTAAGTATAAAAGTCAAGAGAAATCTAGAAATATAAATTGGTTTAAACAATTGGAAAGGGCTGTATAATGATGTTAAAATGGAGAAGAAGACATAAGTGTCCCTTCAGAACTCAAGTCTTCAAAGAGTTTTGAGGGAGTTAAATAAGAAAAACAGAGGACCTAAGGGGAGATTGGTTCTGTTCTGGGACTTTTAAGAGGGGAAAGAGAAGGAAAGGTAAAAGAAATATACTAGTATAGAAATGAGGAAAAGGGGGTGAATATTGCTAAAGAGTATACAAACATGGAAAAGGGAATAGGCACAACGAGCATGCAATGAATCTGTCTCTTAATGGCTGAACACACTCATAAACACACATTTGGTGTACAAAAACACCAAACTCAACAGAAAAATAACTAGGAATAGGGATGGGGGTAGTTAAGAGGGAGGATAATACCAGGGAAGGACTAGTCATAAGCAAAACAAACTTCCTAATTCTGAAGGAGGATAGAAAGGAAAAAGGAAAAGAAATAGAAACTAAAGGCTACATATCCATTGGGGAATAGCTGAACAAATTATCATTTAGGAATGTAAAGAAATATTATTGTGCTATAATAAAAGATTAGAGATGATTTCAAAGAAACCTCAGAAGGCTTATACAAACTGATGCAGAATGATGTAAGAAGACCTGAAAGAAGAACGTATACAGTAATAACATTGTAAAGATAAACAACACTGAAAGACTTAAGAACTCTAATCAACACAATGACCAACCGAGGTCCAATAATAGAGACTTTATATACTTCCTGAGAGAAGGGTGATGGATGCAAAGTGAAGAAAAGACTTTTTTTAAAAAAATAACATCCACTGGGTAGATTTGTTTTTCTTAATTATACCTATTTGCTACACAGAGATATTTTGGAAACATTTTTTTTTAATACACAAAAGAGAATAGAAGGAAATTCAGAAGAAAACATATACTGTAGTCCAACTCTAAAAGTAATACATTGAATTTATTACATATGTTTCAAAACAAATGGTATGTAATTGAGATCCACAGCTTCATAAAAATTTCCTTTTCATATTATACTTTGTGTACGGAAATTTTTTTTT
>CM053586.1:49776137-49795948 GCA_028646515.1 Pseudochirops corinnae
GGGGACACACTGGCATGGCTGTTCTGGGGTGGTGGGTGGGGGAAAGAGGGGGAGAAAATATGTAACTCAAAATCTTGTGGAAATGAATGATGCAAACTATAATAAAATTTAAAAAAAATAAAAAATAAAAAATAAAAAAAATAGGCAAAAAAAAAAAAAAAGTAAGTTCTATGGTAAGGGTCCTAGAGGCAGTACTGGGATCCAGTAGACTATACAAATAGAGACTTTCAAATTGCTAAATCCACCTATGTTCGGGTCTAACTTGTTTGTCTTCTAATATGGTTAATTCTACTGGTAAATATCTATTCCTTGCTTATTTAAAGTTCCATTGACTTCAAAAGGAGCTCTGTATGTCTGGAGAACTAGGTCCCCAAATCACTGTAATTCTTAATTATATTAGTGTAAGTGGCCCAATAATGTGCCTATATAGGAAGATTTTCTATAGAGAAAAAGCTTGATATGACGGAAATTCAACAAAACTCAACACTTATTAAACACTGGGGGAAACAAAGTTTAGAGAAGGCAGTGCAAAGAATGCTAGACGTGGATTCATAAAGACTCAAATTCAAATCTAGCCTCAGACATTTACTAACCATGTAACCTTGGGCAAGTCACTTAACCCCTTTGTCCCTAGGTTTCCTCATCTGTAAAATGGGAAGTTATAAAAATAGCAACTGCTTCCAGGGTTGTTGTGACATGTGAATTATATTACAAACCTTAAAGCTCTATATAAATGTTAGCTTTTATTAGATAAGTTATAGTTTCTGACCGCATGGAGTTTGTAATCTAGTGGAGTATCAAAGTAGAAAGATTAAGGGAAATGGGACGACAATGAATCTCTGAGGTTAGGGATGTGGTTTAAAAATGATCAAGAGCGGGCAGCTAGGTGGCACAGTGAATAGAGTACCAGTCCTGGAGCCAGGAGGATCTGAGTTCAAATGCGGCCTCAGACACTTAACACAAAAACCAGCCATGTGACCTTGGGCAAGTCACTTAACCCCAATTGCCCTACCTTCCCTCCTCCAAAAAGAAAAAAATATATATAACTTTGGGGTGGCTAGGTGGTGTAGTGAATAGAACACTGGCCCTGAAATCAGGAGGACCTAAGTTCAAATCTGGCCTCAGACACTTGACACACTTACTAGCCATGTGACTTTGGGCAAGTCAACCCCAATTGCCCTCCAAAAAGCCAAAAAAAAAAATTATCAAGAGATATAATTTCTGGATAATTTAATCATTTTATTAATAATGCCAGCATTTTAATAAAAGGATGGTCATTTGGCTGTCTCTCCAAAGACAATCAGGGCAGCAGGCTTGCCCACGCTTATATGCCCATTGGAAGAGGGGTGTTCCTGAGGGTGGCAATCAACTCAGGTTGGTTAATAATTAATGAGAGAATGAATATTACAATGAGAGGCTGGACCTGAATTTTGATTATGTCATTTACTTCTTAAGTTACTCCTAGACTTGGGCAATCATTCAAATAATTTATCCCCACCCACACCTGAGAAGAACACAAAGGCTGCCCTACCTGGGTGGGGTCTGGATAGAGGCAGCTCAACCTTCAGAGACTGAGGTTTTGAAATGAGGATAAAAGAAAAAAGGGAAATCTTAATCTCCCCAAATCACTGGTTATTAATAATCACTTCTCTCAGGGGCAGAAAACGTGGATGACCAGCTCTGAAACTTAACCAGTATTGTAACAAGACATGCAAGTCACCTAGCCTGTATGAGACTGTTCTTTAAAATGGAAGAAATAATATCTGTACTTCCTACCTCGTGGACACTTTTGTGACGAGAACAATTTGTAAAGTCCTATACAATTGTCAGCTATTATTATTAAACCTGTTAGGCACAGTAACCAGTGGAAAGTCCCTTCTTCTATTCACAGAAATACCAACTTGGATGAAATGCTCTTAGTGGAGCTACAATATTACATTTGTCCTAAAGGAAAGTTCGTTTTACTCAGGACGGCAGTACTTAATGACAAGAGTTTCAAATCCTGTAGCTCTCTTATACTAAGACCCAACCTAGGGCTCATGTGAAAGAAATACAACCCAGAATCAACATTAAAAATATAGGCTTGCCAGCTGCTTCATGGGGACGCATACCTCCAAGGGGTAGACCAAGGTCTGTGCAGTGATTCTAGCCAAAGATCTAGAAACAAACCTATCCATAATTGCCATAGTGGTCCTCTCAGTAGCAAGCAGGTTTTTATACTGTGTAAATAAAGACATTCAAATACACATAAATACTGAGAAGAGAGAGCAAATTCCAAATTTACAGCACTCATTGGAGGTGTCGTTTTTGAGACCACACCTTGTTTAACAGTACCATCCACCTAGCAGAATGGGTATGGTTTGTATGCTCGGGGGCTTGAATCACTAGGATATTAATCAACGGACCTCATTTGGATTGCCTTCTTTCCCACATCTGGCAGGAGAAGGGGTATCCAATAAAACATGTTGAGTGCATGGACTCACATGCCATTCAAGCAAAATCCAGACAATCCCCTGCTGGATACGTTGTAAAGAGGAGAATCATGATAGTGTCTGAAATCTTATCCAACTCTGACCATTCTGTGGTTGTTTCCTTCTGTATCAGCATGTCCATAATGAAGCATGTGCCCCAAGATAGGGTTTGAACCCTGTACCTTTGTGCCACTACCTAAAGTTGCAAATTAATATCGTGTGAAATGATGCTCATCAGATCAAAGCGTTAAAGGTGGAAGGCATCTTAGAAGCCATAGAGTCCAACACTCTCATTTTACAAATGAAGAAACAAGGTCTCAGATGCATTAAATGACTTAGCCAGGGCTACCCAGCTAAGGTTCTAGTGCAAGATATGAACTTGGGTTTTCATGACTCCAAGACCAGTACTCTACCTAGGGCATCACCTATCTGCCTATAAGGATTGCTAATTAAAGCTGAGGCGGCTAATGGCCTGAAATTATTACCTGATAATAATGCTGTTGATGAAAAGCAGAGTGGTTGGCCTTGGAGTCAGAACAACCCAAATCCAACTTCTGACTATGTCAGACCCCTCTGACACAGTTCACTTAACCTCTCTGTGCCTCAGTCAACTCTCCAAGACCCTAAATGGTAAACCAGCTGTTAGTATTCACTGACAAAGCTCTCACTGGGAAGCCCCTTATATAAGTGAAATCCCAAGTCCAGGCCATCCCCATCAATAACAACAAAAAGTGTTGCTAATGCCAATTAGGTCGTTGTGTTCATAGTCACCAAACAGCTAAAATAAAACAAAATAAAACAGTTATGGATCAAGATGAAAATGTTATCTCTCATTTTAAAAAAATGAACCTGAATTGAACATCATTCAACAAATATCTATGACCTTACCATGGGTATTTTCTCCTTCGTCCTTTTCTCTTCTGGTTCTGTGCCTTCTCTATGATTTCAGCATTCTATGGGGATGTCCCACTTTCATCCCCAACAATTCTATGATTTCAAATTCAATTATCATCTTTATGCAGAGAGTTCCCATATTAATATATCTAGCCCTTAACTTGTTCTCGCTCTCTCTCTCAAACTCCAGCCTTGCATCACTAACTACTGGTTGGGCATCTCTACCTCAGTGTCCAGTAGACATATATATCAAAGGCAGTGTGCCCCAGATTCCTTCTCCAGGCCTCCTTATTGCTGTTGAGGGCATCACTCTCCTCCTATTCACTCAGGTTCTCATCTTGAAGCTTTGCTTCACTCTTTACTCTCCTTCACCATGCATCTCTAATCAGTTGACAAATCATTATTATCAATTCTAACTCCATTGCATCTCTCAAATATACTCCCTTATCTTCGGACTGCCACAATGCTGGCTCAGTCCCTCATTGCCTCTTACCTGGATTTCTACAATAGTCTTCTGCAAAGCAGAATTGCAGTAACTCAAAAGAAAGGTGAGATGTACAAATTTAGAGACATCTCCACTCCAAATATTCATATGGACTATTTGTGACCAACCTGCGGTAGAACCTTCTGAGCTCAGATTGGTCTGATCAGACACATTGCACCATGACTCCTACATAGTGATGGCGTTCTGACCCTTTTTGAAAATGGACAAAAACCATACAATGGACTCCTAATAAAGGTTCCTGCTTCCATTCTCTGCCCTCTGAAATGGACCCTCCTTATAGTTGCCAAAATAATTTCCTAAATCACAAGTCTGTTGCATCTGTCCTCTGCTCAAGAATCTTTAGGGGCTCCTTATTGTCTCTAGGATCAAATATAAACTTGGTACTTAAAGTTTTTCAACCAAAGTACATAAAGCCTTCTAGTCTATCTTTCTAGACTTATTTCAAATTATTCCCCTTCATACATTCTACATTCCAGTAAGTCAAAACTACTTGTAGTTCCCCAAATAGTCCATGGTCTGTCTCCAAACCTTTGCACCAGCTGTCCCCATGACTAGAATGCATGTCCTCCTCATTTCTACCTCTTAGAAGACAACAAACTATAGAAGGAAACACTCTCCAGCAGGTAAAATGGAGTCAAACTAGAGAACGCCATGGCTGCCAGGATAAGCAGTGACCTAAGGTGGGTACACATTCCTGGGGACAACCATGAACGTGCAGAAATGCCCAATGTCTTGCATGCTCATAGAGAAGTCTTGGTGACCTACATTTTCATTTTCCTTTGGCCTCTGGCTCTCTATTAGTGTCACACTGCAAATTTAAAATAAAGCCTAGAAAATAAGTGTCCTTAGGTCTCTATCTTGAAGAAGGACCCAGCCTTCACTTCCCTTCCAGCTTTGCTTTCAACTTTCCATACTCCGATATTACTTCTTTGCTACCTCAGCATCTGAGGTCTCCTCACTCTAGAACGTCCCTCTACCACGTGGTCCCCTGGCTCCCACTGGGGAGTTATTCCCAAGGCCTCCAGTTTTTAGGAAGGGCCCAGGCCAACCATTATTCCCCTCCCGGTTTTGCTTTTGACTTTTCAGACTTTGACACCATGCCTCCATGTGGGCACCTCACTACCTCTCCTGGTTTTCAGCTCCCTTTTGTTAGTGAAAGCTCTGTGAGGTCAGGGCCTATCTTTTTTTCTTGTATCTGTATCATGTGGGGGCCCCCACCATGGTTACCACAATGTCCAGTTGTGCTTAAAAAATGATTCTTGCCTTGCCTTGATGCTTTTCCAGAAAGAATTTCACTACTCTTCAAATATTCACTGAAATAGTATTTTCAGGATACATTAAGTCCAGCACAGTGATCATCATTCCATTCTCTCCTATGAGTTTTCTAGATTCTCTGTTTCTCAATTGTTAGAGCTCAGAAAAGTTACTTTTTTTAATCTGTCTCCTGGTTCCCTTCAGGTCCTAACTAAGATGCTACTTTCAACAAGAAGACTTTCTTGATCCCTCTTAATCCCAATGCCTTCCCTCTGAGATCATCTCCAATTATATTGTATATAGCTTGTTGGTATATAGTTCTTTCTGTGTTGTGTTCCCAGGGACTATTTTTTTTTTTGGTCTTTCTTTGTATAGCACAGGGCCTGGCACGTAGTAGGTGCTTAATAAATATTTGCTGACCTGTTGACTTTTCAAAATTAATGTGGCGCTCAGCAAAAGACTCTGGAAAGTTATTTGGATTCTATTTGGAGTCAAGTAAAAATAAGGAAAGGGATTTTAATTTAATGTTCTTGATAGCCTAAGACATGTGTGACCTCGAGGCCACAGATTCCCCACCTCTGGCCTAAGATAAAGAGTGAGTATTTTAAAAAATGATAATATGAGACAGGAACCAAGGAGTAGTTGAAGGCTTCTGACTCAGTAGTTAGACTAATCTCTGTAACTACGGTCTGTGTCAAGCTTAGCAAAAGTTAGAACTTCCAAGTAGCTAAAGTCAAACAGATACAGATAAAATGCAAAAATGGATCCACTAAAAATATCATTGTATTGTTTATCACTTCAAGGAAGCACAAAGACTTAAATCTATGGCTTTTTATAAATGAGATGAAATGTTTATATCCCATTAGTGCTGATTAGGAGATAATGTTAACTTTGACCTATATAGTAAAGGCTTAAAAAAAACTGGGATATATTAATCAGATTTCTACAGTTGTGATAGTCTAATAAAATTTCCAGTGCTGTGACTCTCATTTATTATTTGAGATAATATATAATATGTTACATGTTATATAGAGCATATTTCCTTATTATTATGATTAAAGCATTTATTCATGTGTGACTCCCATTCTAAATCCAAAGTGAATTAGCAAAAATGTATTATTCCTTTCATTACAGAACAAACAAATAAGGCTACAGGGAATTTCTTTTACAAACAATAATTTTTTAAAAAGCTTCTGCTGACAGAATAAAATAAAAATATCAGCCAAAAAGAAGTTAGTGCATTCATTATAATGGCATTGTTCAAGATGCCAACTTTTTAATCAAAAAACAAAAGATGCACATTTTCGAATAACTCCATAAGGGTTTCCAATAAGATGTCCCAAGGTCATTTGGCTAATTCTTCTCAGCTTCTGCATCTTAACAAATGATAGTGTAACCCTTTACACAGGCAAAGGGTGTTGCTCTCCATCAATGAGGAGAGAATCCCATGCCAATAGGTTTGGGGACTGAAATTACAAGAGTTAAAAGCTGAAACTATCCAGTTGTGGAAGGGACCTTGGAATCACCAGGTTGGCCAAACAAGGATGAATATTTTGAACATGGCAGCTCTCAAGAAGTCCTTAAGGCAACTAAAAGAACCATTGTAATTGTCACTAGTGAAAGGGGTGTCCCCACCTGCAAAATCACCTATCACACACTGAAGTGTAATAAGTGTAATAAACAGAACTATATACCAACAAGCTATATACAATATAATTGCAGATGATCTCAGAGGGAAGGCATTGGGATTAAGAGGGATCAAGAAAGTCTTCTTGTTGAAAGTAGCATCTTAGTTAGGACCTGAAGGGAACCAGGAGACAGATTAAAAAAAGTAACTTTTCTGAGCTCTAACAATTGAGAAACAAAGAGAATCTAGAAAACTCATAGGAGAGAATGGAATGATGATCACTGTGCTGGACTTAATGTATCCTGAAAGTACTATTTCAGTGAATATTTGAAGAATAGTGAAATTCTTTCCGGAAAAGGTATCTGTAATAATTACTAATAAAAATGCCTATGGAGAAAGAAAAGCAGTTCTTATTTATATTAAAAACAATGGTCTTCTTTTTTGTGAGAATCGTCTTAAAGATTAAAAAAAAGTTTAAGCATTCTATATTAGTTAAATTCCACAGGCAAGGGCTAGCTAGATGACACAGTGAATAGAGCAACAGCCCTAGAGTCAGGAGGACCTGAGTTCAGATGTGGCCTCAGACACTTAACACTTCCTAGCCCATGTGAACTTGGGCAATTGCCCCTGGTCATCCCAATTGCCCTGCCTTCCCCCCTCTAAAAAGCAAAAAAAAAAATCCGCAGGAAATAATAATATAGTACCTTTTCATATGACCAGTATTTAATTGATGTCTCGAGTGCAATTTTAAGAACATTCACATAATTTCCCTTCCAAAGGAAAAAGATGCCTCTTTCCCTCAACATAGTCGCAAAGCCACTCTTGAGAGTTAGTGTCACTGGCGGTAAAGCTTGAGCCTAGAAATGCAGGAAAGGAATGGACTAATTAATTGATAAAACCACACTTCTTCTAATTGTTTAGAAAGAACTTATATTTATAAAATACCTTCTCTGTTCAACATTCTTTACATTCCTCTGGTTTTCAGCTTTCACCAGGAGATACATAAAACACTGGAAGGTACTAAATATAAACATTATTTAATTCAATACAATAGTCATTAAAAAGAAATGAACAAGTTTAACAGCCCAGCAGGGCTTATATTACACTCCTTTCCATGGGTGGTTATGGCTGAAATATACGGTTGTGAAAAAATACAATAAAAATAATCTCTCTGTGAATCATATAACCTTGGAAGCTATCAATGTGGCAGAGAGTCATAAAGTAAAAGTTGTTTGAGTTGAGCTTAATTCCCCATCATCATATGGTATTCAGGCCTTTCCTCCTAGTGTGTGACTCATACACGAAGGTCTCTATAAAGCCTTATATATACACATATATATATATATATATATATATATATACACACACACATATATATACACACACATATATATATATACATACATATATACATATAAAGAAGTTTCTTTTGGATATACTTTGTAAGAAACTTTGTTATAGGAAACAGAAATTACACTTTTTAATTTTTTTCTCAATTACATCTAAACAAAAAATTTTAACATGCATTTTTTAAAATTTTGAGTTCCAAATTGTTTTTCTTCTTTTTTCCTTCCCCTCCCCTCTCCTTAAGAAGGCAAGCAATTTAATATAGATTATAAATGTGCAGTCATGCCAAACCATTTCACATTAGCCATGCTGAAAAAAAAATGCAGACAAAAAAAAAGGGATAATGAAGTAAAATGGTTTCAATCTGCCCTTATACTCCATTAGTTCCTTCTTTGGAAGTGGATAGCATTTTTTCATCACAAGTCCTTTGGAATTGTCTTGGATCATTGTATTGCTGAAAATAGCTAGGTCATTCACAGTTGCTCATCGTACAATGTTGCTGTTACTATGTACAATGTTCTCCTGGTTCTACTCATTTTACTTTGTGTCAATTAATGTAAGAATTCTCAGGTTTTTCTGAAAGCATCCTGCTTGTCATTTCTTATAACACAATAGTATTCCATCACAATCATATATCACATCTTGTTCAGCCATTCCCCAATTGATGAGCACCCCCTCAATTTCCAATTCTTTGCCATCACAAAAAAAAATGCTGTTATAAATTTTTTTGACATATAGGTCCTTCTCCTTTGGCCTATTTGTGGTACAGACCTAGTAGTGATGTTGCTGGATCAAAAGGTAGGCACAGTTTTATAGCCTTTTGGGTTTAGTTCCACATCACTCTCCAGAATGGTTGGATCAGTTCACGCTCTACCAACAATGTATTAGTGTCCCTATTTTTCCACATCCTTTCCAACATTTGTCATTTTCCTTTTCTGTCTTATTAGCCAAAGGCAGAGATTATACTGAAGCCATAGGGCAGGATAAAGTTAGTCATTATAGATGGTAAACTCATGACTTAGTACTGTGATATAGCGACAAAAAGTCTAATGAGACCTTAAGCTAAAAGAATAGACAATAGTGTCCAGAATAACCGAGAGAAATGTTTCTCTTCAGTCTTCCCAAGTCAGAACACATCTGGAGTCCTGGATTTCAGTTTGGGGTGGCACATTTTAGAAGGGACACTGCCAAACCAAAGCATATCCAGAAGAAACAACCAAGTGGACTCAGAATGTTGCCTACTGAGGATCATTTGGGGGAAAATAAATGCCCTTTTTGGTTATCTCACTAACTAAGCTCATTCTGAGCTTAAGCCTCTCTGTTAAATACTCTGACACAAACAACACTATGATGGTAAATATTTAACAACTACTTCCTCTCCCCCCCCCAAAAAAAAAATTACTCAGGAAACACTTTAATTTGCATTATTAACATTTTCTCCATCACTTTCCCAAGTCTAGAGACAATCAACAAAATAATAAACCAAGCCCTGATTTGTCTGTAGTGTTTGCTGATTTCCAAGATGTAAGTGCTCCCACTGAAAACTTAACAGTTGGCTAGGAAAGTTGCCACTGCACCTAGAGAACCCTTCAGTGACTCATCCTTACTGTCATCCTCAGTCATCAACCCTTGCTTCTGTTTTCTTCGTGTGTGTTCTTAAACTCTAGGTTAGCCATTGAGTTCCCCTGCATCCACATCAGCCGTGAAGTCATTACATGTTATTGTTGTTGTTCAGTTGTTTTCAATTGTGTATGACTCTTCATGACCCAAGTGATTTGCCATTTCCTTCTCCAGCTCCTTTTACAGATGAAGAAACTAAGGCAAATGGAGTTAAATGACTTGCCCAGGGTCATATAGCTAGTAAGTGTCTGAGGCTGGATTTGAACTCAGATCCTCCTGCCTCTAGGCCCAGAGCTCTATCCAATGGACCAGCTAGATAACTAGAGTATTTGACTCCAAGGGTAGATCATTGATTTTTTTTTAAATAAGGAGCATTGTTTGTGAGGAATATTAAGTAGGCTAATATGACTGGACCCTAAAATACATGGAAGGAAATAGTGTAAGAAAAACAGAAAGATGGGAAAAGTCCAGGTTGTGAAGAGCTTTCAATGATAGAAACATTTATATTAGATCCTAGAAGTAATAGGGAGCCACTGAAGTTCAAGGAGTTGATGAATGGCATGGACAAACCCTCCATCTCCATTTAGGAACATCACTAACAGTGGTGAGGATAATGGATTGGAGTGGAAGGGAGACTTTAAGCAGAGAAACCCATTAGATAGATATTGCAACAGACCAGGCAAGAGGCCATGAAAGACTGAATAAGAGTGAGTGTGGGAGTTGGCAGAAGGAAATGGATACAAGAAATGTTTTTGAAAAAAAATAAGACTCAATAACTGGTTCTCTACCAGGGAGAGTGAGACTGAGGAGTTGAATGTGAGGCCAAGGTTTCAAACATACACGACCAGAAGGATGGCAGTATCCTTGACAGTATTAAAAGAGGAGGTGTGGGTTTGAGGAGATTTCATAACAAATTCACTTTTGGATAGGTTGAGTTTGAGATGTCTACAGGACATTCAGTTTGAAATGTCCAAAAAGCAATTGGTGATTGAGATTACAGCTCTAAAGAGAAACCCTACCACCTGCCCTGTCCACTACCTATGCCCTCTGACCCCTAGTTACACTGTCTCTTTAATGTTGGGACAATTCTTATCAGTAGACATCACATTAAGCCAACCTGATAGGTTCAGTTTCCTGGTTTCTTCTCAGTACTTGTTGATAGTCCTAGACCAGGATCCACCTAAGAGATCCCTAATTTCCCAGGGACCACATAAAAGGGTATGTGTCCAGTGCCAGTAGCAGATCTAAGTCAGCAAAAATAATTGGATGGATGGATTAGTAAATGGATGAATGAATGAATGAATGAATGAATGAATGAAAGAAAAAGCATTTACATAAGTGCTACTATGTGCCAAGCACTATGCTGGGGAGACAAATACAAAAGTGAGATTAGTCCCTGATCTTAAGAAGCACACATCTTATAAGTGGTGGTCATGGCAGTGAGGGGTGGTGTGGCATTTTGGTTTGAAAAGTCACAGGGATGACTAGTGAAGTCACAGGGAAATAGGCTAACACACTCTGTCAGTAGCAGTGGCAGTATTAGTTTGATTATGGTTCCACAGCTGAAAAGCCAGGCTTGGGGGAGGCATGGAACAGCAGATTTACTCAGAAAATGGCTCTTGGCATTACAGGGACAAATCATCTGAGCTATAGAATTGCAAAAAGGCCCTGTTAGGAAATTTCTTTTTTCAGCAAACTAAAAAAGGCAATTGATCAGATCAAGAGCATCAGAAAAGTCCCCAACACTGCTAGATATAGCCCAGTCATAAACTCCTTGGAAGACGAGGGAAGCTGATGGTTCACCTAGGTTGTTTTAGAGATTTACTTCAAGCAGCCCTGTGCCCCCATACCCTTGATTTGGCTTTGCTAATCATGAATGACTAACATGCATAGCTCTAATTGTGACCCCTAAAGGCCTGATTAGATACTGCCAAAGAAGAGTAACTGACACACCTGCCCATGTGCCTCTTGGCAGAAATGTTGCTCATAGATCTGAAAGCAAATATCTGTGAACAATATACTCACCTGCATTATGACCTTTAGACACTCTAATGGAGCTGTACATGTTCGAGAGATGGCAGTAGCTATCATTCCTGCCAACACCTGTCTCTACCGCTGGCCAGAGACTTTATCATCTTCAATGAATTCATCTGGAATAGATATACTCTCCCCTATGTCAATTGTCTGGAAAAGTAAAAAGGAGAATTCTATGATATTAAAATTAGAAATGGATTGTCCCAGGATGAGATTTTATTTCTTATTTTCAAATGAAGTACCAATTTATGTAGGTCTCTCTGCAGTTAATTAAGACCAAATTATTCCTGGAATGGAAGCAATATGTGAAGCATAAATTGTTTTAAATAACCCATTCAGACACTAAACAGAGCAATTTCCATTCAGATGGAACTGGAATGAATAGCAGCTACAAATGACAATCTCCATTTAAATTCTGTTCTAGTGCCTTATTGCAGAATGGAGGTGACCTTTATATTCTTGAAGGCTACACCAGCAGAATTCAAGATATAACAAGTTCTGCCAGGGTAGAAAGGTTATGAGTACAATCCTGGTGACAGTCTATCACCTGAGGACCATGTTAACTTAATTCAAAGAGGTTAGGCATCATAACATTGGCCACTAGACAACACTTTTAACCAGAGATTTTCAAGAAACCATCTACTAATATGTGGAAGTTGCTTCAGTGGTGAGACATTTGCATTGATGATATTATAATTTTTAAAGTACTCACAGAGCATAAAATCATCCCCCCAAAAATCTAATTTTCTTGATTAACACATTTAGCAAGTCAGGAAGGAAAGAGTAAGTAATATTTTGTCAGGCATTAAGTTCAATTACAGTTGAAATTCAAAGGACCTGAATAACACCTTCCAAACTGTGTGTATAGTGGTGGTGGATAGTGATTGATTTGCCAATTTCTTAAAAATACTTTCTGGATCTTAAACATTGATTATTGGTTATTATTGATCAAACATTGGTTATTCTGCCAATGTGGTTCCCTTCAGAAAAAATGTCTTAAGTAAAAATGTCAGTTTTTAAAAAGGACTCATGCATTAACCTGAATATGATCATAATGAAATGAGATAATAATGCTAAAGTTCTTAGCACAGTGCATGACACATAGAAGGTACTTAATAAACGTTTGTTCCCCCGCCCCCATTCTCCACTCAAGTTATTTGCAACTATTCATATTGGTAATAATGAGCCATTAGATTCATAAAGCTATGCCAACAAACTCTGGTATATCATACCAAGCTAGAAATGCTTCAGTTGTGAGCCTGGTAACAGTCTACGTGACTATCATCTAAAAGATTAGACTACTCCCAATAAGTATAGGGGGGTAAATGAAGGCTGCCCCTTCTTCCTATCTACTATTGACATAATTCTAGAAATGGTAGCTACCTTCAAAAAACAAAGTAATAGATAGATAGATAAGAAAGGAAAATTAAAGATATCAAAACTGACAAAGACAGGAGAGGGGGACCGAAATTATCCCTTTTTGCAGATGACAAAATAAGTTATTGAGAAAATCCTAGAAAATCAGCAAAGAAACAAAGTGAGAAGATTAACAGTTTCAGTAAGAAACAAGATATACAAAAATCAGTATTTCAATAAAATAATAACAAAAATTACCGGGCATTGATAGCAAGTAAAATACCATTCAAAAGACTACAAAATGTGTTCATTGTATAGGAGCTGATCTACCAAGAACTACAAAACATTCTTCACAGAAATAAGGGAACACTTAAGATAACTCAAAGAGATGCCAAACTGACCAGTGTTTGGCTTTGCTAATCATGAATGTTTGGTCTCAACTCCACGGAAAAAGATTCCCCCAGGCACATCTGTTGTGGCAACCACACTGTCATACCCAGGATGGCTGCTAGCACAAGTTCTTAGATCTGCTTTCCTAGGAAAGATTGCTGTTTAAGGGGTCAACAAACTTTTCTAATTACATTCACTAGTGCAGGGGAAAAGTCGGCACCCTGAACTTCAGAGAAAACACAAACAAAGAAAATACAGAGAAATAAAGACCAACAGACAGGGCTCTGACTGTCTGAATCAACTATATACTTTACATACATCCCTGGATCAAAGGAGCCTTTACATCTGAGCAGTCTGGGAACTCTGAACATACGACCACTCAGAATCTCAACCAGGGAATCACAAGATCCTTCTTCTAAATGAACCCCCAAAGAAAAACACCAACTCAGAGTATAGAGAGAGTTCTCAGAGCCAGAAGGCATCACAACCCTCCAAACTCAGGGCCTAATTAGAAATTAGCAAAAGGTGTGAAAGCCTTCCTACAAGCAAGCTTCCCCTAAGCAAGCTTCCCTTCTTAAATCCCATTAACATTACAACACAACCCCCCTTCCAGCTTCTTCTTGTGTGTTGTCTTCCCCCCTTAGACTGGAAGCTCCTTGAAAGCAAGGACTGTCTTTCTTTTTCTTATTTTTATCCCTAGCACCTGTATTAGATATTGGAGATTCAAAGACAAAAGTGAAAAAATAATTGCCCTCAACAAGTTAACATTCTATTGGATAGCTTATATTCTACAATAAAAATGAGGATACCAGCTAAATTAATCACAGAGTTTGTGCTACATCAACTAAACATCTAAGGATCTATTTTGTAGAAATAGTCAAGATTTTTAAAAAATTATTCAAAGAGAAAAAAGTTTCAATATGCCAAGAGAAATTGGGGAGGCAGGGAACAGGAATTAAAGTGTCTTCCTGTATCAAATCACAAACTATATTATTAAACACTGATCATTAAAACTATATAGAACTGATTTAAAAAATAGAAAAGGAAATCAGTGGAACAAGCTAGCTATTCAAGACCTTGAAGTAACCAAACATAGGTCTATACTCAACAAACCTCCAGAGGATAAATATCTCATTTGATGACAACTACCAGGCAAAGTAAAAAGCCATTTGTCAGATTTCTGTAGATTGATCTGTTTTATACCACATACCATAGATAAGCTCCAAACTGATGAAACTTAAATATAAAAGGTCAAATGACTTATAAACTGGGAGAAAAAAGAAGGTACATTTCACAATTATGGCTAGGGGGAAATTCTTAAGCAATCAGTAGAGAAGATCTTAAAAGATAAGAGAAAACTTCAATTAAAGTAAGTTAAAATATTTTGCACACACTAAATCAATAGAGATGAAGAAGAAATTGTCAATGAAAAATAAATTTTTGCATCCAATATTTATGTTATAAGAAAGTCCCCACATACACCAAAATATTTATAGCATCACTTTCTGTGATAGCAAAGAACTAGAAACAAAATAAATTGGGGAATACCTGAAAAAAATTGCGGTACATAAATGTAATGGAATAATACTGTGCTGTAAGAAATTTTATATATATATATATATATATATATATATATATATGATACAGAAAAAAAACAGAAAATCATGCATCATGTGACAAATATGCAATAAATGGAATAAAATTACAGAAGGATGGAAATATCTATAGGAATGTGTTGGAAATACTCGAGACTAAAAAAAATCTCATACAATGGAACGGGTGAAGGAAAGCTTTTATTACGGTTCTCACAAGAAGCTAATTCCCCATGCTGAAATGCATGAGTATGCCAATAGATAAGCAGTGCAAAGCCTTTATAAGGTTAACTTATCAAACGTCCGTCCCTCCTTCCAGGTCGGGATTGGTTCTGGCCCTTCCAGGTTATAATCTCCCCTATATTTCCATTATCCATTGCTACTTGACATGATCCTCCTCCTGTTCACGGGACACATGTTTGGATAATGAGGCCCTAATTCTATATGGAGTGTGTCAGGGAAGGGAGCCAAAACATCTGATCCAGGCAGGAATCAGGTTGGTCCTAGATAAGTTAGCTCTAGGTTTTCTAGTGATGTGACCAGTCCATACTGACCAGTCCTGGTTTTCCCAAGTGAATCAGAGCTTGCTTGCTATCTGAGATCCAGGGCTCTGCCCTGTTCAGGGATTCTAGCCAGAAGATGTTATCTGCCTTTTATGATTATTAGACATTTTTAGATACTATTCATTGGGTATGGAAACAGTAAAGACATGATTACCATCAAAGCCTACTTGACGTCATTGTCTGGCATTTTGAAACCGAATAAAGCAGTATTAGAAAGCCTAGGGACCTACATTTACCTTCTTTGTCTCATTATTCTACAATGGTATCATGGTATCGATGGTATTATGAAATCTTTTTCCGTGGAGTTGAGACCAAACATTCATGATTAGCAAAGCCATGATTAGCAAAGCCAAGCGATGATCTCGCTTGGCCTACAATTTCATTTCACACTTCCACAGTCTAGTGTGTCATTTTAGAGCTGGCATAAGAAACCACTTAGAGTGAGCTCTACATGTCCGTTAATATGCATGAAGTTTATTAAGCAAGAGCAGTTAAGGAAACACTGTGACCTAATCTTCACCCTGTGATTTAGCACAGTTCTTTAGCACTGCTAAAGCAGGACCTGGAATGTTTCTTTTCCCTCCCAGCACTTTCTCCTAATCGTATGGCTATTCTAACAGACTGATGCAGAATGAAGTCAGCAGAGTTAAAAAGCAATATATACCATAACTACAACAATGTAAAGAACAACTACACACCAAAAAATCAAAGTGAATGTAACAAAATCATAAAGCTCAAATGGGACTTGAAGGAAGAGATTTGAAAGGACACCTCCAACCCACCCCTTTGTGGGAGATGGAAGGTCCACAAGTGTTATGCATTGCACAGCAATACAGTTTTCAATGTATTAATCAGTTGTACTTATTTTTTTCCTCTTTAAAAATGCTATTTATTATATGGGAGTGGGCCATCTCCAGTCGTCCTGATGAATATCTGACCACTGGACCCAGATGGCGCTGGAAGAGAAAGTGAGGCTGGTAACCTTGCACAGACCTCCCTCACTCAAATCCAATTCACCCGCAAGTCATGTCCTCACTCCCCTGATGTCAAGGTCCTGCTCAAGAACAAAGAACAAACAATGACAACAATATTATATGGGATGACTCTCTGGAAGGATGCTGGGGATAACTATAATGATGTAAAAAAAAAAAAAATACCAGAAGATATCAATAAAAATTTATTTTAAAAAACATCTACATTATAAGAACCAAAAATATGAGGAATTCAGAGAATTCCCATCCACACAGGAAACATGTATAAACTGATGCAGAATGAAGTAAACCAAGCCAGAAGAACAACATACATAACACCATCCCATATAATGAGGGAGTCAAAGAACAAAGCGTAGAAACAATAAGTACCTGAAAGAGGATGATAACAATGAGACAAATACAAATTTTCTGGGATAGAGCTAAAGTAATCTTCAGAAGAAAAATTATATCTCTGAAAACAGATTAAGAAAATGAAAAAATGGAAAATTAATAAACAGTATTTTTAAAACTAGAGAATCAACAAATTTAAAAGACCAAAATAAGCACAAAAGAGGAAATCTGGAAAATTAGGGAGGAAATAGATAAAATGGAAAAAAAAAAACACTAGAGAAGTGATAAAGTTCAAGGCTAGTTCTTTGAAAAGACTAATAAATTAATGGCCCTTTAAAATTTAAAGTCAGCCTGTTTTTTTTTTAATAAGAAAATTAAATTTCCAAAGTAAAAAAATGTACAAGATAAAATAATAACAGAGAATAAAAAGAATTACCAGTACCTACTATACACAATTTTATACTATTCTAGCAAAGCTGAGCTATTAAAGAAATGAATGATTTCCTATAGAAGTAAAATTAACAGAATGTGAATTAGATATTGTAGACGATGTGTTTGTAAAGAATAATTGGACAAACCATAAAGTACCAAAGGTTGGGGAGGTGATACTTGATCCACATGGGTTCACAGATAAATTATGTCAAAAGAATAAAGCACAAATAACACCTTACTACATAGATAATTCTCAAAAATTAATAAATAAAATATTCTACCAAACTCCTTTTAAGAGACAAATATGTGAAAAACCAGGGATGGATAAAGCAAAGTAGGATAACTATGAGCTAGTATGTTTTAGAATTTAGAAGTACATTAAAAATTTTCAAATAAAATCTTAACAAGAGAATACAGATATATATCCCAAAATATTATGTACTGTCATGAAGCCAGATATATATCAGGAACACAAGGATGGTTCAAGATTAGGAAAACAAAAATCCAATTCATCTTATTTTTAAGGCTTGTTTTCAACCTCTACTTTAATTAATATAATCACAAAAGGTCTAGTTGTCTCAGTTGAATCAATTCAAAAGCTAAAGCACTAGGTGTGAGCAAGTCCTTAATGAACTTTTGAGGATTATAGTACTTTGACTGGTGGGTGAAGGCAGAGGATAGCATACAGAAAATAAGTGTGATTAGCTGAAAGAATAGAGAACACCTCTAGGTCTATGTATGAATACAGCAGTCAGGCCATGGTGAGTTCAGTCAAGTCCTGAACTACTCTAGTAGTGGAAGAGCTCTACATGTGGGTTCTAATTCAAGCCCAGCCCAGGAGAGGGAGTCATCCTCCCGGGAGAGTTTTACAATATATTTCTTCCAGTGGCAGTATCTACCTTTGTCTAATGGTCAAAGCATATAAATCCTTGAAAATTCATTAAGGATTTATTCATACCTAGTTAACACTTTTGACTGATTCAACCACGTGTATAGGACTTCTGTGATTGTTAATTAACTTGAATATTAAAAATAAAAACACCACAAAAATGTGCTATCAATAGATGCAGAGTAACTATATGCTAAAAACAAACTACAAAACAAAGCATTTAAGGTTCATTTTTTAATACACTAAAAAAAAAAAGAAAGTATTTATCTAATACTGAAAGCTAGTATTATTTGAAGTGGAAAAATACCAGAAGTTATCTCAAATAAATCTAGGGGTAAATAGAACAAGAGTGTCATCTCTCCCCGCTTTGATATAATTCTGGAAACACTAGCAATAGCGTATGATATGAGTCTGGTTTAAACCTAATTTCTCCTGAATTGTTTTCCAAATTTCTCAGCAATTCTTGTCAGATATCGAGCTCTTCCTTGCTTTAGTTTGTCTTTAAATGTTGGATTATTTAGTTCGATTGTTTCTGATTCTTCTTCATCTACTCTGTATCCCTATTATTTTTCTGGATTTTTAAAAACCAATATAAAATAATTTTAATGATAATTTCTTTATAATATAATTATATAACAAATAATTATATATATATATATAACATAACATAACATTATATTATGTTACATTATATAATATAATTAATATATAATATGATATGGTATGAGTATTAGCATAAATGAGTATTATACTTTATCAAAGACTTTTTCTGCATCTAATTATTATGTGGTTTGGGGGGTTTTTTGGCTTTTAATTGGATAAATCATGTTGATAGTTTTCTTAATGCTGAACTATGTCGTTACATACTTGGTATAAATTCAACTTTGTAAAAGTAAAAAATGTTGCCTATCAAACACCAAAAAGTATTGCTTGTGGAGAGTATAGTTGGTACTTTATCATTACTGCTTCCTCTTTCTTGCTAGTGTAGGGTGAATTTTTTTCCTCTGGTCACTGCCCTTTCCTTCCCTACCCTCATTCTCTCAAAGATTTCACTTGTTACACTATATTCAAGTAATTAGCTTGCTTTTTCAGCCTGGAAGCAATATAATGGCCCTCAGATCCATTTGGTCCTTTCCTCTGCTGTTTTATGGAATTTACATCAAACAAAAAGTCAGTAGAACTATCACAAGACTTCAGCACCCCCAGTTAGGGAAAGTCTTAACATTCAAGCAACAGTTTCTCTCTCCATCCTAACTTAAATTTATGTTTATCTCTAGGTAACCCCTGGCCTTTTTAAATCAAGATACGGGAAATGGGGGCGGAGCCAAGATGGCGGCATAGCAGGAGCAATATATCGCAGCTCTCACATAGCCACCCCCAAATACCCATGGAATAGGACTCTGGACCAACCTAGAACTTCAAAAACGCACACAGATACTTCCCACTAAAGTTAGCTCGGCTATGAGGAACTATCAGCACTGCCAACCGAAACCAGCCTGGCCTAAAGCTCCGGCT
>CM053586.1:49796448-49859324 GCA_028646515.1 Pseudochirops corinnae
TCCCCAAAGAAGGAATCTAGGGTTTGGGAGCTGTTCTTACTTTGCTTCTTATGCTTATTCTTACTCATGGTTGTTCAGACCATGATTTTATTTTATTTTTTTAAATCTCTGTGGGGCTCTGCTTCCAGAAGGGAAAGCTCTGTCCCAAATCGCTGGGGTCCTCCCGGCTGCTGTAGACTTCTGGCTGACTGGATAATGAAGACTCCAAGACCGAGGCCCAAGATGACGATCCGGATCCAGGCCACTCAACGTGAGAGCCCTGTCCTGAAAACAATCGTTCAGTCCCCCTGCTGTCTGCAGGCCGTGGGCGGGAAGCTACAACGCGGAGGCGGGTGCAAAACCTCTGCCTTTCGCTTTTCCGCTCTGGAGACCTTTTGCCAGACTGCTTATTTCCCCCTTTCGCAATCCCCACTCGCAGCTGGTGCTAATGCGCTCACCTGAAAGGCTCTTCCGCCGCCCCCGGGGCACAGCCACGGCTTCAGGCCAGGCTGGCTTTGGTTCGCAGTGTTGATATGATTCCTTGTAGCCAAGCTGACTTTAGTGGGAAGTATCCTTGTGTGCTTTTTGGAGTTCTAGGATTGGTTTAGAGTACTATTTTATGGGTATTTTGGGGTGGCTATGTGAGAGCTGCGATATATTGCTGTTGCTACGCCACCATCTTGGCTCCGCCAGAACTTTCTATAATAAATATGATTTTACACTTTAATTTTATGTTCTTTGGATGGTACAAAATGGACCCACCTCTAAATATTTTTAAAATATCTTTTTCTTCTTTGATGTTCCTTCATTCTGCACTTTGCTAGTTGTAGCTAATGTATAAGTTGGACTTTTTTACTTCAAGTTTGCTTATATTCACTTGATAGTTATGTATTAATTTTCTTTTAAGGTCTACAAAGTGGTTTGCTGTTTTTGTTATAGTTTACAAGTATGGATAAATAGCCAGAATTTGTTTTAAGGTATTGCATTGTGAGGAAAATTGGGTTAGTTGTGCCACAAAAAGCCAAGATGCCTTTTTTCTTTCCTTACTTAGTAGTTCCATTCCCCATTCCCCAAACACTACTGGAAATAGTGGCCAGAAAGACATCAGAAGTTGATCAGTGTAAATGCAATTCCATTTTAGATGGTTATCTATGAGTTTTTTGTAGCTAGTTGTGTCACAATTCTGGTTTGGGAAAATCTAATCAATTGAATTTTATTCATTCAGGTTTTAAAGACAAGGCTGACTTTAGATTCAACTTCAAGATATACAGGAATATCTAATTGTGTCCAGAAGATGTTGAAGTATGAAGGATTCAGAACCTTTTACAAAGCTTATGTTCCTAACATACTGGGCATCATACCTTATGCAGGTGTAGACCTACCTGTATTTGAGGTGAGTTCATTCCCAAATTGAGTTTACAACCAATCTATTGCAATGGAAAATGTGGTCTACAAACATTTCCTCATTAGTAGAATCTGATCTCATGTTGCTTTTTATTTTTTAAAGGAACGGAAAAGTAATGGCAAATATTTTCTGACTAAAGTGTGAATTGAATTGTGGTACTATTTGGCCTTTTTCTTTCTTTTTTTGCATGTCATTGGTCTGTTTGTCTTGGGGCTACTTGGTGCTGGGATCCTTAAGACTTGTTGTTCAGCTCAGTCATTTCAGTCATCTCTGACTCTTCATTGCCCCATTTGGGATTTTCTTGGCAAAAATACTGAAGTGATTTGCCATTTCCTTCTCCAGATCATTTTACAGATAAGGAACTAAGACAAACAGGGTTAAGTAACTTTCCCAGGATTACATGGGCAAGTATGTGAGGCCAGATTTGAGCGCAGGAAGATGAGTCTTCCTGACTCTAGACCTGGCAGTCTATCTACTGTGCCACCTAACTACCCTTCTTGACAATTACTTGGTGATAATTAAAATATTAGACTCTAGTTCAGGTATAACCAGAGAATCTTGGAGATAGTGAGGAGGAATGTAAAGAGGCTTCCTTTAGAAGCATAAACAGTAATGGCCGGTTATTGCATGGTATTGATTAGGTCAAGACCCACTTCATTCCCCAAATGTACCAACTAACTACATTTTGGTCACTCTGCATTATTAAAGCCAGTAGGCCATTTTGAAAGCAAGTGCTCCCGTTTCAAGGAGAATTTCATAATTGAGTATGATCAAATCAGCACAGACCCATCCCCACTATTAGAAAACCAAAGAACACACTTTGTCACACAAAGATAATATTACTCTAATGGATTTATAAAAAGTATTTTATTTTACAGAATTTTAAAGTGTTCGCCATTTTCTAGGTGAATCTACTTATTTGTTTTGCTTTTTGCATCCTTTCTTCTGCTTTCATTAATGTAAATGAGTTCTCACTGTTGATGTTGGGTTGGGCCACTTTTAGCCTTTTGTCTTTATAACTGAAAACATTTTACCTTTAGACATGGTCTTTATAAACCCTAACAGCTGTCATCATTGTTGTGCTATGGTGATATATGCACATTGAATAAAGACATCATTGAAATTTATTATTCCACTTAAAATTATATATTTTACATGAGGATACAAGAACAAAGTTGAAATCTCTTCAACAAAATACAAGGAAAAAAAGAAAGTTGTCAGTAATATAAACTTTTTATCTTTTACATTAAAATTTATTTCTAAACTCAGTATTTCAAAGTAGTTTCTGGAAGATCCCATTTGAAAAGATGTCTTTTTTGAAGGTCAGGAAATTGAGGTTTTGTGGTCCAGCCCTAATGGTGAAGGTACTCTGTCTATGATGTTCTGTGACTTTTAATTGCATGTAGATGGATAGACTGACCATCTTAATGCTAGGACATTGTAAACAGAGAAGAGCAAAGTTTATAGTAATTTGGATCAATAAACTGCTGGGTTTTATTGCCCTCACATTTTATTTTAAAACATACAGGCAGATCATACAAACTGCAAGTGTTAGATGCCTTTGGCTTCTCTTTGTAGATGAGTCATATTCTGTACAGCTTGTAGTTTTAAGGAATATCCCCGTACTTCTCTGAAGAGATCTAAGTGAGCAGTCCAAGGAGTGTGGGTTGATGTGGTAAGATCTATACTTGACTGAAAGAAAGTGTTATATAGTTGATTTATAATTTTAATCTTGCCTAAACTTATATAATGGTTAATGCATATTTACTACTCTTTTCTTGGGCAGCTGTTGAAGATTTTTGGTTGCAGCATCATTCAAGAGACTCTGTAAATCCTGAGATTGTAGTACTACTGGCATGTAGGACTTTGTCTAGTACTTGTGGTCAGTTAGCCAGCTACCCTTTCACTCTAGTGAGAACTCGAATGCAGGCTGAAGGTGAGTTTTGGCTGAGTGACCCTTTCATATCTTATTGGTTGTATAGTCCAAGTACCTTCTCCCTCATTCCAATCATGGGCTCCCTGAAAGCTATGTCAAGTTTAAGGGACACTTTAGGTCAGTATCCATTCAAAACCATCCCTCAGTAATATTTCTTTTACTATACCAACCAAATACATTAGTTCAAAGCAAAAGACATTTTAATTAAACAATATGCACATACACACATGAGAGACAGGGAACATTTCTTTCCATACATGTAGATGTGATGTTTAAAAATATTGAGAGACATAGTTTCTGGGTAAATAATCATTTTATTAATAATGCTAGCATATTACCAATAAGATGGTTTGGTGACACTCTCGAATGCCAAAGATGAATTATGGTGATAGACTCACAGTTTATATACCCTTGGAAAAATGGATGTTCCTGAGGGTGGCAATCAACTCTGATTGGTTAACAATTGATAGAGAATGGATATTACAATCAGAAATGGACTTATTCTAATGAGGAGCTGGGGATTTAATGTTGATATGTCATCAAATAATTTTCCCCCACCCATACCATGTAGAGCAAAATGGTGGGGTCCGACCGAGATTGAGGATAAAGTTAATTCAGTTACATTATTAGCAATGTCCTCAGGCTTCTGAAAAAATCCTGGTCCTAATTCAATAATTTATTATTCATATGAGAGAGAAATAAGCATTCCTCTCATTGAGGTACACTTTCCCAAATTCCCATACTGCTGGTGCAAGAGAAATGTGTGAAGCCAAGTGGGAGGAGGGCACTTGTGTAGGGAATACACATAGCCAGGGCACCATATAGTTCCAGGGCTAGATTCCTCCACACCCTATATTATCCCTCTTGCTTTCCTACAAAGCCATTCAAGTTGGTCTGGAGACGTCAGGTTTGTTGCAGTCCCCACTGGGCTATTCTCTCTGCTGTATTGCCACCTACTGGTTTTCTGTTTGGCTGTCATCTGCTAGTCTCTGTTGGTCAGCTTTCTTTCAATGAATGGCCACTGCATTTCTAACCTGGATGAGATAGGGACACTCATTTTCAAAGAAATCATTGGAAGGGGAGGAGGGAAAGAGCCAGCTCTTTGTGGTGCTTGGAGGACTGGAAAAGCAGACAATTTTAGATCAGTCTACCTAGAAATCACTAGAATTATAATTCTATAATCAAAAGGTTATCATCAAAATTGTTATCACTATCTAGTAAAATACGTCATGAATGACCTCACTGTGGTGAGTGACGCTTTTTAAGGGCGAGGGAGTAGTAAATGCTCCCTTGAAGTTTCTTATGAAAGAGTTTTATTCCAGATTTGCTTGCTGAATTCTTGAGAAGAAACAAACTTGAATTATAATATTAGGCTGGATTTTTTTTTGTTCCTTATTTTCTAGAAATATTGAGAGGAATTCAACCCATGAAGATGATCAGTCTTGCTAAAATAATAATTGTCATCAAGGGAATGATAGGATTCTACAAGGGCATCCTACCAAATGTTGTGTAGGTGCTTCTAGCAGTCTGCATAAGCGATGGCATTTATGAGAAAACAAGGAGAAGGCTGGGAACAGCTGATGTGTGAAATTTTGAACTGCTATTATTAGCATAATTGCTTAAAAGAATGACAATTTTGATTGATTCTTCTCTTAAAATTGTAACAGCCTTCATGAACAGATCTTATATCTTTATCCCTCCAGGGAGGAATGTTATCAGCTAGCATTTATAAGATTTTATTTTATATGTGACAGAATCTAAGTTAAAATCCTTAAAAAGCATAGAATTCTATTTATCTTCCATCTGACTCTCCCGTGAAGAGATTTGGACTGGAATGGATTGAAAAATATTTTAGGGGCCATTTATATTTATAAAGTACAGTAAAGCTGTAAAATGTTTGGTCACTCATATCAATTTGTGTTGAGCCTTTTGTACTTAAATAACATTCAAACCTTAATTTTAAAAATGTTTTATGCCTTTTGAATGTATTTTAAAACTACTGAGAGAAATCAATGCATTTAAAAATTGTATTCAAACAGTAAAACAAAATATAATTTGTGTTTTTGTTCTTAAAAAATGAAATAGAATGTTCTGGGAGAGTGTTTTTGGAGAATAATACTGTGGGATGTCAAAAAGTCTTAATTGGCTGCTAAACTGGAACTTCATAGATATGGTAAAGGGTATAATTTCTGCCCACCAGGCCTTTTCAAATGAGAAAATATTTGTGAAGCACATAGCACACAGTGCCTGTGAAGCACATAGTATACAGTAGTCACTTAATAAATGCTTATTTCCTTCCCTCCCTCCTTTTCCTACCTTCCAGAAAGCCACTTGAGACTACCGTTGGAAATCATACATTTCTGAACCTCAATTTTGTAAAAAGTGAACACTCTCTTCATTCTCTCTGCTGCTTGGAGCTTCTGTCATGTCTACTGTCCATCACTAGACATCCCAGTTCAAGGGCTGGGAGACAGGGAACAGCACAACAGATGGAGGTCAGATATACAGGTCTCAGGCTAAATCTGTGACATGTCTTTGTTTTATGTCATTGACCCCTTTTAAAAATTAAATTTTATTGATATCCTTTCTTTAAACATCACCTAGATTTCCTACATTTCTCTTCCTTCTATTTCTTCCCCCAGAGCCATCTCTTGTTTCAAAAAAATAAGAGGGGAAAAGAGTTCAGCAAAACTAACCAAAATATTAAAAAATTTCTAGCCTTAAGGGCAGTGTTGCACCCTCATCGTTCCCCACTTGTACAAAGAATCTGTGGGGAGTGTCTTCTCATATCTCTTCTTTAGGGCCATGTTTGGTAATTAATTTTTCTTAAACGTTCAGCTTCAATTCTCTGTTATTCTTTCTATTTATATTTCTGTCATCATTGTGTGCGTCAGTTCACACGAGCCTTTCCACGCTTCTCTGAATTTACAATTTCTTACAGCATGGTAACATGCCATTACATTCCTATATCATAATTTGTTTGGCCATTCCACAAAGATGAGCATCAACTTTGCTTCCATTTCCATACCACTACCCAAAGGCACTGCTGGTGCTGCCCTTGATTCCTATCCACTTCTCTCCTGTGGTAGTAAAATCAAGGATCTGAACTCTTCTTCAGTACAATAGAATATATCTACTGGCCAGTTAGGCCTCTAACCACTTATGGCCTTATGTCTTTTGAGGAACGAGGAAGACTTAAAGAGTAACACACTCTTTTCATCGGTTTTTCTTATTTGCCACAGGTTCCCAATTTTGACTTTCTAGATCAAAGTTAGGATTAGGGTGATCTACAAGTCTCATCCTACAATACTTTTTGTTTCTTTTTTTTTCAATAGTCCTGTTGTCTGATCAAAAATTGGATGCCAGACCACTCAAACAGTTCTTCAGTTTATTTCTATGATGTCCCCAATCATATCATTCAAATAAAGTACATGCACAACACAGAACCTCCAACAGTAATCAGGATTTAAAGACAAATTTTTGACTTTTCCCCCCTTGTAAACTTTTAGCTTCAAAGCTTTCTCTCACTTCAAAATAAAGGTGGCCTACAGATCCTAAAAACCACATAGGGGATAGCATGTAGTGTTTTTTCTTGTTAAATCACAAAAAAGATCTCAACTGAAATTAGAAGGGGTTTAATTTTCCTAGCAAGAGGATCAGAAAGTTAACTGATGATTAGTGTTGGGATTAATGGAGGAGGTAAAGAATAGGAGAGAAGAAGAGGGGGACTAGGTGGTGCAGTGAATAGAGCACCAGGCCTGGAGTCAGGAGGACCTGAGTTCAAATTTGGCCTCAGACACTTGGCACACTTAACTAGCCATGTGACCTTGGGCAAGTCATTTAACCCCAATTGCCCTGCCATTTCCCCTCCAAAAAAAAAGAATAGGAAAGAAGCACTAGACAGCAGGAATTTCATGCCTATGGTGTGTGGGGGATAAATTTGGGGGTTGAAGGAGAAGAGGGTGACTAAATCCTAAACTGAACATAGGAGTGAATGTATAAGAAATTGAGTGTTTGTGTAAAAGGTATATGTGTATATATGTAAGTCTTTGTTTGGAAGGGACTTCTGAAGAGTGAAAGAAATGGGGAGAGGGCAAGATCCTATCCTTTCTTCCCTTGGGAATTTCTGGGGTTGATGGAGAATAGAAATGTATTGAGGATGTATCTGTCCCATGTCTTGTGTATTCCAGAAGCTGGAAACTTCTGAGGAATATCATGTTCATATGGTCCCAGGGAAGTGAATAGGTCAACTGTGAACAGGTAAGCCTAATGAATGGGCATGCAAGATGGGGGTGGTGTAACAGTTCTTTCCCTTATGATTTCTTCAACACCCATCCACCAAGAAGAATCTTGGTTTCCTCAGGAGGAAGGAAGAAAGAGCAGGAAACCTGTCTTGGTGTTAGATTCAGATCCATTTTAGATTCAGGCCAGTAGAATGTTAATTCCTTGAGGGCAGGAATTGTTTAGATTTTTTTTTTTTTAATCCAATGTCTAACACAGTGCCTGGAACATAGCAGTTGCTTAAATGCTTGTGTATTAATAACTAGTATTTAGAGCTATTTGTAACCTGGCCCCAGTCTATCTTTCCTGACTGATTATACATTATTCTCCTTCCTGCATTCTACAATCCAGTTTTTTTTTTTTTTTTTTGCTGTTGCTGGCTTTCTTGCTGTTATATAGTAGTTTTGCTATTTGAGGATGTGGCTGCTGGTAGAGGGAATGGGGGGAGGAGGGAGAAGGAGAAAGAGAAATCCTTTCCTCTCCCCTGTTTCTGTTGTTATTTGTCTTTCCTTTTTGAAGACGACCAATGACATCATGGGCTGGTATCTTGACTTGTGCATCAACTGGGTTTAAGTGAGGCAGAATTGCACTAATTTCTCTACAGAATGCTCCCTTCCTGAACTAATGCAAACTCCCCCAGGCTCAACTACTTGAAGTCCCTAGAGGCATGGATCATTTTCAGCCCAGTCAACCTAATTCATTCATAGAGAAAGGGTCACATTTATTAAAGGAGTCACTGAATGTGAACACCTTGTCAACACAGTAATACTACATTATTCCTCTGTTATCGATGCTTTGTTTTTGGGGGTAGCCAGAGCTGGTGAGAACCAAATCCTCTCTCCTTTACAGAAAGACTTCATCCCTACTAAATTTGATCTTATAAGGCTTTGTCCTTTGTCCTAGCTTATCAATATCTTTTTGAATCCTAACTTTTATTAGTGGTCCCTCTGCAAGTTTGACACACATACCGTCCTATGCCTTCCTCCTCATCACTGATGGGACTGAATAGTCCAGGTCAAAGGGCACATCCTCAAAGCCCACTTTGAAAGATCTTTTCCAGTTAACAGCTATGCTGATTCCTAGCAATTAGTTTCCCCTTTTAACCTCAGAGCCCTTATAATATATTCCAAACACACATATGTATACGGAGAGGTGACTATTTTGGCATGCCCTCCATGTTCCCACAGTGCTTGGAGCCAAAGAGAGCTTCATTTGTTGAAGGGAAGTCTCTTTAGTTAGAGTCCTAGGATTCCCAGAGGCCTTAGTGTAGCCTCTGCAGTATGCAGCACCACTCAGCCTGTTCTCTAATTGCATATTTACACTCCCACTTTCATGGGGCTGTAGGAGGTTTGTGAAGTAGGCCGGCAAAGAGGAGCAAGGGAGATGAGAAAAAATGGCAGCCGTGTCTAGGACACACCGAGACTACTATTGTGGCAGAAGCCATGGAAACACCAATAGGGATCATTATATCTGAGACTAATATAGTAAGAGGAGCAGCTATGTAGCACAATGGATAGAGCATTGGACTGGGAACCAGGAAGGCTTACCTTCTTTCCTGAGTTCAAGTCTGGCCTCAAACACTTACTAGCTATGTGAACCCCAGGCCAGTAACTTTTAACCATGTTTGTCTCGGTAAAATGTAAAATCTATAATGGCAAACTACTCCAGGATCTTTGCCAAGAAAACCCCAGGTGGGATCAAAGAGAGTTGGACAGGATTGAAACAACTGAACAACAACAAGCTTTATGCCAAGAGGAGTCAAGGAACCTTAAACTACAGTGGGGAGAGAGGTTATTGCATCTAAGATTGCTGTTGGTGTCCCATGAAAAGTTGGCAATCAACTCTTTAGGTGCCATGCCAAGAAACCAGTACTCCCAAGACTGCTTTTCCCATGAGTTTCTCAACAGACAAGTGGGTCTGTTTAAGAATATACCCAACATGTGATTGCTGATCTCAAGACAGAGACATCCTTTAGTTTTAGGTAGCCTTCTTGATATGGAGATGTTATTTAGAAGTATAGACTGTTTCCTAGAAGGGCAAGGTGCTGGTGACTGAGGCAGAGGGCTCAGCTCACTCCTCTGTGTAGTACTCACAGTTTTTAAGACATCTATCTCTGTTCCCTATAGACATATCCTAGTCTTGATCCAGCCCCCCGATAAGATTAATCCAATATGTCTTAGTGTATGTAAGTCTCCTACAGATTTGCAATGATTCCTGTAGCTGTTCAGAGCAAATATGATAGTTTCCTTAGCATCATATTCTCAAAGCATCCATCAGCTGCTCTAACTATTCTGGGAGACTTAATGCCAAGATTAGTAAAAGTTCTGTCAAAGCTTTATTAACAAGATATCTGGAATGGGAAGACTGTTTCCCCAAAGATTCCTCAGTTGAGATAATTGCTTTATCTAGAAAACCAGGAAAACACCTGGTTAAACTCATTAATCTTATAATGTTCAATAGTAGCTCTTAGAAGACTGTAGGGCATGTGTATATGCGTCTTTAACCAAGGAACCAGCATTACTGAGTATTTTAAAATCAGCCCTTTGTTGGCTGTACTTACCCTAGAGGTGGATGTCCCAGACTTGGTTGAAATTATTTCTTTCTCCCCCACTTTCCCCCCACCCCATCAACTTATTTTGACTCTTAGTATCACTGTATCACATCACACATAACAGTAAGAAGAGAGTTATGAGGATGAGGCAGTTAAGATGGAATTGGAGATGTTTCCAATTCTTTTAAGTAAATTTTGTCACAGGAACTGAAATTCTGGTTTTCATAGAGATAGGATTCAATCTGAGAGATTTCTCACAAATCATACTGACTCATTTACATGCAGACTTTTCTGTGGCAACCTCAGAATTTGTCTCATTTTTTTCCTGTGACTCAGGATCTTCTCTGAGAATACCAAAATATAGATTGTGTCTAGGTCTCTACATGGGGGAGCCAAGTGACACAGTAGATGGAGTGTTGATCCTGGGGTCAGGAAGACTCATCTCCCTGAGTTCAAGTCTGGTCTCAGACATTTATTAGGTATGTGATTCTAGTCATTTAACTCTATCTCAGTTTCCTCATCTGTAAAATGAACTGGAGAAAGAAATGGCAAATTGTTCCAGTATCTTTGACAAGAAAACCCCAAATGGGATCATGAAGAGCCAGAAACTACTGAAACAACTGAACAATAAATAGGTCTCTACAAATGTGGGTAAAAAGTGCTCTCAGTTACCATTCAAGTACTCAAGTTAGCTAAATATATTAGATACAGGTCAGCTTTTATTTTGCCTCACAGATTTTTTTTTTTAAAGGCCTCACATATTCTATAAATAATCAAGGTTAACCTTCCTGCCCTCTCCAAAATTCCATTTTCTATGTCAGTGACTGGAATATTCCTTCACACTCATGGTGCCATGCTGTGGTTGTGACTACTCCCCCCAAAAATTGCATTTGAGGTCAATAGAGATGACCTCTTATCCTTTGGTGAGCAACTCTCTCCACTAGGGACCATACATACAGTTTTCTAGATTTAGAGAGTTATCTCATGTTTTAGGGCTCTCTTGAAATAAAATTGGTAGCCCATTAATCCCACTGGTGGTAGTGAAGGTTGAGGTTGAATTCATTGAATCCCTTGATTCACTTCATCCCACTGTGTTCCTGTACTCAACCCAGCTGGGTTCTGGGTACTCTCATTTATAAATTCCAAGGATTGTCTCCAGCTGTCCCCAACTCCATTTGGGTTTTTCTTGGCAAAGATACTGAAGTGATTTGCTGTTTCCTTTTCCAGCTTATTCATAGATGAGGAAACTGAGGCAAACAGGGTTAAGTGACTTGGCCAGGGTCAAACTTGGTAAGTGTCTGACAAGTCTTCCCGACTCTAGGGCAGGCACTCTATCTACTTTGCCACCTAATTGCCCTGGAATTTGACAGTCATTATCAAGCTATTGACCCTAATCATGGAGGTGGAGTAAAATCTAAAGTAGAAACTGAACACACATAATAGAAATACAGACTGACAATGCCTAATGAAGAAGGACTGCCTGAAGCTTTCCAATTATTATGTAACAAACCTGAATAAACTTGCCTATTATTACAAGTAATGACTGTTTCTTACTGGTAAATTTCCCACAAATTAAGTATGTTTTCCTGAGAAACTATAGAGAGGCAATAGGACATAGAGTAGAGAGGATTGACTTTGGAATTAAGAACATCTGGGTTCAAATCCTGCCTCTGAAACACACCTCAGGAAAATCTCTCAGTTCAAAAAATCACCCTCTAGTCTAAAACGTTGCTGATTTGCATTGCTAGGGAGGATTTCCTCTCCCTGACTTTTCTCCAGGAGTTCTCTGCTGCAATAAAATCACATCCAGACCAAAACTAGACTTTGGGCTCATTATGCATAGCACACAGGTGTAGATTGGGAACTCCAAATATACAGAATCTAGTGTGGGATAGAGAAATGAACTACTTGTCAGTCAAAAATCAAACCTAAAGGCCACACCACTCATTCCAATTAAAAGGGCCCATTGCAGGTATGTAAGGGATGTATTTGCTGTTAATACAGTGAGCCATTGAGGTGGAAGGCAGCCACTCTGGAGAGTATTTTGGGACATTCTTTTTGAATGTGTGGTGAATATTTTTAAATTTAATTTTAGAAATGTATCCAGGAGGAACATCTGAGAGTACAAGAACAGGAAGAAAAACTAAACTAAACTAAAATATCCTTTTCTTTTTGAGTTTCCCGTAAGTAATTATCTCTTCATTCAGGGATTTTTGCAGAGTGGCTTACATTAGTTTGTAGGAAGTTCCTAAGAATTGTAGGTAGTAGTAGTAGTAGTAGTAGGTGGTGGTGGTGGTGGGTGTTGGAGTGGGTAGAGCACTGATGCTGGAATCAGGAGGACCTGAGTTCAAATCCAGCCTCAAACACTTACTAAGTGTATCCCTTGGCAAGTTACTCAATACCTATTGCCTCCAGAAACAGTAATAGGGAGAGGGGTTTCTGTTTAAAATAGGCTTGTTCAAAGAGATTCTTAGAACCTCAATACTACTCAAAAGGGTAGAATTTAATAAGAAACTCAGTTACCTAATCCTGTATAAAAAGAATATTAGATTGAGACACCCTCTTTATTGGGTTGAGGGGGAATAAATGTGGTTTCATTTGAATTAAATTTGAATTAGAGAACTTTAATATGAAAACCTGGAAGATCCCTTCATCCCAGTCACCCCCTTCTCCATTTGGTGAGTTTGCCCTGGAACTTCCATTTTGAGGAAGGTTCCAGGCCAGCCATGCTCCTACCTTCTCTTCTCTCCCAGCTCTGTTCTCATCTTCTTCCAAGCAGACTTTTCTCACTTTGGAAGATTCCTTAGTTTCTATGGCCACTTGTTCTTACTGGTGAGTACCACTAGAATCTTCATTTTGAGGAAGTGTCTAGGCCAATCATGCTGAGGCCTTCACTTCTCAGTCAGTTCCACTCCATACTCTCGACTTCATTATGCCCCCATGTGGATACCTTCTCCCATTCTCCCTCCCCACTTTCACCTCTTTTTTATGTAGTATTGTCTTGCCCCCTTCCTTCCCCCCCATTAGAATGTAAACTCCTCAGATTCAAGGATTAACTTTCTGTTTGCTTGAATTTTTATTCTCAGGGTTTAGCATAGTATCTGGCACTTGGTAACACCACACATAGTTAACTTGCTTGAATTCAGAAACATGTAGAAGTAGGGATTGGATAGCACCTTTTTGAATTCCTTCCCAAAAAAGCCATCCAAACCCAAACTTGTCTCTTTTCCACCTTTCACAATTACTTCCAATTTGGCCCAGAAAGCAGAGCTTGAAGCAGTGGATAGAAGGCAAAAAGAGCCAAATTTAGACTTGATGTCAGGAAAAACCTCTTCACGTTAGAGCTGCCCAAAAGTATAATGGGCTGCCTCAGCAGGTGGTGGAGTTCCCTTTGGTTGGAGGTCTTCAGGCAAAAGTTGAATAACAGATTGTTGGATATGTTGTAGTGAATTTTTGGGGGTCTGGGGGTGGGAGTGGAGTAGGGGAGGAGAAGGTTAAGAGTTAGAGTTGGGCTAGATGGGTCCCAGCTCTGAGCTTCAGTGATTCAGAGTTGACACTTACCTGCCTTCCCAACTACTCCCAACTTCATTCCAAAGGCAAAACCTCGGGTTTTTGGAGAGTTAGATTCTTGTCCCCTTGACTCTCATTTCCCATGATTCTTGTATCTTTTGTTATTCTGTTGTTTCTTAGTTGCTTCCTTTTATTCCTCCTTCTTTATTTTTGTTTATCAGTTCATGGTCTGAGAAGTGAATAATTTTTGAAGGCAAGGTTGATGTCCTTAGAAGAAAGAGCTACAGAAATCAAATAGACACATACATAAAGCACAAACCAACCAAAACCACAACTGCCAGCCAAGTAATTTCCACTTTCTGGGCCACAGCTTCGTTCTCTGCCAAAAAAAGGCCAAGTTATTGATGAGACAGGTCTCTGGCTCTCACAGCCTATGACTCCATGAAATCTAGATTCAATAAATTTAGTACTCACTTACCCAGACTTCCCAAATGACCACTGAGGGCTGGGTTCCTCCCTTCTTTCCTTCCAGTTAAAAAAAACCCCAACCAAATCACTGTTAAAAGGGAATAAAAAAAGATATTGTGGAAAGGGACTAGGGCTGAGATTCAGTGAGATACTATCCAATTTTAGCCAGAGGCACAATTTTATTCTTTAAATGCTTGATATTTAGCACTATATTTTTATAAAGAAAACTATTTATTCAGAATTGATTAAATACCTATGACATTCTAGACACTGGGAATTGGAAGACAAAAACGAAACAGAAATGTTTGATTTGTAAATTTCATTAGAAAATTAGAAACCAGTTGCTTCAGAATGAGAGATTGAAATAAGGTCTAGTCAGTCTTGTGATGATTAATTTGTCTTCCAGACAAACACAGTCCATTTTCATAAAAGGGACTTATTGAAAAAACAGTAGTTACAGAGACACTCTTTCCCATTCCCAGTACTAAGCTTACTTTCCCCTCGCACACACAAGATTCCTGGGGAGAGTGAGTTCAAACTTAAGGAACAATGGTAGTGAGGCATTCTGTGTAAAGAGCTCCTCACCTTGGAAGTCCTTTTCTCACTTCATGGTTCTTCTTTTGAAGTTCCCGCTTAGATATAACTGTCTGCTGATCTCTGAGGATCAGTGCCTTTAAAGAGTTCAGAGTCAATACTTTTCCACATCACCAGGAATCAGTAACCCTGAAGCTGCTACCACCAGCAGGTAACTGTCTATATCTATCTATAGTCACTTCCTCTGTTACCCGCCACTGCTGCTTCCTCTGGTGGACTCTGCTGCTAACTCTGGTTGCCAGTCGACCATCTAAAGGTTCTTCTGACTTGAAGTTCACGAAGTTATGACTCAAACAGTTCTGTCCCTGGATACTCAGTTGTCTAAGATTGGAGAAGAGCAACATAAATAACTTATGGTCACATGGCATCTGGGTAGGAAAATGCCACTTGACCATCTGGTACATCATACCAGTGCTTTAGTTGCCAAGAAAGAAAAATACATTGAATATTATTGAATGGAACATTCATTCTTGTTTATACATGAGTGGACATCATGAATTACAATCGTAATTAAGTCTTCTCTTTATTCCAAATATCCTTTGACTCCCAGTAAAAGGTTTGATCCAAATACCACGCCTGATCATTTTAATTGTTGTTTATCTTTGAACATCGGGAGAATGTATTTTACTTGCTTTTCTGACCTAATAGTTCTCCTGATGTTTGCCTGACCCCTTTAGCCTTCTCTGGTTTCTGTGAACTTAGCAGACCATAGTGAGTATTGCATCTGGCCTTTTTAAACTTTCTTCTCTTAATTTTCCTTCACTGATTCTCCACTGCTGTTTCATCCTTCTTCCCTTTCCCCTGCTTATTAAAACCTATAAAATATTTAGCCAACATAAGAAATGATGAGCAGGCAGATTTCAGAAAAACCTGGACTTACATGAACTGATATAAAGTGAAGTGAGCAGAACCAGGAGAACATTGTACACAGTGACAGCAACATTGTGCCATGATCAACTATGATTGACTTAGCTCTTCTCAAGACAATTCCAAAAGACTCATTATGGAAAATGCTGTCTACCTTCAGAGAAAGAACAATGAGTCTGAATGCAGATCAGACCACACTCTTTTCACTTTCTTTAATTTTTTACGTGTTTTCTTTTTGCACACTATTTCTTCCTTCCCATATGACCAATATGGAGATAGGTTTTACATGATTGCACATATACAACCTATATCAAATTGCTTACCATCTTAGGGAGGGAGAAGGGAAGGGAGAGAGGAAGAAAATTTGGAATTCAAAATTTTATAAAAGATGAATGTTAAAAATTGTCTTTACATATAATTGGGAAAAATAAAGTACTATTTTTTAAAAATAAAATGTTTAGCCAAATCATTTCCCCCAATTGTTACAGATGTTTGGTTTTGGTTACACTTGCCAATAGTGTGTATTTCCTTCCTTTCCTCAATAAAGTTGGAGTTGACAAGTCAACACCCTATTAAGTAGCATCTTAAAACACTTTAAAAGTAGCACCTTTGTCTCTCTTGGCAATAGTTTTAAGATAGACAGTTATCACTAGCTATATTTTCCAAAAGGAAGAACAGAGGTACAATATTTAGTAAAGGAAATTCTCCTAGCAATATCCAGTTTATGATTAGCAGAGGTGATAATGAAACTTCATATTCTACCCATAGGATTGTTGGATCACAGATTTAGAATTGAAAGGACCTTTAGAAATCATCTAGTTTTTTGTGTAGCCTGATTTACATGTAACAGACTGTTGGTATCTCTCTGATGTGGAGAAATTGCATTTTAGGAATTGAAGTTCTATAGACTAAATGGAACTTCTTCGTTTGCTGTTTGGAGAAAATATTTATCAGGACACCTGAGCGGGTCCACAAATATCTTTTAAAATAATTGCAATAAGCTTAGGTCTGACCATTTCATATAGATGAACTTCATTTGTCAGTAGCTTGGAATTAGGATTCCTCCATTAGGCCACAGAAAACTCATCTCAGAAGATCATTTCTGCCTTATAATTCACACTTCAGAAGTACCTTCCATCCCTACGGCCCCTCCCTCAGATTGGATGACTTTTCCGAGACCATCCGCTTAAGGTAGATGTCCAGGCCAGCCATCTCTTAATTTCTCACCTGGCTGCAAACCGGGCTTCATGGTGCCCCCGAGAAATGCCTAAGGGTTCAGCAATGTCCATGTGTTCAGCAATAGGACTTCTAAATGATCATTCCCTTCATTGCTAAGATATACTAGCATTCTAGGATCAATGCTATTTGTAACCTTAATAGGAAATTCTTGGCTAACCAAGTGTCACAGACATAGATTTCTTAGTGCATTCAGGATTTTTAATTGAGAGTAAAACTCTTAAAATAACACAGGAGATCGTTATCTTCACTGAAAGAAAAATATTCAAAGCTTAGCCTTAGCAATAGAAACATACTTAGTTTTAAAGTTTCAGTTCTCATTCCCTTAAATTTGGATAAGTTCTATTATGCTAAAATTGAATGTGAGTTATAAGGTGTTTATATATATATATGTGTGTGTGTATAATATATGTATGTGTATATATGTGTATATATGTATATATGTAGGTTTGTGTGTGTATGTATGAATACCAGAGGGAGGTATGGGAATTCCCAAGGCAAATGCAATGATGTTTAACTTTCCAAATTTCCAGGTATGATCTGTAATTGGTTAATTTATTTTTAAAAATTTAATAGTATTTTATTTTTTCTAATTAAATGTAAAGGCAATATTCAACATTCATTTTTTTATTTTGAGTTCCAAATTTTTCTCCCTTCCTCCTTCTCTTCTCCTCTCCCCAAGATGGCAAGCAATCTGATATAGATTATACATGTGCAATCATGTAAAACATATTCCCACAGTAGTTATGTTGTGAAAGAAGAAACAGAACAAAAGGGGAAAAAAACCACACACAAAAAGTAAAAATAGTAAGCTTCAATCTTCATTCAGACTCCATAATTCTTTCTCTGGGTGTGGATAGCATTTTCCATCATGAGTCTTCTGCAACTGTCTTGGATCATTGTATTCCTGAAAAGTCAATTATAGTTACAATCTTTAATTTATAAAATAATTTTTAAAAGAAATACTTATTTTACAGTGGAACTGGTCAAAATGAAGGATATGCATTAACATGACACTTCAAATACAGGTGGGTGGAGAAATTCTTAGTAGGAAGCAATGGAGTGTTAGATAAGAAGTCAGTAAGATCCAAGTTCAAATCCTGCTGCAGACACAGTAGTTATGTGACCATGGCCAAGTCACTTGAACTCTTTCTCACTTTCCTAATCTATAAAAAGAGAATAACAATTTCAAGGCTCAGTTATATTAGTGGCACTCTGCCCATATGTCATGTATACATATACATATGTACATAAACCCTGGACCTCACTTGCCCATGTCACTGACCAGTTTGGTCCCTATTAGAGTGACAGTTACTAATCTTATAGTTCTGGGTGTATTCCTGTGTGTGGCTATCCTCATAAACATTGGCTCCAGAGGCCCCCACCAGTTTGTTTCCCTTTAAAAATCAGGCAGTACATTTAGCTCTTTAGTAAGGGTATTTATTCAGTTGGCATAATAAGGGCAGTAGTTAAAAAATATTTTTGAGAAATGTCAGGTGCATACTCTCCCAACAAACCCACCTGAGTCCAGAAGGGGGCAAAAGTGGGCACAAACCCAAAGTACCGTGGTTATGAAGCACACATGTAGGAAATGTACATTACCAACTCACAATTCCAGAATCCTTAATGTCCTTTCTCCAGAAAGTTGCCCAAGTTCACTATGAGTAGTTCCACTGTTCGGGAGGCTGACTCTTGCAGGGCACCTTGTTCAGATGAGCTGCATCCTAGAGTATTGAAATGAATGGCACATGTGATTTTTGAGGCATTGAGATTAATCTCCCTCCCCTTATTTTACAAACACACACTCACACACACACACACACACACACACACTCATTCAAAACAAATGTCCACATTGGCCATGTCCTAAAAATAGTTGTATCATTCTGCATTCTGAGTTCTTCACCTCTTCCCCAGAAATCAGGCAACATGTTTCATCATTGGCCCTCTGGAATCCTGATTGTTCATTATGCTGATACGAATTCAGCAGAATAGCGTATCACATTTATATAACATAACTTGTTTATATTTTCCCCATGGACACCCTTTCCCATTCCCACTCTTTGCTACAGCAAAAAGACGTATAAATATTTTTATATATCCTTAGAATTTGTTTTGCTTAGGACTAATCTCTCCTTGATCTACCTTCCCTCCCCTTTACTTTTTCTCCAATTTCACTATTGAGTGAAATGTATTTCTACACCCAACTGTTTCTCTCTGTGTGTACATGTTCTTCCTTCTTAAGACCAATTTAGATGAGAGTGGTTCAAGTGTCAGCTGCTCTCCCCCATCCCCTCCTCCTTGTATAGACATCTACTTGTTCATCTTCATTATGTGAAATAGCTTTCCCTAACTTTCCTTTTCCTTCTCTCCCAGTATATTTTTCTTTTTCTTCCCTTCTTTTTCCATTCTTAAAATCATCAAGACATAATTGGATCACTCCCAGGCCTTGTGCAATTGGACTCCCTCCATGGACCCTGATGATGATAGGGATGTATCATCTGTCATCATATGTATCATCTCCCCATAATGAATGTAAAGCAGTTTAGTCCTTTATTGGTGTTTATTCATATTTACCTTATTATGTTTCTGTTTATTTCTGTGTTTGAACTTCAGAGTTTCTATACAGAGTTTCTCTGATCCTTTCACAGGGAATGCTTGCAAACCCACAATTCCATTCCTTTCTCTCTATTCCTCACTCTCACCCATTGCATTATTTTCAGTTTTGCTGGGCAAGTTATTCTTGGCTTTAACTCCATATCTTTTGCCTTCAAGAGTATCATATCCCAAGTTCTATATTCCTTTATAATGCTGACATCTAAATCACGTGCTCTGACTTTGTAGTACTTGAATTCTTTTGTTTCTGGCTGCTTGCAGACTTGGAAACTCTGGATTTTGGCTATGATGTTCCTAGGAATTTTCATTTTGGAATTTCTATCTGGAGGCAACTGGTAGATTCTTTCTATTTCCACTTTCTAAATTCTAAGAGATCTGGACAGTTTACTTTTAAGACTTTTTGAAATATGATACCTATGCTCTTTTTTTTTTTTTTTTTGGTCTTAGTGTTCAGACAATCCCGTGATGCTTATATTTTTTCCTTCTCAATCTACTTTTCAGGTCAGTTGTTTTTGTTTTGAGATACCTTACATCAAATGAATTTTTTTCAGCCTTTTGACTTGGACTTTTGACTTTATTTTAGCATTTCTTGTAGCCTCATGGAATCATTGGTTTCTCTTTGGTCCCTTTGAATTTTCAGGAATGTTATTCCTTGGGCAAAATTTTGTATTTCTTATGCCAAACTATTACTTCCCTTTCCAATTCTTACTTCCATAGCTCTCATGTCTTTTCCATTTTATCTTCCAGTATCCTTATTCCATTTGTAAAAAATATTTTAAACTCTTTACAACAAACCTTTTGCCCCATCTTTTCAAAGAATTCTAGTTGTTGGTGCCTAGTCTGTATTTGCCTCTGAGGTATTGCCTGTAGGTGTTTTGGAGTCATTCTCTTCTTTTGTATTTAAGCTTTGAACATCTCTGCCTCCCTAATAGCTCATGATGGCAAGAATTATTTTCATTTGCCCATTCTTCCAGCCTACTGCCTGACTTAAGACATGATATTAAGGCTGAGTTCTGCAATACTTCTGGAGGGAGAGTCTGAGCTGCTCCTGTTGCTGATATCTTGGAGTATAAAGTGTTAAGACTGTAAAGACTGTAAGGTCTCCTGTAATCTGGAATTCCCATGTTGGTTGTTCCTCGGCAGGTGGGGTGAGATGCTGGAAGTAAGATCCAGCTTTCTGCCTAAGGTCTGAATATATCAGGGCTGCAGCTGCTGCTTTTGACTTCCTCTTTCCTCTTTTCTCCGTAAACAGCCCAGAGCCTCCATACTAATGGAATGCCACTGCCCACTACAGATCCTTTTCCCACCCTGCATCTACAATCTGGACCTGGGGGTGGGTAACAAAGTTGTCACCCCACTTTACCACCCTGGTGTGGATCTGGGGCAGGGGTGGGGAACCTGTGTCCTTGAAACCACATGTGGCCTTCTAGGTTCTTGGGGGTGGCCTTTTGGCCAAGTTTTACAGAACAAATCCTTTTATTAAGGAGATTTGTTCTGTGAAGTTTGGCTTCAGTCAAAGGGCCACACTTGAGAACCTAGAGGGACACATGTGGCTTTGAGGCCACAAGTTCCCCATCCGTGGTCTGCAGGTACCTTCATATGGGACTGAGGTTTCCTCTTACTCTCCATGTGTGTTACATTGCTCCATTGGAAGTGTACTCTTAGCCTGACCCCATCTCCAGCATCTGTAGACCTCCCTATGCGGAGCTGGATTGAACAAAAATCTTATTGAAACCCCCTTTCAATTTCCCCATCAGGATTTGGTCTGATGAATTTTCCAGATTTGTTGGGAGTTTATGTTGAAGAGTCCACTGCATTACTTCCTATCACTCTGCCATTGTGGCTCTGCCTTCTCTCAGTAATCTTTGAAAAATCAGGGAGACTGGGAGAGGTACCACAGGACTGGAGATAGGCAGGTGGTATCCTGATTTTCAAAAAAGGGAAGCATAGTCTTAAAAGCACAGGCTGAAGAATTTAATTAACATCACTTTGTAGAAAAAAAAATATAGTTAAAGGAATGGTTTGCAAACCTTTGGAAATGGAAGCAGTAATTACTAAGAGTCAGTTGGAGTTCAACAATAACAAGTCATATTGGGGTAATCTTATTTCCATTCTTGATAGGGTTATTCAACTGATAGAACAGAAGAAATTCCATAAACATAGTATAGGTAGATTTCAACAAAGCATTTGACAATGTATTTCATGTCACCTTTGTATACATGTTAGAAAGAATTGGGTTATATGATAGTAGTAATGAAGATTCAGAACTGGCTAGTAATTATTAGTGGATTCATTGGTCAATCTGGAAGGAGGTTTCTAGTAGAGAACTCAGTGAGTGGATCTTTGCTTACCTCTATTCTGTTTAAAACCTTTTTTTTTAAAAAAAAAATCAGTCTTGGTTGAAGGTACAGGTTTCCTGCTCATAATATTTTTAGATGACATGAAGCTGGGAGGGTTACCTAATTTCCTAGATGATAAAAAAAGCTACACCTCTCATCTGGGCTGAATCTAATAAGATGACATTTCCTAAACTTGGATTAAACAAATCAACTACAGAAGCATAGGATAGTGACAGTGAGGATAGAATATTATTCCTGTGAAAAATAGTTGAGTGTTTTAGTAGTCCTTAAACTGAGTCAGCAGTGGAACATAACATTAAAAAATGTCAGTGTGATCTTAGGTTGACTGATTAGACTTAGATACAGTTTAGATTAGATACAGACTTAGATTGTCTGTAATGATGGGGCTGTAGATGTCCTGTTCAGGAATGATAGGGGGTGGTGGTGGTCATTTTGAGATCTCTTACCACTTGAGTAGTCATGATTTCATGAACAAGATTAAGTTTAACATTGCAGGAACAGGTGGCAGGATCATAGAATCCTAGATTTAGAGTGAGGAGAAGCATCAAAGGTCAATTTGTCCAACCCTCTAATCTGACAGATGAAGAAACCGAGGTTCAGAGAGTTAAATTGAATATACCCAAGGTGACACTAGTAGTAAAGAGAAGAACCAAGATTTGAATCAGTGTTCTCTAAATCCAGTGCTCTTTCCCTGGAATTCTCCTGCCCCTCATTCCCAAATGGCACTTAATAATAATAAGGATGATAGCATTTATATAGCACCTTAAGTTTTGCAAAGTATTCTACATATATGATCTCATTTGATTTTATGATTATCAGAGTCTTATGGTTGTTTCTACACATTCGTGTGTATGTGTGTGTGGTTTGTCATTCATTTTTGAAGAGGACCAATGACACCATGGGTGATGTTTCAACTTGCCTGCAAATTGGATTTAAGTGAGGCAGAGTTGCCCAAAGTCATCAGCCTCACTCTCTTTCCTACAGTCATCGAATTTCAGTGGCAAGACAAAAATCAAGATGGCTGGTGATGGCCCTGGATGCATAGCTGATTTTGGCATCTTCAATGTCTGGCCAAGCTCTAAGCACTCCATAGCACCTGCTTCATTTGCCTTCATGACCATTGGAATAAATTGTTCTCATCCACCCATTCTGCCAGGAAAGGCTTCACATGCTTGGGGCAGACATTTTCCTAACTTACTGAGTTTGAGGCCTGTTGGTTGCCCTCACCTGTCTGCTGAGATGGTTTTATGGGGGTATGGCCACTACTCAGGCTATAGCTTCTTGGAGTCACAGGTCGAAGTCGGGAGACATGTAGACACCAAAAGTGGATAAGTAGCCCTGGAAAGGGCACTCTCACCAGAGGTGCTAGCTCTCCTTTATCACTCCATAGGCATACATATGAAACTATGTTGGGGAAAGGATGGGATCTTCCCAGGCACTATAGAATCTTGGCTGACTATACTATATGGATTCTGACTAATGGCCATTATACCTATTTTGATCCTGAACATAGTTCTTGGAAAATATCTGAGATGAGAAATAATACCAATAGGATTTAGAATCATGGTCATGGAACTTCAGGGCAGCTAGTGGCACAGTGGACAGAGAGACAGGCCTGGAGTCAGGAAGACTTGAGTTCAAATCCAGCCTCCGACATGTACTAGCTATATGACCCTGGGCAAATCACTTAACTCTGTCTCAGTTTCCTCATCTGTAAAATAAACTAGAGAAGGAAATGGCAAACTACTCTAGCATCTTTGCCAAGAAAACCCCAAATGGGGTTATGAAGAGCTGGACACAACTTCAAAAACTGGCTGAACAACAACATGAAAATTTAGAGAAGAAAAAGACCTTAGGGATTGTCAACTTCAATCCCTTCATTTTACAAATGAGCAAACTAAGGCCTCTGTGTTTTAAGTGCTAAAAGTTAGAGAACCATAGATTTAGAGCTGGAAAGCATCTTAGAGCCCATGTATGCAACCTAATCATTTTATAGAAGAGGAAACTGGGACTGAGAGAGATGAAATGATTTTTCCAAGGTCATTCAGGAGAGTGGATCAAGTGGGATTCAAGCATAGGTCCTTTGGCTCCTTCTGTTGGAGCCAGCTTATATAGGCTGGGTAGGATACTGCTAAATTTTCAGTGTGTGCACTTAAATCTTATAAATTGGCAAATGTTACAGATTGGGGATTGGTTTAGTGTTTCAGTGATTGTCTAGACTTAAGAAAGTGATAAGAAAATGTTAATTCAAATTCAACTTAAAAATGAGTTGCAGGTTCACATTTTGGGAGAACACTTATTAGCACACCCCTGTTCCAAAGTCTATGCTTGATTGTACCATGCTCCCAAGACCATGAAATGAGTTTATGGTGCAGGCCTGACTTCTGACCTCCCAGTCGGGTGTTCTCTCTGCTCTGTCCTAATTATGCAGGAATCATCTTTTTCTACTTTGTTAGTTGGACCTAATTAGGATTCTCAAAATGTCCTAGATTTATATAGATACACACATATACAACGTCTGCATATATGTACATAATAGGGGCTCAATATTCATTAATGAGTAGTTTATATCTTTCAAAGAGGGTATTTTAATTTAGACTATCAAACAACACTTCTCTGCCCCCAGCCTCTTGCCAAACACTCACAGCCTTTGAGGGTCACTTACGAAGAAAGTAATACATTTTGATAAATGTGTTAATTCTATAAACCATTATAGAATTCAGTTCCATAGAAGAGAAAAGAGTAAAAAATTAGTGCAAATACTCAATAAGCATTTATCAACAAGCCTACTTTGTGTTGGACATCGTACAAAGAATGAGTTTCTTTATTTTGAAAAGACAGAATTTTATAAATATCATTAGCATTCTTTGGAGCTCGGTTTGCTGACATAATTAGTGTGAATAAATTTCATATTGCAGCATGAAGCAACCCATGGGGATTAGAAAGGGCAATAACTCTTTTCTCATTAACATGCAGGACTGGCTTAGTTTATCCCTTAGGTTTCATTAGACCATCCACTGATGGAGGAAGGAGGCTGATGAGATTGATCTGATGCATACACTTGTGTAAAACATACAAAACCCAACAGTTTCAAAATTCTAAAATAGATTGTGTTTCCTCAGTTTAATTTATTTTAATTGTACTAAATTTAGTTAAATGATGTATACTGAGAGAAAATGGATGGGAGAGGTTCCAAACAGCAGGAAAGAATAATAGTGTTACAGCTGGGAAATTGAATTTTTTTCCATTATGTTTCTCCCAATTTGTGACTTAAATCACAAATATATTTTGCTCAGAATTCCTCAGGGTACCTTAGGCATCCATAGCTAAATATGTTGATGAATCTGATGAAATAAAGATCCATTTAACTTCCTGATTTAAACAAAAATAGTACCTCCATCAATTCCAAAGGCTGCATTTACCCAGCATTCTGAAATTATGATACCTTCTGCTGAACCGTTAGCCACATTACAGTGTGGCCACGCTTTCCAGACTGAAAATAGCCCTTTGTCAGTTTGCTCAGGATTTATTTTCATATTTACGTAATTAATTTTTTACCTTTCTGCATGAAACAAATTGTAGACACAACAAGCTATGTGAACACTGTTATGATGATGTAAAAAGCAAATTTAAGTGTAAACAAATAGCCAGTTTTGGGGGAGCAAAAAGGCACAGGAGATAGAGGCAGCACGGGATATTGGAAAGACAGGAGACAGGAATGACGAGTTTGAATCCTGTCTCTTACTGTTATTTAATTATTTTTCAGTTGTGTTCAACTCTTTGTGACCCCATTTGGGGTTTTCTTGGCAAAGATCCTGGGGTGGTTTGCCATTTCCTTCTCCAACTCATTTTAAAGATGAGGAAACAGACAAACAGGGTTAAGTGACTTGCCCAGGGTCACACAGCTAGTAAGTATCTGAGGTTGGATTGAACTCGGGTCTCCTTGAATCCAGGCCCAGCATGCTATCCACTGTGCCATCTAGCTACCATCCTGGCTCTTCTACTTACTACTTATATGATCTTGGTCAATTTACTTTCTGCTTGGGCCTTAGATTCCCAACTATAAAATGGGGAGTCAGTATAGATGATCTCTGAGATTCTTCTAGGATGTCAGCTTGAGAGGCAGCTTGGTGTGGTGCATAGATTCCTGGACTGGAGTCAGAAAGACCTAGATTTCAGACATTAACTAACCATATAAACTTGGGGAAATCCCTTTGGGTCCTAGTTTTGTCAGTCATGAAATGGAGATAATAATAATAATGTTGAGTGAGATGATCAAGAGTAACACTAAGTCCTGCCCATGTCGATCGGGCATTAAAAAAAAGAGAGACAGCTCTGTGAAGCTTCTACACACTCGGCTGAAGATGTGACTCCCGATTACCTGACAGAACACTGAGTAGCAATTCTATACACCAGTGTGAGTGGAGAATGGGTTTACTCTGGTTGTTTCGGGGGATTTCAGAGGAGTTCAAGAGGAAGTCAGAGAGGTGAAGGACATAGTTTTTTAAAATAATGAACCGGGGTCTCAGAGCTGTGGACATAGAGGGAAAGCTGACAACCCCATGTGTTCCTTGAGTCCAATGGTTTGCAACTGTAGGGACTGCAAAGAGCAGGCTGTGCCGGAGAGTAGAGAGATTCTTCTTGAACTGGATGGAGGCTGAGCCTGGAGTCAGGAAGACCTGAATTCAAATAGGACTTCAGACACTTAATAGCTTTGTTACCCTGGGCAAATTGTTACCTCTGTCTGCCTCAGTTTGCCTGAGATCTGCCTCTTCACCTGTGAAATAGGGATGATAATAGCACCTGCCTCGAAGGACTGAATGCGATAACACTTGTAAAGCCCTGAGCCCAGTGTCTGGCACATTGTAAGGTGCTATATCAACATTTAATCACGGACACACATAATTCCAGTTCAGCTTCTCTCTTGAAACAGAAACAAGGGGCAATACGAGCACCCAACCATGATCCTCCTCGCTCCTTCCCACAAAAGCAGGAACCGTACTTTCCCTTGGAGAGGGGTGGGCTAGATTGCAGATCTGACCCATGTTACATGTGAACTGAGCTGTCTTCCTATTTAGACGACAACCACATACATATTTCTAGACATTTAGAGTACTTTGCGTGCCTTAAAATAATATATAAATGTTAGATATCAATACAGTTCTAATACATATGCTGCCTTGCAAAAGGGGGGGTAGGGCAGAGAGGCTTATTGTGAAATAAGTAAAAGAAAAATTCTTCAAAGCTCGAGCGACGGAGCGACTAGGTGGTGCAGTGAATGGAGCACTGGCCCTGGAGTCAGGAGGACCTGAGTTCAAAGCCAACCTCAGACACTTGACACTTATTAGCTGTGTGACCTTGGTCAAGTCCCTTAACCCTAATTGCCTTTACTTCCCCCCCCCCTCCAAAAAAAAAAATAAATGAGGTAATAATAACACCTACCCCACAGGGTTGTTGTGAAGATCAAATGAGATAAAATTAAAAAAAAAATTTATCATAGAGGCTGGCACACAGTAGACGCTATATAAATGCTGATTCTCCTCTTTGCAACTTCCGCTCCCTGGTTCTTCTGGGGGCAAATGTGGTAAGTCTAATTGATCCCCAAACACACTCAGTTGCTTAACCACCATGGTCGCCCTTCTCTGGACACTCTCCAAGTTATCAGTATCCTTTTTAAATTGTGGTATCAAGAACTGCATGACCCTCTGAATAAATTCTCTGTGACTGGACGTGATACATCAAAGTATGGCGGCACAGTCGTCCCCTTTGTCCCAGAAGCTTTTGTTGAGCGCTTTCAGTCATGTTCAGCTCTCTGTGCCCAGTGTCACGTAGCTGCTACATGTCTGAGGCTAGATGTGAACCCCAGGGTGGGTGCCCTATCCCCCGCACCACCTAGCTGCCCTGGAAGCCAGGCTTCTCTTAGTACTGACTGACTCTCTTAATGCTGCCCAAGACACCCCATTTGTTCTTTTGGCTGCCCCGTGGTGCCGCACGCTGAGATTGAGGTCACAATCTGCATCTTTTTGAGAATAACTTCCCTCCCTTATCTTGTGTTTGTGTGGCTGATTTTTTTATGCCCAAAGATAAGACTTTACACTTAATATTACTGAATTTAATTTTATGAGATTCGTTTCACTGTCCTAACCTTTTCAAGATTTTTTTGAATCCCAATTCCATTGCCTCATGTGTTAATAATAATAATAGCTAATAATAACATGTGTTAATAATAGCTAACATCTTTATAAGGAAGAGAATAAGCATTTATTAAGTGCCAACTACATGCCAGATAGGACGGATATCCATCTGATCCTCAAAACAACCCTGGGAAGTAGATGCTATTATTACTCCCATTTTACAGCTGAGGAACCAGAGGCAAACAGAGGTTAACATAGACACTAAGGGTCTGAAGCTGGATTCGAACTTGGGTTTTTCTGACTCTGGGTCTAGAATTCTATTCACCACACTGTTAGCGATCCCTCCCAACTTTATATCATCTTCAAATTCATTGATCATGTCATCTGTGCCTTTATCCAAGTGAATGATAAAATATTAAGTAGCACAGAGCCCATCATGCATCTCTGAATAAGCCCATAGGCCCACACCCTATAACCTGTGTCCTTAGGCACTGAAAAAATTGGCAAATGCTATTGCTAAGCCACTCTCAGTTCATTCAACAAAATTAAAAAAAAAATTTATCATAGAGGCTGGCACACAGTAGACGCTATATAAATGCTGATTCTCCTCTTTGCAACTTCCGCTCCCTGGTTCTTCTGGGGGCAAATGTGGTAAGTCTAATTGATCCCCAAACACACTCAGTTGCTTAACTACCATGGTCGCCCTTCTCGGGACACTCTCGAAATTATCAGTATCCTTTTTAAATTGTGGTATTTATTAGCACCAACCAGATTAAAATGTAATTGAGAAATATTTAACAAAATAAATAAAAATACAATAAAACACAGATAATGTTAATTCGTGGATTTCCAAGCCAATATGTAGCCTGAAGGGATCCTTTTGTATGGCTTCTATTTGAGATTGACACTACTGCTCCCTATGGGATCCTCCTTCCATGTTGACAATGGCCCATGAATACTTGGTCACCAAATCAATGGTGAATCCATCTTATTATAGCAGTATCTGGTTCATACCTCTTCATATTCTCCACAAGACTGGTATGACATATTATATCAAAGATTTTGTTCATATCTAGGTAAAATTATATCCACACTATTCCTCTCACCTACTAGTTTCACAATCCTGACAAAAACTGTGCTGAAGTTAGCATGATCTGCTCTTGATGAAGTGATGCTTGTTCTGTGTAATCACTACTTTCTTTTCTGGTTGTCTCAGAGCTATCTCTTCAATGATTTAGTCTAGAATTTTGCCAGGAATTGAAATGAAGCTCACTGACCCATGGTTTCCATCTATCCCCTCTTCATTTTGATTTGGGAATTTGGACATTTGTCCTTCTCCAGTCTTGTAGTACCTCTCCTGTTTTCCATGTTCATTCAAGTATTGAATGAACTGAGAGTGGCTTAGCAATAGCATTTGCCAATTTTTTCAGTGCCTAAGGACACAGGTTATCTTGGCCAGGTGACTTGAATTCATTAAGGACAAGGAGGCGGTCTATAAATAGCTCCTCACTTAACCTGAGTATCAGCTCCCAAGTCATTTTTGTTTCATGGTTTCAAGTTCAAAGGTCATGAGCAAACAGAAGTAAAATAAAAAATTCATCAGCTCCCTCTTCTCTCTGTTGTCAGTTATCCACCCCAAACAAAAGGCCCACTCTTCCTTTAATACTTTTTCTCTTCATGTGGCCAATAAATCTCTTAATCTCTCTCTATTATCCTTGACTTCCCTTGCCAGGCAGTTTATTCTGACCTTTATTCCTCTTTACCCTACTTTTACAGGACCATGTTACATCTCCCTGATGTCGGGGTTGTCTTCTAGAACAACAACACTCATATTCATCTTCTGTTACTTGGCCTTGCTTCCATGTACTATTACTTTGTTAAAAAAAAATTTATTGGTTAGTGAATTCCAGCATATCCAAATAGGTCTCCGTAGATTGTGAATGGGAACATTTTCCATCCGTCTTAGGTTGAATTCACCAGAAGCATTCTAGTTCATAGTTTCCTACCTACTTTTCCTCTTAACCCTTTGAAAGATACTTTCCTAAAATCTAGGGTACATGTCACAGTACGCCCAGATTTCCTCTTCTTTATCACAAACTCTAGAAGGACATAGTCAATTGCTCCCAGGCTTCCTCTTATTTCCATTCCTACATCTTAAACCAAACATGTCCATAACTGAACTCATTCTCTTCTCCCCCTGCCCCCACCAGGTCCCTTCTTCTTAACTTCCCTATTACTGCCAAGGGTACCATTCTCCCACTCATCTAGGATCAAAACCTAGATATTATCCTTGACTCCTCACTCTCTCTCATACTCTCCAAGCTCACATATTCAATTTGTTGCTGAGTCCTGTTAATTCTTCCTTTGTAACATCTCTCAAATATGTCCCATTCTGGTTTCTGATATTGCTCCCATCCCTTATCACCTCATGCCTGGGCTATTGCAACAGAAAGAATACCTGAGACTCAGAGGAAGAAAGTGATTTATCGTGGTCACTTAGCTAAGAATGATCAGAAGCAAGATTTTAGCCCGGGCCTCCCAGGACCTCCAGTTCCAAACTTCTTTCCACTACACTATCCTGCCTAATTAATGTCCATTTAGTGGTTTTATCTTTTTGGATTTACTTGAACTCTTTCTGCAGAAAATAACTTGAGGAGAAATCACTTCAAAGAAACACTGAGCACCAGAACTGCTCAAGAGCCAAAGTATTGGACATGTATTAAGAAGACACGAGTTCAAATCCCACATCAGGCACTCATTAACTCTGTTACCACAAGTAAATCACTTAATCTCTCTGAATCTTGGCTTCCCTGTATGCAAAACTAGGACAACAATAGCTCTTGCCTCATAGGATCATTGTGTAAATCAAACGAGATAATGCATGTTTTATTGGAGATTATTTCCAATTTCTCCTGTGAATATCTGGTTTGTACATCGCTGTTTTCATGTCGTCTTCCCTGTTAGATTGTAAGTTCCTTGACCGGTGGAACTGGTTTTTTTTTTTCTTTACTTTTTTTGCATACCCAGTGCTTATCATAGTGCCTGGCACATAGTAGGTGCTTAACAACGATGCTTGTTGACAATTTGGCTCGAAGTACATTGCAGACATTGAATCTCTTAAGTAGCTGCCACCTGTTATTAATATTACTCTTTTAAAATTGTGCTCCCGTGTCTCAATGTAGCTTGGAGGTGACCATGGATTTTTGAAATTATATCAGTAGACTGCAAGTTACATTAAGTCCTATCGAGCTGGAGAGGCTTTGAATATGACTCCAGGCATAGTTTCCATGTGTCGTCCTAGGACCAGGCTCGCTAATGAGACAGAAGATTGTAATCTTCAACACTCAAATTTCTGTGATACTTTCTATGATAACACTCGCAACAACCCTGTGGGGTAAGCATTCCTATTTATTATATCTATTTCATAGAGGCAGAAACTGAGGCCCAGAGAGGTCAGGTCACAGAACAAGTCAGAATCAGAGGCAAGGTTTGATTCTAAGTCCAGACTCCAGACATGGATTTTTTTTTTCCCCGTGTTCCAGTCTTTCCATTGATGAAAAAATTTTTAACCACTGCATCTCAGGATGAATCTGCTCAGACAGAGGGGACACTGTGGGTTGTGACTTCTCTTGGTGGAGGGAGTACTTGCATTGATGTAATCATAGTTTTCTTGAAAAAAATTGTTGTATTCTTACTTATTCAATTGTGTCCTGGTAGTCTAATGAGCTCGTGGATATTCCATAAACATCTTATATGACCAGGAGGTAGTTCGGACCCTGGAAAATTGGACTGATCTTTCATCCTTCCTGTGGCTGACTTTTGAAAATCTCTGCCACAGAGGCTGGGACAGTGTGTCAGTGTTCCTGTACCTCTGATGTAGGCATGCCTAATGAGAATAGGGAAGTGCTCAGAAGGTGTAGTCAGGGATATAGCCACCACACATCCTGTGACTCAAGAGTTACTATTGCCCAAACCTTTAGTGTACTCAGTGACTAGTCAAGCAAGCAGCTCTCTGCTCAACCCAGTAAACAAGAGCTTTTCTACCCTGGGGACGCACCCTAAAATGGATAGACAGACACACAAGGAAGGCTGCCCAGAAAACCAGATTCCCTTGGGCTTCCATGTTCAGCCAAAAAAAAAAACCAAAACACCCACACGACTTTCTTCTTTCTTGTTCTTCCTATTTCCAAAAGCCAGGAGGGAAAACAAACTGCTAAATGTGATGGATTCAGGATACCAAATGATTTAAACCAGTGGTGGGGAACCTGCAACCTCGAGGCCACATGTGGCCTTTTTGGTCCTTGGGTGTGGCCTTTTGACTGAGTCCAAGTTTTACAGAATAAATTCTTTTATTAAGAATTTATTTATTTAATATTCATAATAATTAATATTTATTGTAGTAATAATAAACAAAACAATGATCAATATTTATACTATTTCATTTTAAATAAATTTATTTAATATGAAATATTACTGTTTAAATTTTAAACAGTAGAATGTTGGGACAAAACTAGTAAGGTAGAATTTATCAGGGAGAAATGCAAAGTCCTATTCTTGAATTAAAAAAAAAGTCAAATTCTCATATCAACATGGGGAAGGTGTAGGTGTAGTTAAATAGTAGTTAATGTGAAAAAGATGAGAGGAGGGTGTTAGTTTACTGCAAGTTTAATATAAATCAATAACAGTATGGCAGTTGAAAAGTTTAGGCTGTATTGAATGTTGTACAGGACTACTGAGATGCCAGCTTGCCCTACCTAGTCATTTATCCATCCATCCTCCCATCCATCCTCCCATCCATCCACCTATCCATCCATCCATCTATCCATCTATCCATCCACACATACAAACACAAACACACAGAGGCATAGGCAGCTAGGTGGCTTATTGGATAGAATACAGGGCCTGGAATCAGGAAGACTCATCTTCCTGAATTCAAATATGGCCCCAGCCACTAACTAGCTGTGTGACCCTGGGCAAATCATTTAACTCTGCCTCAGTTTCCTCATCTGTCAAATGAGCTGAAGAAGGAAATGGTAAACCACTCTAGAGTCTTTGCCAAGAAAACTCCAGATGGGATCATGAGGAGTTTGAAACAACCAAACAACAATACTGTTGAGAAGATAGAGAGTATGCAGAGGAGGCCACAAGTATTGGGGAGGGTCTTCTGATCATGCCACATGAAGATTGACTGAAAGGCCTGGGGTTATGTAGCACAGAGAAGAGAAGATTTAGGAGGGACGTGATAGCTGCCTTTAAGTATCTGAAGGGTTTTCAGTTGGAAGGTGAATTAGACTTTTTTTGCTTAGCCCCAGAAGGCAGAACTGGAAAAAGTTAGGCAGTGGGAAGAATTTAGAAAGCGGCAGATTTAGGCTTGATATAAGGACAAACTTTCTGACAACAAGAGCTTTCCAGATATGTAATGGGCTTCCTCAGGAGATAGTGAATTTTCCCCATTTAGAAATCTACACATAAATGTAATGGTCGTGATGCAAGGATTTTATTTCACAAAATGCTTGGGTGGTGACATCTCCAGCTTAATACTCTACAAGGTGGAGAGATGCCAGAGATTCAAACAAACAGCAGATCAAACAGATGGGAAAGAGAAGCAGGGGGCTGCAGTCAGAGAAGAAGAGGAATATGGTGTGGCATGGCCCTAACAGAAGGCTTCCCCTGGCACCCTCAGACCTTTGCCTAGGTGAGAGGCTTCATCTGGTCCCTAGTCTTCTGCTGAGGTTTCAACCATCCCCTAGCTTGTCATGAAAGGTTTCTGAAAGCAGTCCCAAAGAAGAGACAAAATTGCATCCTAAGCGTTTGCCATCAGGGTCATGAGTTATGAAGTGACTGTGCCCCTCTCTTGCCATGCTGAGGAGTCAGTGGGGATTTGGGTGGAATTAGATTATACCCGTTCGGAAGCAGAAGAGATTTTACCTATTTCTACGTTGTACAGAAAATGCTTTTATGACTTGATCCCCTTTCCTTTTTTAATACTGTTCATATATTAATTATTTTTGTATATTTGCATAATTTATATATTGTATATTTTTGTTTTTGTCTTTATATATCTCTTGTATGGTGTGGCAAATAGTGGCTGAATGAATGGGGCTTGAACTATGAATCACGACTGATCCTCCAAAACAGCCACAACGCCCCTGGGGTTAGTGAGGGAGTACCAGGCAGAGGCGTCACTGGCGATGCTGCAGGGGGGAATTATTGCTCGTGTCCAGGTAAGACTAGCTGGCTTCTTAGATCCCTGGTTTTGACCTGAGATTCTGTGATTTTAAAACAAATGACCCACACAACTCTACCACTACAGTATAATGGCTCAGAGCAGGGGTTAGGAACGTATGGCCTCATGGCCACATGTGGTCCTCTAGATCCTCAAATGTGGTCTTTTGACCAAGTCCAAGTTTTCCAGAACAAATCCTTTTATTTAGGGGATTTGGTCTGTGAGGTTTGGATTCAGTCAAAGGGCCATTCAGTCAAAGCACATTCCTCTTGAAAATGTCTAACTACATGAAAGAGCCTGAGAACTGTGTAATTAGGCTGGTGTCAGCAGCTGTGTATGACGTGAAGGGTACAGGTTACTCTTATGGTGGTGTCCTTTCTCTTGGCTTGAGTTCTCAACAAGAAATCTGGCCAAAAGTCTTGACTGGACCATGCAGCACACACCAATTCCCACTTGCAAGCCAGCAAGTTCTAAATAAAATAGTAGTTGCTAGCATTTATTTTGTACTTTGAGATTTACAAAGAGCTTTACTGTTTCATTTGATAACGTAACAAAAATAACATACTATAAAACAAAGTTTTATTGAAAATAAAGAATAAGCAAATATTCTCTATGCTATAACTGGTGGACTTGAATTCCAGTTCTCACACGTGGAGTCCCATCCAAGAGATAATAATGGGCTCCTTCTGCATTATATGAGGGTAGGGCTGGAAGGTTGTGTGGTCCTGCTATATTAGCAGTGTGCTGGTAAATGTTTAACAACTGGATTGGGGTGGGGGGAATGTATACACAACACACTTTAAAGCTGATTCTGCATTGTTGACATTTTTTCCCATCACATTCTTAAATTTAGACAATCAACAAATCAAGATCTGGTATGTAATGTTTGTCTTCCTGACTCCAGGCCCAGTGATCTATCCATTAAGTCACTGATCTGGGTTTAAAATCTGGTCTTGTAACCTGACTGACCTTTACCATTTTGATTTTGAGTTTCCTTCTCTGTAAAATGAGGGAGTTGAACTAGATACTTAGGTGCCTTCCAAGTTATAAATCTATTTTCCTAAAGGAAAAGGAGTTTTGAGTTCCAAACAACTGAATTAATGGAGAAATTTCAGAATTTAGGCTCAGAGGAATAGGTAAGGGGATGAGGAGAGATTCCCTTAACAGGTTATTTTAAAAAATGTTTTAACTTATTGATTAATTAATTAACAGAGCAACTAGGCAAAGATAGGGGGTAAGAAATGGTAGATTTTAGAGGAAGTCAAGATTTCAGCTTGTAGAGGAAGGAAACATGGATGCCCTGGGTGTGCCACGAGATTCAGCTATAAATCCCAGGAATAATCACAATATAATTAGGTTTTTAGGTTAAGATTTTGGCATAATTGGGTGATTCATTCATTCACCACAAAAAATATATATTGAAGACCTTCTAAACTCAAGACACCGAGCAGGAATAAAAAAATTACAGTCTCTATTCTTTCATATCAAACTTTCAAAGGTTCCTCATGTCTGAGAGCTTCTCTCTGGACAGCTTTGACAGTCTGATGGCCATGAGCTGTCCTTTTCCTTCCTGCTGCCTTGGCTCATTATTTCCTTCCCTCCTTTTTATCTCTTCTGCACTAGATAGCAGCTGCCTGGGGTAATTCACTCAACCCTTTCAGTCTCTCACCTGCTCTCAGGGTCTGTTACTTGATTGGTAGCAGGGATATTAAATGAAAAGATTAAAACCCCAGCTCACACTTCCCTTCAGTTCTCCCAGGCTAGTCTCATTTACCAGAAGTGCAGAGTTCCCATCCATCTCCCGACCCATTCTACACACCTTCTAAGCACACCCTCATTCTTATCCTTTCCCTGTCTATGCCCTTGCTTCTGTGAATAAATGTCCAGGGGAGCCCAAGGCTGCTTTTCATTGCAAGTGAAATTCATACAATCATGAGCTGGAAAGGTCTAACTACCTACTTCTTCATCTGTAAAATAAAGAGACTAAATTAGATCATATTTAAGGTTCTTTACAACCAGGTGGCAAGTACTAGGCTTGGAATCAGGAAGACTCATCTTTGTGAGTTCAAATGTGGCCTCAGACACTAGCTGCGTAACCCTGGGCAAGTCATTTAACCCTGTTTGTCTCAGTTCTTCATCTGTCAAGTGAGCTGGAGAAGGAAATGATAAACTATGCCAAGATCTTTGCCAAGAAGACCCCAAAATGGGGTCATGAAGAGTCATACACAACTGAACAACAAAACAGCTATAAAATTTTGATCTCACCTTTTTTGTTGTTGTTGTTAATCTAAGAGCATTTTGAAAATCTATCTCCTATTTAAACACAATTCACAGAACAAATGTAGAGATTCAGGACCATCTTTGAACGCTGTGTGGGGCAAACTATTAACTTGGATTCATTCATACTAGACTTCATGAGAGTGTTCATTGGTTAAACAAAAGTATAGAGGAAGGACATTCCCAATTGGGAAAGGATGTTCCGTGTTGTCAGACTCTCAGCTCTCCTGTGCTGCTATTGGTTGGTCACACAGCTGGTCTTTGGTCAGATGTTTGAGCAGGGAGCTGGAGTCTCTCGTGTCCTTCCTGTTTCTGTACCGAGATGACCAAGGAGCTTTATCAATGGCCATAGCCTTTTAAGGAAAAAAACAACCTAACATGCATGGCAGGACCTTAAGATATTGCTCTTACCACAGCGGGAGAATGAGCGACTGCAAGTTTATGGTTAAAAAGTGAAGGTCTGCTACCAAAGTTTTTATCTTCAAGAATTTTGTAGGAATTTGTATTCCTGTACCATGCCTTGAAGGGCAGCTAGATGTTACACTGGATACAGTGTCAGGTCTGGAGTCAGGAAGACTCATCTTCCTGAGTTCAAATGTGGCTTCAGACACTTAACAGCTCTGTGACTCTGGACAAGTAACTTAACCCCCTGTTTGCCTCAGTTCCTTCACTTGCAAAATGAGCTGAAGAAGGAAATGGTAAATCATTCCAGTATCTCTGTTAGGAAAGCCTCAAATGGGGGCACAAAGAGTCAGGTATGACCGAAAACCACTGGACAACAACAAACCATGCTTTGAGCACAGAAGGAATTTTATATGTTTTTGAAGTGAATGAATGAATCACTTGCTTAATCATGCCTAAATCGAAACCTAGGAAACTAATTATAGAATGATTATTTTACATATAAAGAAACTTAAGCTTATAGGGGCTAATCAAGTTCTCCCAGATCATAGAACTAGTAAATGGCAGAGCTGACACTGACTAGCTCATATCAGAAATCTGGTTCTATTCCTACTAAATTATCTACTTTTAACATCATGACATTCTCTCCTAGTTTGAACATCCTGTGAACCAAAGGTAATCAATATATGGAAGGGAGGATGAAAAGTATTCCCAGGTTTTGAGGTGCATCATAGTATGGTGGGAAGAGAGATGAAACTTTGAAAGAACTTAGGTTAAAATCCCAGGTTTTCCATACACTTGTCAGCCTCAGCTTTCTTATCAGTAAAATAAGGGTATTGGGCTAGAAGACCCAAAAGATTTCCCTCCCTCAGCTCTAGACCCTTGATTGGTGAATGTGGGGAATGGGATTCCCCATGGTAAAAAGGCTGGTGGGAGATTTGCATTGTTTCTTGGTGAAAGGCTCAGCTTCTAGGAGGACAAAAACTTCATAGACTTTTAATAACAATATAATGACATTAGGGCTTCGAGGTTTGCAAAGCATTTTAACTTTTATCTCATTCGATTCTCACAACAATTTTATAAGGTAGATGCTCTTATTATCTCTATTTTACAGATGGGGAAATTGTGACTTTCCCAGGTGTCTGAGGTACGATTTGAATTCATGTCTTTCTGAAGGTCTCAGGTCCTGCACTTGATTTACTTCAGGGCCTTGAAGCCTAACTACTGCACTATCCCACAAGGTTTTGCTTTTGACTCTACTTTTCAAAGTAAAAATTCTCATCCTCAATGTTTGGATCAGATACACTTAAAAATCTGAGGTTTCCTATCAGAATCATCAGTCTCACAAGCATCCTCCTCCAACAAGCTTTCTCTGAGCCACAGCAGAAAGTTTAATCTCCTTCCTCTAATTCTCTAAGAGTAGTTTGTCAGAATTCTCCTACACTCACATTCAACTCTTCTTTGTGTCGAGCTAACTTTTGGTACCGGTCTCACCTTTCTTTTTCACTTCCTTAAGGAAAGAGACCATACTGTTTTTTTCATCTTTAGCACAATTGTTACTGTTCCAAAGTGGATTACCTGCCTTCTGGGCTTTTTGTGAGGCTTAGCTTTGCAAACTTTAAATGACCATTAAAAATATCGGAATTACAAAATACAATTAATTTATGGGTTCTATGTCTTTTGAGGCAAGACGCTCCAGGGGAAAGAATACTGTCCCCAGAGTCAGAGGACCTTGGTCCAAACCCTGCCCGGGACACTCACTCCCTAAGTCATTTCACCTCCCTGGCCCCCAGTTTCCTTCTCAGTAATGAGAAGTTTGGATTGGAGTTAAGAAGACTTGAGTTCAAATATGACAGGAGACACTTACTAGGTGTGGGACCCCTGGGCAAGTTCCTCCGTTTGCCTGTTTCCTCAACTCAAAAATGAGGGTAGTAGCACCTACACCCACTTCTCAGGGTTTTCGTGGGGATCTAATGAGATATTTGTAAAAAGCACTTAGCACAATGCTTCGCACATAGTTGGAGCTGTATAAATACTTATCCCGTTTCCTCCCCCCACCCTATGGCTATGGCTCTGAGGTCACTTCCAGCTGCAGTTCTATGACCATATGAACTTTTAATTCTCTGTAACCCACTGCCTACTTGTAGAGTTCATAAGTGCTTGTCAAATTGGATCTCGAGGAAATGAGATGGTAAGAAGAGGGGAAGTTGTCATCTCTTCTCCGCAGGGAGCTTAACTCAGGTAGATTGAGAGAACTTGGTGATTTCTTCGACTTTTCGGCAGCCCAAGCCTCCCTTACCATTTTAAATGGGCCAATCTCAGACTCCCTCCTACTCGGGGTTCGGGGAGCGCTGTACCCCTCTGGCGGTTAGGATCCTCAGCTCAGCGCGGGCCGCACCCTCCGGCCTGCCCCGCCCCAGGCAGCTGCAGGAAATATCCATGCCTGCCACGGGCTCTCTCCGAGGCAGTTTCCCTCCTAGGGGCGCCCCAAAGGCTCGTGGCCGCCTTGGGGCCCCTCCCAGCCCGTGACCAGGAACTTGATGGGCGGGGATCCCTTGGCAGGCAGCTCACTTGGTTGCCATCTCTCCCAGCTCTCGTGCCTTGGAGCTGATTTCTTGGCGACTCCCGGACTACGGCTCTGCAGCAGCAAAAGCCCGGCACGGATCCAGCCCCGGTCCTGAGACCGAGCTGCTGCCGCCGTCACTGTCCGAGGCCCGGCCAGGAGGAGAAAAGAGCCGTGGGAGGGTAGTGGCATTCGAGGTTTTCCCCATTGCCCAGGTCTGTCCCTGTTCTTGGAGTGCCATGCTTCGCTGGGTGCGGGGCTTCGTGCTGCCCGTGGCGGCCTGCCAGGAAACCGATACCCACAAGCGCTATGAAAACCTCTTCCAGAAGTTGGACCGCAACGGGGATGGAACTGTGGACATCGGCGAGCTGCAGGAGGGCCTGAAAAACCTGGGTATCCCTCTAGGCCAAGACGCGGAAGAGGTGAGTTGCCTTGGGTCCGGGTGGGGATGCTGGAGAGGTGGAGCCGTGTCCTAACTGGTCTAGGACTGGGCGGGGGTAGGGGCTCTAGCTTAGAGAAAGAGGGCGGAGAGGACTCGATGCAAAAGCTGGGACTGCCCTTCTAGGCTTTGTGGTGGAAACGGGAAGCGGGTGGTCCAGATAAAATAACCACGTAGCGAAAGGAAACTTGTGGCTTCCAAATAAAGGGTAGCGTTCTGGCGAAACTTTACTAGTTTGGGATGCTTTACTACTAGAGCTGAGACCTAGAACTCCTTATGAACATTCTGAAAATACCTGAGTTCCTCTTCTCTCCGAATCGAATTCCTTTGTTTCTGTGTAGACACTTACTATGGATTTGTAAAGCCTTTTCCGACTTCTTTGAAACAGTATCCCTCGAGACTAGTTAGTTACATTTGGATACATTTACAATGTGAGGCATTTTTAAGAGCAGAACTGAATTCCTTGCTAGTTAGTTGTAATTATTAGTTGCAGCTGCTCTTAAGAGGCGGAGTTTTCTTACAAAGCAGTCCAACCCTTCTCTCTACTTCCTGTTGCTTTACATAGAATAAATTCCACTGCCTAAAATGTTGGGAGTTAATATCTTTAGTACATATACTGATAGTAGGGATTGGCCCTCTCTGGGACGTTATTTCTGAATGTGTAGGATCTGAGTCATATTAATTGCGTCCAGAAGTTCAGCTCCTTTTTAGTGTGGAAAGGAACTTTGAAACTCACCGCCCTACATACACCCTAAACGCTATACTAGGCTTATTCTCTATATAGCAACTCAGAAGGAAAATTATAACCTTGATGAGTAAGGAGGGGTCAGGTACTTTGCATTTTAAGTTGGTATTTCTTTTTAAATTTTAATCCTGTATTTTATATTTTAATTTACCTACATGTTTATATTTTATCTTTTATTTAGGGTCTTAAAAACCAGATAGAAAACTTTGTTTCCATTGCTTAGAACCTTAAATACACACTATTTATCCTTATTGATATGTCAGTATAAATGGCTTGAATATACCAAAAGAGTAAAAAACAAACAACCCCCTCCCCCCAAAAAAAACCCACCTCAGAATACTGTTAACAAGAAATAGTGGTTGAAGACATTTCCAAACTCTAGCCTAGGATCATAGGCTCATAAATTTAGAAGTGGAAGAGGACATTACAGGTCATCTAGACCAGATCCCTGGTGTCATGGATGAGCAAATTGAGGGTCAGAAAAGGGAGTGAATTTTAATTTCCCAAGGTCACCCAGGGATTAAATGTAAAAGTCAGAATTCGAACTTAGATCCTCAGACTCCAAATCAAAACTTTCTTCCATTGTACCATACTTCCCATAGTAGATATGTCTAATGACATATAGTAAACATCTTTATTAAGAATAACATTTGGGGCAGGTAGGTGGCTAGGTGGATAGAGCACTGGCCCAGACTCAGGAGGACTTGAGTTCAAATCTAGCCTCAGATACTTAGTGGTGGTGTGACCCTGGGCAAACAAGTCACTTAACCTTGATCGCCTAAAAAAACCAGCATCTTAAAATTTGTATTCAAACAATACTTGTTATTGGGGGGGCGAGAAACCAAACCCAAACATGCATCTATGCCAAAATGGTTAGCGAGATGGTCTTGCAGTAAGGAAGTGAAGTATCATTCCTGCTTCTGATACATGTGACTCGTGTGACTTTTGGCAAGTCACTTAAATTTTAGAAGAGTTATATAGTTATGTGTTGATCTGAAACAAGCATTTATTTATTTATTTAATTATTTTAGACTTAAACACCAAAACTTAAATACACAATAGAGAAAAGAAAAAGAAATCTATCACAAATTTAAATATTGAAACTTAAATACAAAGAAAAGCATGTCATATGCAAGAAAAGCATGTCATATGCTCAGCAGAACATGAGGATTCAAAATACATAGCAATAAATTTCCATTTCAAGAAGGCTTGTATAGTAGATACTCAATGTTGTGTTGAGAGCTGTCCATCTTTTCTTTGCTGCTTTTTAAGTTTTCTTTGTTCTTTGCTATGTGCTTTTTACTTTGTTCTTTTTCTGTCAATTCAGCAATTAGTATGTGCCAGGCACTGTGGTAGCAGCCAGGAATACAAAAATGAAAAAAAGAAATCCCTATTTAGTATTAATTTAATAATGTTAATATTTAAATATAGACAAATATGTATACACATGTATATAAATATACAATAAACACATGGTGGGGAAAAGGAAGGGAAGGCACTGATGACTAGCTAGGGATCTGGAAAGACTTGAACTTAGAGAACTAGGGCTTTAAAGAGGTCGAAGTGAGGAAGAGGGCATTGCCACCATAAGGGGGACAGCCAGTGCAAAAGACCAACAGGGTCAGAAGGTGGAGTACCTTGTATAAGGAATAGTAAGAAGGCCAGTTTTGATGGACCTTATAGGGTATGAAAGGGAGTAATGTATAAGGCAGGAAAGTTAGGTTGGAGTCAGCTGGTAAAGGGCTTTCAGTGTCAAACAGGGGAATTGGTACCTAATGAATACTAGGGGTAATGGGGAGCAGCTGAGGTTTATTGAACAGGGGAATCATGGTATCAGGCTTGCATTTAAGGAAAATCCCTTCAGTAGCTATGCAGATGATGGATTAGAGAGGGGAGAAACTTGAGGGAGAGAGCTCAATTACGAAGTTGTTGTAGGAGTCTTAGTAGGAAGTGATGAGGGCCCAAAGTAGGGTATTGGTTGTGTGAATGGAGAAAAAGGGATAGAGATGAGTGGGGTTGTAGAGGTAGATCTGGCAATGCATTGATATATATATGTATAGGAGAGTGAAGAGGCAAGAATGATCGATTTTATTTTTGAAGTTGGAAGGGATCTTAGAAATAGTCTAATCTAACCCTAAACAGTGTGGTGCTAAATGTGATAGTTTTGGATTTAGAGGTAGGAAGACCTGCGTTCAAATCTCACCTCAGACACTTAATGCAATGGTGTAACTCCAGCCAGGTCCCTTTTCCTCTCTGAGCTTTGGTTTTCTCATGTGTAAAATGATGGTGATATCCTTCATTTTACATCTGAAGAAACTGAAGCCTGGAAAGATATGCTGATCTGCCCAAGCTCACGTGGTCCAGACGATCAGGATGTTATTCTCATGGTTTTCACTCTTTTTTTCTTTCCATTCTACTTCCTGCTTCCATTAGATACATAATCTGGGGCCAGCTAGGTGGCGCATTGGATAGTGGACCAGCCCTGGAGTCAGGAGAACCTGAATTCATATCTGGCCTCAGACACTTACTGGCTGTGTGATCTCAGCAAGTCACTTGACTCTGAAGAGAGCGTTGGACTTGGACTCAGAATGTACTATGTTCCAAAAGAGCTTTCTGCTCTTCCTACAGTTTATAGCCTCTCTAGGACCTCTTCAATCCAGTGACACCGGCCTTCTTGCCATTCCTTAAACAAGATGCACCATCTCCAAACTCCAGGGATTTTTACTGACTGTCCGCCATGCCTGGAATGTTGTGCCTCCTTAACTCCACTTCTCTACGTTCTTCACATCCCACTCAAAATTTTATCTTCTTGACAAAGCCTTTCCCAATCATTCTTCATTCCGGTGCTTTCCCTCTGATTATCTCCAATATACTCAGTATGTATTATCAATGCTTAGAATAGTGCCTTGCGCACAGTAGGTGCTTAATAAATGTTTATTGACTAGCTGATCACCTCTGACATTTTAGTAGCATTGACAAATGGCTTAACTTCCCTGAGATCCAGTTTCTTCATCCCGTATAATAATACGTAAAGAGGTACTCTCCTCACAGGTTTATTGTGAAGCTCAGATGAGGTAACAGTATGGAAAGCTATTTGCAAAACTTTGAGTTTTTGCAACTTAACCATAACCTCTCAGAGCTCTAAGCTACTTGCTAAGATCACAAGTTCTAGGTGACTTTCTGTCCTACATTGGTGAAAGGAGTTTCCACATTTACAGACACCAGTGAAATCACAGGTCTGACCAACATCACGTGAAGGGCTTTGGAAACTTTAGATTGCTTTGTAAACATCAGTTATTAGTATTACACCATAGGACTTTGGGGTAGCTTCTCCAAAGTGCTTGCTACTACTTTTGGGCAGCTGGGGGGTGTGTGTGTGTGTGTGTGTGTGTGTGTGTGTGTGTGTGTGTGTGTGTGTAACTGTAATAGAAGTGGGAATATGATCACAAAGTAGGTGAGGTCAGAATGAACATTGGGATATATGAGAAGGGACACAGATCTCTTAGAGTCCTTAGGGAAAGTTTTATGGAGGGTTGTGCCACAGAGAATTCTGGGCTTTAACCCCTCTCTGTCACTTCCATATTGTTACCAAACTTCTCTTCATTCTTAAACTCTGAGCTTTTGCAGTTGCTATCCCTCGTGCCTGGAATGCTCTCCTTCCTCATTCCCACCTCTTAAAATCGCTAGCTTTCTTTAAGACTTAACTGAAACACTACCTTCTGCACGAGGCCTTTTCTCCCCCTTCGAGTTGCTAATGCCCTCTCTTTTAAGGTTGTGCTGTGTCTTCTCTATATGTATCTTTTATATACCTACTGATGTACAAGTGTATCCCTCCATTAGAGAGGGGCACTTAACACAAAAACTAGCCCTGTGACCTTGGGCAAGTCACTTAACCCCAATTGCCCTCCAAAAAGCAAAAAAAAAGAATAAAAAAAATAGAGCATTTATGAAGCACTTACTGTGTGTCCGGCACTGTGGAATAGATAATACAAACAAAAAGAAAAACCAGTTCCTTCCCTCAAGGAGCTTACTTTCTAGTTGGCAAAGACAGCACATAAAAGGAAACTGAAAAGGTTTTCTTTTTTTAAGGGGGGGAATCAGAAAAGTCCCGAGTCAGGAGATGAGTTACATTAGACTGTAAGCTCTTTGAAGGTAGGTGCTATTTTCAATTTTCCTTTGTGTCCCCAGAATTTAACTTGATGCCTGACACCCGATGAATCCTTAATAAATGCTTTGTGATGGATAAATTTGTTTCAAACTTTTTTTTTTTTGCATTTAGGGAATTCTCCTTTCTGGAAGACCCTTATATATCCCTGGTCATTATCCCTAGTTCTGCTTGCTTCTTCTCTCATGTCTCCCAACACATGGGAGTGAGGAGGAGGAGTGGAAATGTCCTTGTTCCACCCTGTGACCTGTGAATCTTTTTGCTGCCGCCATCACTCAGTCAATTTGCCTCCTTTGAGATTCACTTTATCACCTCTACCATCCGATCCAGTCCTTGTTGCTGTGGTCTTGCCGCTGTTTCACTTACCCTCCTTTTTCAAGGAATTTAGTCCCTGGCTCACCCAACACCCCTTTCCCTTGCCTTCTTTCATACTTGGGAACTTCACGGATTTTGATTTCTATTCAAACAATCTGGACAGTTCATCCAAGTCCCAAACTTTCATAACTATTAACTTCATTCAGTACCTCCATACCTTATGATCAGCATCTTTTATAACTGTGCCACATCTATAATTTTAAACTCCTGAAATTCCCCTCTCTGAACATAATCTCCTATCTTATCTCTTCCTCTCCGTCGATACTTCTAAATATTCTTGCCCTCACTCCAGCTTCCATTCTCTCCATCTCTCCCTGTTTTTATCTTTTCTTTTCTTTTTTTGCTTTTTTGGAGGAAGAAAGATAGGGCAATTGAGGTTAAGTGACTTGCCCAAGGTCACATGGCTAGTTTGTGTTGAGTGTTTGAGGGCGGATTTGAACTTGGGTTCTCCTGACTCCAGGGCTGGTGCTTTATTTACTGCACCACCTAGCTGCCCCTTATCTTCTTAATTGAGACTGTAAGGTCTACAATGGGTCACCTTTTCTCCCCATCTGAAATCCCTTCTATATTTTTACCCAACTCTTTATTCCTAAGAGTGAGCAAGACGTGACTTTTTTCTTTCCTAAGGTTCTCTACCTGTCCACTTCACCCCCCATTAATTTCTTCTAAGAACTTCCCCCGTTAAACATTCCTGATTTCTCTCTCATCTTTAGCATCTTCTAACCTCTTTTATTACTGCCCACAAATATACTCATTTCTACTGAATCTTTAAAAAAAACCCTTCATATGACACTTCCATATCATCCTACTTTTTCCTCTCCCTCCCAGACTCCTAGAAAGAAATTTCTATGTGTACCTCTCCTTTATGGTTCTGACTCCAGCACTTGACTGAAAGTAATCAATGGTAACCAAAGTAATCAATGTTCTCTTAACAGCCAAATTCTTTTGCTACAACTGACCATGCTTCTCATTTGAACCTGCTTGTATCACTGCTCGCCTGGAGCAGATGGAAAAGAAAGTTAGCATTGGAACGTAGAGAGCCTTGAGTGATATAGTATTTGTGCCCTACCTTAGACCTCAGCATCACTCAGAATTGTGTCCTATCTAAAACCTTGAACTCTGAGCTTTAACTCTGTAATTATCTACAACACATCCTTCCATTTCCTTCTTCCTTAATTCTTATCAAATGCCCTCATTGTGTCCTTTGAACCATTAATTCTTCCTTATCTTCCTATTTGCTCCTTCACCCAGGGGCCATCTCCTGTCATCTGGATCTATATCTTGCCACTGGACCTAAATAGTTCCAGAGGAGAAAGTGAGGCTGGTGACTTTGCATAGCCTTGCCTCACTTAAATCCAATTTATTTGCAAGTCATGGCATCACCTTCCTGATGTCATGGTCCTCTTCTAGAATGAAGGACAAAGACCAACAACAAGCTCCCTCACCCCCGTTTAGTTTTCACTTGTCTCCATATACACCCTGGAATAGATGGTCAGTTATTTCAATGATTCTTTAAAGGCCATCCTAGGTTTCCTCAGTCTCTTTATATCCTGCTCTTGTTTATCAGCCTTGGTCATCCCCATCCTGCCCTTGCCAGTCACACTCTTCTTCTGTCCCTTAGACCTTCTCTGTAATCTCACCATTACTACTCCTTCCCTCCTGTCTCAGAGAAAGAGATGTTCTTTCCACTTGCCCCTCTGTCCTCTTGAAAACTTTGTTTTCTCAGTCATCTCTCTCTCTCGTGCATCTTCACTTTTTTCTTCCCATTTTGACTGGCTCTTTCCCTTTGCCTACAGTGTTTTAATGTCTCTATCCCTTTAGTCCCCCATTATAAATCTCTCATTTTAATTTCTGAACTTCTTGAAGAAAAATAGGTTTTATTCTCTGAAGTTTACCTTTCCCCATTCCACTTCCTCCTCCACAATAAGAGGATTTATTTAGTTAAAAGTTTTATTGATGTCTTTTGTTTTCTTTTTTTTTTTTTTTAAGGTCAGAAAAAGTCTTTATTCTTTCTCATGAGAAAGGACCCTGGTCGCAGGGAGAGAGCAACAGGTAGCCAGCCCATGGTTATAAAATCTTCCATTGCAGAAACCCAACCCTCCCAACTGGCCTTCACTCTTATTGGTAGGGGGGCTGTCTCACAACATAAGCACTGGAATCTCTCTGGGGATGTCTTTTGTTTTCACACCTTAGTTTTTTTCCTACTTTACCACCCTGCCCCCACTGAATCCTTTCTTCTAGCCAAGAAAAATGATGAGGAAAAACCGACTGACAGCAGTCAATTATGATTAGATAAACCTGTGCTTCTCAGCCTCTCTAAAATGTGCCCCAGGACCAAGATTGGTCTTTCTAATTAACCAGCGTTCCCTTCAGCTTTATTTTCATTTACATTATTGTAGTCACTATATAGTATCCTCTTTCTTCTGCTTATTTCATAACATCAGAGATCTGGCTCCTGAAGTGACTCAGAGACTGAGTCTAACTGCCTCATTTTAAGGAAAATAAGGCACAGGGAGACTATGATTTGCCCTGGATCTCTTGGGTAATAAATATTAGAGCTGGAATGTGAAGCTAGATCCTCATGGCTCCCATCGATTCATACAAATATTCATGTGTATTTCTGAATTCCTCAAATGTGTTATTTCTTATGGCGTACTAGTATGCCATTATATTAATATAAAACAATTTATTCTGTCATTTTCTATTTTGGGCATGTACTTTATTTCTTCTAGTTTTTTTTTTTTGCTACCACAAGAAAGTGTTGCTAATTTTCTTATCTATGGGAACTTTGTGCTTTGAGTCTAGTATATACTTTAGAGTATATGGCTTGTAGTGAGGTTGCTGGACCAAAGGGTTTTGGCATACTTTAGGGAAATTTCTCAAATAATTATTTCTCAGAATAACTGGGCCAATTCACCATTTCACCAGCATTGTATAGGGTGCTTCCCACAGGCTGGCTAACATTGGCCAAACGTTTCCATCTATTATCATCTTTGCCGCGGTGAGGGACGTGAGATTCAACCTTAGAGCTGTTTTTAATTTGTATTAGTTTTATGAATTGTACTATTCATCTGACCCTTAAATTTAGAGTTTAGAGAAATCATCTAGTCTAGGGATTCTTAACCTTTTTTCTGCCATGGACCTTTTTGACAGTCTGGTGAATTTTTCAATGAATTAAACAAAACAAACAGGATTATAAATGAAACCAACTATATTGAAATATAGTTACCAAAATGTATATTAAAGAAGTTCATGGCTCCCAGGTTAACACTAGAAGGACCAGGTATGTCAGTTGACTCAAAAGTAAATTTTTTTGGAATCTCGAAACAGAATACACTTAAGTAGTTCTACTTCATGTTTTCCATGGCTTTGTTATCAACATTCTTTACATTCTAAAGACTTCTTAAATAAGAAAAGAAGTAAAACATAGTTTTACCTATAAAATCTAGATTTGTCAAATATGCTTAAGGCTTGCAATGAGATTTACGTTTTTTTTCATTTGATCTCACGTTCCATGGTGGGATGTAAGGTGTGTAGATATTATTTCTCTTGGAAAATCAGCTTTTGGACCTAACAATTTTTTCACATATTTTATTTTTTTCTAATTACATGTAAAAGTTTTTTTAAACAGTTATTAAACATTTTTTTCATATTTTTTTTTGAGGCAGTTGGGTTTAAGCGATTTATCCAGGTTCATACAGCTAGTAAGTGTCTGAGGTTGGGTTTGAACTCAGATCCTCCTGACTCCAAAGCTAGTACTCTATATTCACTGTACCACCTAGCTGCTCCGTTTAAAAAATGTTTTAAGTTCCAAAGTTTTGCTCTCCCTTCCTTCCCCCACCTTAGATAAGCAATTTGATGTAAGATATACAAACGCAGTCATACAAAAATATGTTTCCATATTATTCATGTTATAAAGGAAAATTGATCAAAAAACCCCCAAGAAAAGTAAATGGAAAAAAGTATGCTTTAATCTTCATTCAAACTACACCAGTTCTTTTTCTGGAGATGCATAGAATTTTTCATCATGAGTTCTTCAGAAATGTCTTAAATTATTTATTGCTGAGAGTAGCTAAGTCATTCATAGTTGATCATCATACAGTGTTGCTGTTACTATGCACAATGTTCTCCTGATTCTGCTCACTTCACGTTGCATCAGTTCATGTAAGTCTTCCCAGGTTTTTCCCAAAATCATCCTGCTTATCATTTCTTACCCCACAATAATATTCCATCACAGTCGTACCCACAACTTGTTGAACCATTCCTCAACTGATGGGCTTCCTCTCAACTTGCAACTCTTTGCCAAGGGCTTTCAACTCTTTGGACTTTTAAGAGCTGCTGTGACAAACTAAAAACAGAACTTTCTGGATTGCTAGATCTACACATAATCTCTTCTGTGGATTAATGTTGTATTACTTTGACATATTTATAGTATCTTGGTATGACACAATGAAAATATTTCCACAGATCTTCACCACCTTAAAAAAATTGATACAGATGGAGAAACTGAAGCTGAGGGAGGTCAAGTGACTTTCCCAGGGTCACAGCCTCCCAGCTAGTAAGTGTCTGAGGCCAGATTCAAACCTAAATCTTCCTCCCTTCAAGTCATTGCACCACTTAGCTAATCTTGACTGAGACTTCCTATGTGACTTTGTGAAAATAATTTACCCTCTCTGAGCCCCAATTTCCTTAGTAGTAAAACAAAAAGATTGGATTAGATCAGGGGTCCTTGAAGCACTCTATATGCTAGTTTTATTCTCCTTATTGAATGTAAATGATTTCTGATTTCAAATCCAGTGTTCTTTCCACTATGCAATCAAAGTGTGTGTGTATGTATGTGTGTGTCTTTGTATCTAGAATGAATACAAAAGTGGAATGGGCTGTCTAGATAGGTGTTGGGTTCCCCTGGCATGGAGGGAGGTTTTTAAACTGAGGCTGGATGACTGTTAGGCATGTTGTTGTGAGGATTTCTTTTGAGTATGGGTTAGATCAGGTGGCTGCTGAGATCCCCTTTCAGCTCTTAAAATTCCATGATTCTGTGGATCATGATTCCCAGAAGGACACTGATCCAACTTTGTCCTGTGCCACTAAGTGCTCTGACCCCTGACCAAAGCACATAAATTGAGGACCAAACACCTAACAGCTGTGTGGAGGGAATCCAATTAGTCTAGGGTATGAGCAATACTGCCCTGAGACTTGGTTCATTTGCATTGGCAATAACCCAAGGAATTTGGAGTGGCGCCACTGGGATAGAAAATAGATTTGTAATTGCACCAACACAGGTAACTCTTAGATCAGTGGTTCTCAACCTTCCTAATGCCACGACCCTTTAATACTCGTATGTGGGCGTATCTGCATGTGGGCGGACCCGTCTGGAGACGGATAGAGGAGCAGTGTCTCGGTTCCTAAGACCATCGGAAAACACATGTTTCCGATGGTCTTAGGTGACCCTTGTGAAAGGGTCGTTTGACCCCCAAGTTGAGAACTGCTATCTTAGATTGAGAAATTCCCTTTACCTATGTAGAACAGTGCCTTCTCAGAAACTTCCTGTCGATTTCTTCCCAGTTCCTCAGGTTCAATCTAGGTGTCATTTTCTACTCACTTATTCCCTGTTCCCCCCACCCCCACCTCCCTGCAATCTGTGGTCAGGGCTGTTAATTTCACCTTTTCAACATCTCTCTAATACACCCCGTTTTCTCTTTGGTTTCTGCCGCCACTCTAGTGCAGGCCATTGTCACCTCACTCCTGGACTATTGCAATAGCCTGTTGGCAGGTCTGCCTGCCTCAAGTCTCTGCCAGCTCCAATCCATCCTCTGTTCAGCTGTCAAAGAGATTAACCCAAGGTACAGATCCTACCATGTCACCCCTCTTGAATTCTGTGTCTCCCTCTTGGATCAAATACAAAGTACTCTGTCTGGCATTCAAAGCCCTTCATAACCTAGTACCCTACTCCCTCTTTTCTTCCCCCAACATTTCTATGTTTTACTCTCAGACAAGTATTCTTTGATCCAGTGACACTGGCCTCCTGTTTTAGGAACAAGACATTCCAGCTCTTGGTGTGGGGCATTTTTTTCTGACTGTTCCCCATGCCTGGAATGTTTTCCCTCCTCATCCCCTCCTCCTGGCTTTTGCTGAGTTTCACCTAAAATCCTACCTCCTGCAGAAAGCCTTTCCTGGTACCTCTTAATTCCAGTGCCTTCCCATTGTTAATTCTTCCCTATTTATCTTGAATATAACTTGTTTGTACGCATTTGTTTACCATCTCCCTCATTAGATTGTCAGCTTCTTGAGGGCAGAGACTGTCTTTTACCTTCCTTTGTGTCCCCAGTGCTTAGCACCATGCCTGACACATAGTAGGCATTTAATAAATGCTTGTTGACAGACCAAAGCAGTCTAGAGAGTTGCCTAGAGCACGGAGAGGATAGATGTTTTGCTCGGATGTTGGAGGGGTTTCCTGGTTCCAAGGCCAATTCTCTGTCCATTATCCAAAATGCCACTGAATCACCCCAATAATAACCAGGGAAGTATTCAGTAAAGGTGCACTCTTTGATGCGTGTCCTTCATTCGGGTTGGGCCCTAGTGGCTGCTGCCCCCATGTGTCAAGGTGTTGCTGATCCCCAATTTAGTGAGTTATGTCTTTACTGAAGTCATTGTAAGCTTATAATGCAGTCAGCATAAACTTCATTGAGCTATGGCATGAGGTCACATTGTACATTTCCTAAATTAACTTTGTTTTGAGGGTAAGGAGAAATAGGAGAGGGAATGACCAATGCATTTTATTTCAAACTGACATCACGTCTGGCACATAGCAGGTGCGAATTGAGTTAAATCATTTGTTGTCCGCTATCGCTATAGGTCTTTTTCATGCTTATATTTTATGAAGTTGAATAAGTCACTGCAGTAGAATAGTTAAATGGTCTGTATTAAGGAAACCTTGCAAAAGAAACAGTTATATACGTAACAAGAGTGGTAGTTACTTTTACCTATTTTTAAAATGCTATTAGTGGGTTGTTGAGTTCTATCTAATTTGTTTTCAGTAAATCTGTTTGTTGTACTATTACTCATAATTCCGTTATTCCTTAGACCAGTGGTTCTCAACCTGTGGGTTATGTTCAATTTGTAACGATGAAAATACATCCTGCATATCAGATATTTACATTACAATTCATAACAGTAGCAGAATTACAGTTATGAAGTAGCAACGAAAATAATTTTATGGTTGGGGGTCACCACAACATGAGGAACTGTATTAAAGGGTCATGGCATTAGGAAGGTTGAGAACCACTGCCTTAGACTGTTTATGAACTTGCACTTGTTGGTGAAGCTGTTGGGGAAGGAAGTGGGAGATCTTTCTGTCCAGATGCTAAGATAGGGATCTGGAGGAAAGGGTCAAAATTCAGAGCTAAGAATGCAAAACCGGAAAATCGAGACTTTATGGTCACTGGTCGGTTAGGCTTGACTCTGCTACTCACTACTCTGGGACCTCAGGACAGTCCCTTTTACTTTCTGAGCCCGTTTCCTCCTTTTGAAAAGGAAGTTGGATTAGATGACATCTCAGGTCTGTTTCAGCTCTAAAATCCCCTTCTTTCCCATGAAAGTAAGCTCCTTGTGGCTAGGAATGATTTTGTTACATTTTTAGCTTTACTTCCTCAGAGCCTAGCACACACTTAATAGTAACAGTTAGTTTTGCTCTTTCAGATTTGCAAAGCCTTTACAAATATGATCTCTTTTGATCCTAAGGACTATCCTGGGAGGTAGATGCTAAAATGATTCCATTGCAGAGATGAAGAAACGAGCAGGTAGAGGTTAAGTGACTTACCCAGGTCACGAAGCTTAGTAAATATCTGAGAGTGGGTTTGACCTCGGGTCCTCCCGACTGCACAAGTTGGAAAGAGCTGAACCTGCAAACACTTATTAAAAATACATGGATATGTCCCCAGTCATTTTTGTTTTGTCACTCTTAAGCTCATTGAGACAGGTTTTGTTTCTGATCCTGAGTGTGATGATAGCTTTAAAAATGACTTTGTACAAACAACTTTGTCCAGTTAAGATGGTGATCAGGAGGAAATAAATGGGAGGATAACTTGGATTTGCCTAGCAAGGTGCTGGAATGGGGGAAAAAACCCAAATTAAAATTCTGAAGTTGATCTCTGTGAACTTGTGTTCAAATCCTGGTTCTGATACTTTATGATTTGTATAATCTTGGGAAGGTTACTTTTTCTCCCTTGGCCTCAGTTTTCTCATCTGTAAAACGAAGAGATTATATATTGAATAAATTCTAAGAGCGCCTCCAGCCCTAACTCACTGATCCTAGGATCTCCTCTGATGGAGAAGAGATGAGAATGGAGTTTCTAATATAGATATCTGCTGTGCTTTGCTGTGCCTCTGCACCCCCCGCCCCACTTTCAATTTCTGCCACATTTGGATCCATAAAAGGAGTATTAAAACAGCGTGCAATAAGGCTGTGAATGTGCTGGGTCCAGAGGAGTTGGAAAATGGGGGCTGGAATACCATCACTGCCACTTAATTACTGAGCTTCTCTGGGCCTCAGTTTTTCCATCTGTGAAATGTAGGTAATTGCACAGCTTACCTCAGAGGATGTGCTTCCTCTTCTCTTCTCCCTCTCCACGGCCCCCTTTGTCCCTCCTCCTCCTTCACCCTGGTTCCCTACCTCTTCCCCATTATAAAACTCCTGAATGCAGGGACTGTGTCGTATTTGTATTCCTTGGCTCCTCCTCATTCTACCTCTAACAGGGGTCTATATCAAACTCTGTAGGTGCTTAATAAATGAAGGAATTTCTTTTACAATAGCCTTTAATTCAAACTTTCTGAGAATCCAGGCCAGGCTTCCTTACAAAGGAATCCCAGTTAATGGAAATTCACCTAAAGTCAGTTTTCTTTCAAATACAAGGGGCTGAATCTACAGCTTCCAAAGTCGTTCACAACGTGCCACATCAAAACAAGTCCTATCATGGCATTTCACAGGGGCAGTTGAGCATAAGTGAATGGATGTGAGTGCTTATCTCACCTGACCACCCAGCTGGAGCCGATTGCAAAAGGTCACTGGGAGTGTTTGGCTCCCAGGCTGGTGCTAGATCATTTCTCCTGCACTGAGAGGCACCTTTGTGGGAAATGATTGCCCCCTTTCTTTATAAAGTGACAAATGTGATGATTCTCTTTGCTAATCCATCAGGAAAGCAACGGGTATTTTTGAAAGTCTTCTGTCTGCCTCAGGGTGCTTTGGGGAGGCAGTGGATGTATCTGAGCTGGTGCTTGCCCCTACAGAGGCCATTACCCTACAGTCTCCATGGGAGTTAGACTGAAATTACAAGCAACAAATGCCAAACTCTGGTTCTAGTCCTGAAAGCTTCAGATCTTCCTGTAGATCTAATTGTGTTCTCTTTTGCATTATGGTTGTGTGTGTGTAGGTGTCTTATCTTCCTTAATAATAAATAATTCACATTTATATAGTGCTTTAATGTTTGCAGAGCACTTTCACAAGCATTATCTAATTTGATCCTTACAACAACTCTATAAAGTAGGTATTATTGTCACTTCCCTTTTATAGATGAGAAAATTGAGGCTTAGAGAGGTTTAATTGACTTGCCTAGGCTCATACAGCTGATACATATCTGAGAGTGGATTTTGAACCCAGGTTTTCTGACAAAGTCTACCCCGCCATCGACCATTACTAGACCATTTGCTTACTCAACAAATTTCTTCTAAAATATTCATTCTGGTCACAGAAATGTACCTACTGCTCACTTAGGCCTTAGGGCCTGTCAGCCTACATTTCTGTCTCCTTCAGTATCTTGATTCAACGGTGATTTCTGATCTGTCATGCATTTTTAATCTCTCCATCACCAATGGATCCTTGAATCCACAGTCAACAAGTATTTCTTAAACACCTAACAGGTATATTTGCCTATGAAGAGGTAGCCATACCTACTTAAAGAAACAAAGCCAAACCTCCCTTTACCCTTCAACCGTGGCCAACCATTATCCCCTCTAATAATAATAATAAAAAATCACAATTAATAAACAGTATTAAATAGTGATAATGATAACTAGCACTAACAGATGTTTACTGTGTGCCAGGCTCAGGGCTAAACCCTCTATACAAATATTATTTCCTTTGATTCTCGTAACAGCCCTGGAGGGGAGGTGCTTCCTATTAATTATTATTATTTTACCTATTTTAGAGTCAGGAAAACTAAGGCAGGCAGTGATCAAATGACTTTTTCAGGGGTCACAAAGCTAGTAGGTGTTTGAAGTCAAATGTGAACTTGGGTCTTCCTGCCTCCAGGCCCAGGCTCTATATATTATGTCACCTTGGAACCTCCCTGTCTTTCCCTTCACTGTTTACTTAACTTCTCTAAAATAAATAATCTTACTCATTCAAAACTTGGTCTTAACCTATTCACTATCATTTGTCCTCAACTCCTTTCAATCACATTTCTGCTTAAACATTTTTTCCTTTCACCAGTGGCATCAGGATCGCCAAATCCATTGGTCTTGACCTCTGTGGCTCTTTGACACTGGTGACCATCCCTCCCAGTGGCTTCAGAGACACCCCTCCTACCTGCCTCAGTACATCTCCACCTGATATCTAACTGGTACCTCAAACTCGACATGTTCACAACCCGAGTTCATTATCTTTCCTTGTAGACTTCTCTTTTGGATGGCATTTCTGTCCATAGTACTGCTGTTCATGCAAATCACAGGCATCTGCCTAAGGAAGGGCAGGCAGGCTGGCCCAGGCCAAAGCTCCTGGACTGATGGGCACAGGGGTCAGGCCTGTGAGTGACTGTCACACTTCCAGCCTGGGTGAGATAGAGGAGGCTTGGTTTCAAAATAAAATAGGATAAAATAAATTTTCTAGAAAGTAAAGACAGAATGTGAGGGTGATCTTGTGAGACCATGATTAGAAAACTAGATTAGATTAGATTTAGAAACAGAGTATGGAAATGTGTCAGTATTTCTAAGCTCAGATTTTCACTTAGAAGAAAATGAGCAAAATTAGTACAATCAAATTTTATGACACCACAGTTCCAGTCAAATTCCCATTATCAGTCTGTCAGGATGCATTTCCAAGCTCCAGACTATTGATTGGGCTTTTATAGTATCTAAAATGAGAAGTATTTATAGCTCTTTATCCAATAGAGCAGTGGTTCTCAACCTTCCTAATGCCGTGACCCTTTAATACAGTTCCTCATGTTGTGGTGACCCCCAACCATAAAATTATTTTTGTTGCTACTTAATAACTGTAATTTTGCTACTGTTATGAATCTATTTGATATGCAGATGTATTTTCATTGTTACGAATTGAACATAACCCACAGGTTGAGAACCGCTGCAATAGAAACAAGGCACACAATGTCAAATTAGGTAGATCATGTTGGTGAACTGTAGGAATTCTTCAGTTTGGTAACCATGTATTAGCCTTAGCACATGGCCTAGTGCACTTGATGGTATTTACTGTCTAATTAGACCTATGACACAGTTCTTTTGTGGAGATAAATGGGGTATAGTTTCTCTTTTTTTTTTCCTGTTCTTTTGATATAATTCTTTTTGGATGCTTTCGTGTTTTTTTAACGATAAAAATAACCTGAAAATTATAGCAATTCCAAGTCTTAGGAGTCATTAATATTTTCTTATCTCTTCTGTTAAGTCTGGGAGCAGGAAATCAGATTACTTATTTCTACAGCAGAATTTTAGTGCTCATTGAATTTGTCATTATTTTACTTCTTAGTTAGAAAATTTCTTTGGACCGGCTTTGGTAGCCCATCCATACCTATAATTCCTGATACTGGGGGTGGTGGAGGCTGGTGGATCGTTTAGGTTCAGGAGTTCTAAGCTGCAGTGGGCTAAGGCCAATGGGATGTTCACACTAAGTCTGGCACCAATATGGTGAACCCCTGTAAGCTGGGGTGCCATGGGGCTACCCAAAGAGGTATGAACTGGATCAAGTTAGAAAAAGAGCAAGTAAAAGCTCCGTCAGTCAGCTGTGGGATCAAGTCAACAAATGGTCACTGCACTTCTAGCCTGGGTGAGATAAGACCCAGTCTCAAAAAAAACCAAACCTGTCAGATATATTCATTCTTCTATCCATCCACTCATCCAAAAACATTTCAGAATTGAGCTTTTCAGAGTTGGAAGTTTAGAGATAATATAACTATGTACCTGAACAAGATTTTCTTCTGCCATACATGACAAACGGGCTTTATTTGAAGACCTCCAAAGATAAGGAACCCATTCCTCCAGAGGCATTTCATTTTGGATAGCTCTAAATGGTAGGATGATTTTCTTCCAGTAAGCCTAACCTTACCCACTTTGTGACTTTCACTCATTGCTCTGGGCTTTGCCCTCTGGAACTAAATGGAACAAGCCTAATCCCTCTTCAGCATGACAACCCTTCAAATGCTTAAAGACTTCTAACCTGGGACTTTGCAAAGTTTCTCTTCTCCAGGCTAAAAAATCCCCATTTTGTTCAGACAGTCCTAATATGGCATTAACCCAAACTTTTTAGGATCCTGGTTTTCTTCCTCTGAACATTCTCCATTTTATTACTGCAGGGACCTTCCTAAAGGGTGGCATCCAGACTGAACACAGTGCTCCACACTCAGACCTGGGCGCAGTGCCAACAGCAGGATGCTCAACTCCGTCAAGTCAGCCAAAGTTCACATTGACTTTCTTGGCTGCCATATCATACTTTTGAGACTTGAGTTGAGCTTGTAGTCTCTAACCCTGAAGATCTTTTTTTTTCAGATGAACAAACCTCCATCATCTTATACTTGTAAAGAACTGAGAGGTTACATTCATCCCTATTAATTTCAGCCTAATAGATTTGGCCCAAGTGTACTAGCCAGTCAAGATCTATTGGCATCCTGCCTCTGATTTCTGTGTTTCCTCTACCCTGGTGCCCTCTGTAAATGTGATAAGCTTTCCTTCTACCTTTATCAAATTTGCATTCATTATAAGGCGCAGTTCTAAGAGCTGAAGGTCTATGAAGACAAATAAGATATCTCTGAACTTGGGGAATTTCCAGCTTTATAAAACATGTACACAAATCAACATACTACAGTGTACAGTGTGATAAATGTATGAATGGCACAGAGTGCTGAGACCTTCCTAAGAAGGAAAGTCGTGCTGGCTCAGTGATAGTGAATATATCAGTTAAAGATTTACCCCAGTACACATTTATCAGTTTCTTTCGTTTTATGACTCCACAAGCAATAACTGATAGTTGATATCTCCAGTCTATCTCGTTTGTCTGGCAAAGGTACATGAATTGTTCTGCATTTCACCACTCCTTCCCACCACCCTTTATGGAGTTTTGAGAGTTTTTGGATCTCTCCTTGCCCTGGTTTTCATAAATATGCAGCTATTATACAATTAAATGAGGTTTCATGAGATAGTGTGTCTGATATTTTTGTGTTTTTTTTCAATGGTTCTGGGAGTCCAGAGGGATTGGAGGGATCTGCAGCTTGGGATGTTGATATATTGGTGGGGAGCTCCTCACTGCTCCATCATCACTACTGTTGGTGGGAACAACCTGGGTTTCTAGGAACTCAGTGAAGTTCTTCATGAGAATTGGGGAGAGGGTCTGAGACCTTGCCTGTATTACTTTGGAAAAATGGACTTACTGAGGAACCTGCAGAATTAAGCTTCCTCAGGGGCAGGAAATACTTTTGTCTTTGTCTCCCCTGAGCTTCTCACAGTCTGATTGAGATGCAATTGAGCTTCCACTGTTAATAATAAAAATGATGGCATCAATAACGGGAGACTGCTTGGTGTTGTGTCATTCTGGCAGAGGGCTAGACTGGGACTCAGCTTGAATTCCTTGCCTCTGACACCTACAAGGTGCATGATGGTAGGCAAAGGCGTCAACCTCGCTGAGGCTCAGGCAAGGAAGACCTTACTGCTACAGTACACAAATGAGTGGCTGCTCAGCACTAGCAGAGCTACTTTCCACATAGGGAGTTCCCCTCCCTAATGGGATTGAAGCTTCTGATCCCTTCCTCTCCTTAAGCAATAGAGGGGACTGGCCAGTCTTGCTGATCTGTATTTTGGACCCAGATGGCCCCAGAGAAGAAAGTGAGGTTGGTGACTTTGCATAACCCTGCCCAGTTAACTCCAATTCACTTGCAAGTCATGACTTCCCCTTCCTGATGAGAATGAAGGACAAACAAGTCAGAGTGATGATAGTACCTGTTTGCTTAGTGAGTAGTAAATGCCCTATGGGCTAGAGGGCTAATTTTAGCTCACTACAAATGTACCACTTCTGCTGTGGGCCCCAGAAGGCACTCACAGATAAGCATTGTGTTTCTCTAGCTCTTGCATCTTTAAGATCTTTACCCTTTTCTTGAAAATGCTTTTCCGATGTATGCTTTCAAAGACTATCTGCATTCCTTTCCATTTGGTTTGATTCAGACTCATGGGAGCATTGGACTGTTTGAACCTCAGGATTCAAAATCTTTGACAATGGAACGCTGGTTAGCATTCTATGATGCCAACTTCAGAAACTATAAGTTTGATGGGGGATACTTGGCCAGTGAAGCCATGGCTGGAAAAATTAAGTCTAAACTTAGTACTTTGGCTTGAGCTTAAGGTTACTGAGGGAACATTAGACATCACTCAGCACTAGAAACAGCATTCCCTAAAATTCTCTGTCATTTCTTTTTTTCTCTTGCAGAAAATTTTCAGCGCTGGAGATACCAACCGTGATGGGCGACTGGACTTTGAAGAGTTTATGAAGTACCTTAAGGATCATGAGAAAAAGATGAAGTTGGCATTTAAGAGTCTGGACAAAAATAATGACGGTGTGCTTCATTTTTCCATTTACTCTTTGGTCTATGAATGGAAGCTGTGGCGGACAATGTCTGTTACAAAAATCTTTATAGTTTCTTCCTGTCCCTGAAAGATTAGGAAAGGGGAACAGTAGCAAAAATGCACAGGTTGTGGAGCTAGAGGATCTGGGTTCCAGTTCTGTGTCAGACACTACCAGTGTCAGTGTAAGCAGGTCATTTCATGTTTCTGGACCCCAGTTTCCTCATCTGTAGAGGGAAGAGATTAGACGGGCGACTTCTGATATCCCCGACATGTATCCATGATCCACTTGGCTCCTTTTATCATGCTAAATGTATGTGCAGTGGTGCCTCTGATTCACAAGAGCAGTTTCTGGTTGATTCTGTTGCTTGTATTCCTGTAGCTATTGCTTTATCAGCAGCAATATATTTCTTAGAAGTTTTGTTTTGATTTGGCCACCCAACTGAAGCTGACAGTTTAAGTGACTTGCCCAGGGTCACACATCTGGTAAGTACCCAAGGGAGGATGAAAACCCAGTTTTTCTGACTCTAGATCCAGCATTCTATCCCACTATGCTACATTGCCTCAAAATTTCATTTTGAGGTAGGCTCAGTACCTGCCTTACCAAGTTTGTTGTTGCTTAGTCATTTGGGTATACCTAATTCTTTGTGACCCCCATGCACCATTCTGTCCATAGGGTTTTCTTGGCAAAGATAGTGTAGTGTTTTGAAATTTCCTTCTTCAGTGGATTAAGTTAAGTGACTCATCCAGGGTCACAAGTAAGTGTGTAGGGTCAAAATTGTACTCAGGTCTTTCTGATTCCCACTAAGTTAGTACAGGACAAAATTTTTTAAAAAATTATTTTATTTTTAATCTGTGGAATAAAACAAACATTTCCCTAAAAGTAGTATAATAAAAAGGTGGTTGTGAATCTACTATATACAATTTCCTATTCCTTTTAAATATACAACAGCGTTATTATGTAAATTTCTTTTTTTGATTCCCTCACTAGAGATGGCCACCATTAGACACAAATGAGTATATATGTGTAAAATTATTCTATACGTATGTCTATTGATCAGTACTTTCTCTGGACAAAATTTTAATTGGAGGATGAACAACAACAACAGTTTGCAAGGTACTGTCCAAGGTCAGGGGAGAGATACAAAGACAGATTAAATTCTGGTAGGGGGAGATATGACATGTACACAAATAAATATTTTTGGGGCATCTAGGTGGCACAGTGAATAGAGCACCAGCCCTGGAGTCAGGAGGACTTGAGTTCAAATCCAGCCTCAGACACTTAACACAAAAACTAGCTGTGTGACCTTGGGCAAGTCACTTTACCCCAATTGCACTCCAAAAAGCAAAAAATAAAAATAAATATTGTTACGCAATAGAGGCTTCTAGGTGGTGTTGTTGAGTCCTGGACTTGGAATCAGGGACACTGGAGTTGGAATCCTGCCCCAGGTGCTACCAGGTGTGACACTAGCAAAGTCACTTAACCTTTCTCAGGTGGATAATATAGCGCATCTATCTCTGAGGATTAAATGAGATAATATATGTAAGATGCTTTGCAAACCTTAAAGCATGAGAGAGATATCAGCTGCTCTTAAATTAGAATCTAGGGATAGAAGGGCAATTTAACATGCTTCAAAATTAGATGAAGAATTAACATCACCACCAAGTTGTGGAATCAGGAATTCACGGAGGAGGTGGCATTATAATGTCAGCAGATAACGATAGGAACATGGCATCTAGCTGTAGACGATAATGTGAATGAAGGTGCAGGGATGGCAAAGTGTGAGATAGGTATATTTGAGGAATGATGAGTAATCCAAATGGGTTGGAATGCATAAGGAATAATGTAAGCTAAAGCTATAAAGTTAGGATGGACTCATAGAATGGAAAGCTTGGAATTCCAGTCTAGTGAATATCTGTTGAGAAAATATTGAAGAAGATAATTATTTAGTATCCTCCACATTATGTCTACCACAATGCCAGCTAGGTACGTGTGTGATAAACACTAGTCGTGTACTAGTAAATATCACCAATAAATACTTGTTTAATTGAATTGGATATCAGTTGACTTGCTGGGGGATATGGCTACGAATAGAGGCATCGCCACTGTCTATTTTTTTCTAACAGTGTTTAGTTAGGGACCTTATCTTTCTTATGTTTTTTTTTTGTATATAGGACTTATTATTGAACTGATGGTTTTCTAGAATACTGTGATGTTTCACAATTTTTTTTGCTTCTATGTGTTTTAATTAGTGAATATTTCTTTTTTTCAAGGAAAAATTGATGCTTCAGAAGTTGTCCAGTCTCTGAAGATCCTAGGCATACATATTTCTGAACGACAGGCAGAGAGGATTCTTCAAAGGTTAGCCCTTATTCTTCATTATGATGTAATCTTAGTTTCTAGTTTACTCTCACGTTCCAGAGGCCAAAAACTGCAAATGTGGACTTTTAAAAATGAATCCTTGCGGGGTGGAGCCAAGATGGTGGCATAGCAGCAGCAACATATCGCAGCTCTCACATAGCCACCCCAAAATGCCCATAAAATAGGACTCTAAACCAATCCTACAACTCCAAAACGCACACAAGGATACTTCCCACTAAAGTCAGCTTGGCTACAAGGAATCATATCAACACTGCGAACCGAAGCCAGCCTGGCCTGAAGCCACAGCTGCACCCTGGGGGCGGCGGAAGAGCCTTTCAGGTGAGAGGAGGTTTAGCACCAGCTGCGAGTGGGGATTGCGGAAGGGGGAAATAAGCAGTCCGGCCGAAAGGTCTCCAGAGCAGAAAAGCGAAAGGCAGAGGTTTTGCACCCGCCTCTGTGTTGTAGCTTCCCACCCGTGGCCTGCAGAAAGCAGGGGGACTGAGCGATTGTTTTCAGGCCAGGGCTCTCGCATTGAGCGGCCTGGATCTGGATCGTC
>CM053586.1:49859824-49888658 GCA_028646515.1 Pseudochirops corinnae
TTTGGGGTGGGGGGGGGAAAGAGGGGGAGAAAATATGTAACTCAAAATCTTGTGGAAATGAATGATGCAAACTATAATAAAATTAAAAAAAAAAATGAATCCTTGCACCAACTGTTCCTCTGTCTGTACCTCTCTTCTCTTTCTTTTTCTGTCTTCCTTTGGCTAAGTAAGTTTTTATCAGGACATCACAGACCTAGAGCTGCAAGGGGCCTCAGAGGCTATCTCGTCCACCCCGTAATTTTAGAAATGAGGAAACTGATGCCTAAAGAAGTGACTTGCCTAAGGTCACCAAGGTAGTAAGAGTCAGAGGCAGGATTTCAACCCAGGTTTTCTGACTTCAGTTTCAGTGTTCTTTCTACTATACTAAATCACCGTCCTTTTTGATGCCAGGTATTTTAATTTGTCTCTGTCTTTCTGTCTGTTGAGTAATCAGTTTCTTAAAGGTGGTATCATTGTCTTTTGCTCCTTTTTATACTCTCACTTCGTTGACTCTCCCAGTTTATTATGTATAATAGGCATCACCTGATGGTGGTGATACTGATTATCAGGCACCAGCTTACAGGTGGTGCTCAGTAATTGCTGTTGGTCAATTGACTCATGATTCCTAAAAGGTGCTTAAAATGTTGGTTGAGGGTTAATTGATTGAAAAGGAATTCTCTGTCTCTTTGTATCTCTTTATAGGAGAGTGGGACCAACATTCAAAGGAGGGACAGGGGATGGTGCTATTGAGCTTAGAGCCCCCTCTTTTCTTCAGAAGAGAAATATGACTTCTTGCAAAGCAATTCTATGATGAATGATACTTTGATACTTTTGAATGTCTGTGACATCGCAGATGTAGATACCCCCTCTGCCTCTGTGTTTACTGCTTGTATGTACCTTCTTTAGGAAGATGAGCTGTTCTGTTTGAAACAATTAACCAGCATATTAAAGGATAACTATAGGGACCAGGCCTGTGATTTCACTGGCTTAGGGAGCTGTTGGGTGAGGAAACCCCATCTACGGTATAGATCTTAGCTTTGTAGAGCCCTGAGAAGTTAAAATGACTTACCCAGGGGCATACAGCTAGTCTGTATGTGTCTGAGCTGGGACCTGAACCCAGATGTTCTTATCTTTAAGATTGGCTCTATTTATTCCACTGTGCCACCTCAGTTAAAGCTATTATAGCTCTATTAATTTAAATAATAATTACTATCCCTCACCACCAAAAAAAAAGTAGAGACACTGAAAATCTTATTTGAAAGTATGAGAAGTAAGAACTTTCAACATCATTTTAAAAACAAAACAAAGAATCCCCAGAGAAAAGCTATGTCTTGAGCCTACCAGCTCTCACTTTTTTCATGTCATGAACCCCTTTTGGGAATCTATTGAAGCCTATGGTGTCCCCTTCTCAGAATAATATTTTTAAATGCACAAAATAAAGTATCTGAGATTACAAAGGAAATAAATTATGTTGAAATACAGTTATCAAAATACATTTTAAAAATCACTGCAGGTTAAGAGCCTCTCTTTTGGCCATCTAATGATGAGCCTCTTCATGCATGGATTACTTCTTGGCCAATAGAGAATGTTACTAGGTCCATACGCCAGACCTTTCCTTGGTAGGTCCTGCCATGCTTTATGCTTTGATGGCATAACCAGGATCAGTTCTGTGCCCTGATCAGTCATTAGAATACTCTGTTAGGGGAGTTTAGTCATCGAGCTATAACTCAGTAGACTGAAAGCGGAGACTTGGCTGTTCTCCAAGTTCATGGCTGATTTCTCCCTCCCACCCTCCCCCAACAGGTATAACGAGGAATATTGCAGAAACCACTGCTGATAAAATTAGTTCTGTCAGGACCAGAGTATGGTTTTCTCAACCTGTGCCCAGTCTTAGTATAAGACTGTACTAGAGAACTAGTTAAGCAGGAACCTGCGTATGGCATTGTAGCTGACCATACCTTCCAGTGAAGGGGATTTGTAGTGATGGTTTATCCAGCAGTTATTTTACTAGTGTGGTAGAATTTGTATTTTGATATTATTAATTCGAGAGTCTTTCTTTCAAAGATACATTATTTTGCCTGCTTATCCTTCATTTGCCATTTTATCCAAGAATTGGAGAAATAGTCTGATTGTAGTTGGATTTATAGTCATGTGACCTAAGTTAAAATCTTCTCTTCATTCTTTGTGACCCCGGACAAGTTATTTAACCTCTTTATGCCTCAATTGCCATTACTGTAGAACTGTACTAACTTTATCAGAGATTCTTAACCTGGGGTCCATGAACTTGTTTAAAATTATTTTTGGTGGATTGGCTATTATGACAAAACAGGAAAGTGATAAATGTTGGAGATGATGTGAGAAAATTGGAACACATTTGCATTGTTGATGGAGTTGTGAACTCATCTAACCGTTCTGGAGAACAATTTGGAACTATGCCCAAAGGTCTATAAAACTGTGCATACCCTTTGACTCAGCAATACTATTTCTAGGACTATATCCCAAAGAGATCATAAAAATAGGAAAAGGACCCACAAAAATATTTGTAGCAGCTCTTTTTGTGGTGGCCAAGAACTGGCAATTGAGGGGATGCCCATCAATTGGAGAATGTCTGAATAAGTTGTGGTTTATGAATGTAATGGAATAATGTTCCATAAGAATGATGAGCAGGAAGACTTCAGACAAACCTGGACTTATATGAACTGATGCTGAGGGAGGGGAGCAGAACCAGGAGAACATTGTACATAGTAACAGCCACATTATTCCATGACTGACTTGGATAGACTTAACTCTTCTCAGCAATGCAAGGATCTAAGATAACTTCAAAAGACTCATGATAGACAATGTTATCCATATTCAGAGAAAGAACAATGAGTCTGAATGCAGATCAAAGCATACTATTTGCTCTCTCTTTTTGGTTGCTTTGTTTTGTTCTTTCTCGTTCCTCCCATTGATTCCAATTCTTCTTTACAACATGTGAAAATACGTTTAATGTGAATGTATATGTATAACCTCTATCAAGTTGCATGTGGTCTTGGGGAGGGAGAAAAAATTTAAAACTAAAAATCTTCTGAAAATGTATGTTGAAAACTAAAAATACATTAATTTTTTTTTATAACTGATTTTCAGTATAATCTTTTTCCTTGGTAGTACTAATTATTTTATCTTATGTATTGAAAAAGCATTATTCTGAGAAGAGGTGCATAGATTTCACACCAGACTGCCAAAGGGGTCCTTGACACACAAAGAGTTAAGAACCTTGCTGATTTCAAAGGATTCATCAAGTAGGAGTGTCCTAGTAATGTTTAACAGCAGACTCTCTGGAAACAATATGTATTCACAACACACTTTGACATTAAATTTGCATGGTTAACTTTTTCTCTATCATTTTCTTACATCTAGGCAATCAATAAAATGGTAAATCAAGCACTGATTTGGAGCACTTACTGATTTCTGAGGTGCAAATGCTCACACTGAAAATTTGGTTTTCAAGCTGGCTCTGGCACATCCTTGATTTAGTTCTAAATAGGTGATTCTGTGATTCTTAGTGATTTTCTTTTAAGTGAATACTGGATCTTGTTCACATCAAAAGTCCTTTTCCTATCCATTATTACAAGGGATAAAGTGTATGTAATCATTCTGAATTTGAAGAGATCAACACTATACCCGTGGTAGAAGAATGGAAATACTGAGAAATGTTAGATGATCACAATTGAGTGAGGGTAAAGACCAACAGAAGAGGTCACTGAAAATGCAAAAGAGAGACCTATTATTACTCTGGATTGGTCAATTATGCTAATTTGATTTGTGACTCTTGGCTTATATATGTCTGCATTCTATTTTATTTTCAGCATTGATGTTGATGGGACAATGTCAATTGACTGGAATGAATGGAGGGACTACTTTTTATTTAATCCTGCTGAAAACATTGAGGAAATAATTTACTTCTGGAAACATTCTGTAAGTAAGAATGGCCTTTTACTCTCTGTTTTTTTTTTTTAATGACTTGGTCCTAAGTACAGCTGTGAAGCTGCTGGCTGAAGTTGAATTGCCATTTGTCAGGAATATTGTAGAGGGCATTCATGTATTACCTAAGAAAAAATTGGATGATTTTGTGAACTTCTAACTTTATGCTTTGTTTTGTTATCGAGGATCTCTAAGGCTGCTTGACCAATGTAAGTAATATCCACTTTGGTTGAATAAACCCTAGGAAGTTGCAAGAGGTACCCACTGCAGAAAAGTAGTCTCATCTGTAGCCAGGAGGTAGCAACTGTGGTTTGCTGAGCTGTCAGAGGTGTGGTGAGCTCTTTGCCCTCCAGGAAGTTCATGAGATCGAGCAAGATAAGTAAAGAATGACATCCTAAAGCAGGAGACTGTAATCTCTGCCCTTTGATCCTGCTATCTTTAGTCTCATCATGGATCTATTATTTAGCATCTGGAAACAGATTTCACCTAAATCCTTCTCTGGTATTTGGGAGGCCTCCAAACTGGACTCTGTTGTGCTTGATGCACAAGTCTTTCCCACTCACCTCAAAGCCTGAATTAATTTTTTAAAAAAATATTTGTACTGATGAATCATTTCCTTTTTCCATTTCCTGCTCCTTACCCAACACCCAGAGGCAGACCTCACTGTGGTGAGCTGTTTGTTTCTTAGCCTAATAGACTCTGCCCATGGCCTAGCTCTTCTGGAGAGTCATGTGACAGAAAATTCAGCTAATCAATGAATTCAAGACTATCCCTTGTACTCTGGACTGCCCTAGGGAAGTGCAGGATGATATATCCATAGGTAGATGTCAGCCAGGTAATCCCTGTAGCACAGAAGACGAAGAGGTCTGTTGGTTTCGCACTTAATGAAGGGTAATGGGTATCTGAAATTTTGCTTGAGGTCCTGAGTGTTCTGGTTACTTGAACTGGTGAAACCACTTGGCAGAATAATTTGCCAAAAAGAGCTCATTTTCCAGTTCATCCATTTGGCATTTCACATTGAGCTGCTTTTTTATTACATAGCAAAACTTTTAAAACAATTGAAGGATTTTTGGTACATTTGGTACATTACTAAATGATCTAACGATAATCTAGAATTGGTGAATTTCAGAGTTGCAATGTACTTGAGAGGCCCTTTAGTCCAGTTCCTACCTGCCAAGAATGACCTCTATAACAGGGGTGTCAAACAGTGCAACTCCCTGAGTATGGCCAGAACCAGATTAAAATGTAATTGGAAATAATGAACAAAATAAATATAAATATGATGGAATATCCATAATGTCAATATGTGTTCCGCAAGCATCCTTATGGATGATTTAGTGACCCCCGCGTCTATGTGAATTTGACACCACTGCTCTGCAAGATGAAAGTCATATGGCTGGTCACCCAACATTGGCCTGAAGACCTCCACAGCCCTGAAATTTGACTTGTAGTTTGATCACTGAACTTGAAACAAAGTAGAGGTTGGTGAGATTTTTCAAATGAATCTGTTTTCTATAACTGTTAATAGATGTTGATGAAATTAGGCTAAAAAAGATCTTCTGCTGAACAAGTTCTACAGTTCACAGAGCCGCTTGTATGTGTATGTTGAGGGCTACATCTGTATGAAACTTCAGAATTATTTATTCATATATTTTCAACTATTCTAAAAATTATTAGTACAAATCAAGAGATAGTGTTGCATAGTGAAAAGAATACTGGACTTGAGTCAGAAGACCTGAATTTGAAAACTAACTCCAGCACGAAGTATATGCCCAGGGAGCACCCCCTTAACCTTTCTGAGTTTCTGTTTTTCCATCTTTTTTGTTTCAACCTGTGATTTCATTCATATGAGGAATTCCTGGTGAGGAAATTCCCTCCACTATTGTAAATCTGGTAGGCAGCTAGGTGGTACAGTGGATAGAATGCAGGGTCTGGAGTCAGGAAGATTTATTTTTGTGAGTTTAAATATGGCCTCAGATACTCATTAGGTCTTGTTAATCAAAAACAATAAGGACACATAGGGAATCCAGTTTGGGGTGCAAACAAATGATATCAACTCGGGGCAGGACTGGGGGGGTGGTTTCTTCTTTGACATGTTTCCAGACACACTGGAAAATATGACAGCTCAAGAAGACAAGTTTAGGGGTCCTCTTAACACTGTGTGGCCCTGGGCAAGTGACTTAACCCTGTTTGCCTGTTTCCTCATCTGTAGAATGAGTTGGAGAAGGAAATGGCAAACTCCTCCAGTATCTTTGCCAAGAAAACCCCAAATGCGGTCATAAAACAGTCAGATGTGAGTGAAAACAACAGAATGACAAAAAGCTTTAGGATACCACGCTTTCTTTATCTTGTCTGATCTCATGAACTTCCTGGAGGGCAAGGATCTCACCACACCTCCCTAAAGCTCAGTTGCTACCCGAAGGCTACAAATGAGACTGCTCTTCAGCAATGGGTACTTCTTGCAACTCTGCATGACCAAAGTATTTGCCACACAGCCTTAGAGATCCCTGAGAACATGATGAACATATTACAGAATCAGACATGACTGCAAAACAACAGAATGTAAACCTGCAACTGTTCTACCACTGAGAGTCTTGGAGATTAGCTGAAGTGGCTTAATCAGGGCCACCTAGTCACCAAATGTCAGAGGAAGGACTCAAACCCACGGTTTCTTGATTCTGAGGCTGGTTCTCTACCCATTACAATTCCTCTCATCTCTATAAAGTGAGGAATCACGCCTGTAGTACCTAACTTAGGGTTGTTTTGAAGGTCAAATGATTGATGTGTGTGTGTATGTATATGTATAAATGTATATATGTATACACGTACATACACAGTACTGTTATCATCCTCATAGGTTGTTGGGAGAAAAGTGTAAACTGTGAAGTATTATTTAAATGTGACCATGATTACAATCATTCTGTGATAATATACTCTAAATAATGCAAGTATTATTATCCCCATTTTGCATATGAGGAAATGGAGGCTCAGAGATACATTAAATGATTTACCTAAGATCCTGCAGCTGTTGAGTGGTTTTGAGATCCAGGACTCAGCCCCCAAATTTCTGACTCCAAACCTACCTTGTAAATGTTAAGACTTAGAAAGTTTTTGGTAGATCATCAAACACTATAGAAATTTAAGTCATACTTATGAATTACTATTAATATTTTTTCTTCTGCACTGCCCCATTATGACAGAGAGGTGATGCCAGGCTATGTTAGTGGTGTATCTACACTGATGAATTCTAGAAAGACTTCAAGTATGAACATGGTAATGACTGCTCTGATTGACATCCAAGGATTAACGTGGCTAAGTTCAGTGAGGTTTATCATTAGGTTGGCTAAAAATTGTGTTTTTCAGCCTCAGCCACTCAGGAATACTATATACTAAGGTATTAGAAGGATTGGGATCTGCATGCAGTGGAGAAGTACCCACATTAATGAAATAATCTATTAATGTATTTAAGTCAAGTCACTAGAGGGCTGTTCCTAGTATGAATTTTTTATTTGTGGTTATGTATGGGAGCCCCTTGTATTACTTACCTAAATGAGAAACTGTTGATTTCATTCATGTAGACTACTCTCAGCAGGGGCACTCCCTCCACCAAAAAAGATTACAGCCCATCTATGACTTGGTTAAGTTGAAGGAAGGTTCCTGAGGTACATGGGGGTGAACTTATTTGCTTAATAAATCAGAATTTGAAACTAGGTCATTCTGATTCCAAGTCTAATATGCAACAATGGGAGATACGTGGAAATAATAAATAAGATGACCCTAGGGGCTGCTAGGTGGTGCAATGGATAGAGCAAGGGCCCTGGAGTCAGGAGAATATTTACTAGGACTCTAGATTAGGGTTACTTAACCCTAATTAACTTAATAACCACTTCACCCTGATTGCCCCCCCTCCCCCCTACAAATAAAAATCACCACTGTTTTCACTTTGTGTGATGGTGAAATTAAAGATTTACTTTCTACTATAATTTTTACTATGTCGGCCCACTTGGGTTGCCTTGGAAATTGTTGGATTCCGTCTTATTTGTCGTCTTCCAGCGGAAGCTGGTGATCCTTTGTTAGAAGTTTTGTATAATTCTTGCATTATCAAAATTTTTCTAGTTTAAAATATGCTAATTGACACAGTATAGTAGTATACTTTCTAAACATAGTATAATATTACTGGCCTATACTTATGCTCAGAGTGGCCATCAAGAGCAACTGTTATTTAAAAACGGTAACATCCATGTGCTTTTACTGAACGGCCTTTCTAATTGCTGCTTGTGTCAATTTCAAGCGAGCTAGTACTTTACTTGTAAATGGGTTATTTAAAACAGTTTATTCTCCCTTCTTTATTATCTTGAAAAAGAAGGTGATCTTAATTGTGTAGATGAAATTGGTGAAATAATACTTCGCTCTTAAAAAGAGCTAAAAAAACCCCTTGATGTCAATGATCTATTTTAAATTGTATTATAATGGAACTTTTCTATCCACTTTAAACAGGGAATTGATATAGGGGATAGCTTATCTATTCCAGATGAGTTCACCGAAGAAGAAAAGAAATCTGGCCAGTGGTGGAGACAGCTCTTGGCAGGAGGGATCGCTGGGGCTATCTCACGAACAAGTACAGCACCTTTAGATCGACTGAAAGTCATGATGCAGGTGAGTGTACGGGTCATAAGAATAGGCAGATGCGGTTCATTCTAAATTCTTCACTGAAATGATGTGAATAATTCTTTTTGAGAGAAAATTTTTGTATTTTTCAAAAATTTAATTATTTTTAGTTTGCAACATTTAGTTCCACAAGCTTTTGAGTTCCAGATTTTCTTCCCTTCCCCCCTCCCCAACAGGGCATTCAATCTAATATAGGTTCTACATATACATTCAAATTAAACATATTTTCACATTAGTCATGTTGCAAAGAATAATTATAATCCTGAGAAAGAAGAAACAAAACAAAGCAAAAAAGAGAAAGCAAATAGTAAGCTCTGATCTGCATTCAGAGTTTGTAATTCTTTCTCTGGATGTGGATAGCATTTTCTATCATGAGCCTTTTGGAGTTGTTTTAGAACCTTTATTGCTGAGAAGAGCAAGTCTATCAAAGTTAATTATTGCACAATGTAGCTATAACTATGTACAGTGTTTTCCTGATTCTGCTCTCCTCACTCAACATCAGTTCATATGAGTCTTTCCAGGTTTTTCTGAAGTCTGTCTGCTCATCATTTCTTATAGAACAATAGTATTCCATTACATTCATATACCACAACTTGTTCAGCTATTCCCCAATTGAAGGGCATCCCCTCAATTTCCAGTTTTTTGCCACCACAACAAGAGCTGCTATACATATTTTTGTATATGTGGGTTCTTTTCTCATTTGTATGTCCTCTTTGGGATACAGCCCTAAAAGTGGTGTTGTTGGATCAAAGAGTATGCACATTTTTATAGCCCTTTGGGCATAGTTCCAAATTGTTGAGAGAACATTTTCAAAATTTTTTGCAACGTAATTTGATATTCATGTTCATTTGACCTATTTTTGAAAATTCACATCCTTAACTTTGTATAGCAGATTCCAGAATGAATAAGACACTAGTCCTGCCCTCAACAAGGTTACAATCTAGAAGCAAGAAAAGCTCTGTCAGTTTTAATTTATTCATAGAAAGTAACTTAGTCTATTGCCCTGTGTGTTACGTTCTTTGCTTTATTTTCAGAGTGACAGATTAAGAAGCTGAGAATGCTTATCTTATAGAGCTTTGGGGAAACAGGGTTAGCTGTCCTCAAATGTTTTAAGGGCTGTCATTTGGGTGGAAGTTACAGGGAAGTAGATTTTGGCTCAATATAAGGACAAATGTCTAGTAGTGTCAGTATCACACTCACATCTTTTATTTTCCAAAACTTGAGCGGCTCACAGTTTGAATGTTCCTTTGCCCTAATATTTCAAGGTTTGGTGGATAAGTCTGTACTTAATTATTTTATAAATTTGAATTATGTGATCCCTCAGTCTTTGTCTTTTTCATCTTTCTTGAATTCTTTTGATCCATATAGTTCCCCCTCTCTGGACCTCTCATTGTTGCCTTTACATTATAAAACATAGAGAAAATAGAGGGTTTTATATACAAGTACTTCAAAAAAGTAAACATTGTGCAGGTTTTAAATGAAAACCTTTTCCTTTCATTTTTAGGTTCATGGTTCAAAGTCAAACAAAATGAACCTAGTTGGTGGATTTAAGCAGATGGTGAAAGAAGGAGGCATCCGGTCCCTTTGGAGAGGAAATGGTGTGAATGTTGTTAAAATTGCTCCTGAGACAGCTGTTAAATTCTGGGCATATGAACAGGTAAAATGTTATTTTCTATGTAATTTATTAAAAGTTCTTGAACTTAAAGATTATTGCCAGAGAATAGGGAATGCAAGTTATTAAATATGAACGCTAGCTTAATTTTTCTTAGTACGTTAAAAAGACTCAAACCTTTATTAATGCTCTATTTTACTATCATTCTGGATGTAGAAAGGACTTGTACTCTTTGTGGGAGGTTGGACTAGCATACATCCAAGATCCTTTATAACATTTAATTCTAGTTTTTAATAACTGATTAAAAATTAATGAATAGTTATTGAGTATCCAATATGTTTAAGGTTACTGTGCCAAGTAATTAATGGCTAACCTTTATGTAGCACTTTATGGTTTGCAAAGGGCTTTATATATTTTATCTTATCCTCACAAAACGCTGTAAGATTGGTACTACTATTACTCCCACTTTATAGGTGAGGAAATTGAGTAAAGTTAAATGACTTATCCAGGGTAACATAGCAAGTGTCTGAGGCAGGCTTCAAATCCAGGTCTTCTTCACTCAAGACCAGTACTCAGTCTGATACTCCCTGCTTCCTCCTACTGGACAATCCACAGAGGTACAATTCTTGCCGTGAAGTTTAGAGATGACAAACCACTCCAGTATCTTTGCCAAGAAAACCCCATGTTGGGTCACAAAGAGTCATACATCTATTTAAGGCATGTGGGTGGCACAATGGATAATGCTGGGCTTGGAGTTGGGAAGACTCATCCTCCTGAGTTCAACTCTGACCTCAGACATTTAGTGTGACCCTGGGCAAGTCACTTTACCTTGTTTGCCTCAGTTTCCTCATCCGTAAAGTGAGCTGGAGAAAGAGATTGCAAACCACTCCAGTGACCCCAAATGGGGTCATGAAATGTCAGATATGATTCAAAATGACCAAACAACAACAGGAGAGATGAAGCATACAGTCAAGTAAATGGACTGCAAAGTGGAATATGAGAAGTGTATAAGAGAAGCATGAGTGTGGCCCTCTCAGAAGTCACAGGAAGAAGAACAAAATTCTGGTGGGAGGAACCCACAAAGATTTCTCAGGTGATGTTTGAGCTGAGCCTTGAAGGATGGAGAAGATTTCAGGAATAAGCAGGTGGCAGGGGAGGAAAGGAGAGGATATTTTAGGAAGAGGGAATAAAATTAGAAGCAAAAAAAAAATGCATGGTACATGGTTGGGTCGATTAAGAGCACAGAGAAATGTAAAGGAGTGTAATAGGAAATAAAACTGGAAACATAGGTGGGTAGGAATCAAAATTGTGGAGACCCTTGGTGAATTCTGGGTTGGGGAATCTGGACTTTTTTCAGTAGGCAAGGTGGAGTCTTTGAAGGTTTCTAAGAAATGAGTGATGGATATTTATGTGAAATGTGATCAGAATCATTACTTTAGGAGATTAATCTGGCAGTGGTGAGTAGAAGAGAACAGGAGGGGAGAGCTGAAGAACTTCATAGGAAGATTCATACTAGAAAAGACCCACATTAAATTAGAGCTGAAATACTTCAGTGGATCTTTGATTTAATTGATGTGGTGTGCCCTCTTGTGATGCAAGTAGCAGCCTCTCCTTGCCTATCTGCCCTTCTGTGCCATTGGTTTGTGGGCATGCCTGTTAAAACAATAATTGTATTAATTACAAATGAATGAAAGCATTTATGATGTACAGAAGCACATCTCAATGATCAAGCCTCTTGTCTGGAGGCTGGATGACAATTTATTCGTTAATAGCATAAGGGGGATGCTTTGGATGGATGAATTGAACTAGGTGACCACCAAGGTTCTTTCCAACTCTCAAATTCTGTGATTCTGTGAATAACAGGCATTCTTTAAAATTGAGTGTTATTGTGTAAGAAGTCTTCACTATAATTTTCAGGATTCAGCTTATTTTTTAATTGGCTTTACTATATTAGGTAAAGATTTTATTCCATTGACTAAAGGTACAGAGTTAGGCCTGTGGATCTGAAGAGATAAAGAGAACACAGTTAAATTTTTGATGCGACATGTTGTACGTTTTCTTTAGATCCATCTGACTTAGATCACCTGTGAGGTCTCATTTTGGCTTGATATTGAGAGGAGTGGCAGGAAAGATTTTTCAACCTTGGTCTTCCTGGATAGCTGCAGGCACAACTGTTTTGTGACAAATTCTGGCCATTGTTCTATTCTGATTTTTTTTCTTGATCTTCACTATTTGTTCTAGGCCATCCATTACTTGAAGTGGAATTTCCTTCTGGTATTTCTGTCTTCTCAGAGGGTATTAAATGACTAGTCAATGTCTTTTCACAAGTGACAAAATGCTCTTGGGATGAATTCCTTTGATCAGTTTAATAAACTCAGGAGCAAAGAAAAGCTGGAATGATAGCTTCTCTGCTAGACTCAGGATCTTGTCTTCACCCAAATGTTTGAGGATTTGTCCAATTGTGTCTTTCTGAAGTATTGCATTTCTAGGGTGTGTTTTAGGTCAGAGGTGGCAAGCTCACAGCAAGTGGCCCTGCAAAAGTTCTGCCAAACGAGATTAAAAAGTATTGGGAAATGTTTAACAAGAATGAATAAAAATATGGCACAACATAGATAATGCTATTTTGTGGTTTTCTAAGTATCTAACCTACAGGGATCTGTTTCTATTTGAACTTGAGTTTTAGGTTATTTACTTAAACCCTGAAATGTGGATTTAACATTAAGGAGCCACAAGATTAATGAAAACCTAGATTCATTGGACAAAGACTTACCTTTCAGCAGTGTTTAGTAAGTCTGGCACTTTGGCATCTTTGTTAATTTATTTATTAACTCTAATCGTAGGCTCTGGAAGAATAATGATGTATTTGTCAATAAAACAGTAGCTGAGTGGTGAGCATTATCTCCCATTACTTCTTTATTCTGTTGAGGCCAGTCATTTCACATCACTTATTCTTTTCTCTTGTGCTATTCTCCTTTCTTTTCTAACTATCTAAATTCTACTCATCCATCAAGGCTCAGCTCACAACCCTCCTCCTCTAAGAAGCCCCGGTGGCATGTGTGACCACTGGTTTGCAGAAGAAACAAAACCAAAACCCAAAACCAAACCAAGTTCTACTAGAGTTATGCTTTATATTTTTATAAAAAATAATGGCTCATATTTCTATAGCATTTTAAGGTTTGCAAAATGCCTTTCACGTATCATCTCATTTTATCCTCACAACAAACAACATTATAAGCTAGATGTTATTGTTATTCCATTTTACAGATAGGGAAAAGGAGGCACAGGGTCTTTAAGTGATTTGCCCAGTGTCATATAGCTAGTAAGTGTATGAGGCAGGATTTAAACCTGGGCTTTTCCTTCAGGTCTCCAAATCCAGTATTGTATCCACTGTGCCATGCTGTTCTCTTATTTCCTCAATTTCACTGGTGTAGGAATCAGTGTGAGCATTTCTTTGACCAAAACAGATCATGGCCATGGTCTTAGATGGTTTTTGTGAGTTCCTGTGGTTGAAAAGCACAGTGGATAGAGTGCCAGCCCTGGAGTCAGGAAGACTTCTCTACCTGTGTTCAGATCTGGCTTCAGATACTTACTAGCTGTGTGACCCTGGGCAAGTCACTTAACCCTGTTTACCTTAGTTTCTTCATCTGTAAAATGAGCTAGAGAAGGAAATGGTCAACTACTCCAGGATCTCTACCAAGAACACCCCTGATGAGGTCATGAAGAGTCGGACATGCCTAAAAATGACTGAAACAACAATGTGGTCAGAAAGATTCCCCCATCGGGGCATGGCCAGGGTTCTGACTGGTTATCTTCTTTGACCTGGGCGAGGCTGCTCCTTCAGACGCAGTCTATCTTGTGCTGGTTCAGCAGTAAGTCTTCCTGGCTTGGTAGGACCTGCTAGAACTCCTTCTGCATCTTTGAGTCATTGTTTGTTGTTCAGTCGTTCCAGTTGCATCTGACTTTCAGTGAACCCATTTGGAATTTACTTGGTAATGATACAGGAGTGGTCTTTCTCCAGCTCATTTTTACAGATGAGGAAACTGAGGCAAACAAGGTTAAGTGACTTGCCCCGGGACACCCAACTAGCAAGTGTCTGGGGCTTGATTGGAACTCAGGTCTTCCTGACTCCAGGCATGGTGCTTTGTCCACTGTGCCACCTAGTGGCCTCCTACATCTTTGTACCTTGGGCCAACTCCTGGGAGTGAGAGCACTATGGAGAGGACATTGGATAGTTTGCCTTCAAATATTTGAGAGCCTATCATGTAGAAGAGAAATTACAGTTATTTTCCTTGTTCCCTGAGGGCAGAACTAATAAAGACAGGATAGCAGTTACAAAGAAGCCTGTTTAATCTGCATGGGAAGGAGACCTTCCAAACAATTAGAGGCATCCTCAAACATAACAGGTAGCTTCCAGGGCTGGTGGGCTCCCCCATCATGGAAGCCTCTGAGCAAAGGCTGGATGGCCATTGGGTCAATGATGACCAAAGGCATGGGTAACTGTCTAGTAGGTGGTCTCTGAGATTCCTTCTTGTTCTGAAATTCTATGATTCTGTGGTTCAGTTTTGCTTAATATCCTGGTGAATTAGTAGTGTACAAGCATCCAAACCTTGTATGCTTTTCTGGTGTCTACATGTGTGTTGACCAAGCATTTATCATGTTGCTGCCACAGTTTAGCACAGTTCCTGGAACATAGTAGGTGCTTCAGAAATGTTTATAATTTGCCATGTGCTAGGCACAATGGGAGATACTAAAGCACTCCATGCCCTCAGGGAGCTTAGCTTTTGTTTGGGGGAAAGCAGCATGTATATACATAAAAAGATACAGAATACATGCAAAGTAAATGAGAAAGATAGGACACACAGAGAGCTGACATCCAGAGAGCTGACCTGGGAGTCACAAGGAGCTGGATGTGAGTCGCAACTCTGATGAATAGTGGCTATTTGGAAGTCTATATACCTTCCTAGTGGTTAGGCAGTTCTCAGGTCTAGAGGCTATAGAACAGTAGCCAGTCTACATCAGTAAAGGGAGTTTCTTTACCTGGGAGGTCCTTATGCTAACAAAAATCGTAGGGCCAGTCCCTGTTCTTAGATTAATTGCAGGAGGGCAGAACCTCCGGCACTGGGGAGTGGGATGGGATAGGATCAAGAGGCGCTTCATGTAGAGGTACAAGATGGTCCTTGGGCTGAGTCTTACGGGGAACGTAGGACTTCTATGAGAGAGAAATGAGGAGGAAGGCATTTCAAGGTATAGGGAACAAATCTATGTGAAGGCCTGGAGAGGAGAAATCAAACACTGTGTTACAGGGAGAGTCAGTAGTCTGGGTTGGCTGGAATGTTCATTGTGGGAAGGGGAGTCATGTTCAATAAGTCTGAAATAAATACATGCTGAAACCAGAAAGGCTTTAAGTACCAGAGACAAGATTTTGTATTTTATCCAAGAGGCACGTGGGAGCCACCCGAGATCTCAAGCAGGGGAATGACTTGTTCAGGATATATTAAGAATATCATCAATTTGGCATCTGTGTGAAGGGTAGATTATATTGAAGAGAGATTGTAGATAGGGAGAACAACGAAGAAACTATTACAATAGTCCAGGCAGGACATGAGGGCAATGGCTGCCTGAGTGTGAAAGGTAGATATGAGGGGTGTTGTGCAGATAGATTGCGTGAGACCTAGCCACTGATTAGATATGGGGCTTGATGGAGACTGGAAATGTGGTGGTACTCTCAACAGAAACCAGGAAGTTAGGAAGAAGGGAGGGGAAGGAGAGGAAGGAAAGGTAACCATTTGCGTTTTGGATTTGTAAGTGTGATTGCCCATGGGAAATATCTGATAGGCAGTCAGTGGTGCTGCAGGCAGGGATTTCAGGGATTTAATAGATGTGGGACTCAGGTATGTTGAGATAATTGAGCCCTTTTCACACTAATGGTCAGTGCTTTTAGTTTGTAACTCTCCTAATCTCGTTTCCATGTGTATTCAAATATTTCTGTTCACACAGTATAAGAAGTGGCTGACCGATGATGGTGCCAAATTAGGGACCACTGAGAGATTTATTGCTGGTTCCATGGCAGGAACAACGGCGCAGACGTTCATCTACCCCATGGAGGTAAGTGCTGCTTTCAAAAATCTGACGTTCTTTTTCTTGTTTCTTTCAGATGAGCCCTGTCTTAGGTCTTAGTAGCAGAAACGTAACATTAGAGATAAAATATTTTATAGTAATAATAATAGTGTTTATATAGTATTCACTACGTACCGAGCACTGTGCTAAGTACTTTGTAAATATTATCTCATTTGATCCTCACAACGACCCTGGGGGGTAGATACGATTATCACCGTCTCCATTATACAGATGGGAAAATGGAGGCAAACAAAAGTTGTGACTTGCTTAAGGTCACAGAGCTAGTTAATGTCTGTGGCCAGATGTGAACTTGGGTCTTCCTGACCCAGGTCCAGCCTCTCTCCACAGTGCCATCTAGCTGCTTCTGTTATCAGGTGGTTACTGGCCCCATACAGAGAACCCTCCTTTAGGATTAAAACTCTTCTGTGTCTGTCCCCAAACATTTTACCTGAATTGCCATTTTTGTTGTTAGAGCAAAGTTTTTTTTTTTTCCCCCACTGATTGCAATGTATTTAAGAGGCCGATGCCAAAAAATGCCAATTGAGATATAAAGTTGGGGGCTACTCACATTAGTCGTTTTCTCTTTGGAAGAACTGCAATGGCTTGGATGGGGCGGGGGGTAGGTGGGCGTGGGAATTAGAGGCGGGTGGGGGTCTGGGGAGGAGGGGCTCGGATTTAATTCTCCAGACATGGAGAGAATTCCTTTTCCAGTCAATGGAAATTCAGCAGACAAAGGAGGAAAAAATAGATATGAGTAGCATCAAATAAGTTAGACCTGGATGTGGTGGAATGAGAATTCATGATTTGTATTTCAGTGGTCTGCTGGAGTCTCTGCTTTGGGGCCTTGCTGTCACACTGCCCTTACGCTTAAGTATTTTAATGATTTAAATCTACTCCCTTCATGCTGAAATCTAACACGAGGAGAATCGATGGACTGGTAGAGAATCTAGAGGTCAGCCAGGGTCAGAGGTTTACAACCAGAGGGGTGCTTCAAGGTTATCCGGACTTACCCTTTCATTTTATAGATGAAGAGACTGAAGCTCAGACACGTTATGAATTTCCTGAAGTCAAACAGATATTAAACGGCAGAGCTAGAGTCTCCTGGCTCTAAGTCCAGTGCTTCTTAGTTCAATCACCTTACTTTACAGATTCAAAGAAAATCAATTTGACAAACATTATGTATTGTGCAAGGAACTTTGCTAGGTACTCTGGGGATACAAAGACAAGGTCTGGTTTATTATTTTTAAAAAAAGGTTAAAAATAAAAATAGACAAAAAGAGGGTCCCCGATGGCTCAGTAGGAAGAATTGGGGGGCCCCATATTTGTTTCGCCACCCTGCTGTGGTTCGCCTTCTTTGCACAGTGGTCTTTCCTTTTGCTGAATCCCAGCAGCAGTCTCCTCCTTGCTGCTGCTTGCCCAATCATCCTCTCTCCTCTTGGCTTTCTCTCCCTGGCAGATACTCCTACAACCTTCTTATGTTCTTTTTGTTCTCCTTGTGATCCTGAGATAGAAACCATTAGAACTTAACAGCAATGACTTTCTTTTTTGAGTGTAAGAGAATCTTGAACTTTAAATTTGGCCCTATTTTTTCCAATTCATGGAAATACTGAGTAGTTTGGGACACTTCTGAACAATTAAATACATCCCCGTCTCTTCACCTTCAGGTTCTAAAGACCAGGTTGGCTGTAGGCAAAACTGGGCAATACTCAGGAATGTTCGACTGTGCCAGGAAGATTCTGAAGTATGAAGGTGTGGGAGCCTTTTATAAAGGCTACATCCCGAACTTCCTCGGTGTTATCCCCTATGCAGGAATAGATCTGGCTGTTTATGAGGTAAGTCTGTCCCGAAGGTGGATCTGATAGATTTGTTGGCTTTATGGCCATTCCTGCTCATTAACACCTAATCTTATATTACTTTTTCTTTCTTTGGAGCCAATTGGGGTTGAGTGATTGGCCTGGGGTCACACAGCTAGTAAGTATCTGAGGTCAGATTTGACTCAGGTCCTCCTGACTCCAGGGCCAGTGTTCTGTCCACGGTGCCGTTTATTGCTTTTTAAGGAGGAGAGATATTGGAAGTTTGAACCCTTCTAATTTTGAAGATGGGGAAGAGAAGAAGACAATGGAATGATAAAATGTAGAGGATGTTTCCTTTGGCTAATTAGGATATGATATTGTTCAGGCCAAGATGTCTGATTTCATATCCATTTGCAATAATTAGTTTTATATCATATCAGTGCTGGAAAGGGCCTTGGAGATCATCTAGAGTTCTAGAGCAGGGGTCAGCAACTATGACCCACAGACCAAATCCTGCCCACCACCTGATTTTTTCTTTTTATACTCTAAAAGCTAAGAAGAGTTTTTCTCTTTTTGAGGCTGTAGTTTTGCCCATCCCTAACCTGGACTGAGTTTCTCATTTTACAGAAACTGAGACCTAGAGAGATGGCTTCTAAGGTCACACAGATAGTGAGTGCTAGAAGCAGAGTCTGAACCCAGGTTCTGTGATGCCAAAGCCAGCACTCTCTTCCACCGCACTCTGCTGCTAGATGTGCCCCTATCCCTGAGAGGCAAGTGCATTTCAAGGGAGCATGCTAGTGGTCAGGAGGTGAGTAGGTAAAGAAACATGATTAGATTGGCACAACTTAATAGCCATTGCCAGGGGCACATTGTCCCAGTCATGCCAACACCAGCTTCTCTGCAGACAATGGCACGTCTGGGTTGTGAGTTTTATGAAGTGCATTCAGATTTCTATAGAATTGTAATGTGATTAGTGATTTTAAGAACTCCTTTTTTTCTTGATTTTTTTTTTTTTTTTTTGCTATTTTGGCCTAGTGCAAATGGGGTGATGGTTGTTTCTTTTGAGCTGTTTCCACCCTTTTATCTCTGTAGTTCAAAGTATTTGGCCTCCAGACATCATTGACACAGACCCTGGCATCTGTCTTTGTTGTACCATGGCAACAAGGGAACATTGAATACAAGTAGGCTTTTGAAACTTAATTATTTATTATTTCAGTTCTGTCAGACTACACCTTTTACAGTTATCACCCCAGAACATGGCTGAAAAAGTATAAATCCTTAGATATTAAAAAAAGTTGTTTTTAAATCCAGAATTTGAAAACCACTGACACCCTCTCCTAAGGGAAGAGAGCTTTGAAAAGACGTTTCCTAAAAGTCAGGAAACTTGTCTGCACAGTGGATGCTAAGGGCCCTTCAGCTATAAAACTCTTGTGGTCTGGAGCTAAAGAACCCTGGCTAATGTTAATTATGAGAATGAGCAATGGGGAGGGATTTGCAAGATAATTTGAGCCAACACTGTTTAGTTCCCGAGTTATACTTCGAAGCAAATGGGCAGCCCAAGAACAATGTAAGTGTCTTTTGCAGTACTTTGAACTACAGTCTGTAACTTCAAAGCTGAGGATCTGCATTGCCTGCATCTCCAAACAATTATCTCATGTCTTTTGCAGTAATTGAATGGGGCAAGTAGAAGAGTATAGTTGGTTATGCTGGATTATGTACAAGAGTGGAAGAAAAAAGACAATGGCCGGTTTTATTCTGCCTTGACTTGTGTGGTGGTGATGGTGTATTACTTTTGTGTTCTTCGGCAGTTGGTGAAGAATTATTGGCTAGAGCATTATGTAGAAGACTCTGTAAACCCTGGGGTATTGGTACTCCTGGGATGTGGTACCTTGTCCAGTACGTGTGGTCAATTGGCCAGCTACCCGTTGGCTCTAGTCAGGACTCGCATGCAGGCTCAAGGTGAGTTTTTGCCAAAAAAACAACCATGGTGAGACTTGTCAATGTTTCATGGTTTTAGAATCTTGCCCTTTGGTTTCTTCTTTGGAGAATTGCTCTGAGGTCATGCCTCTCCTCTAATAAATGCTGACTCTTTTGAGGGGAGTAAAATAAGGAGGTCCTTTGTAGGACAGGGGTAAAATGATGCTTTTTTACTTAATACTCCCTCACCCTCCCACCATTTTGGCATAGATGCTTAATACTTAGGTGTTATAGTGAGCTACCGGGCATATGTCCTTGATGGCCTCTTGTTAAAAAAAAACAAAAAAGTATTTCTTTTGTGGTATTCATTATTCTCATTTGGTTTCATCACAAGGACTACGAGCACAAATATCACGTGAACCTTTTGTTTTTTCCTTTCCTTTCTAGCCATGGTGAAAGGAGCACCCCAGATGAATATGGTTGGCCTCTTTAAGAAAATAGTTACCCAAGAAGGAATCTTTGGACTTTACAGGGGCATCACGCCTAACTTCATGAAAGTGCTGCCTGCAGTGAGCATCAGCTATGTTGTATATGAGAAAATGAAGGAAAGCTTGGGGATAGCCCGAAATTGAAGGGGCTCTTAGCAGGAGCCTGATTGCATGAAAGCACGACAGTATCAATCTGTGTGTGCCTCGTGTCTTAAAGTCACCAAAGCTGTTTGAGAACAGATGCATCATGGCTCTGGTGGGAGAAACATATCAAACAGCATGTCAAGCATCTTACCTTAATTTTATATGTGTGAAAATTTAAAGATAAAATTATACTTTTGTTAAGTTCTTCATATGTTAAAAAAGTTTGATATTCACAGAGCTCGACTTGTCTTTCCTGTTGTCCTTCTCTTAGCTCCTGAGGCCGTGTCTAAAACAGTCATTCAATTAGCTTGAAACATAATGGAAGAGAAACTTATTCTCGAGTACTTTTGAAACATTCATTTTTTAGTCAGCTAGACTGATTTATGTTATCTTTTGTATTTAAGTGCCTTAAACATTTTTACCAACTGGGTTTTACATTTTTTGGGTATATTTTGAACATCTTTCACTGCAGCCATTGGAGAGAAAAAAAACCAAACAGTACATTTATAATAACTAAGCAAATAGAGTTCTTTTTCTTTAAGCAAAATAAAAACACAAGGGGAGAGTTGTCGAAGTGTGAGGATACCACCATTTCTTATCGTTGTGATGTATAGAAGAGTGATAAAACGACGCTCGTTTCACCAGTTACCTTTTTGGCTTCATTGGTAGATGTTATTATGTCAGTAGCTCATTTTGGTTCTCATTACTAAATTTGGAAAGGAAATCACCAGTATGAACAAATCTGCTTAATAATGAAGGAAGAGGGCGACGAAGTAGCACAGTGAATAGAGCACCGGCCCTGGAGTCAGGAGGACCTGAGTTCAAATCCAGCCTCAGACACTTAACACACACACCAACAAACTAGCTGTGTGACCTTGGGCAAGTCACTTAACCCCAAGTGCCCTCCAAAAAGCAAAAAAAAAAAAAATAAGGAAGGACTCAGTGGGGAATATCCTTTGAAATCTTAAATTTCAATTCTCAGTTATTTTCTGGAGTTAGCGTCATTTCTCCTTCATTCAGTTTTTTTGGGGTTACTCCTCTCAACTCAAGGTAACAACAATGTATTTTTCAGTAGTTCTTCAAGGTTTATTAGTGTTTTCATCACAGCTACCTTGTTAATGTTGATAGTATACGTCTCCTCATTTCCATTTATAGAAGTGAAGTGATTTGCCCAAAGGAACAGAGGTAATAAATGGCAGAACTGGAACTCCATGCCAGGCTGTCTGATGCCAGTCAATCAGTTGGGTGGTTAATGACCAGGTACTGTTAATCTCTGAGGATACAATGAAAGAAGCAAAAATTATTCTTATCCACAAAGAGCATACATTCGAATGGAGAGGTGATGTGTAAATAGGTACATATAAGGCATATACAGAATAAATAGAAGTAAATGGAGGCACTAGCAGATGGGATTGGAAAAAGAGGTTTCTTTCTACTACATGCCACTGAGGCCTTCCCAGAAATGAGCCTAAGGTAGTTTTCTGTGTGCCAAGTAAAATTATCCTTATGTCAGGAGCACCAGGTGTTCTTGGCAGCTGATTCTTATTCCAGGTACATTTCAGTGGAACGTGGGTGATTAACTGTATGGAGAGAAACCCTGGAGCTGCTGCAGCAGCAGCCCACATCTGTGCTGTGGGACCTAGTGTGAAATTCCTTGCATTTTGTCTCCAAGCCATTCATTGCCAGAAAGGAAGAAATCCTATTTCCAGCTTGGACTTTGGGGCCTGAATTATTTACTACATGTGCAGCCAATAGCTAGATACTAGTTTGTTTTTTTAAAAATTATTTTAAATTTATGGAAATAAAGCAAACATTTCCATAACATGGTACAATAAACAAGAAGATTACACGTGAAACTGCAAATCTGTTATGCACAACTTGCTGTGCCTTTCAAATATGCAACAAAATTATCATGTAAATTTATTTTTTTCTCCTTTCCTACCCCCCCCCCAGCTACCATTAGATGCAAATAGGTATATATATGTATATCCTGTACATCTATTTATCAGTTCTTTCTCTGGATGTAGATAGCATCTTTCTTCATAAATCCTTTATAGTTAATTTGGGCACTTTTAGGCACCAATTTACAAAATGATTCCTATTTGAACCGTACTTTAAGGCGTAAAATATCTGTATGGTAACATCATTGACCTGAATCTGTGTCCACAAAGCATTTTTTTTTCCAGTCAGGTCTTTTATTTTCTTCCTGAAATTTGTTGAATAAGATTTAGAAATACTTGTTAGGAACTTATAACTGAAGTCACCAAGCTTGTAAATAACAAGCCTGAGGATGCCTGATAGGCTTTTTTTTTTTTTGGGGGGGGGTGTGTGGTGTTGGTTGTAATAAAGCACCTAGACAATATGAAAAATCGAGTGCTGCTTATAACTACTGTTTGCTTTTCCTTAGTCCACCTCCTGTGTTTTCTAAACCAAAGAGAGCAACAAGCTATTTGACCTGTAGTGGATGCTTGAAGGGAAGTTTGATTTGAAAAGTATTTTTCACACAAAATTATTCCTGCCAAATGTTTCCCTGTCTAGAATATATACAAGTGTAGAATGCAGTGGTGTCCTCCAGGATTTCTTGGTACCTTGGAATAAGCCCTAAATAGCTTGGCAAGATACGCATTTCTGTCTTTATTCATCAAACAGGAGGATTGATCGTTTTGCTAACTTTGACATATATCTAGTTTCTGAAAAAGGGAAACTGCTCAGCTGTCACCATTTGCCTCTATAGAGATTATTTGAAATGTGTAAGGAATGGAAACAATTTATATGTGCTTCACCTCTCTCTTGAAAACATCTGTTTACTTTCCTAAAGCTGGAATTTTTAGATAGCCTCTTTCTGCCATTGAACCATGTATTTATATTAAAACAAGAAAAAGATTTTTGTTTTCAAACAAATGTTCCCTGTTGTATTTTAGTTTTTTGCTTTCTCATTTTATCATTAGCACTGGGTAGTATTTATGGTGTTAGGAATAGCCTTGGAGCAGGGATATGCTAGAACCATCTCAGACTGGCTTGGGAGAACCAATTGTTAAACTTTTTTTTTTAAGTTTTTATTTATTGATGTCTTTTTTTTTTTTAAACATCAACATAGTTATCCCCAGTATCTCTCCCTTGTCCTTCAGGTGTGGTTTTCTTCCTAAGAATGTTTCAAAAGGCTCTATTTTTGAATTTCAATCTTTTAAAAATTTATAGGTAAGCTCAGGTTTGCAGGGTAGGTCACCTTGGACTGCATCCTGAGCTCCATTTTTCGTTGGAACACATTCCATTCAAAAGCCATAATTAACATTGCCAGGAGAAATATCAACAGTCTCAGATATGTGGATGATGCCACTCTGATGGCAGAAAATGAAGAATTAAGAAGCCTCTTGATTAGGGTGAAAGAGGATAATGTAAAAGCTGACTTGAAGCCTAATAGAAAAAAACCCCCAACCTAAACCAAAACAACAAAAACCCAAGATTTTAGCAACTGGTTGCACCGTTTCCTGATACAAGGAGGGAGAAGAAATGGAAGTAGTGTCAGATTTTATATTCTTGGATCAAAGATCACTGCAGATGGTGACTGCAGCCATGAAATTAAAAGACTCTCCTTGGAAGGAAAGCTATGACAAATCTGTACAGCATACTAAAAAGCAGATGCATCACCTTGCAACAAAGGTTCATATAGTCAAAGCTATGGTTTTTCCGTTAGCAATGCATTGCTATGAGAGTTGGACTATAAGGAAAACTGAGCACCAGAGAATCAATGCTTTTGAATTTTGGTGCTGGAGAAAACTTTTGAGAGTCCCTGAGACACAGCAAAGAGGTCAAATCAGTCAATAATGAATGCAATTAATTCAGACTATTCACTGGAAAGTCAAATACTGAAGCTGAAACTTAAATACTTTGGCCACATAATGAGAAGACAGGACTCATGGAAAAACACCCTGATGCTGGGAAAAAGGAAAGCAGTATGGCAGAGGATGAGATGAAGAAATAGTGTCATGGAAACAATAAACATGAGCGTAGACGGATTTCAGGAGGTCGTGAAGGATTAAAGCCTGCTACTCTATGGTTCGTGGAGTCATAAAAAGTTGGACATGACTGAACAACAGTAATTCCATTCCTTTCTCTGTTTTCTGGAGGGTGCAGAATAGTCTTGAATTATTCAAATATCTTTTTTCTTTGAATTTGAAGGTCTTTCTCTGGATGGATTGCAGAACTTTTTTTCTGGATTGAATTATTAAATTTAATGAGTGTGTGTCTGGGAGTTTGTAGAGTTGAGTTTCTTTTTTTTCCTTAGAGGCAATCTTTGCATTCTTTCAATTGGTATTTAATTTACTTTATTTAGAAGTTCTGGGCAGGGTTTTTTTTTTTAATTCCCTACATTATAGTGTTAAGCCTTTATGTTTTGTTTTGTTCTTCTGGGAGACTATGGTCCTTGAGTTATTTCTATGACCCCTGTCTTAAAGATCAGGATGTTTTGACTGGACAGTAGGTATATTTTCATTAAATGTTATTTTTCTTTGCTTCTCTTCTTTGTGTTTGCAATCCCATGCTGTTGTTCTTTTGTTTCTTTAGTGAGACTGCCATTACAGATTCCGATTTTTTTATTTTGCCCATTATTTTTGCTGTGAAGACATAAATTCTGCTCTCATAATTCTCATTTCTCTTTTAAACCACTCAGGAACAGTGCATTGTGGTTCCATGTTTTTCTCAAATTCCACAAGATCCTTTGCCTAATGTTGAATCGTTTTCCTTTGTTCTGCAGTATTTATTCACAGATGCCTGGACTTGTTTATTAGATCTAGCCACCGTACGTCGTTTTGCTGTTAATGTCATCCCTGCTTGTGTTCAAAGTCTTTTAAGTTATCTTCTTCCAGAGAGCTTTGTTAATTTTAGTGCTTCTGCCCCACCCCTACTTTATTTCCCCCTATTGCTTACTTTCTGACTCTTTCCCCTCTGATGGTGGTTTTTTTGGGGGACTGGATCTCAAAGTGTCTCAGTATCTTCCCATATTGAGCAATTCATGGTTCACCAGCCAAGCTGCCCCAAATGACTTTTTGGGTGGACAGAATTGGCCCCACCCAGATGCTGAACTCTTTCCCTCATGTTAGTGGAGTGCTTCATAGCCCACACCCCACACACTGTCCAGTCACATTCCTTCTATTCTTCACTTCTCTCTAATGGCACCAGCAGTTCAGAGAGCTGCTATATTGGGTTGATTTCTGTAATTTGGATGTCTGAGACTCAGGGAGGAGGGGGCGTATGGGGCTGAGCTCTATTTCCAGACCAAACATGTGTCCTACCCCTTTCTCTCTGTTCCTCCACTCTTTGGCGGAGATCATTTTCAGAAAACAATGCTGCCATTTTTATGCTGTCACATTCTGAGCAAATTTCTTCAGGCTGGATTCTGAATCTTCACTGCACTGGAGCTAAGGAAGGGGAGACCAGTATGAGGGGTTGTGTTTTGTTGCAATCCTGTGTGTCGGGTCCTTGGGTTTTGTTGTAGAACCATGTATCTGGTCCTTGAATTGACTAATTGCAACCTTGAAAGTGGTGAGTGGTGGGGAAAGGGTGCTGAGGGGGTTTGGGGTAGGTATCAGTTCATGTTCTTTTTTTAATGTTCTTTTTTTAACCTCCTTTTGGATTCTGGGTGTCCTAGACATGGAGAAAGCTGAAATTGCTTTATCTTGGGTGCATAATTTCTGTTTTGGTGAGGTTTGAGATGTTGTGGGAATCAGAGAAAACATCTAAGTCCTCTCTATCTTGCTGGTTGTTTAGCTGCATCTGGCTCTTTGTGACTTGTCCATGAAGTTTTCTTGGCCAAGTTATTGGAGTGGTTTGCCATTTCTTTCTCCAGTGTGTCCCTGTTTTACAAATGAGGCCCTGAGGCAAATAGGGATTAAGTGACTTGCCCAGCGTCACACAGGTAGTAAGTATCTGAGGCTCGATTTGAACTCAGATCTTTTTGACTCCAGGCCCTGAGATCTACCCACTATACCACTTAGCTGCCCACTTGATGGCACTGTAAGTCTAATTGTTAAATTTCCACTTATATGTTGGAAATCAGCAAACTACAAATCAGGGCTCGATTTATTGTTTTGTGGATTGTCTAGACTTAAGAATGTGATGGAGAAAAATGTTAATATGCTAATTAAACAAAAGGTGTGTTGTGAGTACATTCCTCCTTCCTGCACCCCCCAGTTGTTAAGCATTTACCAATGCACTCCTTCCTTGGAGCCAGAAGACGTGGGATAAAGCCCTGCCTTTTGACATACTGGCTACGTGTCCTTCTTCAAGTCATATAGCATTTCAGTGCTCTAGAAAACTGTCTAAGACTTATAAGTTACATAGAAGGTGCTGACCTGCATTGGTAGAAAGAATTTCCTCATCTGGGAGTTCCTATTATCAATGAAATCATAGATCTAATCCCTTTCCCTTTCATTAGCTCTAGAAATGACCAGTTGAGTTCACATCATTGGAAAGAAGTAAATGGAGGACTTTGGAACTCTCTTTCCTATCCATGATGTCATCCTCAACTATTCTGGCTTATGTTCATCTCCCCGTTTGGACCTCCCATATCACTTCTTGTCTTTGCTACGTATATTAGCAGTTGATTATATTCTCTTTAGAATTGTGTCTAATGGGCTCATGTGGTTTATCTACCTGATGAACATGTGTGTTCTTTGAGGGTTGAAGATGACATGCCGCTTTTATTCTTAATATCCTTCATGCCATGCATCATCATGTTACTATGAAAATTCATCTCAAAATTTTGTCAGAGATCATGTATTTAGTAATATAGAATGGTTTTCCCTAGCTCTATGGAAATAGTACTTTTTCAGTTGGAGTTTCTATCCTCCTTGGGAGCTAACACCAATTGGACATCTGGAGGAATAAATGTGAGGCAGCTAGCTGGCACAGTAGATTACATTCTGGGCCTAGAGTAGGGAAGACCTGAGTTTAAATCCAGATTTATACGCTTATTAGCTATATGACTTTGAGTGAGTCACTTAATTTCTTCAACTGCAAAATGGGTACACTGTGCTTAGCATAGTATTTGGCACATAGTAGGCATTTTATAAATGCTAGCTATTCTTATAAATAAATAATATTGCATCAGGATCGAAGAATCATAGAACTAGAGCTGGAGGACCTAAGAATCCATTCAGTCCAACCCCATTATTTTATAGATGAGGAATTTCAGGCAAAGGGAGATGAAAGGCTTTGACAGAAGTCACACAGCATCCAATCGTAACCACTAGGTGGCACTGTGTCACCATATTAGCAAGGGTCTGGAAGTCGAGCTAGGGAAGGAAATGGAAAGGTACCACACACTCAGACAAGTTTTATCAAAGTTCATTGGTCAAGGGAAGGCAGTTTCATCAAGCTCACTGGTTGAGAGGAAAAGAAAATGGAAGGCCACTTTTGGCTTAAGGTTTTTCTTGTAGGGAGATCTGTAGAGTCATTCATAAAGCTAAATAATGGTCCAGGGAACATTTAAATTTGAGGTGTACGGAGCATCATTTTTAACCTCCTCCAGTTCAAATGTCCATCTTATATACTGTGAGATACTTGACCAAACACACCTGTCCTGTGTATATCCCAGAAAAAGGGATATACACAGAGCCACATCTGGGTTGACACAAATTCTTATAGAAAGAAAGAGCAAAAATCAGCGTAAAGGAAATAGCTCAACACATAACATGGATACAAATCGCGACAAACATCTGTTACTGGACAAGCAAGTGGAGGGAGGAGGGAAGATGCTCCCTCCACATCCCTTGACGGGCGTCTGCACTCTCAGCCGAGCATCAGCCACTCGCGGGGTGAGAAGTGCTCTACATCTCTAATAATGACCGCGGTCCTTTCTTCTCCCCAAGGACCTGGGAAGGGAAGGGCTGTGCTGATGTTATTTTGGTCTCACCCGCTTTTCTCCAGTCTTAGCTTCTACTCTCCGAGGGGAGGACAAGTGGCCTCTGCTGCCTTTTCTCTGTTTACTGATTTCCTCAGACTTGGGGGCTTACCAAAAGCCACACAGAGCCCCCAAAGCGGTATATTTCCTTGGCCAGAAAATGAGCCAAAACTCAAACCTCAGACTCTTTATAGAGTTGAGAGCATTATTAGATAAGCACCAGAGGCAGCAATTGAACCCAGGTCCCCTAACT
>CM053586.1:49888758-49941258 GCA_028646515.1 Pseudochirops corinnae
TCTCTCTCTCTCTCTCTCTCTCTCTCTCTCTCTCTCTCTCTCTCTCTCTCTCTCTCTTATTCTCTCTCTTCCTCTTTCTCCCTCTACCCCTCCTTTTTATTTCCCCCTCATCCCCAATCCTGGGCTTTGCCTCATACCCAGATAAACTAAGATGGAAGCATATACACACACAAACACACATATATATGTGTGTATATGTATATACATATATACATATATACACATACATATATATATAATATACATGCATAAATATATACATATACACATGAGAGATGCCCGGGACCTACTTCTGGAAGAAGACTGCACATTTACCATATAGGTGGGAATATTTTCTTTCCCTTGGCTCTGTAGCTGGCAGCTTCTATAAATCTACCTGCAGGAAGCACAGTCTGGCAGTGCAGTCTTTTTTGGTGGCATCTAGGAGTGGAAGTCTTTTTTTACCTGCAGCATGGGCACCATGCTCTAAGATGAGTGAGCAAGGGGAAGAGCTGCCTCCTTCCCTTTGGCCCTGTGAAATAGGTTTAAGGTTTTGGTCTGTTTCATTTTGTTTTCCAGTTCTAGGTGCAGGGGGTAGAGTCTCAGACCCTGAGAGTTTGAGCAGTGATGACCTTTGAGCTAGAATTCTAGGTTACATGTTATTGCCAGTCTACCAGGAAACCCTTATGAAGCTAGGGTCCCAGGATGTAAGCTTTGTGCTTGAAATTTGGTGGGACTGATGCTATGTAGGAGCTGAGCTATTCTGTGAACCTCATCCTCTTTCCTCCTCAGGGACCAAGGAGATATACAGGAATTATGCTTCCATTTGGTGTTGGGGCTGGGAGGGGAATGTTTGGATATTCTTGTTATACCTTGAACTAAATATTCCTTTGGAAAAGTTAATGTGATTGTTAAGTGGTGAAATAGAATTGGAGTGCTTGGACCCCTCAAGAATTGAGTGAATACAGTCAGTGGAGGCTTGAGTCAAGGGCAGAGATTAAGCACACCTCATTTACTACTTGTGTTATGTTGGGCAAGCCACTTAACTGCTCTGTTCCTCAGTTTCCTCATCTGTAAAATGAATGGGTTGGACTTAGTGTCCTCTAAGGGCCCCTTTCAGTTTTAAGTCTATGATCCTACATAGATCTTATTCTCCTTAAATCCATTTGGGGAGAGGGGAATCTCCCAGAGAAATCCTACAGTCCTACGAGTCATCATACATTTTTGAGATTCTGGAGATTTTCTTAACTCTAAGATCCTCTGTTCTCTCATGAAAATAAAAGAAAGGGAGAAAGTAAGTGACAAAAGCTCCTAGACAGAGAGCTCTGTAGAGGCTTCACCCTCCATGACAATCCTGTGCAATCCATATGCCTGCCTTTATTGCATATATGTGGTCTTCAACAAGCTACCCTTACGTATCATAAGTATTTAATTTCAATAGCTATTGATTTCAAATGTTTTCATTTCAACACCAGAGGTTCTTAACCTTTTTGTGTGCATTGAACTCTTCTGGCAATCTGGTTAAGCCAATGGGATCTTCTCAGAAAAATGTTTTATAACTCGCAAACTAAAATACAGAATACTACAAAGGGAATCAATTACGTTGAAATGTGATTATTAACATTTGAAAAAAGAAGTTTATCAACCCCCAATTAAGAAACTCAACTTTAGAGACAGGATATGTATATGCATATGTGTGTATACATATCCATCCATCCATCCATCCATCCACCTATACATTCATCTATCTATCTTTCCAGGAGGAAATCAACTTAAAATCATAATTTAAAATGCTTATCTTCTTGAAATCAAGAATTAACATCAGAGCAAATTTGGCTGGAATAATTACATGAAGGGAAACTATGCACAATAAATCTGAAAAAGTCCAGAAGCATATAAGAAGAGTTTTTAATGCCAAGACAAGGAGTTTATACTGAACCCTAGAGGCAGTAGAGATCTATGTGGAAATATCTTAACCATCGGGGTATTGAATACTTTTTTTTTTTAATTTCAAAATTGATCTTTCCCTTCTGCCTCTAAATTTCCTTAATTGTCAGCTAGGCCTGGGCTGTTGGTGAGCAAAAGCAGATAAAGCATCTTTCTGCTATGTAAGCCGAGGCTTAAAATGACAATGCTTAGCATGTTTGTATTTGCAGAAACTTCCAAAATTCCTCCTGGGCACAACTGATTTTTGTTTATATTCCTGTCTCCCCCTGCTGTTGAACAAATGAATGAATGGAACAAACTAATGTTTCTATTATGCCCCAGTCCCAGATGGAGGTGAATGGAATCAATTGCTTTATAGGGAATGTCTGTCATTGTTTTACTTTGCTCTACTTACTAACCAAATACACTTAAATATAGGGGGTCTTCATGCTTTAATAGAACTCATTGTTGGAAAATATGTTGTAAAGTCCATAATTGTAAAACAGATGACATTTTCCCATAGGAACAATGGTTTTAATTGGGAGCACTCCTGAGCAGAGGCAGCTGGGGGGCATAGCAAATAGGGTGCTGGACTTGGAGTCAGGAAGACTCTTCTTCCTGATTTCAAACCTGACCTCAGGCATTTACTAGCTGTGTGATCCTGGGCAAGTCATTTAACCATGTTTGCCTCAGTTTCCCCATCTGTCAAATGAGCTGGAGAAGGAAATGGCAAACTACTCCAGTATCTTTTGCCAAGACAATCCCAAATGGGGTCATGGACAGTCAGACATTACTGAAACGACCAAACAACAATTCCCGACTAAGGAATGGACAGAAAAAAAAAATTGTGACGATGAACATGCTACAAAAACAGAGATCTAACAACTCTAAGTCATAAACATTAAAAAAAATGATAGAATACTTGAATCTAAGATGGGGCTCAGAGGTTCCTTCGCTACAACGTCTTTGAGAAGTGTTTATTCAATCTTTCCTTCTACCCATACTTCTAGTCCTTCTGCGAACCAAGCAAAGCAAGGCTAATTTATCTTCCACATGAAAGCCCTTCCAGTTTGAGAGAGTTCTCACATTCCTCCTGAAGTCTTTTCTTCTCTGAGGTACACACCCTACTTTCTTCTATTGCTTTACATATGGCAATTCCTAATTCCCACCCCCAATTGTCGTTGTTTCTCCTCCATTCTCGAAGAGGACCGTGACATCAGGGAAGTGATGCCATGACACGCAAGTGAATTGGTTTTAAGTGAGGCAAGGCTATGCAAAGTCACCGGCCTCACTTTCTCCTCCAACATGTTATAGTTCAACGGTCTACACTCAGATAGAAACGGGCCATTTTACTATCCATAAGGATCCCTGAGGGGTCACATATTAGCTTATTTTTAAAATGTGTTGTTATCTATGTTTTATTGTATTTTTATTTATTTTGTTAAATATTTCTCAGTTTCATTTCAACCTGGTTTGGGCCCTCCTCAGGGAGTGCTGTGGACCAAGTGTGTTCCCCAGCCCTGTGTTTGATCCCTCTGCTGTAGCTTATTATCTTTCTTGAAAGAAGGTGATCAGAACTAAACACAAGACTAGGTATGTTCAGGTCAGAGCAGAGTACCTCAGGCCTTTCTCTACCTTCATTTGGAACATCATACTTCTATTAATTAAGCCTAAAACCTTGTGAACTTTTCTAGCTGTCACATCCCATTTTTGCTTTACATTGCATTTTTCTAATCCAGTCTCACTTCACAGACGAGGAAATGGAAGTCCAGAGGGGTGATTTGTCCAAGGCTTCACAGGTAATAACGGAGCAGTCACTGGGACCAAAGTCTTCTGTCTTCCCAAGGTTTTAATCATTTCTGATGTTTTTACCTTAAAAAAGAAAAGAAACAAAAAAGCAGAAATTCCCCAAATAGCTTCCCTCAATAATCCACCATAGCCTCATATCCCATTATCCTAAATGGAAGACTGAGCAACCAGAAATTGAAAGTCCTATAAAAGGAGCATAAATGCCATATATGTATTAATTATACATATGTGAATAAGCCCATAGGTGCCCTGATGTATACCCCATGATTATAAGAGGGGCCAGGGTATGATAATGCAGAGATCTCAGGCCTTGGAGTTAGATTTGAATCATGGCTCTGATATCAGTGGTTCTTATCTATGGAGAAGTTCTGGGGTTTAAAAAAAATAAACAATTTTCATTCCTTTATAGTCACACTATAAAGCGTAAGCATCCAGTGTGTGTTAAAAATACAAAACGACCAATGTGACCTAGCTAAACCTAATGTGGTAAGGTATATTAATGCTTTCATACTTCAGCAGACTCCCCCAACCCCTATCAATATGAGAACCCCTGCTGATGATGGTATTATAAACAGTAACTAAAGAATTAGCAATAATTTTTCTTTGCCTTTTTGGAATTTGGAATGGTTTAAAGAAAATGATTTGCATGATCCAAAGATGTTAGATAAGAGACCACACTGAATAATAGAAAACTGATCACGATTCAAGTGCTGCCTCTGACATTATATATGTATATGTAAATATATATGTGTATGTGTATGTATATGTGTATGTGTATGTGTACACACACACACACACACACATACATATGTATATATATGTAGTCACTCTCTCTAAGCTACTTTCCCAAACCTGAACTCACTCTTGTACATGGGCTACCCAGAGGGTGGTTGCTCTCCTTGGATTCTAGATGGTGACTATGCCTATCACTGTAGTTCACAAGCCCCCACAGGTGTGCCTTCTATTAAGAATCAGTCAGCATTCCATCGGTTATAATCCTTCTTTACAACCTGACTGATGTTTAATGTGAAGGTATTTATAGATACTATATTTGATTGCATGCTGCCATGGTGGGGGCGGGGGGGAGGAGAGAGAGGAGGAGAAAATTTGAAATTCAAGGGACCTTGGAACTGAGTGTTGCAAACTAAAAGTAAATAAAATAATTTTAAAAAAAGAATCAGTCAGTAGACAATTAGCTTTCAGGAAAAAATTACTAAGATGATAGCTGTTACAAAACATTTTTTCCTCCACAATGTTCCACAGATACAGCATTTATGGGAAGCCTGGACTTAAATTTAGAATACCATGATAGTGAGGTACATTCAAAGACATGTATGTGGCAAAGGGTAACTCACAAATTTTGGTAATGGAAATTCTCTCTTTGTACAGTCCTTATACTGAGACTTTTAAGTTCAACTTTCTGCTGCGTGAGTAATTCAGGCTCTGAGGACTTGATCCTATCTTGAGTTCATATCCAGCACTTTACACTCTTTGAAGCTACCTCTTTCCATCAGGGTATCCATGTCTGTCCTCTGGTGTGTGTGTGTGTGTGTGTGTGTGTGTGTGTGTGTGTCTTCTATCAGCTGGATGCATTGTGTCATATCAGTCTGCTAGTTCTGATGACATGGCTGGATGGGGAAGGAAAGAAAGTCCTCTTCTCTTTCTACCCCCAAAGGGGTCTGCTTCCTCAAAGCAATCTCATGCTTGGATTCCTTAATACCTAAACTGAAATTGCTGAAACTTATCCAGTTATTTAGAACCTTCAGAAATGTGACTAGCTTATTTTCCTTACCCAATCATGCTGCTGCCTTCTTTACCCAATCAAAGGATTCAAAACTTAAAAAGAAATCATTGGGTGTAGATGTATAGTATCTTGTTTACATAGGAAAACCTGGTCATTGTAGGGTTGTAGGAAATTCCTTAACACCTACTTTACACTTCATAATTACATTCTGGGCCCTCTGTGACCGCATCAAATGAAATGGGAAGGGAAAGGTACTCTTTTATACAGTGCTTTTGAAAAGCAGAACATAGATGTTAATTAGATAGAATTTCTAGATAGATAGCTGAGAGTAAAAGATAATGAACAGGAAGACAAGAACTGGCTAAACCTTTGAAAATTATGAGCTATTGGGGAAGCAAAGTGGTCATTGGAGTATGGGACTTTAGGTTAAGACTTTTTACAGAAATGAATGAAACCCTATTAGAGATGAAATGGTTAAATAAAATTGCTGACTGATTCTGTGGTCAATTTCCACAACATGATTGTAAGTAGGGATTTAATGGAATTGATTGCATACAGTGAATCAAGAGAAAATATTAACCCCTATAGCCTGAATATGTTCCTAATTATTTTGATTCTCTACTTTAGTTATGGGGGTGTTCAAAGTCTCCATCTTTCTTCTTTATAATATTCTGGAGAGGTAGAGTCAAGATGGTAGAGTAAAGGCAGGGAGTCACCTGAGCTCTCCCTCAAATCCCTTTAAAAATGACTCTAAACACATTCCAGAGATGCAGAACCCAGAAAAAGATGACTTTTGCCCAGAACTTCTAAATAAAGTAAATTAAATACCAATTGAATACAGACTGAAGCATACTCTTTTTTTAACTTTATTTTTCTTGAGTTTTTTTTTGCCTATACCAACAAGGGCAAAACAAGATATATACAGGATAAACTGGAGAAAATCAACAAAGGGAAGGGACTAGCATTAGGGATGAGTTCGAAGGGCTTCCTCTGTCTAGAGCAGTGATTCTCAACCTTCCTAATACGGTGACCCTTTAATACTGTATGTGGGCGTATCTGCATGTGGGCGGATCCGCCTGGAGATGGATAGAGGAGCAGTGTCTCGGTTCCTAAGACCATCGGAAATATGTGTTTTCCGATGGTCTTAGGCGACCCCTGTGAAAGGGTCATTTGACCCCCAAAGGGGTCACAACCCACCAGAACCACTGGCTCTAGAGGGTGGGATTTTTGTTGGTATTCGAGGAAGGTAAGGAAGGCAGAAAGACAAGATGAAGAGGATTAGTTTTAGACATGGGGGTATGTTAACTGTTTATGATACTGGGAAAGGTGGTGACAAACAGCCAGAAAAGAACCAAACCTTGCCCCAAGGAGCTTCTGTTATGGTATTGTGGGAATACAACTCATAAACAAGTAAATACAAAGCAATTTGAAGGAGGGGAGAATGAATCCTCACAACTGTGAAGAGGAGGAAAGACTCTCAGGTGCTGCTCGAGTTTACTTTTGCATGGTTCTCAGGTATTTCATTCATCTTCTTATAACAACCCAGTGGGACGGGCAATCAATCAGCCAACAGTTATGAACCATCTACTCTATGCCAGTCAATGGAGGTACAATAAAAACAATGAGACAAGACCTGTCCTCAGGGAGCTTACATTGAATGGGGGAAACGATATGTACAAATGCAAACATGTGCAAAATATTTATCAAGTAAATACAAAATCTCTCCTCTCCTTTCCTCTCTTCTCCTCTTCTCATGTTATCTTGGCCCATGGTTACTTGGGCTCAGAGAAGATAGGACACTGACTAGACAGAGTCAAGACTTGTATTCGGATTCAAGGTCATTCACACCAAAAGTATTTTTAAAATGGGGAAAATATCCCATTTTTCACTCAAGTGATCCTCTTGCAGAAAAAGTACTGGTCTTGAGTCAGGAAGACCTGGAATCAAATCCTGGCATGATTCACTATGTGACCTTGGTCAAGTCATATAACTTCCCTGTACCTCAGTTTTCCATAACATTTATAGTGTTACGGGGCAGCTACGTGGCGCAGTGAATAGAGCACTGGCCCTGGAGTCAGGAGGACCCGAGATCAAATCCGGCCTCAGACACTTAACACACACACATTAAAAAAAACTAGCAGTGTGACCTTGGGCAAGTCACTTAACCCCAATTGCCCTACCTTCCCCCCTCCAAAAAGCAAAAAATAAAATAGTGACCATAAGCAAGCGACATCATCTCTCTGAGTGTCAGTTTACTCTTCTATAAACTGGGAATAATAGTGCCCGTGGTACCTCCTTTACCAGATAGACATGAGGCTGAAATGGGATGATGTTTGTGAAATGTTCTATGAACTTTTCTGGTCCTTGACCTCATTGATGTGTGATATTTATAGACACCGAGGGGGTGTACAAGACAGGCTACACCCTACATTCAATGATGTTCTCAGTTCTCTCCTATTTCCATAGTAGAAGGATTCAGTTCCCTCCTCTCTCTAAGTATTCTGGGCTCTTGAATTTGTTTCTATTATGCTTCATTGTAACTTGCTATCTATGCAATGTAACAACGAGGATTACTGATCCACGTGATTATATTGCATTTAAATCTGCTTGCATTTTCAGTGCTATCACATTCTGTCTATTGAATCTCAAGCCACCAAGAGTTTGTTTGAAGTCCTATAACAACTGCATGCAAAGCTTAGACAGCATAGTCTGCTTGCCTAGGACAGTGACAGCTCCAGAAAGGTTGCAGCCAGTGATAGATTAGAAACTTGACTGGTTTGGGAGTGGGGTGCTGGAGGTGGGGGGGAGAATGGAATGATTGAGGAGAAGAAGACAAATCCAAAGACCGGGAGGGAGAGATTAGGTTAATTGGGAGCTCCCAAGAGTCATTCTCAAACTCTGATCATGCCTTTGAATCTCAATGTGGTCAGTTTGTGCTGGGGGTTGAGAGACAAGAGTGGTGTAGAACTTCCGAATAGGGAAGACCTGAGTTTGGATCTCACCTCTGTGTGGCCCAAGGCAATTTGATAACCTCAATGAGTATAATGACCTCATATGAAAAATGGAGATGATATAGTAATACTTATCTTATAAGGTTGTCATGAAAATCAAATAAGGTCACATATGTGGAGTTACGTGACCGTAGACAAATGACTTAAACTTCATAGTCTCGTCTGAAAAAAGGGGGGGAATAATGGCTTGTTATGAGGATCAAAACTCAACTATGATGGATAAAACAGAGTGTTAATCTTATTTTAATTTTTTGTATTAATACTAAGTGAATGAATGAAAAAGTGTTCAGGGCTTCCTGTGTGCCTGGCATGTGGTAAAAGTGCATATCTATGTGGTGATGTTTCTAATGTTTCTGTTTTGTTTCATATTTGAGATAACTGGTCTAGCGGGTAGAGAAATGAACTTGGATTTGGAACTACAGATTTGGACTAGAGTCCAGAGAGGTTCAATCACTTGCCTCAGGTCACATATCTAGCAAGTATCTGAGGTCAGATTTGAACTCAGGCCTCTCCTAAATCCAAGTCCAGTGCTGTAAATACCATGCCCTGTTTAAATAAGGCACTTCAGAGTAGGGATTATTTATTTATTCATTCATTTATATGTGTATATATATATATATATATATATATGTATTTATTTGGGGGACTATATTTGTCTATTTTCATCTGAGGAAAACACTCAGTTTCTGTGGGTGTGGGGTTTTTTTTTCCCCAGGGTAGAGTTTCTCTAAGGTACCTTGCAGCCCTATAAATTAATAGTCATAGAATCCTATGTTAATTCGATAAATTCTGACTCAGATTGTATTTAACATTTGTGTGAGCAGAGTCAGCAGTGTGTCAGAATGAAGGCTGTAATGTTTTGAGATGAAGCTGGCAGGTCTGGGAGTGGTAACCAGTCAGTCCTCACGATTAACAGCCTTTGCTCAGTGAATTTCGATGTGTCCAGTAGGTGGCAGACCTGTCCCAGTTGGGGGACAACTGCCATCATCAGTACCATACCAGATGGCTCCTTACAGTCTCATTTTCCCTCTCTCATGACCTGAAAAACCACTGCAGTGCCCTGGGGCCAGCATTCTCTGCCCACTCCAGCATTAGGTTATTTGGGGGAGTACTTAGGCCATGTTCCATGACTGAAAGAGACAAAGGAGTTCTTTTGTGTATGGCATGTGTCAGGAGAGGATTTTTTTTTTTTGGTAAAGCAAAACTTTTTGCTATGAAGAAATCACGTACTTTACAAACAAAGGAGGATTAAAAAAAATAACACTGCAAACAGAAATTTAATGTTTTAGAAATGGAAACAAGTCCCATTTCAGAAATATCGATCAACAGGATAAATACTGTGATGCTATGAGATGGAAAGAAGTCCCATGGAAGATGTTTTGGGACGTTCTTGTGTCAATGGTGAATATTTTTCATGCAAAAATTAAAACACTTTCCAAATTATATTCACAATTTGTATTTGGGAGTATAAGGGCTTAAAGGAAAGGCAAAAATAAAACTAGCATTCATTTTGGTGTTAGTAAAGTTTCCTTCAAGAAACTCCTTCCTCATTCAGAGATTTCTTTTGCAAGAAATGACTTGGGCTGTCTTGCAGGGGTATTTATTTGACAGGTTCCAGGAAAAGTATAAATGGGGGATTTTAGTGTAAGGAAAGTTTACTTAGGCAGATTCCTGGAACAGTAAGTAACCCACGGGGTAGAGCTTAATAGGAAAATGAAATGGCTATTTCTGTAGTTGTAAAAAGACTATTGATCAGGAATAAGGTTTTTCCTTAGCTAAGGAGGAGTAAGCATTTGATTATTTTTGAGAGCATTAGTTAGATACAGAAAAGAACATGGAGACTAGAAATACAACAAACATTTATTAAGGGCCTACTAAATGCTATTCTTTTTACTTCTACAGTGATAATGGTGAAATGTTCAAAAAGGGTACAGAAGGTGCTAAGAACTGCATAGCTTTTAGACAAGGTATAAATATAACTCCGCCATTGACACAATAAGTAAAGGAACTTCGTTTTCGTTCAATGATCAAAGATAGAAATATTGGAGGAACAAAACCAGATTAATCTTGATATTCTTACAATAAACAAAATCATGACAAAAAAGTTGCATTTAATTGGAAGGATGGCTCCTAGAGTCTCCTTGGAGAAGCAGATAAACAAGCTTAGTGGAGGTGATTTTATCATGTTCCCAAAAACAACAAGAAACTTTGTTTCATGGGATATGTGGTTCATCTCAGGAGTTGCAATGCTCATTATAAGTGTATGCATTTAGGGACAACTAGCACCTGGGGTGTAAAGGCTTGCTGAGCCCTTTTCAGGACTGCTTTCCACCTTTGTTGTCCACCTGACACCCAGCTCTCGCTGTTGGCTCCAAGAAACTGTACATGTGCAGTGGCCACCTCCTGATAGAGTAATCCAGGTTGAGGGTAATCAATAGGCCTAAAACCTGTTGATGAGTTAGAGGATGTCTCTTCCAAGCATGTAAAGACTTTCCTCTAGAGAATCTCCCTACAGCATGAGAACAATTTGTTCCAATTGCCGTGAAGGCAACTGAAGGAGACATTGTGGAGTGCTTAGAGCTTGGTCAGGCATCAAAGATGCAATACAGGCCATTGCCAGTTGTCTTGACTTTTGTCTTGCTACTGGACTTCAATGACTTAGAAAAAAGAGTGAGGCTGAGGACTTTGGGCAGCTCTGCCTTACTTAAATCCAATTTACGAGTGATCACTGGTATTTGCAAAAATGACTGGCACGAAATATTTGTAGCTTTTTCACCAATAGAAGATGAAAAGGTAAAAAAATTCTACAAATTCCTTGAATGACCATATAGACGGTATGTTTCTCAATTTGCAGATGAGACAAAGCCTGGAGAGGAAACTAACGCTCCCTTTAATGGTAGAAGCTTACATAAAGATTGGATATCCTGACTTTCACACCCTCTCTGTTTCTTCTGTCCCTTTGGTTTTTCCTTCCTTAATCATCCCTTTTAATTCTGCCTTTATTTCATGACTCAGGTCCCTCATTAATTAGTTTATGATTCAGTATCCATTGTAGGCCCCCCTACTACCAATGTCTATCCTCAGAAATTATCTCTCATTTATATTATATATATTTTCTATGTAAATAATTTTTTAATGTCTCTGTTATTAGAATGAGCTCCTTAAGGACAGGGACCATATTTTTTGCTTTGTTTTGAATCCCCATTTCTTAGCACAGTGGCACAGAGTAAGTGCTCAGTAAATGTTTGTTGGTTGACCAATGGAGGAAAAATGCTCCAGAAATCAGACTAAGAAATAAACCATACACTGGTCAATATTACATAATTTTGGCAGGTCACTTAACCCCTCTGGACCTTGGTTTCGTTTTATGTAAGATGAGGGGTTTGACCAGACTATCTCTTAGGTGGTTTCTAGCTCTATGGATTAATATTCATTAATGTTACGCCAATTCAATGAAATCTGACTAATGTCTTTCTCTTATAGGACAACAGAACTTGGAAATCCGAGGGCGTAGGTTCAAATTTAGATTCTGTTACTTACTATGTGATATTGAGCATGTCCCTTAACCTTTTGGGGGCCTTGTTTCCTCATCTGTAAAATGCATTTGGGCGACATGACCTTCAAGGTTCTTTCTTTCCAATTATAAATCTTTGATTGGGTGAATAAGGGTCTCCTTTCTCCTTTTCTTCCAACTTATCCCTATGTCCCTCCGACAAAATCTGCTAGAATTGTGTCTGGAGAACAGATCTGAATACAAAAAAAAGAAGGAAAAAAAGGATGTTGTGATGAGGAACTGGAATGGAGATCCACTGTGAGCCCAGATGAGTTTAGTCTTAGGTACTTTCCAAATGTTCCAAATTTAACACTGGTGAGATATGCAGAATTTTAAAGAGAAATTTAGAAAACAAATATTATAGAATGAGAACTTGAAACAAGTCCCGTTCAAAGAGAATAGAGCTTATTGATGTAAATCCCTTCGTTTTATGTGTATTATTTTTAGCATGTTTTTGCTACTGATTTTCCCTTGGCATCTCCAAGCTAATTAATGCTAATAAGTTTCACTGGGTCTATTTTGGAAAAAATAATTCCAACTGGTTTTGGTCAGACCATTGGATATAAATAGGCTTGTTAATGATTATGGTTTGAAGGACCATAAATAAAGGGTAATAGAGTTAACTGTGAATTAAAGAGAAGGTGACCCAATTGCCAATGGAAAAGGGTGGTAACAGCTCAGTCTGGTCAGGAAGACAGTGTTTTAGGCATGGTTGAGAAATCCTGTGAAAAAGAAAATGGAGCGCTGTATTGTTCAGAATGAATCTAAATGAAGAAGTTGTCAACAGCAGTGTAAAGATAGAGGCCAAAAATGTTGAGACTCAGAGAATCTTAGCTGAAGGATGTTAAAAGTCATTTTATCCAATGCCCTTTTAAATTTAAGAATTCCTTGCATAGTATACTTCAATTCGGTAGTCATTTATCAAATACCTCTGCTGGGTTGCTAGGCACTGTGCTGGGTCCTGGAGATGTGAAAATGAAAGAATTCCTGCCCTCAAGGAGCTTATTCTTTACTAGTAGCAGAGATAGAACATATAAAAGAGTAAGTGAATGGAAAGTACTTTCAAGAAGGAGAGAGTGATAATTCCTGGAGAGGAGAGGGATCAGGAAAGAGCTGATAGGGAGTAGCATCTGAACTGAGCTTTGAAGTGATTCTATGAGGTCAAAGAGGGGAAGTCTTTGGCAGGTCACCATCCAAAGTCCTTTTAAATATATGCAAGTACTAGAGTCTGCTAATTGAGAAGGTTCTTTTGTATGTAGCTCAGTAGCAAGAAACTTCTTAATTGACAAAAATTTCCCCGTCTCAGACTTCCACCCAGGACTTTACTTCTGCTCTTTAGAAAAACACAAAGCTAATCCACTTACTATATCATGCAATTTCCCTTTCAAATATCTGAAGCAAGCTGCCATGATAACTAGCTGTATGACTCTGGGTGAGTCACTTACCCCTGCTTGCCTCAGTTTCCTCATCTGTCAAATGTGCTAGAGAAGAAAATGGCAAACCACTCCAGTATCTTTGCTAAGAAAACCCCAAATGGGGTCACAAAGAGTCAGACACGACTGAGAAACGGGTGAATAACATCTGAATGTCGTGATTATCCTTAGTCTTTTTTTTCTCTAGTAGGTGCTAGGGGTGCAATGCAGTAGTGAGTGGGGGAGTCAGGAAGACCTGAGTTCAAACTCCAGATCAGATACTTTCTAGCTTTGTGACCCTAGGTGAGTCACTTAAAAATAATCTGTCTTAGTTTCCTTGTCTGTAAAATGGGATATTACTATCATCTGTCTATCTCTTGGGGCTGTTTTCTTGGCAAAGATACTAGAGCAGTTTGCCATTTCCTTCTCCAGTATATCCCCATTTTACAGATGGAGAACTGAGGCAAATAGAGATTAAGTGACTTGCCCAGGGTCACACAGCTAGTAAGTATGTGAGGCTGGATTTGAACTCAGATCATCCCGACTCCAGGCCTGGTACTCTAGCCATTGCATCACCTTGCTGCCCCATCTATTCCCTACAGGGAAGCAAAATTGATTTTTCTAGAGCACATTTCTAAATGTCCCTTTGGGGGTTAAATCCAGTCACCCTGATCTGTATCTGGCCACTGGACCCAGACGACTCCAGAGGAGAAAGTGAGGCTGGTGACTTTGCACAGCCCTGCCTCACTTAAATCCAATTCACTTGCATGTCATGGTATCCCCTCTCCATGTCGTAGTCTTGTTCAAGAACAAACGACAAACTACAAGAACAAAAACACAAGCCCCTGCTCCAGAAGATCCAGGGGCTCCCTCTTGCCTCCAGGACAAAATGCAAATTCCTCTGTTTGGTGTTCAAAGCCCTTCCCAATCTTTCAGCCAAACTGGCTTAGTCGACATTCCATTTCCTACCTGCGTCCCTCTGCCCAGGCTCTTCCTCATGCAGGGAATACATCCATTTCCCTTTGCCTCTGCCTCAAAGATTCCCCAAACTCCAAATTTCAAGTGGAACGTCTTACGTGACACCTAGCCCCTTGTCCTCAATTGCTGATGCCATCCTCCTGAATTTACTTTGTCTTTGAGTTGTAAAATTTTGTACTTATCTGTCTACAAATCCCCCTCCCCACCTTCCCAGGCCCCCCTAGTATGGAAGCTCCTTGAGGGCAGGGACTGTTTTTTTTTGGTCATTGTACCCCCAGTGTGCCTGGGCTACAATGTAGGCACTTAATAAATGCACATTCACTCCCATCAGACTGCCCTGCTGGCTATGGTCTAAACAGGACCTTCTAGTTTCTGCTTCATTGCTTTTGCATAAAGTTGTAGCCCAGGGCTAGAAGGCACTCTCTCCTTCCCTGTGTCTCATAGAATCTCTAGCTTTTTTTCAAAACACAGCTCAGATGTCACCTTCTCCATGAGGGCTTTCCTGATCTTCTTGGTTATAAACACTCTCTTCTTGAAATTACTTTGCATTTATTTATATAAATTGTATATTTAATTGTTAATAATAATTTATTTGTATATAATTTTTATTTACTTACATGTTGTATCCTTCTAGTAGAATATAAGCTTGAGAGTAGAGATTTTTTTGATCTTTGTATCCCTAGAGCCTGTGATAGGCACTGGACAGTCAGGTGGTACATTGAACAGATCTTTGGACTGGGGCAGGTGGGTTGTCCAGTGTATAGAGTAATGCGCCTAGACTCAGAAAGACTCATCTTCCTCAGTTCAAATCTGACCCCAGACAGTTACTAGCTGTATGACCCTGAGCAAGTCACGTAACCCTGTTTGTCTCAGTTTCCTCATCTGTAAAATGAGCTGGAGAAGGAAATGGCAAATTTCTCCAGTATGTTTGCCAAGAAAACCCCAAATGTGGTCACGAGAAGTTGGACATGACTGAAAAATGACTGAACATATGGACTTGGAAGAACTGAGTTCAGATCTTATCTCAGACTCTTATTGGCTGAGTAATCCTGAGGCTCTCTCAGTCTCAGTTTTCACATATATACAATGGATACTTATCTTAAAAAGTTGTTGAGATAAACTGTTTAAAATTCTTTGAAAATTTTAAAGAGCTATTTAAATACTAGCTAGTCCTATTATTATTACATAGTCAGCACCTAAAAATGTTTATAGAATTGAATTCTGACTTTAAATCCACCTTCCTTTGTGCCAAACTGTTCTGTCACTAATATATTCTTGGAATCGACTGCTATATCCTGAATTTATTTTTATTTGGTCTGATTTTTGCAATGAAGGAGACAATTTCTCATGGTAATACCCCATGGGACATTTTGAGATCTCCATTTGGCTATTGTAAATGGTACTATGTCAATAAGATCATTGATGTAAATTGATTTATTTTGAAAAATTCTGGATTTTAGCTTAAGCTCCAGAAGTATTATCATCTGTTTCCAGCTAAATCAAATTAGCTCATTTTAAAGTTTTTCCCATTTTTAAAGTGGTAAAAACAATTCTGCTCCAAGTCATTCTCTGAAATTGCCCAAACTCTAGCCAATTTGATTCCATGCAAAAATAATTATTAACAAAAAGTAATTTAAGTAATCTCTCTTTCTCCCCCTAGGAAAAGACATGTATGTAGGCCACTTTTGAATTCCTCTCCAAACAGAGATACTTATGTGAAATGCATTTTGCATCTACTCCAGATATGAGCTTTTGTTCAATTTCCATTTTAAAGCCACATTTTGGAAGCTAGATAAGTGGTTTTCAATAGATGGTCTCTTTGTGAAGCTTTTCTGGTCTGTAGTTGTTGTTCTGGTTATTGTTATTAGAAAGCAAGAATTTCCTTCAATAAAGACCTTGGACTGAGATTTTTAAAGTGAACTGTTTTTATTTTAAATTTCCAATCTTTGGACTACAGAGTCAGCTTCAGTGTTTTGTTGACTATTTCAAATGGATGGAAATCACTGCAATTCAGTTTACTGGATATTAATGAGTATTTATTAAGTGCCTTCTTTCTTTAAGGAGTACTTGAAAACATGAGACTATATGAGATAATTGATACTTATTTTAAATAATCAGACTCTCAAGGATGGGTGAAGGTATTTAATATAATTTTATGATGTTGATTGTTTACAGAATATCTTATAGAAACTATACTATTCCTTAACCAAAAGATTGTATTCTTGGCATGAACAGTACCTCAAAGTTTTACATTTAAGAAGTTAAATTGTAGATATTAATCTTACAAATGAAAACTCCTTGGCATTACAGTAGAAATCTTGACCCTCCACCTAAATAACAGTCTTGATTCTAGAGCTGCATTCTAGTCTCAGCTCCACTGAATCTACAAACCTGAGAAAGTGAGTTCCTACTTTTTGAACCTCAGTTTCCCTATCTGTAAATATTGGACATAAAATCACTTGTTCTTACCTGCTTCATAGGGCGTGTGAATTGAAGGACTGTTTTCAGAAGATGAAAAAAAAGAATAGAAGTGAAAGAGAGATAAATAGAGAACATATGGGTCAGGAAAATGAAACAACAGAAGGATAGAAATTATATGAAATATTAACATTTCAAAAGTCATGCAAAAATCTAAGTAAATTTTAAAGATAAAAATATTTTTAAAAGGATGGATCCATAGAATAAAAGAAAGAACAAAGAGGTTCATCAAGGAATAAAGAACCTTCTACCAAATTCCCTGCCCCCCCATATGAGAAAATTGAGCAGATTTAGCAAATGGAGAAAGAGGAAGTGGAAAAAGGAGAGGAATAAGTGATGCAGGGGAGGGACTGGGTCCAGAAGTCTAATAGGGGACATCTCGTCCCAGAGGAAAGGGACAGAGTATTACTGAAGAGAATTCCCTTGGTGGTCAAGGTGGTTACTTCCATGGGTAGCATACTGCCTCAGGAGAGGGAATATGTGAGTCCCTACAGCAGGGGTGGGGAACCTGTGGCCTTGAGGCCTTCTAGGTCCTTGGGTGCAATCTTTTGATTGAGTCCGAGTTTTAAAGAACAAATCCTTTTATTTGTTCTGTGGATTTGGATTCAGACAAAGGGCTCCACTTGAGGACCTACAGGGCCACATGTGGCTCAGGGCCACAGGTTCCTCACCCCTGATTCTAATCCAAAGGTCCAAGGAGGTAAAGTCCAACCATATAGGTAGTAAGTGCCAGAGCTGAGACTAAAACCTAAATTCAGCACTCATTCCTCAGGCACTGGGACATACCCTTAGACTCTTAATCCTGGAACACTTCTGGGTTTGAAGGGCTGGTCGTCATGCAGAGAATTTCAGTTTGGTTCAAATTTCCGGCAGTTTCCTGAATAGATAAAGTGTGCCTATTCTAGGTCTTGGTCCTTCAACCCTGATCAGTTGCTCCTATGTATTTCCAAAGTCTTTTCCATGAGTGGAACTCATGGGAATAGATTGGAGTAGATAGGTTCTGAGGTCCCTTCTAGCTATGTAATTCTGTAACTCGGAGTTGAAAGGGACTTTGGACATCACGAGAGCCAACCTTCCACCTGATTCATGAACCCTTTATTTATCACTTCAATAGAAACTTGCTTGAGGCCATTGGTCTCCAGTTGTATGCCATGAGTTCTGGCCTGGGCTGCCTCCAAGGGTATGGGACCTAGACTTTTCTGCTCTAGTCTTCCCTTCTTTCCTCAAGTCAAAGAATAATACTATGCCGTGAAGAAAAAATAATTGAGAACCTCTGCTCTAGGTTCTGTTCCAGGTCCAGTTCTCCTTTCTCTTAATACAGATATCTTTCATAAATTTTTCTCCTCCAGGCCTTTCCTATAGAGGCGAGAGAGGTTCCTACACCAGTCTTCTGCACACCGACGCTCGATAACCATTCTTCCCTTTTCCTTCCATGATCTTTAATATCCTCTGAGATTGGAAAGCATCTGACTTTCATTTTAAACAGGGTAAAATTAGGACACAGGAAAGAACACATCCTGCTAATAGCCTGTAGGCACATTTATAAAAATAAACCTCACAATTACTAATCACATTGAGGCTGGGCCTGCGCTGGATCTCCATGGGAAGAGAACGCATGGCTTAGGGCCCTCCATTAAGACAACCCCTTGCTGTCCAAGTCTTGGGAGCAAATAACCTTGGGAAGAAAGCAAATTGATATTAAGTCATCACAGACCACTTATATTCGCTGGCTGACAGGACGGGTAGCATCTCTTTTTCATTGTTAATGAAATGAAATACTGAAGTCAAAATAAGACAGGCTTTACACATGAAGAAATGGTAGATGTTAATAGACTTGTAGACTGAGAGTTAGAAGGAATCTTAGAATTCGTTTAGTCCAGGAGTCCCCTTAGGGTGACTGGGTGGATCAGTGGGTAGAGCACTGGGTCTGGAGTCAGAAACATTCATCTTCCTGAGTTCAAATCCAACCTCAGATACTTACTACCTATGTGACCCCGGACAAGTCACTTACCCCTGTTTTCCTCAGTTTCCCCATCTGTAAAATGAACTGAAGAAGGAAATGGAAATCCACTCTTCTATCTTTGCTGAAAAAACCCCAAATGGGGCCATGACGAGTCAGGCACAACACAGCCACAATAACAACATGTACCCAATTTAGGAATCCCTGACAGATGGCATTCTTGCCTCTGAACATTTCTTGTGGTAAGGAGTTCACTCCTTATACAGCTACCCATTCCAAGTTTTAACAGATCTAATTCAGACAGATTGTACTGAGATGAAGTGGTCGTCACTGTAAAATTCATGCGTTCATCTTCATTCCTGCCTTGCCTCAGGGAGTTACACAGAGTGGTTCTAATGGAGTTCCTTCACAGTAGCGCCTCATTTTTAGAAGAGCCATCAGCTATCCTCCCTCTTTCTTCCCTTAGGCTCATTGGTTTCCTGACCTTTCACTGCCCTGGTTGCCCTTTGGCTTGTCAATCTTCCTCTCATAATATGATGCCCAGGATGCCATTTGATTCCATAGATATTTATTAAAGTGATTCCTATGTACCAGGGACCATGTTAGACACTGATGAAAATGAGTTAAGTCCTGCCCTTAGGGAGGTTTACATTTTACTGAATGTAGACAACTTCATATGGTTTGTCTAGCTCAGAGTAAGTCTAATGGCACCATACAGACTCCTAGAATTGGAAGAGAGGCCAGAGCTCATTCAATCCAACTTGTACCTGGACAGCAATCCTTTTTAACGACATCCTTGATCAATTCTCACTTAGCTTTGGTTACATTGCAAAGCAGTATCTTCTACTTTTAGACAATCACAGTTTTGAGAGATTTTGATTTGTACACTCTATGTCTGTTAATAGAACCCAAAAATCCATTTAAAGACAGTATGGTGGGGTGGTTGATTTGTACACTCTATGTCTATTAACAGAACCCCCAAATCCATTTAAAGGCAGCATTGTGGTATGAATGAAGAGTCAGCCTTACCACTAGGAAAACCTGGGTTCAAGACCTACCTCTGACACATATGGGCTGTGTGACTCTGGACAAGTCATTTAACCTCTCAACGCCCTACACAGCCTTTTAATTCAATAAATCAAAATCTGTAAACATTTGTTGTTGCTGTTCAGTCGTGTGTGAGTCTTCATGACCCCATTTGGGGCTTCTTAGGAAAGGTATTAGAATGCTTTTCCATTTTCTTCTCTAGTTCATTTTACAGATGAGGAAACTGAAGCAAATAGGGTAAAGTGACTTGCCAAGGGTCACACAGCTAGTAAGTGTCTGAAGCCGAATTTGAATTCAGGAAGAGAAGTCTTCCTGACTTTAGACCTGACACTCTATCCATTGCAGCATCTAGCAATAAGCACCTACAATATGCCAACCACTCTACTAAGCACCGGGGATAAAAAAAGAGGTAGAAGAGAGTCCCTGGCCTCAAGGAGTTTGCAGTCTAATGAGGAGACCAATGACATGCAAACATATATATAGAGAGAAAGTTAATACAGGCCAGATAGGAAATAATTAACAGAGGGAAGGTGCTGGAATTAAGAGGGATTGGGGAAGGCTTCCTGTAGGAGGTGGGATTTTAGTTGGAACTTTAAGGATGCTAGAGAGGTCAGTAGGTAGAGTGGAGGAGGGAGAGCATTCCAGGCTCTAAAATTACACATTACAGAGAAAGTGATGACCTGGGTAGGTAAAAAGAGTTCTCTATGCTGATGTAATCATAGGTCAAGTTCCCCTCCTAAAATTATTGTACCTTTTTAGAAGCCTCATGACACCATGCCAGTTAGTGATTTTGTTGCTAACTAAAATTCCTAGGGTTGTTTTTCATGTGAATTGCTTTCCTGTCAGGCCTCCTTCGTTTTGTACTTAGATAATTGATTTTTTAAAAACTAAGTATAAGGCTTTACACTAATATATGTTAAATTGTGTAGTTTTAATTTTTAGCTCAGAATTCTAGACTGTTTGAAATCTTGTTGGATTCTATTATCTAGAGCAGTATAGAGTGTGAATATATGTAAACATTTACATATATGTCTATATATGTATGTATATACACATACATACTACATATGTGTGTATGTATATACACACACATACATATATATATATATATTTATATACTTGTAGACACACACATATGGATGCTATCTATCTATCCAGGTGGTACAATGGATAGAGTGCAGGATCTCAAATCAGGGAGACTCATCTTCATGAGTTCAGATCCAGTCTCTGACACTTACTAGTTGTGTGACCCTGGGCAAGTCACTTACCCCTGTTTGCCTCAGTTTCCTCATCTGTAAAATGAGCTGGAGAAGGAAATGGCAAGAAAACCCAAATGGGGTCATGAAGAATTGGACATGACTGAAATGACCCAACAACTCTCTCTCTCTCTCTCTCTTTCTCTCTCTCTCTCTTTTTCTCTCTCTCTCTCAAATGTAGGATCTGTCACTTTCTAACTCTGCGAAAATGGACCACTAGTTAAACATTTCTGAACCTTCCTGTAAATATACAAATACACCAAAGAGTTGTGATTTTTATCATCAGGGGCGCCTTCGCCATCCAGGTCCTAGGGGATTTCTTGAGGCGCTTAAAAATTGCCCAGGGTCACTCAAGTAATCAATATCAGATTTGTATTTGAACCTGGGTCTTCCAGACTCCAAGCCCAGTACTCTAGTCAGTATGCCAGGTTACTTCTCTCCTCAATATAAAATATGGACAATATGGTACTCTACTCTTCTCTACTCCCCATCATGGAGTTCAGAATACCATGGCTTTAGAGCTAAAAGGGATCTTTAAGGGTCATCTGGTCCAACCTCCTCACCTCACAGATGAGGAAACTGAGTCACATGCAGTGACTTAACTAAGGTCATACAGGTGACAAACAACATAAGTGGAATTTGAATTCAAGTCTTCTAACTCCAGATGTAATGTTCTCTCCCTGAGTCATGCTGTCTCTTGCAAGAAAAATACTTTATGGGTCATAAAATGCCCCTCACTTTGAACCACAACACTCTGTCCATAAACTGCACCAATACAGTTGATCGCCTGATGTCTGTGATCTTGCTCTTGATACAAACAAGTTCCTTTGAGTCATTTTGTTGACACAACCTTAGGGTCTTGTTATTTGCTTAAGCAAAAAGCTGTGTCAGTGGCTTCTTGTGATGTCCACCAGGTTCTTTTTGCTAAGAACAGATGTGTTTTCTAGGGAACTCTCCTCCCACTCCACTATCCCTACAGCTTATTCTCTCACATTCCAGTACATTGCCAAAGTCATTAATTCATTCTTCTTCTTTTTTTTTTTGGTGGTACTTGGCTGCCATGGTTAAAAGTTGCCTCATTCATTTTTTTAGCCTCCCATTGTGAAAGGGACAATAAGTTCCTTTGGAACTGCTAGAGTCCAGCTCTAATGTGTCCCCTAAATGTTTGTGATAGAGACAGAAGGAAAAAGAAGAATGAGAGTGGAGGGGGATGGGCATGTGGATGGGTAGAGGAGATTGGTGGTAAGGGGTATAGTTGAGCTAGTTTAAAAAACATTCTGGAAATAGCTCAAATGGTAGCACATAGTAGGCACTTAATAAATGCTGTTTTCTCCCCTTTTTCCTTCTCTTACCCAGAAGTTTTAAGAGCTTGTGACTAGTAGCTAGATTAATGCCTTTTACAGCTCATATTAGGCACTCATCCTATTTAGAAGCTGGAATGGATTTTAAGAGGCAATTCAAGGAATTAGAACAAAATAATTTAATGGAAAGAATGCTTAGCTTATGGCCTTGGAACCTGAATTCACCCTGCTCTGCCACGTCCTACATATGTGACCTTGAGCAAATCACTTCATCTCTTTGGGACTTCAGACTTTAGGGTTTCACTTACCTCATCTGTAAAGTTAGGAGACAGGAATAGATATCCTTCCATCTATAAACCTCATGCAACCAACTATGTAGAATTCTCCATATTATTCAAATAAGACCTCCTCATCTTTGCTCTTGTCAAATACATACTTATTTTTGTACTTGAAGATTTTTGTACTTGAAGAATGCATGCATATACTCATCCATGCATATACTCCCTTAACCAATGAGATTGCATCCTCTTAATGTCTTAGTGGGTGATTGAATGAGTTGCCCATGTATACATGACAGTGTGTTCCTCCAATTACATTCCTCCTTTTGCTCTGGGCAGAGTAAGCAATCAATAGTGCCATGCTCCTGGATAGTGTCAGTTGAATACCCCATAAATTAATTTACCATCCTCATGACTCCCCTGTCCCAAGCTCTTTATGTTGGGTCACCACTTTGCAAAATATAGTCTCCTCTATTAGAAAGTATGCTTGAATTTGTACCCCTAGGACTTAGTATAGTACCTGGAACCTTGTAGGTATTTACTGCTTTTTAAAATCTATCTATCTATCTATCTATCTATCTATCTATCTATCTATCTATCTATCTATCTATCTATGTCTGTCTATCTATCTATCTATCTATCTATCTATCTATCTATCTATCTATCTATAATCTACCTTCCTATCTCTTTGCCTCTCTCATCTATTTATTCATTTGTCACTCACTTACTCACTCCTTCATTCATGTATTATACTTCGTGGTATAATTTACCAGTCAAAAATCTCTAGTTTTTTCTCAATGTCACCTTGCCTTTTCTAGCTTCTGTTTACACCCTCATACATCTACCTGTAGCTGCCAAGTCGTCCAAGATTTACCAGACTGGAAGTAACCAAAATTTTCTTCTTTAAACTTTCTAAAGTGTTATAGACCTCTCCTTTGTTTTTATCATAGACTATCATGTATTACACATATTGAGGTGCTTGTTATACCCTACTCCTTTACTACAGATCAATTTTAAAAACAGAAATGGAAAAAAAATAAGAAAATTATAGACATAAACTGTCAGTACCCTGTGTCCTTCAACTCTGTGGGACTTGATTTCCTTATCTGTAAAATGGATAAATTGAACAAAATGATCTAAGCCTCTTAGCTCTCACATGTTATGATTCTATTATGTTACAATTTATGATCAGAATAAAAAAGCAACTGAAAACTTGTGTCTGGATTACAACACATCCTTAATGTTAAGATCAAACGGAAAGTTGAAATTGATTAAAATGGATTTTCAAGCAAACAGTGTTTGATCTTCCCATTGAGGCCCAGGTTGTGGCAATAGCTTTTAGATATTTCTGAACACCTGCAATGTAATGGGTGTCATCAATCAAACATCAAGCTATTTATTATTGACATTATTATAACAGATTACAGAGTGAGAGCCTACATGAAGTGTAGCAGAAAGAACTCTAGGCTCAGAATCAGAAAACTTTAGTTTGAGTCCTGGTTCTGCCACTTTATGCTGATGGACAAATAATTTCTCCCTCTCTGATCTTTGGTTTCCTCATTTGGAAGTGAGGATGATAATTTTTGCCTCAGCTACTTCATAAATTGGGAGCAGAATACTCCATAGACATTGAAGCAGTTCAAATGGAAGATGGGAGATTTGTTACCAGTCATAGTTGTGTGTGAAGCAGGAATATGGATCAAGCTGGTGGAAGATAATGGCCTTACCTTCTTTTCTTTGGTTTTGTACTTTCTCATATTAATTTACGTGCCAATAATGAGTAGATTTGAAAGCAAAATGGGATTTATAGCCTCAGCATTTGTGGAACTTCTTTGGAAGAGGCTTTGATTTTCCAGGCACAGGATCCCCATAAGTGGTCAAATAGAAGTTAAAATTAATTTCTGGCCCCAAATGAGATAATTGGTAAGATGAATAAATTTGGGTTCAGTACCAGACACAGCAATCCAAAGCCATAACCTAAACCTGGGTTGTGATCCAACGAGACGTAAAGAAGTTCATGGGAAATAAAAGAAAAATTTTGATTGTACAAAATTAAAAAGTTTTGCTTAAACAAAACTAATGCAGCCAAAATTAGAAATAAAATAGAAAATTGGGGATTTTTTTTACAGAAAGTTTCTTTGCAAAAGGCCTCATTTCTCAAACATATAGGGAACTAAGTCAAATTTATAAAAGTATGAACTATTACCCAATTGATAAATGGTCAAAGGATATGAATAGGCAGTTTTCAGAAGAAGATAGCAAAGCTTTCAATAGTGATGTGAAAAAATGCTCCAAATCACTACTGATTAGAGAAATGAATTTAAAACAACTCTGAAATATCACCCCATACCTATCAGAGGAAAAATTGGGACATTAATGCACTGTTGGTAGAGTTGTGAACTGATCCAACCATTGTGGAGAGCAATTTGGAACTATGCCCAAAGAGTTATAAAACTATGCATATCCTTTGACTCAGCAATACCAATAAGTCTGCATCCCAAAGAGATCAAAGAAAAAGGAAAAGTACCTATATGTAAAAAAATATTTATACCAACTTTTTTTGTGGTGGCAAAGAATTTGAAATTCAGGTAATGTTCATCAGTCAGGGAATGGCTGAACAAGTTGTGGTATATGATTGCGATGGAATACTATTGTGCTATAAGAAATGATAAATAGGATGGTTTCAGAAAAACCTGGGAAGATTTATATGAACTGATGCCAAATAAAATGAACATAATTAGGAGAACATTGTACATAGTAATAGGAATATTATAAGGATGATCAACTTTGAAAGACTTAGCTGCTCTGATCAAGACAATGATCCATGAAAGTTCCAAAGGATCCACGATTAAAATGCTATTAACTTCCAGAGAGAGAACTGATTAACTCTGAGTGCAGATTGTAGCACACTTAAAAAAAAACCCAACAACTTTCTTTATATTTCTTGGATTTGTTTGTGTTTTCTTTTGCAACATGGCTAATATAGAAATATGTTTTTTTGCATGACTTCACATGTATAATTGACATAAAATACTTGTTTTCTAAAGAGGTGGGGCAGTGGCAGGAAGGAGGGAGAGAATTTGGAACTCAAAATCTTAAATACATGTTAAAATATTTTTACATGCGATTGGTAAATATTTAATGAAATAAAAAGCATAATAAAAAAATACAAGCCTGGAGTCACCATCGGAGGCTTTTTTGGTGAGTAGGGGCACTGCCCTTTAGCTGGGTATGATGACTTATCAATATAACTAAAAAGTAGTTAGTCTTTACCAGGCAGAGACTTTTTAGTCACTAAATTCTAGAAAAGAAGACACTACGTGGCCAGCAGGTGGCCGTAGAGAGATGAAACCTAGAAATGGGCAGAAGCAAGAAGAGCCCAGAAGAGAGGAATACTGGCATGAAGTAGTACAGATGTGATGCCCGGAAAGGAGCAGACCTAAGAAGAGCCAGCATATACTGGCAGCACTGTTGTCAGACATGCCAGTTGTGTGTGCCCTCATCACACATGATGGAGAAGATATTGTTAGATAGTACTTGTCTGAAATAGAGAATGATGATCAGTGGGTTGAAATCTGAATATGAGTCAAGAAAGTGATATGGCAGCCAAAAACCTAATGTGATCCTATGCTACACTGAGAGGCAAAACTGTGATAAAAAATAGAGATGAGTGTTCTGGTAAGCTTTGCGCTGGCCAGGGCACATCTGCAATATTGAATTTGATTTAGGATGCCAGAGTTCAAGAAGGATACTCTAGCGAGCACACAGAAGATTTGACCCTACCAGAATAGTGAAGGACCTTTAGTCAATGGCATCTGATAATTGTTGGAGGGAATTGATGACATTTAGCCTGGAGAAGAGAAGATTTTGGGGGGATGGGGTAGCTGTCATCAAGTATTTGAAGGGTTATCATATGGAATCAGTATTCAATTTGTTCTGTCCCAGAGAGAAGACCTAGAAATGAGTGGAAATCATAAAGATACAAATCTAGGCTTTGCATCACAGAAAATTTCCTAATAATTAGAACTGTCCCAAAGCAGAAAACCCTGGGAGGTAGTTGGTTTCTCATTATTGGAGGTCTTCAAATGAAGTCTGGATGACCATTTGTTGGGTATGTTGCAATATTGATTCTTTTTCCATATGGCAACACCAGTTTAGAACACAATGGATTTCCAAGGGCAACACTTGTTTAGAACACAAATTCCATTGGATTAAATGGCAATTGATGTCCCTTGCAACTCTGAAATTCAGAACTTCCAATGTATGCTAAATGAGAAGGTTAAAAAAAGGCAAAAAGTGAGGAGCAACTGGACTGGACTGAGTAAACACAGAAGATACCTATGCTGGAGGCAACCCAATTTAAAGGGGATTGATAAATTGGTTTTCAAGATAACTGAAAGAGAAGGATGCCCAATACTTTAATATAAAATTTGGGCGTTATTACAATGAATAAAAATGTGATCAAGGGGATATTAATAACTGCTGACTCATATGTCTATTTTTTTATCCCTCCAAAATCTTTGTAAGAATCATTTATACAAGAGAAAGTACTATGCAAATTTCCCAAGTGCCATCTAGTTCACTCTCCTACTCCTGTTCCATTCTGGATCCCAAGTAGAATATTTAAAAGTCTCTCATGCCCAACTCTCCTTGTTGCCTCTTTGCCAGATGCTACTAGGCCTCTGGTGACTGGAGTCTTCTGGGAATGGATAATGGTATTTAAAAAAAAAACAAACAACCTTATTCCAAGAGCTGTCATGTCAAAGGTTGTTATGTAATCCCTTGGCTGATGTTATCCTGTGACAATTGTTCCTTAAATTCTGAGTCATCAAATAAAACAGAGTTCACTTTGTTTCTACCTTATGGATGAACAGTGACTCCTAAAGTAGGAGGTACAGAAGGTCTGACCATGTAGTAGACTACAGATAGGTCTCTTCAGAGCCATGTGTGGGAATTTTAATCATACTGGGCACACCCAAATGGTAGAGACCAAGCCCTCTTCCTTTTCCTACCAATGTAGTTGGCTGATAGAACTATCAGTCAGCATTATTTCATATAGCTGTGGTTTTAATTGGTTGCTATGTGTTGCTGGGTGGCTGGATCTTCTTGATTGGTTGGGTAACTGGTGACCAGAATGGGGATAGATTCTGTTCCTGTCCTTCTCCTTATCCCTCTACAGATTCAATTTCAGAGTTCATGAGACCATAGATTAAGTGCTGGAAGGGACCTCAGAGGCTATGGAGTCTAACCTTCTCATTGTACAATGGAGAAAACTGAAGACCAGGGAGGCTGTAACTTGCCTAACATCTAATTATTAGGAATTTTTCTCTGATTTCAAGTAAGCAGAAGGGGCAGGTGTTGAAGCCAGAAACTCTTACTCCTGGGTTTTTTCCATTTGACCCACAGTGGTATTGTGAGGCTCGAATGAGGCGATGGGTGTAAAGCACTTTGGAAACCTTAAAGTGCTATTTAAATGTCACCTGTTGTTGTTACCTTATAGTCATAATGATGACTTAATTTCCTGAATCTTCTATTGCACTCCTGATGAGCTCAAGCAATGTTTCTAGAGTAGGTAAATGTCCTGGTAAATTGGACAGTGGGGGGCGCAGTGGAAAGAGAGCTGGACCTGGAGTCAGGAAGACTCATCTTCTTGGGTTCAAATCTAGCCTCAGACACTTACTAGCTGTGTGACCCTGGGCAAGTCACTTGATCCTGCTTGTCTCAGTTTTCTCATCTGTAAAATAAGCTGGAGAAGGAAGGGCAAACCATTCCAGCATCTTTGCCAAGAAAATCCCAAATGTCCTCAGGCACTTGCTAACTGTGAGCCTCTGGACAAGTCACTTAACTCTTTTTGCCTCTGTTTACTCATATGTCAAATGAGCTGCAGAAGGAAATGGCCAACCACTCCAGGATCTTTGTCAAGAAAACCCCAAATGGGTATAGAAATACATCCTGCCCTACTAGAAGGTTAGAGGGGGATGGGGGAGGATATAAGAGAAAACAGATTGGGGGAAGGTGTATTCAGTATTCTTTCTATCTTGGGGTGGGGGTTAGGGGAAAGACAGGGAGAAATTTGTAACTCAAAATCTTGTGGAAATGAATGTTGAAAATTAAAAATAAATTTAAAAAAAGAGAATAAAAAAAAAAGAAAACCCCAAATGGGGTCATAAAGAGTTGAACATGACTGAAACACAGCAAACATTTAACAATCTGACTGGGGTTGGGGCGAGGAATGTATGTACAAAGGCTTTTAAGTTTAATCTGCATTATCAACACTTTAGACAATCAACCAAAGAAAGCGAGCACTGATTTCTGAGGTATATAATACTGTTGCTGTTGTTTTTACAGACTGGATACTAAATTTCTTTGTAGCTTCCCATAAAAGGTGACAAAATATACAGAGGGAAGATGAATGAAACAGAGAGAGAGAGAAAGAGAGAGAGAGAGAGGGAGAGAGGGGGAGAGAGAGCGGGGGAGAGAGACAGAGAAGGAGAGAGAGAGAGAAGGAGAGAGAGAGAGAGAGAAGAGGGAGAGAGAGAAGGAGAGAGGGAGGGAGGAGAGAAGGAGGAGGAGAAGGAAAAGGAGGAGGAGGAGGAGGAGGAGTCCAGAAAACCTTGGGTTCCAATCTCAGTTAAGATGCTCAGCAGCTGTGTGACCTCAGTCAAATCACTTAAAGTTTCTGTGCATTTGTTTTCTGTAAAATAGAAATACTTGAACTGTCTGCCATATCTCACAAGTTTATTGTGAGAAAAGCACTTTGCCAACCTTAAAGTGCCGTATTACTCTACTTGTTATTATTTATGCTTCCTTTTTCTTGACAGAGGTGCAGAGGACATTCAGGAATCATCTCTATCTGCCCTTTACTGTATGTTTAAGAAATAAAAAAATTACTTCAATTTTCATACAGTCAGTGAAAATGTCTTTCTTTACCCTTGAAGAGTTCTCTGCCCTCATCACTTTCCCCATAAGTAGAAAAACTTCACATACAGTTCAATATTTAAATTCAACAGACATTTATTAAGTGCCTACTAAGGCATTGTGAGTACAAAGACCAATATAACCCACCAGGTTGCTCTGCTAGCCACTAACCTGCTTCTGTACAACTAGAAGAATTAGGAGTTGGAAGTCAACATGAGGGTGAACCCTGGAAATGTGCATTCTACCTTGTTGGGTAGAATGGCTTTCTATGGTTCTTAGAGAATGAACGACCTTTTATTCCTCAGAACGGTACTGGCTCACTATCTAGGGGTAAGGGGAATGTGAATTTGTATTATTGTCGGCTTACCCACTGAAATTAGCTCTTGAGCCCTTGCCTTTGGGCCTCACCAAATGGGCTATATTTCAGAAAGAACTCATCACATAAACTTGAAATAGTTGATTCCTTAGAGTGATGGATAGGCACGCTTGGATACCTTATCTAGTATGTTATTATCAATATAGAATCAATTAAAATACGCAATAGCAATAAAATAATGCACGATAAAGTATTTACTGATCAGCTTAATTTGTAGCTTCTCCTAGTCTTAAACTAGTAAGCGTCAAAGCTGAGATTTCAGCCCAGGCATCCCAACTCCTCAGTTTAGAAGTCTTTTTGCTGCCTCTCAAACAATAATGATAAAAACTTTTATTCATTCATTAATTCAACAAGTATTTATTAGTTTAGTAGCTTTTTTTTCTGTCATGTCCAATTCTTTGTGACCCCTTTTGGGGCTTTCTTGGCAAAGATACTGGAAAGGTTTGCCATTTCCTTCTCCAGATCATTTTATAGGTGAGGAAACTGAGGCAAACAGGGTTAAGTGACCTGCCCAGGGTCACATAGCTACTAAATGTCTGATGCCAAATTTGAACTCAGGTCTTCCTGCCTCTAGGCTTTGGTCTCTATAAACTGTACCACCTAGCTGCCCCAAGGTGAAAGGGGTGAAGTGATAAATTGATGAGTTTCTGAGGTGATAAGTGTGAGTGGAGAGGCTGGGGGTTGGGGTGAAGTGATTTGGACGGTAAGGAGCTGGGTAAAGCCCAGTCATCTTTGAAAAATTTATTTATTTTTAGTTTTCAACATTCACTTTTATAAGATTTTGAGTTCTAAAATTTACCCCCTCTCTTCCTTCCCCTTCTTCCCAAGATGGTATGCAATCTCTTATAGGTTATACATGTATAATCATATTAAACATATTTCCACATTAGTCATGTTGTGAAAGAAGAATCAGAACAAAAAAAAAAAAACCACAATAAAGAAAAAAACCCCCCAAAGGAGAGAAAATAGTATGCTTTGATCTGCATTCAGATTCCTTGGTTCTTCCTGCAGATGTGGATAGCATTTTCCATCATGAGTCTTTTGGAATCGTCTTAGATCATTGCATTGCTGAGAGAGGCTATGTCTAGTTGCTGTTACTGTGTACAATGTTCTCCTGGTTCAAGCAGAGCCATCTTTAGGGGCTCTCAGGAGCCAGTGGCCTTGCAACAAGGTTTAGTAGGACAGGGGAAGCTCTAAGTATGTGGTGGGCCTCACAGAGTCTAAGGGAGAGCTGAGCTTCTTTATAGAATACTAGAGCTGATCAAAGTTAATGTGGGCTAAGAACATTGCATGACTAGATGACAAGGGGTTGTAGGAGCAGAAAAGAACAGCTTCTGGCACTAGCCATGGTCAGGGTGAGAGAAGGAGGCAATTCATGTAGTTAAGTTAGAGATGAGAGTCCTTGGAGCAGTGCAAACCTGAGAAAGATAGGACTGGGAGATATATGGTCAAAGGTGTGGGAGATAGGGGCAGGTACAGGATGGGGTGGACCATCTAAGTCAGTGGTTCTCAACCTTCCTAATGCTGTGACCATTTAATACAGTTCCTCATGTTGTGGTGACCCCCAACCATAAAATTATTTTCATTGCTACTTTATTACTGTAATTTTGCTATCGTTATGAATCATAATGTAAATATCTGATATGCAGGATGTATTTTTATTGTTACAAATTGAACATAACCCACAGGTTGAGAACTGCTGATTAAGTTGTTTCAAGGAATTTGGTGGAGATGAAAGATGGTAGGAGGGCTTAGGGCTATAACATTAGGTAGGCAAAGACACAAGGGTATTATCTTAGGAGGCCTTAGCAAGGGGGAGGGCTGAGGTAGGGCAAGCACTGGACTAAGGTCATTGGGTAGCCAAGAGCATGAAGGTAAAGCATCTTAAACATAAAGACAGGTATAGGCCCAGGGAACAACAGACAGGGAACACTGGCTTGTTTTTCAGCAACTGGTAATCTTCAGCCACTGGAGAAATGGAGAAATTGCAAAGATAAAACATGGGATTTTTGCAGAGTTAAGGAATATGTTATTATTGGGCTTAAAATTCTTTATTGTACCTGCAACTTCATTAGATATAGGAACTCCTGACGAGGAAACTCTCTAGCAATGCAGATTAGTGACTGCTCTGCAACTTATGGTCTTACAGAGATGCCTAGGACACTGAAAGGTTGGACAGACAGTAGTGAGAAATTTATTCAAGGTCACCCAACCAGTGTGTGTCTGAGGCAGAATTTGAACACAGGTTCTCTGGATTCTGAGGCCAGCTCTGCTCTCCATCTACTATATCACCCTACCTCTCAGGGCTTCTATTATAATTTATTTAATGAAGCAAATCCTGATCCCAATTGGTCGGGCCAGTTTCACAAAGGATATTCCTGGATGCTCTACAGTCTTGGAGCATAACATAAGTGGAGCATAGAGTACCATATTAATTTATGAGTGCTATTTCTTTTAGAGGGATACATCCCTTTAGAGGGCTTTTAGTGTGTCCAGGAGAGAATGACCAGGACAGCAAAGGATCTGGAAACCTTTGGAGGCAAGGGTATTTTTGATTTGAAAACTTAGATAGCACCTCTTCCTTGAAGCTTTACTTGAGCATCAACTCCATAACTAAGGTGGGTTAAAAAAAAAGGCTTTGCTCCAGGACTCTGAGATGGGTGCAGGACATATACTTCCTTTGCCCCACTCCTAACCTTGTCTGTCAGCCAGCATAATCTCCCTGAGCAGCCACTCCCAAGGTCCTTTTGATTTCAACAACAAAAATAAAACCATTCATTAGATGCCTGCTGTGTTGAAGGCACTGTGCTAAACTTAGAGCTAATCCAGACCCTGCTCTCAAGGAGATCACAATGTAATTGGGGAAGGATCGGGGCCAGACTACTTGAAGGACTGGCTATCCTCACTTGGCTTCCCTCTTCTGGACTTTTCCATCATGTCCCAGGAAACTCTTCATCCTATAAGGTCACTTCAGCTGTGGAACTCACACCGGTCAGTTCCTTCTGCCCCTGGGAACCCTCTCTCTCTCTGATTAGAGGGTGGAGAGCTCCTCCCACAACCTCCATTCAAGGATGGCATCTAGGTCAGCCCTCTCTTCATTTCCCACCTGGCTGAATTCCTTTTGATTTCTCCTTCGTGCCTTCAGTAAGTAAGGTGCCTCTTCTATCTGCTTTTCAGCTTCTTTTTTGTGTCCCTTCCCCCATTAGATTGTAAGCTCCTTGAGGGCAGAAATTGTCTTTTGCCTTTTTTTTTTGTATCCCTAGGGCTTAGCATGGTGCCTAGCACCTAGGAAGTACTTAATCAATGTTTATTGACTCATTGCCTCCCTCTAATATCGTGATTACCTAGTCTATGGGACTGTTTTCTGGGCCTCTGGGCCTCATTTGACTAGGTTTTGTGGTAACATCCCCCCTCCCAATTGTTTTTCTCCTACTTCTGTCTCTGCTGACCCTCCACCCAACCCCAGGTGAAAAGACTTCCTTCCTTCTCAAATTTCTTATGTTACTTGATTTGGTCTTCTGCTTGAAGAGAGATATCTTTTCCTGTAACAAACTTACTTCTTTGAACACCATCTCTGCCCCCGATCCTTCTCCAATTACATTGTGATCTCCTTGAGAGTAGGGTCTGGATTAGCTCTAAGTTTAGCACAGTGCCTTCAACACAGCAGGCATCTAATGAATGGTTTTATTTTTGTTGAAATCAAGATATGCTCGCTATCACCAAGTGTCTGGAGGGCTGTTATGTGGAAGAAGGAATGGGGATTTTCTGTGGAGTTCCTGTAGCAGACCAAGATCAAAGCATTAGTGGTTCCCTAGCACAGGGTGCTAGCTTTGTGACTGGGTGAGGTTGATAGGTAGCTAAGGGAAGTGAGGGGAGAGGTGAATGACGGTATCCCTGAAACTGTGTTTATATGGAAGCTGCATTTAGCTAGGGTAGTTAAGGAAACAAAAAATTGTTACTAGTGGGGATATGGTCTAAACCTGTGATTTTATTATGTTGTTCAGTCATTTTTGAGTTGCATCCAACTTTTCATGACTTAATTTGGGGTTTTCTTGACAGAGATACTGGAGTGTTTGTCATTTCCTTCTCTAACTCATTTTACAGATGACGAAACTGAGGCAAACAGGGTTAAGTGACTTGCTTGGGGCTCACACAGCTGCTGTGTGTCTGATGCTAGATTTGAACTCAGGTCCTCCTGACTCCAGACACAGTGCTCTATACACTGTGGCACAGAACTGCCCTAATTAGTACTGGGAACTCCTAAGTAAGGAAACTCTCTCTATACAAGTCACCACTTTCTTTGCAATTTATAGTCTTAGGGAGCTGTGTAGAGTACTACCAGCTAAGTGATCTGCCCAAGGTCACACAGCCAGTATGTTGTCAGAGGTCTTCCTCCCTTCAAGGACAGCTCTTTCTGTTCCCTTTGCCACACTGTCCCACATTTCTACTCCTGCTAGGGGATCATTAGGCTGACAGGCAGTGCTTGGTGCCTTGGAGAATTTCAGCATTATGTGGGAGCTTGGCAAGATGACCTGCGAGGACACTTCCTTAGGATTCTACACCGTTAAGCTCTGAAGCCCCTTCAAGCCTTATCTGTTTCTAGCAAATTAACTTAGGCAGACAGGAAAGAGATTCTTCCTTGTTAAGTACCTACTAGGTGCCAGACATTGTGACAAGTACTTTCCAAATGTCTCATTTGATCCTTATAGCGCTGTGGAATAGGTGCTATTATCATCTCCATTTTACAGTTGTGGAAACTGAGGCAGTCCATAGTTAAGTGACATGTCTAGGGTCATACACTTAGGAAGTGTTTGAAGCTGGATTTGAACTCAGGTCCTCCTGACTCCAGGCCCATCTGACTATCCACTGTGTTACCTAGCAAAGCTAGATTTCTCATTAGAGATGTCCAAGAAGGATGTAAATTACCACATGAAGATATTCTATTTGTCAGGTATTTTTTAACTGAGAAATTAATTCAATGTGTATTAATTAGAGCATAACAGGGTATAGAGGTGTTCAGAGAAGACTAGTATCTCTGGTGTGAGGGCTGCCAAGCCCTTTTCAGGGCTATTTCCACCATTGGCTTAATTTCCACCGTTCACTTAATTCACCCAACTCTCACCTGTGGCTCCAAGAAGCTGTGGCAAGTGCAGTGGTCACACCTCAGTGAATGGTTTCAGGAGATGGGCTAAACCAGGTTGAGGGTAAGTTAGGGGGTCTCAGACCCATTGGTGAGTTAACAGGGTGTCTACTCCAAGCATGTGAAGACTTCCCCAGTGGAATGGGAGGACGTGAATAATTTGTTCCAAAGGCCATGAAGGTGGCTGATGAAGGGGCAATCTAGCATATAGAGCTTGGTTAGACACTGCAGATGCCAAGGTCATCCACTGCATTCCCAGCCATCGCCAATCATCTTGACTTTCGTCTGGCCACTGGACTCTGATGACTCTGGAAGAGAGAGTGAGGTTGATAACTTCACACAACTCAGTCTCACTTCAGTCTAATTTATGCTTGAGTGGAAGGCATCAACCCCCCTGCCCTACAATACACACACACACACACACACACACACACACAGAGTGATGTAATTTTGGTTCTTGCACAAAGCACAACTAATCATCTTTATATATTAGTAAGCTTTCTGTGGAGCTTGCTGCTTTTAGTACACTTAAAGTCAAGAATGAGTTAATCCATACAAGATCCTTTTGTAAGTAGGTCAGTATTATTGCAGGTGGAAGAGCTGAATCATAGATTTGTTGAAGTGACTTATCCAAGGTCACAGCTTGTGTTGGCATTGCAGCCAGGAATAATAACTATCATTTGCTGTTTAAAATATCTCTCACAATGGACCTAGTGCTACACAGCTTATCCAAAAAAATAAAATCTCCGTTTAAAGGAACTACATTCTAAACTGAGACAGAAGGTAGTTCAGACAGAAAAATTTGGAGACAAGACAGGCAATGTTTTGGAGAGAGATATATTGTATTTGACTCTTCTCCCCACTGTGAGCTACTGCTCTTGTGATGCTGTTTAAAAGTACTGAAACTGTTTCAAGGGGTTGAAGGGAGAAGTTTCAATTCCTTTAAGAAATTTCTGACAGAAAGCCAGAGTGGGGGGAAAAGACAAAGCAAAGGTTCAGAAGAGGGAGCTGGGTGTTGCTGGTTTGGTTGTTGACTAATTTTGAGCAATTCAATACCAAATGACTTTTATAGCTGCTGAGATCTTTAGGGATTAGTAATCAGGGTGACTGAACTAGAGGAAACATGGTTTCTAAAGAAGTTCTTTCATAATTTTGGGGGGGAAAAGATAATTCTTAGGATGGTAGATCTCAGAGGGAAATCATGATCTTTTCCCCCCCTATTTGTAAGAGATCTGGAAGTGGGGACCATCATTGCCTATGAAAAGAAGAGAATAGAAAAAGAATTTTCCAAAGTTAATTAGGAAAAATAAGGCAGCAAGCTTACACCTTCTCTCTGATAAGTATAAGAAGGTAGTCTATGCTTTTGTTAATATCAATATTGGTGAGGCTAGCTGGATGCAGTTCATGAACATTACATGCATTGAAGAATCAGAGTTTTTGAGGGCCAAAAGGGTGAGGGCAGAATTATGGTGAGTGTAAATAGGTTACAATATGTTGTCAATAATGACTTGTATACAAGAAGTGATGTTATGAAAACATAGGAAATTTATGACAACTCAAAGACTAGAGTGAAGGAAGAGATGGTGTGGCATGATGTCAGTGGGATGTGAGATGAGGAGATATTGAAAAGAGAGATTTCTTGGTGAATGGTCTTATTTATTTTTATGAAGTATGAAGTGAATTTCTCAGCTAAGAACTGGGGGAATGAGATGGTAAACTGTGAATAACCTGAGAAGAGAAAAGAAAGTGTGAAATGTTCACTGTAGTAAGTGGGACAGAAACAGATTGGAGGGAATAGAAAGATTACTTTGCTGCAGTGAGGGCCCACTTGAGTTTGGCTAACAAATTTGTAGTGAACTCATTTGTCACAGTTCCTCCAGGTCTCTTTAGGATCATGTGGCCAGGAGCAAAGGAAGCAAATGGTGATAATCAAGAGGATTACCCAAAGAGGGTTAGGGTTGCCTGAAACCCCAAAATACCAACATGCTGGGTCCTGCGGAAAGAATTCCACTCAAGTCTTCTCAGCCAAAGAAAAGTAAAGTTTATTAAAAGTTCGCCATATTGAGTAGACTCTTAAGGAGCCTAGGTATCTGTGATGCTTGCGTTGGGCAAGCAGGACAGAGTAAGTCTGTCACAGAATAAGTCTGTGCCAGGTCCTTCTGTGGTGCTCTCACACAGCAAGTCTGTGCTAAGCTATTCTATGGCACTCTCACACCACATGGAAGGGAGATGGGATTCTTATATACAGAGGAATCTAGGAGTGGTCTAGAGGAGGAGTTTGGGGAAGGTCTTCAGGAGGAGTCAATGAGGTCAGACTCCAGTGATGAGTTTGGGGAGGGTCTTCAGGAGGAGTTAATGAGGTCAATGAAAGGGTGGATTGGTATTTTGATAGGCTCAAGGGTGGGAAGCAGATGGACAGTGGAGGGCCAGGCTAGTAATAGAGTTTTGGGCCCAGCCACAATGAAATACTTATGGCCTCTGCAAATGTCTCATCAAGGGGTAAGATTCAATCAGACTCCAAGGGGTTTCCCAGAGTCTGTACCTCAAAGGTTCAAGGAGAACTCAAGGTGGGGGTCCCAGAGCCTACAGCTCATCAGTAGTAATCAAGTCTTGGGTTTTGGCAAGGTATGATCATCTATCAAAAAGAGAAAGAATAGAACAGTGTTTCCTAGATCAGCTGCAAAGTTTTGCTAATATAGAGTACTGCCGCCTTTCTTTGTGGAAATTTTACTAGCTGAAAGGAGCAGAGAAAAAGGGCATTATGGGTGTCCAGCCAATATAAATTCCTTAATTCTCCTCTTTCAGTTCTCTCAGAGTCTTTACTTATTGAATCCTTCATCCCTATAGATTTAGAGGAATAGAAAGCCTTCCTAAAACTAATCCCTTCTCCTGTACTCTTCTTTTTTTCCTCCCACCTGCCTCTTCAGTGATTTTGATCCATCAATTATCTACCCTTTCTCTTCCACTCAGCCCACAAACATGATCAAGTCTACTCATCCACCTACATACTTTCCCCCTGAGCCCTTAAACTTTCTCTCTTTTTGTTCATTGCCAAAATCTTAGAAGACTAGTCTGGACTCAATGTCTCCACTTTTTTTTTTACACACCACTTATAGAGAGAGGCAGCTTGAGAAGAAACATAGGAAGTGCTGAGAGAATCTAAGAGAGAAAAAGCTCTTTAGACAGAAGTGTTTGAGGAGAGACATCAATTTCTGAGAGGACCAGAGAGAAAGCATATCTGTCAGAGACTAAAGTACTGCCTGTCAAGATAGCTGCCGTAAATTGTTTCCAGAAGCTGATACGTGACTTTTTAGGACTAGAAAGTTTAACGAAGAGGAAAGTCTGAGTCAAAGGATTGTTTTGGAAGTATGGGATAATTATATATTGACTATTTGTGCCATATCTGACCAAAATATGAATTTAGAACTTCCCAGCCTAAGGTACAGGTGAGTTACTACACATAAGATTTTAGATTTTTTTAGATTTAGATTTTAGGCTGAAGAGTTATGAATTTAGGATTTCTTAGCCCAAGATACAGTTGGGTCACTACACACAGGATGGTTCTGATTTTAGGCTGAAGAGTTCATGAGAAACAATAGCTTGAAAAACCAGCTGAAAAAACTCAGAAGCTGATGGGGGAATGGCTTCCAGAAGCCAATTCAGTTGAGAAGTGAGGAATAGACGAGCCAGAAGAAGATAATAGGAATTGAGCACAGCTAACTAGAGATAGCAAGATGAGGTTGATTTGGGAAGCTGATTGGAATGGAGGCTAAGGGTTGAGGCTCAGGTCATTCTGGGGAAAGAGTCAGATGGAGAAGGGGTGTCTTGCTCCCAAGACCTGCATCTACATCTTGGGGACCAGGGAAACAATTCCTTCAAAGTCTTGCTTACATTGGCTTTTACTGTCCCCTCAAGAAGAGCCCCCTCAAAGCCTATAGAGAAAAGAAATGAATAACTTTGTAAATTGTAGTTTTGAAGAGAACTGTTCTGTTGCTGAAAGAAGGTCACCATGTGTCAGCATCTAGTCAAAGGAGTAGACCTCAAAATCTCTGCAAATCTTATGCTTAAGGCTACTCTGCTCTAAAAGAGATGAATGCTGTTTCAGCATCCTGAGAGGAACAGAGAAGCAACTTTGCTCAGAAGAGGAACAGGGGAACCCTAGTTCAGTTTCTAACTCATTTGACTCACTGCTAATTTCCTATGTTTGTTCAGTTTCCACTATGGACGCCATGTACATTGATGGGAGAATATGGGCCAGGCTTATGGGTAAACTGTTATGTTTATTATTTATTTATTATTTTACTATTCCTGCTTTTACTCTCTATTAAATAAAGTTATTTTATTTTATTTATTTAAGCTTTTGATTTCTCAGTAAATGTTCCATAGTTAAAAGTTAATGGTATCATTGTGACTTATATATGTAAAACAGAGAAGCATACCAGTGAGGGTCAGGAGTTACAATCATGAGAGTACTGGTATATTTCTCTCACACCAAGATTGCCCCTATGATCTTAAGAGCATGCTGGCCTTGGCTCCCCTGTCCCCCAAAATTTCCAGTATGAATGCAAATTGAGGTGAGTTAGCCAACCCAGAGAGGGGAGAGAGAGATACAGACAGATACACACACACACACACACACACACACACACACACACAGAAATTGCTGAGTCGTGTCATTTCTACTCTAAAAGATGTTTCACATCTGGGTCCTCCTCTCTACTCCAGGTGGAACTATCTGCAGACCTTTATCTCTCCTTCTTTTCCCTCCAAATAGGACTGTTGTAATAGTCTCCTTTTTCGTCCTGCCTTCAATCTATACCTCGCATTGCTATCAAAATAATTTTGAGGAAGCTTGGAAGTACATTACTCTAACCTCCTTGATGGGCTTTATTCCTTAGTACTTCCCCTCCTCTCTATTTCTGGAAAGGATTCCTAGGCAACAAGGTGGAAAGAACTGAATTTGAATCTTGCCTCAGACAATTACTATCTGTGTGACCTTGGGCAAGTAATTTATTCTGTCGTTTCTCAGTTTCTTTATCAGTAAAATGGGGGAGGGAAGGTCTCAACTGATCTTTTTTCAGCTTTAAATCTATTATTCTTCCTATCCTTCCCATCTCCAGCTATTAAAATTCTTCAAGACCCTTTCAAGAAGCACCACTTCTTCCATGAATCCTTCCTCTTGTTTACCTTCCTCCCCAAACTCCAACCTGTCACCCCAGATGAAAGTGTCCCCTCCTTTCCCATACTCAAGATTGCTTGATAGCTAGTAACTATAGCTAATAACTGAGAGGAACCTAGATCCTCTCGTTCCACTAGAGTCAGAGCTTTTTCCACTCTACCACACAGCTTCCAGGTGATAAAGCATGAATAAAGGTGGTGGTGGTGGTGGTAGTAGTAGTAGTAGTAGTAGTAGTGGTGGTGGTGGTGGTGGTGGTGGTGGTGGTGGTGTGTCTGTGTGTGTGTGTGTCTGCATCTGTGTCTGTGTCTGTGTGTGTCTGTGTGAGGGGTAGTGGAATCACAGAATTTCTGAATTAAAAGAGACCTCAGTGGTCATCTGTTCTCTTTTAACAGATCAAGGGTCCCCTCTGCAACATAATGGATAACTTATCATCAAGTGAAGGGAATAGATGAGGTATAGGATGTGAGGATAGAGTTAATAGGACCTGACAACCTCATGGCTATGGATGGTTTGGAAGAAGATGGTGGAGGATTCCAAACTGGATGGATTTAGTAAGGGACACACCAAATTTAAGGTGCAGGCTGCACATGTAGGTGGAGATATCCATTGGGAAGTTGGAAATGTGGGAGTGGTTACTTGGAGAGAGTTTGTGAGTGGAGATGTAGATATTTGAAGTCCTCTATATAGAGGTGGTAATTGAAGACATGGGAATGGATGAGGTTACTAAGTAAGAAAACGTTAAAAAAAAAAAGGAAGAAAAGAGGGATAAAGATGGAATGCTGGGGGACAACCATGATTAAGATGTGGGAGGAGAACGAGCAGGAGATAGAGAAGGTCTGGTCAGAGGATAAAAGGAACCATTATAATATAGTGATGAAGAAGCCAATGGAGTCTTTCCTCCACTTAAAACATCTGTAAAAAATTACTCTTCTCATCAGAGCTTATGAACAACAATAATCCAAATTCTGTTTTAGTAACCATGTTCTCTCTCCCTTGTTTTCCTTTCTGTTCCCATGAAAAGAAGAAAATAAATTGTAATTCCTGTTTTTAAATATTGCCAACATCTCCATTCTCTAAAGCAGTGCTTCCATGCAGTGAAATTAAATGACTAGTTGGTCTAAACTTGGTGAAACCAGGCCCAAGAAGCTTTTGTTTCTTTCTTTTTTTGCTCTTATTCCAAAGGGGAGTGAGGATTTTGCCCTCGTTTGTCTTAATACCCACATGTGCACTTAATGTTAGGGCTCTTCATTCTGTTAAAGGGATCCCTAGGAGTCTTCTCAACCAGCTCCAAGAACTTTTGGCATCATGAACATTGGCAAATGCCAGACTTGCAAATGACAAAAGCGTTGTCACTCAAAGAACAAAAGCTGTGCTTGCTTTTTCAGATGATTCCCTCCTCTGCTCGTTGCCAGCAGGGACAAAATGTCTTCTTGCATATAAGGGAGACTTTTAGGTTGCTGGCACACCTCCTGTACCTATCTCCTACTTTGTAAATTGAGAATTCAACACTGGCAACAATCGAATAGACTTATTTTTAGCACTTTATTGTCTCTAACACAGGCCTAGGCTCATAGAGACATATTAACAATATTCAGGAACAATTCAAAGATTGTTGTTGCGCAGTCACTCAGTTGTGTCCAACACTTCATGACCCCAATTTTTTTGGTTTTCTTGGCAAAGATCCTAGACTGGCTTGCCATTTCTTTCTCCAATAGATTAGGCAAACATTAGTTAAATAACTTGCCCAGGGTTACACAGCTAGTGAGAGTGTCTGAAGCTGGATTTGAATTCAAGTTTTCCTGGTTCCGTGTCTAGCATTCTATCCAATGAGTCACTTAGCTGCCTCAGAACCCAAGGATAAAGTATTTAATACCTACTTTCAAAATGATTATTAAGTACCTACTATATTAGTAGACTTCCTGAAGACTGTAGCTCAGTCCTCTTAACAGAGAAATATTGTTGACATCTTTGGTGTGGGTCAAAGTAGAGCCTGGACCTTCAATTTCTTTAGTCTAGGTGAGTCACTTTTCCTCCCAATGCAATTCAGAACCTTCTTGACAAGCTGCCTGGAGCAATGAGAGGTCATAAAGTAAATACCTGTTAGAGGCGAGACTTGATCCCTTGATTTCCAGGCTCCAAGGCCAGCTCTCTGTCCATGATGCTGTGCTTCTTCTCTTGGGACTCATATAATACAAACAAACTTTTATTTAACTGTCCATTGCCGTATTTTTCCCCTAAGCTTTTTACTTTCCTAATAGGCTCTATCTCTCACCTTTGCAAAACTGAGAATCTGTGCACATTTCCACTAACACTGAATGTCAGCAGAACAATTATGATGGTGGTAGTGGCAGTTTGTTGAGGCTGAAGAGTGGAAAGGGGAAAAGTTCTTGCATCTCACATTTTTAGTGAAGAGGATTTCCCTTTAGTAGGTCTAGTAAATTTTAGTGCACTACAAATTATAAATCCCTTCCTGTCTTTTGTAACATCTGCAAACAATTACTGGTCTCTCTTGACCATGTGAATGACAGTTGACTAAATTATGTTTTAATAGCCATGCTCTCTCTGCCCTTCTTGACTTTCTTATTGGTTTCATTTGGAATTATTTGGATACTTTGCACATTTAAAATTCAATAAAATCCTCTATTTCCAATGGCAACATGTGCATTTGATTCTTTGGGTAAAATATACTCTCTTCCTTACCAGGGTATAGGGATGAACCTGGGCTCTCTAAGGCTATGACAATGGGGTCCATGCAGGTGGGAAATACTTAAAGGATGGGCCCACTGATGGATCCTGTGACAGTCATCCAAATCAAAGAAGTTGCTCACCAGGGTGTCCATAGAATACTGAATTTTTTTTATCATAGCCAATATTGAAGACCATCAATTGAGTCATAGGAATAATAGAATATGTGTAGATAGAGTGAGTACCTACATGGATCAAATCCCAAGTCCTTGAATTATGGAGATAAGTATAGTCCACATCTTCTAGAACTAGGAGAAAGACAAGAAACTTTCAGATCTCAGCTCAGCATAGATGGTATAGTCATTTTGAGTTTCTCCAGAAAGTCTGGTTTGAGTGATGGAAGGCCCACTGGTAAGGCAAAACTATCCATTCTCCAGAAAGCAGAGAGCCAGGCAGAACAGTGTCAGAACTGAGAATGGTTTCTAACCTCTGACACTAATCCAGGACCAAGCCCATAAGAGATGTTTAGCATCCTGAGTAATCTATTGGCTTTGACTATTCATGACATTCTGTCCCAGTTGCTAGCTCTTTGGACTGTCTGAATGAGGAAGGTTTATTGCTAAGGAGAAATACACAGGAACATATCTCAATGTACTTGTCTTCTCCTCCTACTCATTTTAGACAGTGATATATAGATAAATATGTATATTATATATGCACACACAGAGATTGACCTTCTCATTGTATAGGGAGAATCCTTCAGGGTATAAATTCCAATGACTTATTTTTCAATGGCTCATTTTTCTCAATTTAAATCTTTTACTAAGTTCTAGCAAAGATTTATCAAAGCCTGTTTTGTTTATTACAACCTAAATAAGATCTTTATTCAAAGTCTATGTTTAACCCTCAGTCATAGACAATTTCCATGGATGTTGGTGGGTTAGCTTACATTATTATGGAATTTACTCTATTAGAATCCTGGTTAGTTTTTATTGTTTGAGGTCACAGATTGCCAAAAAATTTTCTAGTTGTGTTGTGTCTGTTCTTCATCATGCCTTTCTGTTTGTAAATGTTTGATTTGAATTTTCAAAATGAACCAGCAAAAGGTTGATCATGACTTCCAGATAGCTAGAGCTATCTAGCATGGGGGGAAGGAATGGGAGACATGGGATGAAGGTAAGAAGTATATTGAGGACTCACAATACATGAACTTGAAGTCTAGCTTGTTATTTATTACCCTGGACAAGTCAGCGGATTTTGCGACTTCTGTGAAATGGGAATAACACTGCTTGCTTTGCTGACTACACAGGGTCTTGTGTGGAGGAAAGTCCTTTGAAGTCCCATATAAATGGGAGCTATTAGATTATAAAATAGTGATAATCATACTTGGGCTACTACTTTAAAGCAGTGTTGTGAGGACAATTTTAAAGGCCATGCTAAGGAAGCTAAACTTTCCTCAATAGAGGCACAAGCTTCATTGTATTCGGCCCTGGGCAAGTCACCAAGCACTATATTTTAGGAAACAAATAAACAAGCTGGAAAGCATCTGGAAGAGGGCAGGCCAGGCCAGGGAGAGGACTGGAAAACATGTCAGATGAGAACATGTCATGTGAGAATGGACAATTTTGCATCACCAGTCAGCCTTCTATCACTCAAACCAGCCTTTCAAGTGTCCTGGAGAAAGCCAAACTGTCTATACCACCTACGCTGGGCTGAGATCTGAAGGCTTTTTGTCTCTTCTGCTAGAAGGTGTGGACTATACTTTTATATCGCCATACTTCATGGACTTGTGATTTTATCCATGTGGATATTCACTCTGTCTACACATATTCTCTTCTTTCTATGACTCAGTTGATGGTTTTCAAAAGTTGCTATGATCAAAAAAAATCCAGTACTGTGTGGTCACCCTTTGATTTAGCTAAATGGGTTCTTGTGTAACTGGGAATGCTCAGCTTGGGGAAGAGATTTAGGGAGGTCACAATAGTTCTCTAGGAAGCATTTAAAGGGCTGTCACATGGAAGAATGACTTGTCCTCCAGTGGTGTAACCATGAGCAATGGACAGGAGCTAAAGTATCAAATTTGGACTTGATGCCAATGGAAAACTTTCTAGCAATTAGAATTAGAATTAACAATTAGAATGATTAGAATTAGAATTGTAGACTAAGATGAGAGGTAGTAGATATTGCCTCACTGAAGATGTTTAATAAGAAGTTGGGTGGGCACTTCTCAGGAATCTTGATGAAAGGGTTCTTGGTGAGGTCAAGGTGGGTGTAGTTGGTTGTCAAACTCCCTCCCAAATCTTAGGTTCTATAATTCTGTCATTCTGAGAGATGACCATAGAGAAATTTGGGGGCATATTTCTTATTTATTTATTTTAGAGGCATGTTTCTTATAAGTAGTTTAAGATATGTGTTTGAAACCCAGAAGAGTTTTTAGGGTTGTAGATCTGACAGTCTTCTACAGAGAAGTGGTTGTTGAAACTAAGAGGATGAAAGAAATTGCAGAGGGAGAGTGTATAGGGAAGGAAGGGGACAGGAAGAGAGTGGAGCGGAAAAAGGAGAGAAGAGAGGGAAGATGGGCAGGAGAAATAGAGAAGAGAGGAGAGTACTTAGGATAAACCTTTCTGGAAAGAATTAAAAAACTAGCCAACAGTATAGAGAAGGAACAGTTAATTGGGAGGAGAATGAGGAAGATAGGTGTCTCTGAAGTCAAAGGGAGGTGGAACAATCAATAGAGGGTGGTAGTTAAGAGTGTTGAATGTAGTTTAATGAGATTATGGAGGATGAGGTTGGAAGAAGAGACCATTAGATTTGAGAGAGCAGATTCAATGGAGAAGTTGGGGTAGAAGCCATAAACCAAGGGACTGAAGAAAATATAAATGGTAAGAAAATGGAACCACTGAACAGAAACAATCCCAAATGTTCAGTAGTAAAGAGGAAGAGAGAGATAGGACAGTATCCAGATGAGATAGAAGGGTCAAGGGAAGGCATTCAAAGTTTTCCATAATCAGAAGCCAGCCTATCTTTCGAGTCTTATTTCATATTGTTCTCTAAAACTATAATTACTCTACAACTTTGCCAAACTGTAACTCTTTGCTTTTCCTGAATGTATCCTGCCCTGTGTCTATTACTTTGTTTGTGCTAATCCCTGTTTTTGGAATGTTCTCCTTTCTCTTTTCATCTGTTTAATTTCTATCTATTCATTAAAGTCAAACTCAAATATTACCTTCTCCAAGAAGGATTCTTAGGTCCCGGTTTGGGATCATAGGATTGTTGATTCAGAATTGAAAGGAACCTTGAGGTTCATGTAGTTCAGCGGTTCTCAACCTGTGGGTTGTGATCCCTTTGGGGGTTGAACGACCCTTTCACAGGGGTCACCTAAGACCATCGGAAAACACATATTTCCAATGGTCTTAGGAACCAAGACACTGCTCCTCTATCCATCTCCAGGTGGGTCCGCCCACATGCAGATATGCCCACATATGAGTATTAAAGGGTCAAGGTATTAGGAAGGTTGAGAACCATTAATGTAGTTCAACCCTCTCTTTTTATAGTTGTAGAAACTGAGGCCAAATTATGTAATATGCTCAAAGTCATCTAAATTGTAAATGCTAGAAGTAAGAATCAAACTCGGATGCCAAATTCAGAATTATTTCCACCGTACCATAAGGTATCACAAAGCTCTCTCTCTCTTTTTAAAAACCTCTCTAATATGTTTATGTAATATTGCATTGTAGAGGGATCAGAGAGACCTTTACTATGGTGACATCCATGCAAAGGGGTGGTTGAGCTCTCCAGCCTTTGCCCTTGGGTGCTATTAAATGCCTATTTGTGACATATGGAAGCTTCAAGGCAATTTGCATGGTCCAGGTGCTAGTTGCTTGGGAGATGATAGCAGTAGAAAGGGCAAATAAAGATGATTATTTATATTTATCTCAGGTTCAAAAAGACTTTCTAAGAGTTTTGAACTGTGTGTATGGGAACGTAGCTTAAATCCTGGGGTGAAAAAGATGTGAAAGGAATGAATTTACCCCAACTTAGCTTTCAGCAAGTGACCAAGACCTTGTGTATTCAACCCCCTCATGGAAAGGTCACTAGACCTCTTTCATAGTTGGATTAGGGGAACTGATTTTTTTTCTACTTAGTTTAACTAGATTCCTCCTTTATGGTATATAGTATTCAAGGATGTGTTAGAGGTAGCTCAAATTGGAACCCCAGAGCCAATTGTTAAATGTTCAATGTGAGCATTTATACCTTGGAAATGGTCAAATGCCTCAAATCATAGTACGATTTATTGTTTTGTTGATTATCTGAACTTAAGAAAGTCATGGAGAAAATGCATAATAATGAAGATTAAATTTGAAAGTATGCAGTGAATAATTTTTTTGCTAGCTGGCAGTTAACCATTTACCAGCAATACTACTGACTATAATTATTTGTGTTTGTCTTATGCTTCTACCAGTAAAAGGCTCGGGATCAGTTGAATCAATCAGGGCATCTACCTACGTCACTTAAAGTAACAAACCAAATGGACTAGAGAGCCCTTATACTGTTGTCAGGTGAAAATACTTGAATCAATTAATGAAGAACATTGAACTAAGTGCAATCTAGTTAACCAAGTTTGTAAGGAAAGAGTGCTTCCAGCCATTGGATGAAATGAAGGAATGATGTTTAGAAAGTGCATTGGCATTGACTGAGAGGACTCAATCATACTCTACGGAGGTTGTATAAAATGGCAAATCAGGTTGGAAACTGACCAGCATGGTGGAGAGAGCAGTTCCAGCCAAAGCCCCTGAAAGGGAATCACTTGGGGGTGGGGGAGGGGTAGAGGGAAAGCCTCTGTTTCTTCCCATATCCTTGGTCAGAGGTCGACCTGGAGAAATTCAAAGGGTAAGACTATTTTGATTTCTCAACTGCATCCTAGCAGTGTCCTTAGAATAACAATGACTTGGGGAAGTGTCTGAATCAGGAGATGAAGGCAAACTCTGCACCTTGAGAAAAGGCAGCTCTTGGATTCTACAGGAAGCCCAGAAAAAAAAAATTACCCATACATAAGGTGGACCTTACAAGTAAGAGCCCCAAGAAGGAAAGAAAAGGATTTCCAAGAGTGTGTTATCCGTCTTTCCAATACATGTGCTCTGATCTTGAGCCTACTTTTCCCTGGATTCTGTACGTACTTGTGGAAGAGTGTCCTGAATTTTGGGGAGGTTACATCTCCATAAATATCCCTTTCTAAGAACTAACTAATTTTGCCCACCTAATTGATATAGATTAATAATCAATGGGTGAAACATATTAGTGATAAGCATATGCAGTACTATAAAAGCCTGTTTTAGCCCTTTGTGGCTATCCCTAGGGTCCTGAGAGAAGTAGTGGCCTTTTGAGGACTGAGCCAGTTAGTCTGAATAGAGATTTGAGAGAGTGAGCTTGGAGCTTGTGCTACACTAGACTGTAAGCTTCATGAGGTCAAGGACCTTTGTCTGTGAGGGCTCTCTCTCCTAGTGCCTAGCACAGTAATGTGAATGCAACAGATGCTCTAATAAATGATTGTACTTTAAAAATATCGCCATGTTAAGCACTGGGGATAGCAAAAAAGACAAATGACAGTTCCTTACCCTCAAAGAGCTTACAGTCTAGTTATATATGTTGTGATTTACTATTACTATTTCCTTGTCAGAAATGTATAATTTATAGAATGTATCAAATCCAAATGGACAAACAGACTTCAAATTCTACTATGAAAAGTTACCTGTCTGTACGTGTAATCATTTTGACAACAATGAGTCATTGCTGGAAAATGAGATTACCTAGCCCAATCCTCATTACTTTACTGAAAATTAGATATTATAAAAATTTTTCTTCTGAAATTTTTATTTTTTATTTCTTATTATTTATTTTTTTATTTCTGAACTTCTAAAATGCAAAGAATTGTCCATGTCTGGAGTTGGTTTGTTGGCCTTTTCATTTGACTTGTACAGTGAAAGTCATAGATGGTTGATTGACTTTTGGTTCTAGTCAATTTTACTTTCTAAATAATCTGAACAGTCTCATCTGACAACTCTTTCTTTTAAAGCTCTTTGGGGAAAAATTGACATACTATTTTTTAAAAATAGTGATTTAAAAAAATTGGAACATGAAATTAATCTCATAAAATGTTCAAATAATATTGGGTTATAGAGAAACTTTTATTTCTTAAAAAGTCCTATTTTCATGCCTCATCAAGGTGTGGAGAGGACCCTGGGTACCTAAAGGTTTGCCAGTATAACACAAGCACCGGCATATTCTACTATGCTAGAAAGGCTTGGAGGTTGGAAAGGCCCAGATATGGACTGTATGTCTGGCATCCAAGGACCAGCCTAGCTAAAGATGGAGAAGTCCTTTCTTTTCCAGGTGATTAGCCTCCCCATAACTATGATTAGGGATACTCTCCTTGCTAAAATGGAGAGGAGTGGGAATCTGCTTCTGTGAAGGGAGTCCAATGAAATCATGGATCTTTGGAAGCGTTTGCAGTAAGACTCTTTCACATACCTTTGGCTTTGAATTTCATTTTGGCAGCAAAGTATCTTGAAGTGTTTTTTTTTTAAGCCATTAAATGATTGCAATGGATATCAAAGATAACATCTAGGTGGAACAGTGGATATAATGCCAAGAAGACATGAGTTCCAATCCTGCCTTGATCACTTCTTAGCTGTATGATCTTGGGCAAATCACTTAATGTCACTTGGTCTCAGTTTTCTCATCTATAAAATGGAGAGAGAGGAGTAATTACCGTAACTACCTCCCAGAGTTATTGTAAAAATCAAATGAGATAATGTACCTGAAGTCCTTTGCAAATTTTAAAGTGCTATTTAATGCTAGTTATAGTGTGTACATTTTTGTGATTTTAGCTTCTTTTAGAGTTGGTGATATAAACTCCATGCTCTTGGTTTAACATCATGTACTCTCCTGTACATTCTTATCATGATATGTCTGTCATTCATTTTTTATTTTTATTTTGAGCTTCAAATTCTCTTCCTCCCTCCAACCCCTCCCCAACAAATTGGGAAGGCAAACAATGTAGTGCCCATTATACAGGTGAAGTGATGCAAAACATAAAATCAAAATTGCTATTGTATTGGTTAGGAATCTAACTCCAGTCCCATGAGAATGTCATTAACTGTCAACAAGGCTTAACAAAATACTTGTTGATTGGCCGTGCCATAGAAATGACCCAAAGAGCAAGCCCTGGGAAAATTGTAAAGTAGGTGAAATTAGCCTTCTTCATGTTTATGCTAGAGTCCTGCCATCAGCTTTCTGTTTTCCATACTCTTGGTTTCCAAGTTCTCCTTCTCTTTTAGCTTCAGTCTCCATCTTCCAGAATTGTATAATATCAGTTATTACACTTTAGGGTCAACTTACATCCTGTATTTCTCTTTCAAAGATATTTAGATTTAAGTATTATTTATAGTTGTAGAATTAAAGAGTTTATTCCCTATTTACTAAGGTTAGGGTAATATTTCTCTCTCTTTCTCTTTCTCTCTGTGAATGTATGTGGTGAGGGGTTAAGAAGAGGGAGGAGGGATCCCTGATTTCTAGACCTGAAGCTAAGGATCTACCTTCAGAGAACAATGTTTGGCTCAAGAGTTCTTAACTTGGGGATTGTGAACTTGTTTCTAGAAAATATTTTGACAATTATATTTCAATATAATTGAAAAATAATATTTCAATATAATTTTTAGTCCAATGTGTTTTACATTATGCATTTAAAAAAACATCATTCTAAGAGGGGGTCATCTGGCTGCACTAGAATTGCTAAAAGGTCTATGACAGAAGTAAGGTTAAGAACCCTTGGTCTAGATGTAGCCAGAAAATCAAGATTCAAATTCCCTCATGTTTGCTTCCTTTTGTGACCTTGGAAAAATTACTCTACTTTCTGGGGTTTCCGTTTTTCTATCAGTAAAATAGGGTGGGCATGGGGAGGATGGAGGATTTTAAAGGCAGGCACTGAAAATCCCATTCCCTTATGATCCTATGGAAGCTGGCATGTATTAAATGTAGAGGTAGCCCCTTGGCAGAGAGGTGATGGGCTAGAGATACAGAATGAGACACACGTTTACAGACACACCCAATGTACTGATACGTTTTGCTGGACTCTATTTGTTGTAAAGAGGACTTCTGTGGGAAAGGGGTAGGTTAGTGACTAATGATAGAGATGCAAAAAGAAAGAAAGAAGCTTTAGTAAGAAATTAAAAAACAAGAGAATAAGAAAAAACTTAGGGGGAAATAACAAACAGGGCAATTTTGTTGCCACTCTCTTAAATTTAATATAAATCTACTATATTTAATATAAACTTAAAATTTAATATAATAAATATAGAAATACATGACATGTATATATACTTGATATAAATCATATAAATATAGAAAATATAATGGAAATCTATAAAAATAAATAATAAAGCTATAAATATATAGACTATATAAATAAAAATATGAACTTAAAAGAAATCCAAATTATACTAATATAAAATGAGTTTCATATACAACCATTTTGGTTTTTCTTTTACATTAAAATGTTCATGTTTGTTCATGATGGTTAAATTCAAAGTAAAAAAGAAAATTTTAAAGCATAGAGACTTAGCATGGCACAGGGGAGGGGCCATTGGCTTTGGAGTGAAAGCCCTTCCTCTTATATTTTGTCTTTCATCTTGGACAAATCATTACCTTTTGGGTGAATTACTCAAATTCTTGGGCCTCAATTTCCTGATCTGTAACATATTTAGGTTGGACTAGACGAACTTTAACATCTTATCTAGTCCTAAATCTGTAATCCTCTGATCCAGACCTTTGTGATCTCCTTGCCTATCTTGCTTCCGGCAAGCCTATTTATTTCTGTAGGATGTTGACTCCATTATGCCAAATGACAAGCCTAGGACTGAGTGAAATATAGCAAAAACTGGGAGGAGGTGGTATTTACCAGCAGATGGGGTGTCTCAGAGCTTTCTGGTTGGATAAACATATACTAATCGGAGCTTTCTGATTGGATAAACCCACACTAAGGGAATTGGTTTGATTTTTGCCTCTAAGGTCCTGTAAATGTTAAAGTATTAAAATTGTATGTTTTCTTCCTATAAAAATCTTCTGTATCAGTATATCAAAACTGCATTCATCTCTTAGTGAATGGGGGTGAGGGGAGGGGGAGAATTTTTCCATTATTCCCAGAATGTATACTCTGCCTGGAGAAAGACTCTTTTTCTTCCTATGGGAAATATATACATGTTGCTCCTGCCCAACCCTGGAAAGTTTACTTTGGACTATGTCTGCCTTGCTGCTGTTAGAACTTGTGGTGCCTGGGGTTGAATGTCTTGCTGAGAAATCAGGGTGGGGGTAGTGTTAAAGGCAGGGCTACTGCCTTAGATTCCCAGGGTAACATATACCTATTACCATGCAGATGCTGGGCTTTGCTGAATTTAATCTTCAGTGAATCATAG
>CM053586.1:49946258-49968273 GCA_028646515.1 Pseudochirops corinnae
GAGTAAGTACAAGGCAGGGGTGAAAAGAAGTAAGATGGGAGCTTGGGCTGAGAGAGTGGGTGCAGTCACAGTGGTCTGAGGCTATTGGTGCCTTCCCCTTTGAGTATATCTGTGTGATCTGCTGGAATGCCTCTGTAATGTAAATGGAATAGGAACATCTTCCCTGTTCATTGATAGGCCTATGTGACCACATGTCAGTCATGGATGTCTTGCTGCTTTCACAGCTGTGATATATCCTGTGTCATATAGAGCCTATTGGGGGAGGAACTTATATAAAGAGAAGCTTGTTTAGGGGAGGTTTACTTGTAGGAAGACTTACACACCTTTTGGTACTAAACTAACTAGGCACTGAGCCAGGAGGGTTGTGATGCCTTCTGGCTCTGAGCCTACTATTTGAAAACTATATATACTGGGAGATTGGTATTTTATTTTGAGGGTTCACTTATGAGAAAGACCTTTTGATTCCCTGGATGGGACTCTGAGTAGCCATTTGTTAAAAGCCCCCTGACTACTCAGAGGTTTGTGCTTGCCCAATCCCATGGTGTATGTAGGTGGTTGTACTACTTTGTTCATATAGTAGGAGCCCTGTCTGTTGAATCTCTGTGCTAATTTCCCTGCTTGTATTTTCTACTTATCTGTAATTAAAGTAAGATTGGTGACCCCTTTAAAAGTTGTCTTTCCTTTAGCAAAGCAGATCAAAGAACCTGTGCTAGCAGGCCATCCTGGGTGTGCTAGGGTGTTTGCTAATTCAGCCTCCCTGCCCCCAACCCCAATCCCAGACAGAGCAATGAGCAAGGTGTGCTTCATGTGTGTTCTTTGGAAGGGGTTATCTGGTTTGTCCACAGGTAAGTTGTCTGAAGGTACCAGCACAGAGGATGCAGTTTCAGTGTCTGAGGCTCAGCTTTACTGAATTCCGGAGCCAATAATTCTTTTTTTTTTTTTTGAGGGGGGAAGGTAGAGCAATTGGGGTTAAGTGACTTGCCCAAGGTCACACATCTAGTAAGTGTTAAGTGTCAGAGGCCGATTTGAACTCAGGTCCTCCTGACTCCAGGGCCGGTGCTCTATTCACTGTGCCACCTAGCCACCCTTAAGCCAATGATTCTTGTACCATCCTCTTTCTTCAGGATTTGGCTATGGAAGGGGTCAGGAGACCCTGTTAAGAGGTTAGCCTATATGATTTAATAAGGCCCCTTCCAAGTCCAAAATTCTCTAATTTGTCCAACTTGATTAATTAGGAAAATGTATACTCATCTTCATTTTGTTATTCTGGATTATACTATTGCTAGGAGGCATAGATTCCAGACATACACCAAAAGTTCTTGACTTCCAGAAAGTGCATTTGTTTCCTTTCAGCTTGGGATGAGCAATAGGGGTGTCACTGTTTTTTTTAAAAATGTTGCTCTCACATCATATTAATTAATATTAATACTGCTCAAATTTCCTTTGAGCTTTTGACCTAAGGCCATTGAATTGGATTGAAGTGTGGTGTCTGCTCCTAGAACTTCACACTAGAGTAAGGCTCACGTCCTTATTTTCAGGACTATGAAAAAAGGGGTGGGAACAAAAAATATCACTATTGTATATTTAGGCAAGACTTTCTCCAGTTAGTTGCCTTAACCTTGTACTTCTTGGTGCCATCTTGGACTCCTGCCAATAACCACTTCCCCCCCTGTTTGCCACATCCCTTAATTCTGACAGCTTGCTGATTTTCTGGACTTATCTCCACCCTCTACTTTCTCTGTCATTTTTTGTCCTCTGCTCTCTTTGACTTCCATCATCCACCATTTTACAAATGCCTGTTCTTGCTTCCCATAATCTGTCTGCTATCTCTTTTAACTGATGCTGCCTTCCAGAAACATCAAGAGCATAAAAGGGCACAACCCTTGTGTACAATTCCATTTTGGAATCCCCCAAATAATAGAAAAGATATTATTCTAGAATAATGACAAAATTGAAATAGAGACAACAAGGGAATGAACTATAGGGAAAAAATCAAGTATTCTTCCTCCCGCCTTTCCCCCATCCTCAAATGACTACTTCTCTCTTCATTAAATAATTTCTGGTAACACAGAAAAAATAATTAAATAAAACTAGTAGCATAGAGGCTGTGACTTTCACACCCATAGTCTACCCACCTCTCTGCTGAGAGTAGAAAATTATGTTTCATTATCTATTCTCTGGAGCCATGATTGGCTATTACATTTAATCAAGTGCCTCCTAGCTTTGTTTTCATTTACATAATTATAGTCATTGTATATATTTTTCTGGTTTTGCTTATCTTAATCTGTAGCAGTTCACATAGGTCTCCCAGTGGCTCTTTGAATTTCTCAGTCATTTTTTCTTATGGTTCGATAATAACTCATTGTATTTATATGCCTTAATTCATTCAGCCATTCCCCAGTTGGTCATTCATTTTGTTTCTAGTTTTTGATGTTAACTGAACATACTTGTTGGTTGATCTCCTTGCCTCAGGTTTCTCTCCAGTTCAACTCCCTTCTACTCAGCTATGAAATTCATTTTCCTAAAGGAATCTGACCATGTCAACCCCGTACTCAATAAACTCTTAATATGTCCCTGTCATTTCTAGGACCAGTGCAAAATGCTCTGTTTCTCATTCAAATATCTTTAAAACCTGGCTCCTTCCTACCTTTTAGAGCTTCTTGTACCTTATTCCCCACTTGGACTTAGTGATTCAGTGACTTTGGTCTCCTTACTATTACTCACCCAAGATACTTCATCTCCCAATCCTGGACATTGTCACAGGTTGTCCCTTATGTCTTCACTTCTCTTCCTTCTGATCTGAGTCTCCTGGACTCTCCAGCTTCCTTCAAGTCCCAGTTAAAAGGCTACCTTCTACAGGAAGGCCTTCCCCCTTGCCCCTTAATGCTTCATTTCTGCCAGTTATTTCCAATTTATGCTGTATATCACGTGTTTGTGCCTGGCTATTTGCATGTTTTCTTCCCTTTAGAGTATCATCTCCTTGAAAACAAGGACTGGTTTTTTTTTTCTTTTTACCTTTTTTTGTATCCATAGTACTAGTAGGTGTTTAATAAATGCTTGATGACTAGCTGAGAAAAATCTAAAAATATTCATCTCTATAAAGCTTTTAGAAATATTATATATACATCTAAAGCTATCCAAGACTTTGTTTTTTGAGAATAAGTCCCATTTTTGTCTAGCTCGCCATTGCTAAATTATACTCATTTTAGGGACCAGGGGTGGGGAACCTGTGGCCTCAAGGCCATATGTGACCCTCTGGGTCCCCAAGTGTGGCCTTTTGATGGAATCCAAACTTCACAGAAGGATTTGGTCAAAGGACCATACTTGAGGACCTGGAGGGCCACATGTGGTTTCGAGGCTGCAGGTTCCCCACCCATGGACTAACCTAAAGAAGCTACACCACTAAAGGCTGTATTTGTCCCACCTCCTTCAGTGTCCCTGAATATGGGACTTAGAACATTTGACAGGAATTTATGTTGACCCTAATGTAGTTTGTGCCATATACATGGAGTTCAGACTTTTTGACAAAAATATAATAAAATATATTTGCAAAAAATATGCAAATACTTTATGTGTTTCCTCTATAGAAGCTTCACTTTGACACGTTTTTGTATCATGGATAGAAGAAAGAGCACTAGTCCTAGAAGATGATGTCGAGTAATAAAGACTGGCTTTCTGGAACCAGCAACAGGCTCTGTTTGTTCTTTGAGGGTCAGTCCAGCTAATGACGTGGAGAGGCTCATCACAAGCAGGTCAGTCACTAGACAAAGAATTCTTTCACCAAATTCCATAACAAACCCAGGCAGCAAAGAAGAAGAAAAAAATGGTCCTTATTTCACAGTGATGATGGTGGAATGGCAGAAAACGGGGTAGAGGATGCTAAGAATCACATTAAATGTATATGTGAATATTAATTATACCCTTAGTGCCCTATATGTGATCTCTTTGTCCAATGAACAAGCAATCAACTGTCATTTGTTAAGTGTCCCTTGTGTGTCAGGGCCTGGGCTGGTAATAGGGCAGCTAGATGGTACAGTGGATGGAGTGCCAGGCCTGGAGTCAGGAAGACTCATCTTCTTCAGTTCAAATCTGGTCTCAGACAGTTACTGGCCGTGTGACCCTGGGTAAGTCACTCAACCTTGTTTGCCTCAGTTTCTTCATCTGTTAAATGAGTTGGAGAAGGAAGTAGAAAACTCCTCTAGTATCTTTGCCAAGAAGACCCCCAACTGGGGTGATGAAGAGTTGAATATAGCTGAAATGACTGAACAGAACAGCAGCTAATATACCAGACACTGTGTACAAAGCACTTTACAAATGTTCCCATTTGATTCTCACAACAAGCTTGGGAGGTAGGTGCTGCTATTGTCTCTGTTTTACGGTATGGGAAACTGAGGCAAACATAGGTTAAGTGACTTGCCTAGGGTCACCTAGCTAGTAAGTATCTGAGATCAGATTTGAACTTGACGTTTTCTGATTCCAGGCCTGGCACTCTGCACTATGGTAGCCCCTAGAATAGTGGTTCTCAACCTTCCTAATGCCATGACCCTTAATACTCATATGTGGGCGTATCTGCATGTGGGCAGACCCACCTGGAGATGTATAGAGGAGCGGGGTCTCAGTTCCTAAGACCCTTGGAAATATGTGTTTTCTGATGGTCTTAGATGACCCCTGTGACCCCTGTGAAAGGGTCGTGACCCACAGGTTGAGAACCACTGTCCTAGAGCCTGTCTGTGAATCTTGTGACCATTAAAAGGTAGCATGCATTCTGGATGGATTGCTGGCCTTGGAGGCAGGCTGACTTCTATGGATCTGAATCTTCACTTGGATGCTTACTGCCCATTTGACTGTGGAGAAGTTGGGTAATCTTTCTGAGCCTTAGTTTCCTCATTAGTGAAATGGGGATGGTAATACCATAGAACCTCCTTCACAAGGCTATTGTTAGGCTCAAGTGACATCATGTCTGTGAGGTGTTTTGCAAACTTCAAAGCGCCATAAAAATACCTTCCTTGGGTATTTTCCTTTGACAGCCACATCATTGACAATAGAATTCCAAGGTATTGATAATTATGCCCTTTGAAAAGAAAACCCAGGGGGCAGCTAGGTGGTGCAGTGAGTAGAACACCGGCTCTGGAGTCAGGAGGATCCGAGTTCAAATTTGGCCTCAGACACTTAACAGTTATTAGCCGTGTGACCTTGGGCAAGTCACTTAACCCCAATTGCCCTGCCTTCCTCTCTCCAAAAAGAAAAAAGAAAAGAAAAGAAAACCCAAAATCATCCACCGTCGAGATTGGTTTGGTTATCCAGATACAGCAATGTTAGTAATGGCCTTTGAAGTGGGGTCCTCAGTTCCCATGAGCAAATTCCATGTAATCATTACGCTTCATAAAGAACAAGGAACCAGCCTGGCCACAAATGCATGCCTGTATCATTCACACACTTGGAATTGTGCTAAGCCCCAGGGGGAACAGAACCAAACCACAAGCCGCCAATGAGAAAAACAGGAGGAAGACCAAGAAAAATTAATGCTAAGTCCCCTAAACTGTTATTCGAATCTTAAAAAAGTGCATCTTGACATCATTCCACCACCACGCTCCCCGACAACCAGCAACTGTTACAAAATTCAAAAGGTGTTATTTGTATGGCGAATGCCATGAATCACTTGAGAGGTTCTGTTCATTTCAGAGGCACAACTGCCAATGAAGATGGTGTTCAGCTTGCAAAGCTGTCATCCTTCCCCCTTCTCAAATTTAATTAAACCAGCCCTGCTGTGAGGCTGTCTTGAAAGCGAGCTCTTATACCATCAAAAGCCAGCATTAATCAAAGTTATCATTGTTACTGAATCAAGTGATACACCAATGTTTTGGGATGACTTTGGCTATCCCCAAACCAGACAAGCCCTAACATCTCTGGAGCACAAAACATCCCTCTTGGTTTAACAATGCCCAGGACTTTAACTGGTTTTTTTTTTTTTTATCACTAAAATTACTATGGCAGTGGTAGATGGAGGGCAGACCCCTATGCCAAGAAGAACTGAATTCAAATCCTGGTTGTAACACCCACTGGCTGTGTGACCTTGGACGAATTATTTATCCTCTCAGGATACCCTCTAAGACTACAAATTACAGAGAATATGCCAATCTGCAGTGTGAGAGTTTCCTCACCTGGGAATTCCTTATGCCAATGAAATCACAGGTCCGTGATCTCTCCCTAATAATAAAGCTTTTGGCAGCTAGCAGATATAAAGCATTTGCCAAGCATTTTACATGTATCATCTCACATAATCATCACAACATCCCATGAGGCAGGCGCTGTGATGGATATTGGCCCAAATGACAATAAGGATCAGTAGATTTCCCTTTTGTTCTGTAGGCTCGTGCCCATTGACCAACCATTCTCTTCTGATTTCAGCCAGTTCTCTGGCTCTTTGGTAGAAACAGGCGGCCGGCCATATTTTAACCCCTGCCACCAAATTCTTCTTTCCTTGATCCCTCAGGGAAAGGTCCTCAAGGAGGGTAGGAGGGATGTTTGACATACAGATCATGTCCCTCCTTTGATCATCTGTCATTTGGGGAGAGGAAAGCACATGCCACCCCATCACCCTGTTTTAAAATAGATCCAGAGGAAGTCAGGAATTAATCTTAACCTTAAACACACTGAGCCCCTGCATTTCCTTTCCAACTGCAGAATGCGCTATCTGGTTTCCTACACCTCGCTTTTGCTAAGTTTAGTTTCTTCATGCCAGCTGTCAAGGAGGAGAGGAAACGGAGGAAAACAATGCTCTCCATGGATAAGGCATTTCACTATCTATGATCAATCCCTGCTTCTTCTTCTTTCCTTCCCACTACTCCATTCCCATGCACATGTGGTCAGGAATGCACAGAAAAGACTTGGGTCAGCCCCTTGTAATTTTCTTATCCCAAGAACAATTTGGCCTGGTGGAGATCTTTCGCCTTTTCTCTCCCTTTGCTGTTGGAATTGAGAGAGATGAAGCATTTGGTCCATTTCTCCAAAAGCACCATCTCTTAACAAAGTGCCTATTTTAATTGCTGCTTAGTCAGTAGACTGGGTAAGCTATCTCCCCAGTTCTTTATGGGCCATCTTTGTAAAGTGAGCCAAGATAACCAGACTAGGAGGAAATGATGTCTAGGAACGTAGAGAATTTGTTGCTTCATTTTTTAAAAAAATTCAGGATGCCGGTAATTTACACAGTGACTGACTCCTTCTAGGTATAATTTTTGGTCACTGTTCCCAAACTTTTGGTTCAGTAATTGTTAAGGCAGCAAAGCTTTACTGCTTAAGATGTTGGTACTTAGATCTGAATGCCCCACAGTGGCAGCAGTGGCAGAGGGACTTGGGGGCACACTTGATCTTGACTCCAGAAACTCCTTCTGCTGGATTTGCTCCCTCAATTTTTGTTTTCTGATGTGAGAAGAGTAACTAACAATGACTACATCATTTTAGTCAGTTTTAGAGTTTGTGGTGTGCTTTGTAGATAATATCTCAGATAAGCCTCAAAACAACACTAACAACTGATACTTGAGAACTTGATACCTAGGAACTGATCCTTGGCACTTTAGGTATTATTATTCCCATTTTCGCAGATAAGTTAGCTAGAATGTTTAAGAGCTTACTATGCACTAGGAACTTGGAAATTGGGCTCAGAGAGGTTCAGTGATTTGCCCAGGGTCACACAGCTAGTAAGTGGCAGAAACAGGATAGAAACCCAAGTACTCCTGGTTCTAAGACTCTATCCACTTAATGGTGCTCAGAAGAAAGAATTAATGCCTCAACTGTATTTACCTTCAGCCCCTTCTCATTTGGACAGTGTTCCTCTTATGCTGGGCTTCCAATACCCTTGAATTTATTTCTCACTGTCCTTTACTCTCATACAGGCTCTCCGGGGCTACCCTTAACCTGAGTCTAGTAAGCACATTGAGAGGCAGAGAAGGTACACAAGAACCCTCTCTTTCTCTTATTGGTGACCCAATGAAGTTAAAAAAATTTTTTGGTAGCTATATTTCAATATAATTGATTTCTTTTATAATCTTATGTACTTTATTTTACACATTTATTTGTTTATTTATTTGCTTTTTGGAGGGGAACATAGGGCAATTGGGGTTAAGTGACTTGCCCAAGGTCACACAGCTAGTTTTTGTGTTAAGTGTCTGAAGCTGGATTTGAACTCAGGTCCTCCTGACTTCAGGGTGAGTGCTCCATTCACTGCACCATCTAGCCACCCCAATTTTACACATTTAAAAACATCATTCTGAGGAAGAGAATAGACTTCATCAGCCTGCCCAAAGAGTCCCTGGTCTAGGGTAAAGCCAGGGAAATTCTTCATGGATGGTAGAATATTTTGTGCATTTAAAATCATTATTCTGAGAAGGGATCCATAGACCGTCAAAGGAGACCATGACACAAGAAAGTGAAGAATCCTTATTGTAGATAGATGTTCGAAGTCTCCTCTAGCTCTGAAATCCTACAAACCAAGGACAAATCTGCACTCAATGAAATAGTACTTTCTGTCCTGTATCAACTGTCCAAGAATGGCATGGTCTACAAATCCTGGCTGAATGGCTACTTATCACTTGTTATACTGGAGATTCCTTTGTCTATGAGTTGGAATAAATCTCCTCTGAGGTCCCTTCTAATTATCAAATTCTTACAACTCTGTGATTCTGCCTTTTTGAAGGAGGGCCCACATCCTCGTCAAACTGCTTTGGGAATAAATGAAATTTTGTCAGGGACAACTTTCTGTTCCCTCGTTTTCAGAGGCTGCTGGTTTCTAAGCTTTGGGCCTCGAAGCTCCAGAGAATTTTAACTAAATACAAGCAATGCTGAAGGGAGTCTTTCTTCAGAGAGCTCATATCGACCCCTCCAAGGGTGGCTTTCAGCCCGTTGCAGCTTGTCTTACGGAGTTCTCCAATTTCTCCCCAGCGACCTGGTGGCCATATTTGTGTGCCTTTGTCTGCTTGCCTGTTCCTGGCACCCGCTCGCTACAAGTACAAGCTTCCACTGAGCATTCGAAACTGTTCGAGCTCAAAATTTTCCTAATTGCTGTATTCTCAGTGAATGTCCTTTTATCTCAAGGCAACGACCCATTTTTCTCCTCAAGACAGAGAGCTGATGGAGTTGGGCTGCCAAGTAACGTCAGAGGGTGAATGAGAGGAGGGAACCTGGGACAGCCATCAGCAGAAAAGGTGACACGTGGAGGAACCTGTGGAGAAACCCTATTTGTGTTAGATACGCTGACTGTATTCATTCTGGCGAGACGAGGCACACCATCTGCTCTGATTTCCGTATTGGCAAAATGGAAATAAAGACAGTGGAGGCTGGAGAATTACTAGGCTATCCTTTGAATACCTCTCTTTGACAAAATTCTTGCATTCCTAATAACATAAAGCACATCTTTTTGGAGAAGAGGGTGGGAAGGAATAGGAGGGATCTAAAATTGTGGTTTTATTGGTCAAAGGAATTCCTAATATGGAAACTCTCTTCTCTGCTGCCAGTTGGCATCTCATCTGTAAACAATAGCTTTGCTCGAGACTAGTGAGAAGTTCAATGACCTGCCCAGTGTCAGGTGGGAAGGGTTCACCAGAGGCAGAACCTAGCCTAAGGTCTCCTGACTCCAAGGCTGCCTAGAGAGGTGTATCTATGATGCAATACCATCTCAGGAATTGCATAGTAAAATAATAATTTTATTTTATTTATTTATAAAATAATAAATAATATATTATTTATAAAAATAATAAATAATATATAGTTAACAAAAAATAAAATAAAATAATACTTATTTATAAAATAATAAAAAAATAATCCCTCTCCCTGGGATTACAAAGTGATTCACATCCATAATCTCATTTGATCCTTGCAACAACCTTGCAAAGTAGGTATTCGAAGTACTTATTAGTCCCATTTTAAAGATGTAGAAACTGAGTCCAAGAGAGGTTAAGAGACTTGTATGAAGTCACACAGTCAGTGTAACCTCTGGAGCTTGAACTCAGGTCTTTGATTTCTAAGTCTAGTGAACTTTCCATTAACCCACACCACTTCTCTGAATGATCTAGAACAACGTGCCTTCGTTGCTTCCAATACCCACAGCTCCTGCAGCCACAGAAAATGTGCTCTCTATTCCATTGGTAGTTAGATCTGAATCCTATGCATGTTAAAGGGGACACTTGAGGACAACTTACTAAAAAACAATTAGTTTTATACCTGGGGGAGATCATCTTGTTGAACCTCTTCATTTGTTGGATGGGAAAACTGAAATTTACAGAAGAGAAGGTATCAGAATACAGAGGAAGGAATGCCTTACACTGGCCCGGGAGGACCTCTGGTCCTTGCTACCTGTCTGACCTTCAGCAAATTACTTAATCTCCTGGGGCTTCACTCCTCTCATCTGTAAAATGAGGGGGGGGGGGGTTGGAAGCAATGACCTCTGAGGTTCTTCCACCTCTAGATCGAGGGTCAAAGGATTTCATGGCTTGCTGTAGATCTGATCAAATTAGAATTAAAAATAATAATAACAATTGGCATCTATATAGTGCTTTAAGGTTTACAAATTACTTTACAAAAATCATCTTATTCTTATAACAACGTTAGGAGGGAGGTGCTACTATTAATCTTGCGTCTCAGATGAGAAAACAGATGTTAAGGGATTTGCCCAGAGTCATACAGCTAGGCAATATTTGAAACTGGATTTGAACTCAGTTCTTCCTGACTCCAGAGCCACTGCTTTATTCATTGAGCCATCTACTTGCTTCACGAACATGAAATCCAGTCACATGAAATCCGGGCATATCATAGATTATTTTGCAACTGGTAGTGTTACGAGCTTATCTGTTCAACTGACCTTGGCAATGGGAAAATTACTAATTACCAGCAGGTTGCCTTCTGGATGTGTGATGATGGAAAGGGCTATAGAATAAGGTATTTTCTTCCTCATTCAGTCACAGACAGGACAGTAAACCTCAGAGAAGAATGATTTTCATAAGAGGAACAGATTCAGGGCGTAGTTGTCTGTTTAATAGTAACAGGATCAGGAACCTCCTGTTTAAAAGTGGTGGCTCCCAATATAAATCATTAGAATTGACTTGAGGAGCTGCTTTTATGTTAATGGAACAGGAATTCCTCATTTCAACACTCGCTCCTGCCTTGACCTTCAGAGCTGGCAGAGTTTGGAACGTAAGATTCCAAATCAATTTATCTTATTGCTTCACTGTCGGGGGAGGTTCTGAGGTACAGGCCTTGATCAGAGTGTGTGACTTGATTTAACAATTTTCAATTCTTTATGCCCTCACTTGAGGTTTTCTTGGCAAAGAGTGGTTTGCCATTTCCTTCTCCAACTCATTTTTCAGATGAAGAGACTGAGGCAGACAGGGTTAAGTGACTTGCCCAGGGTCACACAGCTACTAAGGATCTGAAGCCAGATTTGGACTCAAGAAGATGAGTCTTCCTGACTCCAGGCCCAGTGTTCTCTCCTCTGCCCCACCCCACTGCCCTGTTAGGTGAAGATGTTGGAGAGATGTTCTGGTACCTATTTTTTTTTTTAATTTTTATATTCCTCCCTTTTCCCTGTAGTTGAATAGAATAGCAGATCTGACTTTGCTTCTGTACTCTTTCCCATTACTGTGGCTTTTCTTTTCTTTATGGTTAAACAGGAGAGCAGAAAAAGTTCTGTTCTTGTGCCCCACCCTCTCTTTGCCCCTTCTTCCTCCTCCTCCTCCTCCCTGTTCCCCACAGTCCAGAAAGTAAAACCTTCCCACTGCTGCTCCATTCTGCCTTAGCTCCCTTCCTGTGGGCCAGGGAAGCAGAGCTCTGTTCCTACATCACATTTTCTCTGCCTCCCAGGTCAGTAAAGGGGGCATGGTTTGGCTCTTCCATCCTTCTCTTACTGCCCCGTGGTAGATCCTGCCAGACCCAGGATAGCGGATGGACCTGGCCATTCTCTTTTCAGGAATAATAGTTTTCATCATTTTATGATTATTATTATTAAGGATCCTAGTTTCATTAGATTCTGGTGTAAATTCTGATGTGTGTGTATGTTGGTATGTTGGAACTAAGGACTTCCCAAAGTTTCCCAGGGAAGACAGCCTGGTCTAATGAATAGGACACTGTACGTGGAGTCAAGGGGAGCTCATTTCAAATCCTGCTTTAGATGCTTACTATTTGTGTGACCTTGGATAAATCATATAACCTACCTATGCTTCAATTGCTTCACCTGCAAAATAAGTGGATGATTTGAATTCAGTGGCCTCCAATTCTCTTCAGGCTCTAAATCTATGTTCCTGGGAGCTCCTATATTACCTGAAAATTCTCATTCCCCTCCCCCCCCCCACCTCCTTTGGTTTGGTGCCCCTGGCAACTCTGCAAGATTATAGATAGTGGCTGATCTGCTTTGGTCAAGGGAGTTTCCATACTGGGAATGCCTCCACAGCAATGAAATCTGGACTAAAAACCTGAACAAGAGCGTCCCTTACAACATTCCCAAATGTTTATTTGGCTATTGTTTAAAAAATATTAGTGAGATAAAACTCACTACCCTCCAGAACAATCCATTCCACTTTTGTAAAGCTCTACAAGTGAGGGAGGGCATCTAGGTGACTTGGGACGTAGAGTTCTGGGCTTGGAATCAAAAAGACTCATCTTTAAGAGTTCAAATCTGGCCTTAGATACCGAGTAGTTGTGTGACCCTGAGCAAGTCATTTAAGACTGTCTACGTTGGTTTCCTCATCTGTAAGATGAGCTGGATAAGGAAAATGGCGGACCACTCCAGTATCTTTGCCAAGAAAATCGCAAATGGAGCCACAAGTCAGATACAACTGAAAACTACACAATAACCACAACAACTAGTCAGGAAATTCTCCCTCACATGGAGCCTAAACCTGCCTCTCTTCCATCTCTAGTTATCACCTTTGTTTTGTCCTCTTGGGCCAAGCAGAACTGATCTGATCTGCCTTCCATGTGATTGCCTTTCAAATACTTGGAAATAACTGTAGTGTCTTTCTCAGCCTTCTCTTCCCCAGGCTAATCACCCCTCGTTCCTTCAATTGATCCCAATGTGGCTTGATTGTGAGGTCCCATGCCATACTGGTGACCTTTCTTTGAATCTGATCCAACTAACCAATGTCCTTCTTAAGAAACAAGGCTGATGCCAATGGTCCTAGACCCCAACAGTATCCACTGGTAAGTTAGAGGTGCAGGATGCCTGAAGATCAGATGAGGGAGGATGAGGCAGGATTAGCAGAGGGGGGCTTTTCCATCCTCCAGTTGTTCCATCTCCTTCCCCACCTCCCACATTGATAGGCAGACTGTGGAAGGAATGCTAATGTCTAGCTATATGTGTTCTCAGGTTTAGCTAAGGCAGACATGGACTGGTCAGTGGAGAGCTGAGGGTAGGCATGGCGCTGGCAAGAAAAATTCAATGAATGGCATGGTTGGACAGAGAGTGAAATTGTAAAAGGCAAGGACATGGGCAGGTCTCAAGCTAGAGGTTCAAGTACAGAAAGGGGTCATGGCAAGATATTATCAGGAGACAGGTGAAGGATTGTTCATACATAGGATCAGTGGGCAAGATAGGATAAGGCTTGTTGAATAAGCTGATGTAACAGGCAGGGCAGAATCTGGGACCAACATCTGAGCGAGCACCAGGGTTAACTCCCTTTGGACCCTGTGGCTCACAGGAATTAATCCTGGGGGGCTGCCCTGTGTCCTTTTAGACCTTAATGGTGTCCTGGTAGGGTAGGCCCTGCTCCCCCAGGTTGTTGTCTGTGGCTTCATTTACCCCAGAACTTTGTGTCCGATGGCTGTGGGATAATCATTTGGTACCATGGGGGCTGAGCTGTGTGTTTGGGATGCCTGGTGAGAGGCAGATGGAGTACAGTGGTAAGGATGCTGAACTTGAGGTTTTAAAAATAACACCAACACCAACACCTAACCTTCAATCTCAGCTCTGTGACTCACCAGCTATGTGATCTTGGGACATTCAGTTGCCTTCTCCAGGCCCATTTCCTCAGCTGTAAAATGGGGGTGATAGCATCTCTCCTACCTCACACAATTGCTGTGAGAATCAAATGAAGTCATGGATCCAAAGCACTTTCTAAAACTTTAGGTGCTAACAAATGTCGGCTATTCTACTACTACTACTACTACTACTACTACTACTACCACCACCACTACTACCACTACTACCACCACTACCACTACTACTACTACTACTACCACTACTACCACCACCACTATTACCACTACTACCACCACTACTACCACTACTACTACCACTACCACTACTACTACTACTACTACCGCCACCACTACTACTATTACTACTAGTACTACTACCACTACTACCTACTACTACCACTACTACTACCACTACTGCTACTACTACTACTACCACTACTACTACTACTACCACCACTACTACCACTACTACCTACTACTACCACTACTACTACCACTACCACTACTACTACTACTACTACTACTACTACTACTACTACTACTACTTCCACCACTACTACCTACTACTACCACTACTACTACCACTACCACCGCTACTACTACTACCACCACTACTACTACTATTACTACTACCACTATTACGTACTACCACCATTACTACTATCACTATTGCTACTACTACTACTACTACTACTACTACCACTACTACCTACTACTACCACTACCACCTACTACTACTACTACCACTACCACCTACTACTACTATTACTACTACCACTACTATTACTACTACTACTACTGCTACTACTACATACATGGACAGAGTGCAGGCTTATTTTTCCAGATCTTAGCTAGCTTAATTGTTGGAATTCTTTTCTTTCTGGACCTGGCTCCAGACCCTGGGTCAAGGGTAAAGGCTCTAAGACTGGGGCCTTATTAATCTATCTTTGCTTTGTTCTGCTCACATAGCGTGATTACTCTTCCACAGAAGGCACAGATATCAATATCTCTAAGTATGAGGCTGGAATCTAATGACTAGCAGGCAAAACCATTTCCTTCAGCCTGGCAGTACATTAATGGGGCATGAGCTCTTTTAATAAAAGTTCCTTTTCCAGCGCTTGCTAATGCTATGCTCTTGAGGGTGCCCTGACGAGAGTCCTTGCAATGCTGTTGATGTTTCTGGTTGCTATGGTTCCCTTAACATACAAATAGACATTCTTCTTCTGCTCAACACCTACTGAACTAGATAGCAGCTGGCAGGAGCTGGAGAAGGGACACATGCGAGGAGCAGAGAAGAGTGTGTGTCCTGGGGAGGCAAACCAAGAGAGACGAGTGATAATGATAATGATTTCTTTGAACAAAAACTTGTTTAAAAATGACCCACGCTTGCTGGAGGACTGTTCTGTTTCTTTGCACAGAAGGAACCCAACCACACAAACAGGTGCAATGAGTATTAGTTTAAGGGAACTAATGTGCCTATTAACTTTTACAGATGAGGAGAACTTGGTTTTGAAGTTTTGTTTGGCAAAGTCTCTTTCAAGGAGGGCCTGTGGGCACTCGTGGGGTTGTTCCATGGGGAAACTTGAACTCCATCTGATACCATTCCATGCATCTGTATCCTGCTGCCACCTTCAACAGGGAGCTGTCCCTAATGTATGTGGGAGGAGCTGAATGTCTAAGGGGAGAATATGATGAGCTTCAGATAAATTATATAAGCTGTCAATTAAATATGTGTATATATGCACACCCCCACATACACACAGAGACACAGTTCCTGTTCCTGGAATATGGTTTAACATGCACAGGAGGTGGTGCCCTTTCCTTTGGACTGTTATCACAGCTGGCAGCCAGTTTAGTAAAGGCAGCTTAATGGTCCATAAAATGATTAGATAAGGATGAGGACAGGATCATATTTGTCGGTCCTGCTGCACAGCTGAAGAACATTAAATGCGGCACACAATGTGCAAGCTGCCCTGATAAAACATTCCTTTAGCTCTGGCTGGGGAGGTGCGCTTGTGAGAGGCAAAGACATCTCACGAGTGACGGATCCTACCAATGGGTGTAGCATGGCCAGGCTAGGCCTCCTCTTCGATGGAGGGGGAAAAAAGGCAAGATCTAGAGAAAAAAAAGGTAAAATGATGGAAAGGTCCTTAAGTCTAGCCTAGGAATGCCAAAGGACTTTTTTTGTTCCTCCTTATCTAGTTAGCTCAGTACTAGGGTAACCAAAGATACCTGGGACCTCTTTGCTCAGGATTGATGTGTTTGGATGCATAGATGGATAGATGGATGGATGGATGGATGGATGAATGAATGAATGAAAAAACTGAAATGAAAAAATGAAGGAAAAGTGTTAAATGTGTGAAGCACCGTGCTCAGGGCTGGGGAAGTGAAGAGAAAAGCATGATGCAGTCCTTGCTAACTCTCACCGTTACAGGCCACTCAGCCCTGTGTGGCGGGATTACTATGTATACTGCTTTATCCTTTAGGACAAGAACCAACACCGATATTCTGGTGACAGTAAAAAGGATTAACGATGTACCTCCGTGTGTGTGTGTGTGTATGTGTGTGTGTGTATGTAGGCTAACTACCTCTGGTTTGTGTACTGTGAATAAATCCCATAGTTAAATTAAACAGACTGTGTGGCTGAACACTTGAAATTCCAAACTGGACAAGCAGGCTCTATTATTTCAAGGTCTTCCCCTACATTTTGCAGTTAGATGGCCTTCGTGTCTATGGCAAAAAAGTGGCCATTTGTTTTAAAATTATTTCAGACCTTTATAGAGAATTTGATTGTATGCATGACCTTTCTTTTGAATAAAGGATGCACAAAACCACTCCCAACTTAATTTAGAATTATAGAATCCCAGAAATTTAGCTCTGGAAGGGACCTTAGAAATCTTCTAATGCAACCTCATCATTTTTCAGATGAAGGAACTGAGGCCTACAGAGAGAGGTCAAGCAGTTTGCTGCAGTTCACCTAAGGGGGCAAACTTCCAATTAGGATTGAATGCCAGGTCTAGAGATTGCCTAGAGTAAACACTGGTGGGGAGGGGTGGAGGAGAAGAACAAGCCAAAGAGATAATGATTTTTGAAGGTTACTCCCAAGAATCAATCTGAATGTGAATCCTGAACTTCAGAGGACAGAGGTCACAGGTCTCTTAAATTTACTATTTAAAGGTTTTGGAAGGAAATTACTATGCCAGAAAAAAATCCGTACGAATTCTTCCCAGGAGGTCATAAAGATAATTGCTTCATTGAAGGAATGACTTCCCTTCACTGAATCATAAGGTCTCAAGATCTGGATGGAACCTCTGGACATTCTTCATCTTATCAATGTGTTTCTTAAACTAATAATGTCCCAACTGAATAGAATACTCCAGGTGTGGTCTGACCAGGGTAGTCTCAGCCTCTCTCTCTCTCTCTCTCTCTCTCTCTCTCTGTCGTCTTCCTTCTTTCCCTCCTTCTTCTCTATTTTTGTCACATATTGACCATGTGGTTCACTAAACCTCCCAAGTCTTTCTCAGACAAACTGCTAACTCACCATACTTCCACCATCATTTACTTGTGAAAATGACTTTTTGAATCTTTTAAGACTTTACAGTTATCTCTACCAAATTCAGTCATATTCAGTTCAGCCCAGTGTTCCAACCTGTCAAGACCTTTCTGGTTCCAGCCTCTGTCATAGTGTTAATCTTGCCTTTCTTCTGACTTTGTGTTCATAAATGGTACATACCATCTATGTTCTTATCCAAGTTATTGATAAAAAATGTTAAACACCACAGGGCCAAACCCAGACCCCTGAGTCCTTTTCTAGAAATTTCCTGACAAATTGAGATTGAGTCTTTAGTGACTATGCTGAGTTATCCATAACCAATTTCAAATTCATCTAGTTGTATGATATTTGAGTCCAAATTTCTCCACCTTTTCCCTGAAGGAATAATTGGAGATATTTTACGAAGTGATTTACTAAAATCTAGGTAAACTATATTTGAACATTCCGTCAACTATCAATTTAGTAATTGTGACTAAAAAAATGAACAAACAAAATGATTGGTTTTACCTACTTTATTCTTGATAAATCTACTTATACTGGCTTTTATAATCACCACTTTTAAAAATCTAGATTAATTTTTTTAATCATCCAAAAATTTTCCAGTTAACATTGGAGTGGGTTGAGTAGAGGATGACACAGTTGGTCTGTGCTTAAGGAAAATCATTTGGTGGCAGAAATTTGGAAGGTGGATTGGAGTAGGTGGAGACTTGAGGTGGGAAGACCAGTAAGGAGGAAGGCTATTTTCATCTGGGATGGAGATGACCAGGGCAGAGTCCAGAGGAATGATTACCTCCTTATTCATGGAAGCTATTCATCTCCAAGTGAAGTCTACATTTGTATCTAAGGAGGTGGTTGTGTAAGTAAAGAAGGAGTTTTAGCTTTTAGACTGGCTGTCTCCTATCCCTGGACTGCTCTCCCTCTTCACCTCTTTGAGCTTTCTTCGTGACTCTGCTCAAATCCCACTTTCCGCAGGAATCCTTTCCCTATTCCCCAAGTGCTAGAGCTGACATTACATCTACTCTATATCTTTTTTCATACCTCATTATTTACATGTTGTCTTGCTCACTAATATGTAAGCTTTTTGAAGTTGGGGAGTGTTTTGCCTTTTTTTTGGAAACCCCTTCCTCCCCCCTTTCCTGGGGCTTAGCCCAGGTCCTGGAACACAGTAAGCCCTTAATAAATGCTTATTGACTAACTGGCTGTTAGAGAATACACTGTGAATTTTGGAGATGTAACCCATTTAGAAGTAGAGGTCTACCAGTATGTGATATAAAATAAGAGCTGGTCTCCTGGGAACATCCCTGACCCCAGGGATGGAGCAAAGAAAGAGAGAATCTTCCTACCCCTGCTATTGACTCATGTTGTGGTTGTTCAGTCATTACGGTCCTGACTCTTCGTCATCCCATTTGGGGTTTTCTTGGCAAAGATTTGGTTTGCCATTTCCTTCTCTAGCTCCTTTTACAGATAAGAAAACTGAGGCAAACAGGGTTAAGTGACTTGTCCAGGGTCACACAGCTACTAAATGTCTAAAACCAGACTGGAACTCATGAAGATGAGTCTTCTTGACTCCAGGTCCAGCACTCTACCCATTGTGCCACTTAGCTGCCAGCCATTGACTCATTTTTTGATCAATGCCAGGATGGCCTGGCAGCGTCATACCCATATACAACATGGTAGGTATGATTGGAGGCCTACTTCTGGGTCCCATTTAGGCTGTTCCTATGACATGCCATGCTCTGTAGACACAGCTGGCCCACATGGAAGTACTCACTTCTGTAGGAGAAATGGACTCACATATCTAGATGTCATGTTTATGCTGGAATTGGAGCAGGGAATCCCATAAGTCTACAGAAGCACCACACCAGGCTTATAGACTCTCATTGATATTGTCCTTCATTTTCTGCAGTCAGGACCAAGTTCTTTGGACTCGTTCTCATACCAAGTGATCAGAAATTTAGATAGCCAAGAGGTCATCAAGTCCAAACTCCTCATTTTTTATATGGGAAACTGAGGCCTGGAAGGATGAAATGTCTTCCTGAAGGTCATGCAGATAGTAAGCAGCAAAGGTGGGATGAATGGGGCCTTGTAGTGCAATGGAAAGAGCTGGGTTTAAATCCTATCTTTGCTATTTACTACCCATAGGACCTTGGCAAAGTCACTTCATGTCCTTGAGCCTTAGCATCATCATCTCTAAAATGGGTGACTAGATCAATGGGTCCATCTATAACCATTTTTATTATGGATCCACTATGTGCCAAGCACTGTGTTGGGCATTGATGACCTGTAAGATTTAGCTCTGGGGCTCCTATGAATGGGATAGCCATTAGCAACGCCCTGAGTGCTATTTGGTGGAGAGTCCATGTCTACTTTGAGAGGCAGCATGGTATCATTAGAATGACCAGTGACTGGAGTTAGAAGAGCTGTGTTCAAGTTTTGCCTCCATCTCTTTTTTTTTAATTTAATTATTTTGTTTTTATTTTTTTTCTTATTGACTATGATGTCAATTGGGGCAAGTCACTTAATCTTTCAGAGTTCTATTTTCCCAATCTGTAAAATGGGAATAATTGCCTCTAATGCCTCCCTCACTGAGTTGTTAGGAGGATCAAATGAGATGATGATGTATGAAAAACACAATATTATTTACACAGAGGGCTGCCTAATCAGTGCTTTTCAATGCATAGATTGGATATAAGGGAGACAGAGTTACACAAAGTCCTTGGCTTTACTCTCTCTTCCAGAGTCATTGGAGTTCAGTGGAAAGACAAAAGTCAAAATGACTGGTGTCGGCTTGGAATGCCATGGATGACCTTGGCGTCTTCAATGCCTAACCAAGCTCTAAGTGCTCCACAGCACCTGCTTCTGCTGCCTTTGTTTGGAACAAATTGCTCACATCTGCCTATTCCACTGGGGAAGTCTTCACATGCTTCCCCGCCCCCTGCAACTCACAGATGGATTTGAGGTCCACTGCTTACCCTAAACCTGGTAGAGCCTCTCTGGTGAAATCGTTTACCAGGGTGTGGCCTCTGTCCATGCTATAACTTCTTGGAGCCATAGGTGAGAGTTAGGTGGCAGGTGGACACCAAAGGTGGATGAGCAGCCCTGAAAAGGGATCAGCAGCCCTCTCACCAGAGTTGCTAGCCCTGTGAATACCCACACACCCTGACTGACATGCAGTCCACTGCTGAATCTATTGTCTTAATAAATATGGGAAAGATCTATAATTTCTTCATTGTGGAGAAGTCCTGGTATGGGAATTCCTTCCACCAATACAGATTCCGACCCATCTTTGACTTAGTAGAGAAATCCTAGGAAGTTTTCTATGGCACAGTGAGGTTAAATAGTGCCTGGTAGAGTCAGGATTTGATCGTAGGCCTTCCTGACTCCAAGCCCAGCACTCCATCCATCATGCAAAGCTGCTTGCCTCTTACCTGAATGAAAATGACCTGAATTACATTTAACCTCTGAAATTCCTTAAACAGCATCTCCAGAGGCAGAGTTAATTGAAAATTTCTTGACTTTTGCCCTAATTCCTGGCTAAGCTTGATAGGAGCACACTGGGGGTCAGTCTGCCCAGTACAGCCAGATACATACGTAACCCTGAACTTGCCAAAGATATTGGCATTGGAAACCATCCAATAACCTGACTGAGAGCAATCTGGCTGATTGGCTTAATTGTATCACAGGCCCCTGAGAAAATGGTGATGAGCCTTGTTGGCAAAGAGCCCCGATTCCTTAGGGTTGGGGAGCCAGAATAGAAACAAGCAGAAGGGAGGCTGGACAGGAAATGGCAAACATCATGCTTCCTCCTCTGGGTTACCTTCGGGCAGCAGGACTATACTGTATGTAAAGTAAGGATAGTGGAACAATGCTACCATGCAAGGCAATAGAGCTTCTGGGAGATTAGCCTCAGTTGGGCAAAAGCTGCATGGCTCACCTCGAAGGGCTAACATTTCCTTAGGAAAATCCTCGAGCGTTTCCTCCCTTCTCTGTCCTTTTTTCCTTTTCCCTTTCCTTTATCCTAGCACTTCTGCATGCTGCAGTTAGTCAGAAGGACTTCCATTCGCATCAAAATACTCAGATCTTTATGTTGATGTGGGGTCATGTGAACAAAGATTTAGAGTGGCATGACTTTAGAGACTGTCTGGTCCTACTCTAGCCTTTTACACACAAGAAAATTGAACCTAACGGAATGGACTTTATTTTCTTTGATTTATTTTTCTCAAGTGGTGTATTATAATTTTTCTTACTGTGAATGGTGAAATGTGGTATTGTCAATAAGAGCATTTAAAGGAGAATAGGAAGACAATAGAAAAATAAATAACTTGCACTTTCTCTCTCTCTCCTTCCTTTTTCCTTCCTTCCTTTCTTCTTTCCTTCCTTCCTTCCTTCCTTCCTTCCTTCCTTCCTTCCTTTCTTCCTTCCTTCCATCCTTCCTTCCTTATTTTCTTCCTTCCTTCCTTCCTTTCTTTCTTCCTTCCTTCCATCCTTCCTTCCTTCCTT
>CM053586.1:49968773-50010938 GCA_028646515.1 Pseudochirops corinnae
TAGTTCTTAATTTATGATTATAGTTTTACCTTCTGGGGTAAAGTAAAAATGTGCTTAAATTATGAAAATATGCCTAACTATGCTTATAAGGCAGGAAAGTATGCAGATACAGTTTAGAAAGATTATCAATTCTGGTTTTTTTAAAAAGGATTTTTTTGGGGTTGAATTTTAGTTATCCGGAAAATTCATACCTTGAGGATTTCCTGTCGTGAAAATCTAAGTATAACTAGTTCTTTTTGACAGCCTGTTATTTTTCATTCATTATGGGCTTACAATATCATAGATGCTTTTCAGAAAGGTGATTATAACATATTTCTAAAGTAAATTAGATGATTAATTTCTGTGAAGGATGTAATATCTTCAGATTCTACAATCAGAGTTTATAGGAGTTAGGCTTGAATTGGAATCTAAAAATTTCAGGGGCAAATATGCCAGTGGGAGGAAAACAAATTATGAATTTATGGAGTTGAAAGAAAATATGCTGAAGGGAAGGGAAAAATATACCAAGATAGCACTTATGATCATAAGGTTTTAGATTAAGCAGGACCATAAAGATCACCCTTAATCACCCACTGCCCTCATTTTACAGATGAGTAAACTGAGGCTGTCCAATTTTCAGAGACTTGCCCAAGGTCACAAAGCCAGTAAGTAGCAGAATATAGAGTAGAAATTAAACACTTTTTTTTTCACCTGAGGCTAAAACAGTTTGAAGTAGAATGGAATTAACTGTGGTATGGAGGACAGTCTGACCATGGGACAGGGGTTGGTTTAGTGGTTCAGCCCTACTGGGGTGGGGCTGGGGGTAGAAGTGAGCTTGAAGAATGTGTTATGAGATCTCTGGAAGGGTAGCTGTGCCACACTGAGGTTCAAGACAGTGAAAGAAAGTGAAGTCAAATGTAAAGTACAAGGAAAGGACTATTGATGGGGAGGAAGAGCACCTCTTGGATGTCAGCACTCGGGGACAAAGCTAAATTTACCCAGGGTTTGTGATGCCTTTGTTCTACTACTTTGTCTCCTTGAATTTGCCCAGATAGAACTCTCCTTTTTTTTTTTTTTTGCAGCAATGACTCAGTGACCACAACTGACAAAGTTGGAGCAATAGGGAAAGGGAGAGGCCAGTCTGGCTGCTAGGGCGCCCTGGTTCTAGTTATAAGTATACTCAGGAACAAATAAACACTTTTTGTAAACTCAAAATATGTAGACAGCTTTCCAGATGGATCGGATATTTCCCAAACAACTTTCATTTTGGCAAAAAAAAAACAACAAAACAACCTCTTATAAACGTTAATTTACAGACTGAGAAGACACTTGGGGTATTCCAAGAGGAGGGGAATGGATTGATAAAATCTTTGTTCATAGTATCATGTGGAATTAAGATAGAGTTTTCATTCTTTGTTTTTTTTTTTTAATTTTAATCATTATTCTAAGCAAAGTTACATTTGGCACTTCCTTTTTTCAAGAACCTCAGCATTTATAGATGAGTTTTAGATGTTCATTATCTACCAAGAATGATAAAAATTTTAAAAGCCTAGATGGATAGAGTACCAGGTCTGAAATCAGGATGATCTGAGTTCAAATCTAGCCTCAGACACTTGCTAGCTTTGTGACCCTAGGCAAGTCACTTAACCCCTTTTTATCTCAGTTCCTCTTCTGTAAAATGGCAGTAACACCGGAGAAGGAAATAACATACCACTCTAGTATCTTTGCCAACAAAACCCCATGAACAAAGCCATGGGGTTAGACACAACTCGATATCAACAACACCAACAACACCAACGACCATACTTAAGGAGTATTTCAAGGTCACAAGACACTTCGACAGACATTTTCTCAACTGATCTTCATAAGAACTCAGGGGAAGAGCAACAGAATTTGGCAAAGATGATTAAAAATAGACAAAGATGATAAAAGATGGAAATAGTCAATTCTGGAGTGAAGACGTGTATACAAATATATTCTTGGTGCAGCTGTGAATTATCCAGTTGTTGCAGAAAAGAATTTGGAATTGAGACAAGTCACTAAACTGTTCATATTTTTGCATGATACTAGGTATATGCTCCAAGTAGGTCTAAAGCAAATGGGAAAGTTCATCAAAGGTTCTTTGATATTTATCAAAATATTTATGGAGGAAGGGAGAAGAGAATAAGCATTTATATGGCGCCTACTGTGTTCTAGGCATCGTGTTAAGTGTTTAACAAATATCTCATTTGATCCTCACAATAACCCTCTGAGGTAGTAACTGTTATTGTTGCCATTCTGCTTTTGAGAAAATGGAAGCAAACACACGTTAAGTGACTTGTCCAGGATCACACAGCTAGGAAGCGGCTGAGGCAGGATTTGAACTCAGGCTTTCCTGATTCCATGCCCAGTGATCTATCCACGGAGCCATTTCTGGCACTGTTTTTGTTTTTTGTTTTTTTTACCTAGCAGAAGACCTGGAAACATAGTGGGTGCCTATAGTTGGGAAAGGCTGAACAAATAATGGTGGATGTATGTGACGGCAGAATATTGTGCTGTAAGAAACAACGACTATGGAATTCAGAGAAACTTGGAATAACTATGAAGTGATGCAGAACAGATAAAGAAGAAAATAAAGACAACGGCAGAGAACTCTAGGGAACAGTCTGCCCAATGTCCACCATCATACAAAAAATACCCTTCAGCACTAAAAGACAGCAGAAATTTGATAAATGCCATGACTGATTTTGATTCCAGAGGACTGACAAGGAAACATTTTGCTTCCCTTTTGATAGAGAGTTGGTGGGCTATGGGTGTGGTATGGTATATACACTGTCAGAAATGTGTCTGTTTTGCTTAAGTTTTTCTTTGTTGTAAGAGAGTTTTCTATTGTGTGTATATGGGGGATTTTGGGGAACTGGAAGTGATATAAAAAAGTATAAAAAACATAAAATCTTGTAAAACATAAAAAGAAGTTATTCTTTTCTTTTTACAATGGGCTATCTGGGGAGGGAATGAGTTTTCCCTCAGTAATGATGTTATATCATCTTACAGTGTCATGTACATTACAGTGGGGATTCCTTTAAGCTCTGGGTTGGACCTGAGGTCCCTTCCAACTTGACACTTCTGCTATTGCTTTATTTCAACATATGGGGAAACTGAGGCTCAAGGTGGTTAGGTCTGGTGTAACTTCCACTACATGGAACATTACCCTATCAGGATGAGGAAAAAGTAAAGAACTGAATATCATTAAAGCTCAATTTGAGAATTCCATTCAATTAAACAAGTGTTTATTAAATTTCTACCATGTGCATAGTCCCAGGCAAGGCTCAGGAGACCTGAAGTTTAATTAAGACATGAACTGCCCTCTCGTGAAACATGTAGTCTAAAAGAAGAATATAATATATGCAATATATGTGCATATGTATTGTAATTAAAATACAAAATACATGCAAAAGAGAAATGGATATGGTAGGGCAAAGCATAGGGGGCAATGGAGTTCATTATCAAAGGGGGATATCAGGGAAGGCTTCCTGAAGAAGGTAACATTTAAGTTGGACTTTAGACTAGATAGATATTGAACAGCCAGAAGTGGAGGATGTTCAAAGCTAAGGGAACACCTGGAGAAAAAAAATGGAGGTTGTATACACATGGGGCATGTATGTGGGGAAAAGAACAGCTCAGTTTGGTTACAGGATAGAGGAGGGTAAGGGGGTTAGTATGAAAAAGACTTGAAAGGTTAAGTGATGCTAGTCTGTAGAAGGTCTTGAATGCCACATAAAGCAGTGTGAACTTTCTTCGGCAAGAAAAGAGGAAACATTAAAGAATTTAATTCCAATTTGAGAAAATAAATAGGCCCTTTCAACAGATAAGCATTAAGACTAAGCCATAGGGGCAGCTAGGTGGTGCAGCGAATAGAGCACTGGTCCTGGAGTCAGGAGGACCTGAGTTCAAATCCAGACTCAGACACTTAACACAGAACTAGCCGTGTGACCTTGGGCAAGTCACTTAACCCCAATTGCCCTGTCTTTCCCCTCTAAAAAGCAAAAAAAAAAAAAAAAACCAAAAAAACTAAGCCATAAGCAGCAGTTAGGTTAGGAATAACCCTATCACGCTGATATTTGCTAATGACATTTATAATTTCATCAATGGAACTACTGATTCCCTCCAAACCCGTTTGCACCTTCTCATCTCATGTAGTTGTTCCCATTCTCCCACAAATCCACCATGGAGGTTCATCCAGTGTGCTAGGGATTTTCCTCTAGGTCTCTTGACATTGCATGAATAGAAGTTTAGCAAAGATTGTAGGTTTTCCTTCATTTACTTCAATGACAAGCCCATCTTTCCAATGACATCCTTAATATTTCCTCTTCTATTCAATTCACTATAGCCTCCTTATACCTATCACGCAGCTCTTCATTGCCTTCTGAGTTACTGTTTATATCTATCATTGTCTGTGTAAGATACATAGAGCGGAAATGAGCTCTATTGACTTTCTGTCTACCTGAGTTTGTTGAGTCACTTCAGTCAAGTCCAACTCTTTATGACCCAATTTGGGGTTTTCTTGGCAAAGATACTGGAGTGGTTTACCATTTCCTTCTCCAGCTCATTTCATAGATGAGGAACTGAGGACAACAGGGTTAAAAGTGACTTGCCCAGGGTCACACAGCTGGTAAGTGTCTGAGGCTGGATTTGAACTCATGAAGATGTCTTCCTGATTTTGGGTTCCGCACTCTATCTACTGCACCACCTAGTTGCCCCATCTAACTTAATGCTATAACTTAGAAATCACAAACTCTTCATTTACTTGATTTGATGGGTAGATAGGCCAAACTCATTTGATGATGGACCTCATTTAGAAGGTTCTACAATATTCTAGAGCTTGACACAACCACCACAAGGTCACCCAGAAAGAGGAAGCTTTGGAGAACCTCACAATTTACACAGAATCACTCTTCTATCTAGACTAAGGGTTTTTAACCTTTCTGTGTTATGGCTCCTTTGGCAATCTGGTAAAGACTATGCACCACATCTTAGGATTTTGTTTTAAAGACATAAAATATATGAGATTACAAAGTAAACTAGTTATATAGGAAGTTCCAAAAGTCTTTGTTTAGTTTTAAGCTATTAAAGTACAATGAGCAAACCTTAAAATTTTAAGTTACTAAAGCTTAAAACTGTGCTTCTTGTAACACCCTTATTGAAATACAACTATCAAAAAATCTTTTAAAAACTCCCAAATTCATAGACCACAGTTTAAGAACCACTTACCTAACCTGTGTTGGACATCTTCTGTGAATACCTTAGGTAAGCAAATATCTTCCTATTTTATTTCTTTTTTTTTGCTTTTTGAAGGGAGGAGGGCAGGGCGGTTGGGGTTAAATGACTTGCCCAAAGTCACATGGCTAGTAAGTGTTAAGTGTCTGAGGCCGGATTTGAGCTCAGGTCCTCCTGACTTCAGGGCTGGTACTCTATTCACTGCACCACCTAGCTGCCCCTCTATTTTATTTCTTGCTGAATAATACAAGAGTTGGTGAACAAAATTATTTCTGTTGTTACATCTTTCTAAAACTAAAAATTTGAGCTAGACGAGCCCTTTGGGTTATTAGTTCCAACCTCTTCATTTCCCATATGAAAAAACTGAGTCACAGAGACGTGAAATTATTTGTCCAGGGTCACACAGTAAGCATCTGAGTCCAGATTTGAACCCAGATCTTTCTGACTCCAAGTCAAGTGCCCTTTTCACTATGTAATGCTACTACACAATCTTGCATGATTCTGAAATGCATGGGGAAATATCTTTGGAGGAGTGCCCTTCCAATGGCTACCAAATTAAATTTTTTTTCTATTGTCTGTGAGCAATATTCACAATGTTATTATATAATTTCTAAAACCCTAAATATTTGACATGGTGTCCTTACTCACTAAAGTCCTCCTCTGATGCCTCACTGTGATGTGACGGTGACCCTGAACTTACTAGTCCAAGTGGGCTCTGATGGGCTATATGAAAGTGAAAAGATTTTGAGGAATAGGCTCAGTGATGGACAATTTGTCCATTGCCTGAGAACTCAGTTTAGCTAAGTCTGGAAAGATTCATCAATGAGCTTGGCCACAGGAAGATGACTTTTTCCTCCCTGGCAATTCTTAAAACATCTCTGCCAAATTATAGAGGGGCTGTGAGTTTCTAAGGAGGAGGAAACACTTCAGTTATGAAATCATGGGTCCCTGAAGCAGTGAAAAAAGGAGGGAGTCTGTTTTATAAACGTCTGAGTGATGAATAATATCCTTTCACCTGTTCCTACTTCCTCAGCCAGATAGTAAATGGCTCTGTTCAAGCAGTGATAAATGAGTATCTGAAATTGAACCTGAGTACTGAGTGAGCCCCGTCCATTGGCTTCTCATCAACATTCCTTATTTTGTTTCTTTATCTTTTCCCACTGTGGCTCTGATGGCACAAGAAGTAATGATTAGGTGGAGTGTGTTTGCTAATTACCATGCGCAGGGGCCAAGTGTTTAGAGTGACATTTTTTTCTTGCTGAGGGTAAGTATATCTCCAGCAAGTACAGACCTAGGGAGGCAGTTTTGGGAGGAAGTTTCCTTGGCCTGTGTTACAGTTCTCTTTGTGCACAATCTCTCCATTTGGATGGGCTCCAGCTTGCCAGCACTTGGGTGTTTTTTTGTCAGCCAAAGCTGAGGCTGATGAATTGGCTGGGCTTTTCTGTCCTACCTGCTACCTTCTTCTTGGCTTTGCCTTTTGATCTTATGAGGCAGCCTCTCTTGGGATTAGAATTTGAAGGTAATCATGTCTAAAACCCAGCCTTCTTCACTATTCTATGTTTGTACGTATGGGTATATTTTTATATACACATATTTACAGTTTATGTTTAACTTGACAATGGAGTGGCATATAGAGGGCGTGAGTAGGTTTCAACATATTGACAATTAAGGATGGTGCTGAATGGATTGTGTAAAGTATGTCATTAGAAATGTTTGGCTGAAAAACACAGTGGGTGGATCATTTCGTGAGAGAAAGGCATAAACAATAGATAACCCATGTGATCCATTGATACCCACACAACATCAAGTGGAAGGCTTGAAGCCATTGGATAGCCTACTCTTTTACAAGAATACATGGAGAAGCATCATACCAAATGAGAAGACATGGCTAGGAGGGGAAGTGCACAGTGGGAGAGAGATTCCATGTCCTTGCAATTATAGAGCCATCAAAATATGAAAGTAGGTTTCCTTTCATGTGTATACTTAACACTTCAGCAAGATCTGTGATTTCTTGGGTATGAGCACTCCTCCTGCTTCTAGCAAACTCTTTGATCCTCAGTAGACATTTTCTTGACTTGCTGTAGCTAAAAAGTATCAACCCTTGGTGGCCAGCCTTTTGGTGAACAGTCTCTCTGAAGTTAGTTCAGTTGGATCTTGGACAGCCAACTCATTGCTGAGTCTGTGCTTTGCATCTTTCCATCTTGTTGGAGCTTGCACTCAGCCTTCTAGAATTCAGGATCACCTTTATACCATAATGAGGCATCAGAGAAAGACCTTAGTGGAGGGATGTATGTGGATGAATATATGTATAAGAAGTCTTGACTAGCTTATAATAGGGATAAGGACTAGATCAGGCATTTTATTTGTATAGAGAATTCCTAAGAAAGGAGACTCCTCTACCAGTGGAGATTGGCACCTTTTCTGTAATTTATAGTCTTAGAGAGTTTCTAGAGCAGTGAGGGACGTGAGACTCACCCATAGTCACAAAATCAGTATGTGTCAGAGGTGGGACTTGAATTCAGCTCTTTTTGAATCAAATGAGATATTTGTGAAGCACTTAGCATAGTGACTGGCTCTTAGTAGGTATTTCCTTTTCCCCTCCTTTCCTTTCCTGGTTCCAAGGTCAGTTTTTTATCTACCATGTCAATATTGCATCTTGCTTGTGATATAGATCTTCTTTCTGCTCCATCCCCTAACTACTTTAGAATGAGCAGTTTGGAGGAAGTGATCATCAGGACCAGTCCTATAATTAAGTGGAGTAGACTCTATCCACTGAGCCACCTAGCTGCTGAAACTCATTATAGTAGCATGGATATTACTCTGTTGATCTGTGTCCCCTTTTGAGCTTCCTTGTGCTCTCTTCTGTATATTTTTAAATGTTTTTACTGATACCTCTCTCCCTCTTTTTAAAAAATAACTGTCACTGCCCTTAATCCCATTTCCACTAAAGCCCTTTCTGTTAACAAAAAGGAAACAAATAAAATATTGCATTGTAATAATTGTGTTTGAAAATGTATGTCTTAATCTGCATCTAAAGTTCATCACCTCTCCACCAAGAGGTGAAAGGCATGCTCCACCATTATCAGTCATCTGGAGTCATGATTGACCATTGCATGATTAGAATCATTGTCTTTCAAATTGTTTTCCTTTAAAATGTTGTGGTTATTATGCAAATGGTTCTTCTTTCACTTTGCATCAGTTCATATAAAACTTCTTAGGTTTCTCTGAATTCTTTCCTTTCATCATTCCTTATAGCACGGTAGCATTTTATTACCTTCATATAATACACTTTGCCCAGCCACTGCTGTTGATGGGCACCCCCTTGATGTCCAATTCCTTGCAACAACAACAACAAAATGCTGCTATAAATATTTTTGTACATGAATCTTTTCCTTCAGTCTTTGATATTTTGGGGGTAAAGGCCTAGTAGTAATATCATGGGGTCAAAAGGCATGCATAATTTAGTAACTTTGGGGAAAAATTCCAAATTGCTTTCCAGAATGGATGAATTCATGACTCCACACATTAGTATGCCTGTCTTCTAAAAGCCTCCGCAAGAATAATTATTTTTTCTTTTTTGTCATCTTTGGCAATGCGATGGGTATGAGACAGAGCCTCAGAGTTTAAATTTGCATATTAGTGATTTGGAGCCTTTTTTCATTTGGTTATTAAAAGCTTGGATTTTTTGCCCTTGAGAACTGCCTGTTCATATCCTTTGATCACACCATGGGAATGGCTCCTTTTCTTATATATTTGCACCAATTTTATATATGTATGTATATATATATATATGATATAGGACATATACAAGAGAAATTTGCACCAAAATTTCCCTCCCCAGTCAACTGTTTCCTTTCTAAGCCTACCTGTATTGCTTCTAGAAGCTTCTCTTTCTCTTGCTTGATCAATTTTTTTCTCTATCCATGGTTGTGAAAGATATCTTCTTCCATTATTCTGTAATTTGCATATGATACAGCATCTTATATTTATGTCATGTATTCATTTAGAACTTCATGTGATATATGGGGTCAAATGTTGATCTAAGACTAACTCCTAGATTGCTTTAAAACTTTTCTGAGTAGTTTTGTCATGTAGTAAGTCTTTACCTCAATAGTCAGAGTCCTTGAGTTTAATTATTTTATTTATTTATTTAATCCAATCAATTATTTATTTCTTTAATTTCTTTACTTCTGTGTTCAATTAATTGTTCTTGGACTTTGTATACCCACTTTGTATCATTGGTGAACTTTTATTTTATCAGTATCAAATGATCTTGATGATAACTGCTTTGTAGAATAGTTTGAGATCTCTTCCCTTTCAATCTGTTTTCATCATTTTCTTTGAGATTCTTGACCTTTAATCCCTCCAGATTTTTGAACTAGAAAAGACCACAGAATATCACCTAGCCCAGCTCCCTTATTTCATAGATTACCCATTTAAAAAGCTTTTATTAAGCTCGATATTATGTGCCAGTCACTGTGCTAAGTGCAGAGGTACAAAGGAAAAGCAGAAATAAGTTCCAGCCCTCAAGGAGCTTGTATTCTAATCAAGGAGGAGAAAATATATGTAAATTAGTACAAACAAGATATATACAGAGTAGCTGGAAGATAACCCTGGGAGAATGGGACTAGTAGCTGGGAAGACCAGGAAAGGTCTCCTGGAGAAGGAAATACTTGAACTGAGTCTTGAAGGAAGACAGGGATTCTAAGAGCAGGAGGTTGAAAATTGTAACCTCATGAAGTGAAATGAGCTATCCAAGGTCATAGTGCTAGTTGGTGAAGCAACCAGGAATAGAATTCTTGACCATACTGTTTTCTACCCTCCCACAGATACAGAGTTTGAAGCTCTCTGTTATACCACTGTTTCTCAGAATACAAACTTGGTTAGTATCTAACTAGATACCTTTCTGTGTGTTAGGGGGATGCAAGAGCTATTCTGTGGCAGAAATTAGTCGACTAACTTATCAACAGAATTCAAGGGATGCCTCTCTGAAAGACTTCTCTGCCCCTAAACTGCTCTTCTAATGACTTGACGTGGTTCCTGAAATTCTACTGCTTTGAGGGGTTAGAAATTATTACTTCAGAAATCTAAGACTCCCTTAAAAATTCAAATATCCTTCATGTATTATTAGTCATTAAGAATTGAGTATGAATTAGTTTTTCCAGGAATTATAACTCCAGTTATTTAACAAGGCCCTGGGAGATTGAATGGGAACAAGTATTTATTAAACTTCTGCCATGTGTCAGACATTGGGCTAAGTGTTTTACAAATATTATCCCATTTGACCCTTCTAACAACCGTGGGTGTGGGAGATGGGTCCTTTTATTATTCCCATTTTATTGTTGAGGAAACTGAGGCAGACAAAAGTTGAGTGACATAGAGTCACAAAGCTAGTAAAAGTCTGAAGTGGGGTTTGAGCTCAAATCTTCCTGACTCAAGGTCCAATATTCTATTTACTCTACCATCTAGTTTCTTAGCAAGGTAATCAGGGTGCAAAATAGCTGCCCTGGTTGCCTGGAGGTGGGGGTGTGTGTGGAGAGAGCTCTAAAAAAGAGGAGGAATTTTTTTTTGCTTAATAGTAGAGGCTAGAGTTGGACCTGAGTGACATAAAATCCTGTGTGTCCTCCAATATCTCTTCCATTGGTTCACCAAGGTATTGTCCTCTCTACTCATCCTGAAATTACTTAATTAGAGACAATGAGAGATATAATGATCTCCAGAAAAGAGCAAAAGAGCAGAGGATTTGATCTGGTTACCTATGTGACCTTGGACAAGTTTCTTAATTTATTCAGGTCTCATTTTCTGATCTGTAAAAGGAGAAGGTGGTACCAGGTGATCCATACGGTGACGTCTTAGCCTTAGGTCCTAGGAATCAGAGGACTTGAGATTGTTTTAGTTTCTTCACTTACTAGTATAAGCAGGCTGTCCCACACCTGGAACAAGTATTGTATATGTGACTCAAAGGGAGATAAGAAAAGATATATCTCTAGTATCTCCACACTCCTCGAAGGCAAACTTTAATTACAGTTGAGAGGTGGGGTAGGGAAGCAGGAGGTTGGGGCCAGAGGACACCACTCTGTTTTCCTCGGAGAGAGGGGGTACCAGACAAGAATTATAGCCATCTGTTCCCTTAAATCTTATTAATCTAGAAGATGTAATTTTTTTGGGTTTAAGCTAAACTCCTGATCATTATTTCTTAATAGGGAAAGGGGAGCCCTACGCTCTATACCCAAAGCTTGACCTCTTTCCCACCAGATGCCAGTTCTACAACAAATGTACAACAAAGAGACCCATTTATCCAAGTCCATGGCAAAATAGAAATCAGATAAAGTATACATATGAGAATATATACCAGACAATACAGATTAATGGAGCTTTCCCATTCTGAGCAAGATATCTTAGATAAACCACTAAAAGAAATCTCAACTCTCACTCAAGGGAAAATATTCCATAAAGTCTTTAGTGTAGCAAGTTAAGAACAAGTTTTATGTGTTGGTTTATGACATTTTATGTGTTGGCTCCTTTCCAGGGTCTTTTTCTCCCTTCAATGACCTGAGCAGAAGTTAACATTGTCCATCTTCTCTTTCAAAACTGGAAACCAGAAGAACCCAAAGAGACTACAGAGACTGAATCCCTCTTCACTCCTGTTCTTTTCAACTCTACCCTTTCCATCCCACAGACTGGGGGATATTCACCCAATGTCACCCAATATCACCAAATTGGTATTCACCTTGAGGACAACGTCCCATACCACTGGGTTTGGGGGCTCAGGCTACATCAGAAATATGACCTTGTACAAGAAATTTATACTCTTTACATTTTGATCTCTTTTTCTGTAAAATAGGGAAATGTTACTTCTATTGCCTCCTGAGAAACAACATGGAATTGGGAGACTGAGCATAAGACCTGGAGCCAGAAAAACCTGGGATCAAATTCTACCTCTTCAATTGACTAGTTGCATCATTATTGACAGGTCATTTAACTTCTCTGAGATCCAAGCAACCAAGATTTATCTAAGTTATAAGTTACAGTAAGTTATAAATAAGTTAGTCCCCACACCAACAAGTTCTCAATGACTTTGCAGAGTTGTGGAGAGGAGATTGCTTTGTAACTTACTGTAGAAATGGGTTTTATGATTAGACAACAAAATTAGGGCGTTATCTCTAGAAAACCCCTGTTAAAGATCGTATAAATTATCTGCAGGGAGAGAAAAGGATGGTAGAGTGAATAGAGTTGGCCTTGAAAACAGAAAAATCTGGGCTTGAGTCTAGCCTCTGACACGTAAGATGTGCAACCCTGGGTAGACTGGTTAACCTTTCAATGTTCTTGGTATCTCCCTAAGACTAAAAGTCACAGAGAACATGCTAATATGCATTAGTAAAGGGAATTTCTTTTCCTAGGAACTCTCTCTACCAATAAAATCATGGGTCCAGGTCTCCTGTCTGGAAGGGGAGAGAAGGCCAAGATGTTAGCCTTTATTCATTAACATATTAATTTACTAATAAGTTTAAGCTTATCACCATAGCTCTTCTGTCACTTTGGAAGGTTCCCAGCACGAATGGGCCTGGGGTGGGTAAGAAATAGCCCAGATGGGCATCATTGGGGCAGCTAGGTGGCGCAGTGAATAGAGCACTGGCCCTGGAGTCAGGAGGACCTGAGTTCATATCTGACCTCAGACACTTAACACACACACACACACACACACACACACACACACACACACACACACAAAAACCTAGCCGTGTGACCTTGGGCAAGTCACTTAACCCCAATTGCCCTCCAAAAAAAAAAGCAAAAAAAAAAAAAAAGAAATAGGCCAGATGATATTTGATGGAGGTTCAGGGGAAGGGCTAACAAATTACAGAATGGACCACTGACTGTATAAGGCACTTCAGTGAGGGATTTGGGACAGGGAAAGAGTATTAGTCCCTTTGATGAATGTGAGTAAGTAGCAAGAGACAAACTTTATCTACTTTCTAATATGAAATAGGATTATGGTTGTCTCTGAGAAACTGGATGGAAGATGATGAAGGCAAAAAAGAAGTCATATCTTCTGAAGAATTGTACTGGGCTTCAAATCCTAACTCTGACTGACTCAACTCTGACCCCATGCCATCTTACTTAATTTTCTGGTTCTTCTATTTGCCACAATAGAAAAGTTTTTGTGGCTTGCTCTCAGTCATTCACATCCAAGTGGCCAAGACTGATTTTCTTTTTCCAGGCTGAGCAACAGTGTTTTTTAGTGTAATTGAATTGGGCTTCTGTTTGGCCACTTACTGACTGTTCTGATGGCGTGCATGGTCAATTCTGAACAAATTTAACTGCATTTGATATGTTTATGGTCAGCAGAGATGAGCTTGACATTTCAAAAAGAGGAACCTCAGTGCACTTCAAAATGGCAGCTGGGAATGGGCTACCTTAAAATCTTGCTGTCTCTTTAATCTGTAATGAATATTTAGAAAAGAAACAAACTTGCTTATTTTGGAAAAGTAGAACCTCCCATTGTCTTTGGGGGAACGTATGCAGTAGACAAAGTAACATAGGGGCTAGAACGTTGGGTTTAAGAGTCAGGAAGACCTGTGTTAAATCTGACACATGATGAACTTTCCTCTCTGGTCTCTGCACCTGAATCTCTACACTTTTTTCTCCACCTGGGTCCAGCAGCCTTCTAACCCTAGAATATTATCCCCCCCTGCCCCTGCATCCTCCACTCCTCCCAGATACAACCTCCTTTATCAGGAAAATGCCCAGACTAGTCTCGCTCACTCCTTGTTTCTCTCTGGGTTCCATTCCTGACTCTCTGGGCTTTTTAGGCAATGACCTTTACCTTACACCCAACTCAATTTTCAGGTTCATTTTATGTTTTGTGTTTGCCTATCAAAATGTAAGCTCCATGAGGGTCGAGACTGATTTTTTTCCTGTATTTGTATGCACAGTGCTTAACACAATGCCGTGAACATAGGAAGCACTTAAAAAGTGTTTGTTTGACTTAACTTGTGTGACCTTTGAGAAGCCTTTTAACTTCCAGGTTCCTCAGTCAATTGGTCAATATGCATTTATTAAGAGTCTAGTATATGCCACACACTCTGCTAAGTGCTAAGGATTCCAAGAAGGCAAAAGACAGTTCCTGTCTTCCAGGAGCTCACAATCTAATGAGGGAGATGATATGCAAGTAAATATATACAAATAAGTTATATACAAAACAAACTAAAAAAAATATAGTCAACAGAAGGGAGGAGCTAGAATTAAGAGGGATTGGGAAAGGCTTCTTGTGGGATTTAAAGTGGCATTTGAAGGAAACCAGGGAAGCCAGGAGATGGGGATGAAGAGGAAGAACATTGCAGATACGGGGGACAGCCAGTAATGAGTAAGTCAAGAGATGGAGTTTCTTGCTCATGGAAAAGTAAGGAGATGTTACTGGATCCTAGAATACGTGAAGGGGTAAGGTATAAGAGGAAGTGCTATGGAGTCACTGGAGTTCATTGAGTAGGTGGACGATGCACATTTTAGGAACATCCTTCTGATGGTTACATGGAGGACAGAGTGAAATGGGGAAATACTTATGGCAGGCAGACCAATCAGCAGGCTGGTGGTTGTTGTCTTTCATTCTCGAAGAGGACCAAAAGGACATCACTATGTTTGTTTCAAGATACAGTGTGTTCAACTGTGTGTTATGCCGGGCACAAATAGACCATACAACATATACTACAATATCTGAGTGTAAGGTGATGAGGGACTCCATTAGGGTGGTGGCAGTGTCAGAGAGTGTGCATGAGAGAGATGTTACAGGGGCAAAATCAACAGGTCTTCACAACAGATTGGATGTGGAGAGTAAGAGTGAGGAGTCAAGGCTGGCACCTAGATTGTGAGATTTAGTCTAACTCCTTTGGGCTTATTGGCAGTTTTCAAACTTTGTGATCTCAGGACCCCCTCATTTTAAAAACTTATCAGGGCAGCTAGATAGCACAATGAATAGTGCACCAGCCCTGGAGTCAGGAGGACCTGAGATCAAATCCAGCCTCAGACACTTAACACTAAAAATAGCTGTGTGACCTTGAGCAAATCACTTAACCCCAATTGCCCTACCTTCCCCCCCTCCAAAAAAAGCAAAAACAACAACAACAACAAAAAACAAGAAGTATACTTATGGGGCGGCTAGGTGGCACAATGAATAGATCACTGGCCCTGGAGTCAGGAGGACCTGAGTTCAAATTTGACCTCAGATAAAATACTAGCGCTGTGACCGTGGGCACAATTGCCCTGCCTTCCCCCCTCCAAAAAGAGCAAAAATCAAAAAATTATCAAAGATGCCAAAGAGCTTTCATTCATATGAATCATATTATTGTATTAGAAATAAAAATGTAAAATATTTAATAATTTTAAAGTAACAATAAACCTATTACATGTCAACATAATGTATTATGTTTTTAAAAAAACCCTGTATTTTATGAAACAAAAAAATTAGTGAGAAGAGTGGCATTGTTTTACATTCTTGTGAATCTCTAAGGTCTAGATTCTTTTAAATGCTTTTGCCTTCAATCTGTTGCAACATGTTGTTTTAGTTGAAGTGTGTGAAAAAAAAAATCTGGTTTTTTTGAAAGTTAGAAAAGGGGGAAGTATGGCAATAGTCTCTTCAGATAAATGTGAATATTCTCTTTTGCTATTATACAAGTGATAATTTCCTACGGGTTAGTTGCAATGTAAAATCTGAAACCATCCCTTTTCCTCCTCTGTTACATTAAAATCCATTGGTTTAGCGTGCATTTTGAATGGATCATTTACCCATGCATGATGTTTATCTGGAAACTATTTTGTTCACTGGGTTATTCAGTTCTTCCAAATGTTGACACATTTCATCATACAATATCAAAAATTACATTCATTAATATGATTACTGATCTCTTCAGAAAAATTATTAGGAAGCCGTCAAGCTCACCGTCGCAGACATGAGTTTTCTGACATTCTAATTTTCACTTGAAAGCTTGAATTTTATCGCTGGCAACAAATACTGTCAGTTTCAGTTGTTTTCCTTGAAGTGACAGGCTCACTTTGCTCATTTTCAAGAAAATGTCTGCCAACTATCCAAGTCTGAATACCGTTGTTGGTGTGTCAGTCATTCTTTCAAGTACAAATGGTGTTCCATGAAAACAAAATGGCTAGCTTGGTTGGAGACTCAAACAATTGAATGAGGGCTTTTTCCTGTGATAATCATTGCACTTTGATATTCAGCAGACATGCCTTATGTATACTTCCCATTTTGATACATAGAATATTTAAAAAGATATACACTCAAGGGTCAAGATTGAACAAAATTGGGGGAGGCTAGGTGTCAGTGAATGGAGCGCTGGCCATGGAGTCAGGAGGATCTGAGTTCAAATCCGGCCTCAGTCACTTTACACTTATTAGCTGTGTGACCTTGGGCAAGTCATTTAACCCCAACTGCCCTGCCTTCCCCCTTCTAAAAAGCAAAAAAAATTTTTAAAAAGAGTCATTGTGGACATTTTTAAGTAAAACTGGCTTTAAGATCTTTTTTTTCCTTTTCACTATGAGCATGTGGAGCTGAAGAATTCAATAATGATTACTTGAATTTTGGGGCTCACACCTCTATTTGTGCTAATGCTTGAGAAATTGTACCCATCGTGGCTTTTGCCCTAGCAGGGCTATGTCAGCGAAGGTCAGCACAGTTCTTCCAGGAGAAACCATGAGATTTAAAAAAGTTTTTCAACACCTTGAATATTTCAGTACCACATGTGTTTGTTGACAAGCATTCATATAAAAGAAGATCTTTGGTGATTAGTTGGTGCTGCTACCGGTCAAATGCAGTCAAAACAGCAAGTCTGGCCATGTCTGTCAATGTGTTCACTTGTAAGGAAAAAGTGTCATCCTGCAGACGAGATATTAGCTCAGTCCTCATGTTTGCTGCTAAAGCTTTAATTCACAGATCATGTAGCCTCTGGAAAAGTCCCATGTATGACTGTGAAAGAATGAGAGTGAAAAAGGTAAAACACGTTAATCTTAGAATTATTATGAAAATAGATTTGACCTTGCAACTCCCTTCCCCCCTCCAGCAAAGTGCAATGGGCCCACAGACCATGCTTTGAGAACCATTGTGCTAAGTTGGTGCTTATCTGTGCTGGTGGAAGGGAATCCCCCACCAGCAGTTCCCCATGTCAACCCAATCACAGGTCATTCTGATACTCTTATGAATATGCACTAAACCAATCAAATGCAATTCAGTGAATACTGCCAGAGTCAGCTAGATGACCCAGTGGATAGAATCAGGAAGATCTGAATTCAAGTCTGACCTCAGATACTTACTAGCCTGGACAAGTCACTTAACCCTGTTTGCCTCTCAGTTTCCCCATCTGTAAAATGAACTGGAGAAGGAAATGGTAAAACTCCTCTAGTATTTTTGCCAAGAAAACCCTAAATGGGGTCCAGAAAAGTTGGATACGACTGGACAATGACAATAATAACATGTATCAAGTCCTTTGCTAAGTGCTCAGGTTACAAAGACAAAAAAAGCTCCCTGACTTTCAGATGCTCCTATTTAACTTGGTTGGAGAAATACAACATGCATGTGAGGAGGTAAACACAAAGGATTTGCAGAATAAGTTTATAAGATCAAAGAGGTAGAACTTCAGAGATTAGTTAGTTCAAGAACCCATTTTACAGATAAAGAAACTAAGGCCCACATCACCTGCCCAAAGTCACACACAGTGGGTATCAGAGACAGAATCTGAATCCAGGTCCTTTGATTCCAAAGCCAGCTCCCTTTCCTATGGACTGTATTGTCTAAAGAGAGTAAGAGCTAACAACGAGAGGGCGTCAAGAAAGGTTCCTTGTAGCAGACAGAACCTGTGTTCTAAAGGAAGCAAGGGATTCTGGGGATCAGGGAGTGTGTTCGAGACATGGGGGACAACTGGCAAAGACATGGATGTGGAAAGAGATGGGTTGTAGCTATTCCATCAGTTTTATTGGAAGAGAGGGTCCATGGGAAGGGAATATATACCTAGCATAAAATTACTGGAAAAATAAGGTGCAAGATGAAATACAAGAGTCTTAAATGCTAAACTGAGGAGTTAGTATTTTATCCCAAAGGTGGGGAGGGAGTCACTGGAAATTTGGGTGGGTGGGAATGGAGGAGGTAAGTGGCTAGCCAAGCATACAAATGCTGTGCTAACTGTTCTGAGCCTGGATGACATCCGCCAACAGGAGCCTCTGATGGACTGCTGTCCCCGGGAGATTCCTTTTCCTCCGGACCTGCTCCGCAACAGTGGGATGCAGCTTTGATGAACAAACATCTCCCTGGTTCGTGCCTCACTTGTTATTATCAGAAGGTCAGAGTGTCATTCCTTTTGGTCCATCTTTCAAGGAACCTTTTGTGAGTTGGACATGTACATTTGAGATAGATTATTACAAGAGGACTTTTAAGGAAGATTTTTGTCCTTCCAAATAAAATGCCTTTTTTATAGTTACCCAATAGTAAGCACATGCCATGTCCATGAAGCTATAGAATAACATAGATTGTTAAAAGCTGAAAGGGAGCTTAGATATTGTTTAGGCTAATATTCCCGTATTACCCTCAGCTAAGGTTACACAGGTAGTTTAGTTAGTTGTGTGACCCTGGGCAAGTCAAGTAACTGCTATTTGCCTCAGTTTCCTTATCTGTAAAGCGGCCTAATGACAGCACTTATCTCCCAGGGTTGTTGTGAGGATCAAATGAGATAATAATTGTGTACACATACACACACATACACACACATACATACACAGATAGATAATTATAAAATACAGTAATCATTATATAAATGCTAGTTGTTACTATTATATTATTGTTATTTGGCAAAGAATTCAAGATCATTTCAGAACTAAAAGCCTTGGTCTCCTGACTCTCTATGCTTTCCACTGTATCACACTCTATCCCTTTAAGGATTGACTTTTCTAACCAGTTTTCTCTTAACATGTTCTGATCTTTTACCACCCTTTCCCCTTTGCTTTTTTCTCCAATTCTTTCATTTAAAGTTTTGTAATAGAAAATTATGATCTTAGATGTTTCATTTGGATTTTGGATAGAGGCAGATACGGCCTAATGGATAAAGGACTGATCTTGAAATCAGGAAGAGCCAAGTTCAAGTTCTATCTTTGACACACGCCATCTGTGTGACCATGGACAGGTCACTTAACTTCTCAGTGACCAGTCAGTCCTCTAGGAAGGTTAGAGTAAGTAAGGAAGAGATGACCTGCTGACATGTGTTGGTAGAAGAATTGTTCATACTGAGAGTTTCCTACATTGGTGAAATCTCAAGTGCGGACCAAAACAAGAGAGAAGATCTTTGAGTTGGAACAGACCATAGAGATGATCTCTTCTAACCCTTCATTTTACAGGTGGGGACACAGAGGCTAAGGAAGTGAAAGGGACTTGTCCAGAGTCATTAAGTAACAGTGCTGGGGATCAAAGGCAGTTTATTTTTTCTGGCTTCAAAAATCCACCATTTTCCACTATCTTTCTTTTAGCTTTCTTTTTTTGGAGGAAGGAGGGAGACAATGGGGTTAAGTGACTTGCCCAGGGTCACACAGCTAGCAAGTGAACTCAGGTCCTCCTAACTCCAAGGTTGATGCTCTATCCACTGTGCCATCTAGCTGGCCCTTTTCCCCCTACGTTTTGGGAGCTCTCTATAAATTCAATATAGAAAGAATTCTTGCCATCTGTTATTTGATTGGCATTACTTTTCTCTCCATTGCTTCTTGCCTGCACTATTTTTTTCTGCTGAATATTCCGATAATCTCATAAAAATATTGATGGCTAGGAAAAGGTTATCTAGGAAGGTAAGGCAGGGGACAGCATTGTCAAGGAACAAGGACATCAAAATTAATCTATTTCCCTAAATCAACCCAAGGTAATTAAAAAGAATGAATTCTGAAATTTCCCCAAATAATTTTAGACATGTTAAATTTGACATCAACAAGAAGCAATTCAATTTCCTCAAAGCAACTAGGTGGTGCAGTGGTTAGAGTGATGGGCCTGGAATCAGAAAGACCTGAGTTCAAATCCATCCTCCAACACTTATAGCTGTGTAACCTTAATCCTGTTTGCCTCAGTTTCTTCAACTGTAAAATGAGCTGGAGAAGAAAATGGCAAACCACTCTAATATGTCTGCCAAGAAAATCCCAAATGGGGTGGTAAAGCTCAGTCACTACTGAAACAACTGAAAAATGGCCTTTGCAAAGCTGCTTCCTTATTTTTGTTTTGTTTTTTTTTGTGTTTGTAGCATAGTACATTGAAAAATTGAATTGTTGAGAGTTTTGGGGGCTGGGGAAGTGGTGGCTAATGGTGACATGGCAGTGACAGCTAGAAGGTAGGGGGTCTTCAGTGTTTGGAGAAACAACATTGTTGATTGGGAGGTATCCACTGTGGTGAGAAGACTCTTGGACTTCCTAATCTTTCTGTCCTTTACTTGGCCCCATTTTCTGGTCTGCCATGTCCAATTTGAGTGCATGAAATCATAGAAACACAGAATCCTAAAGCTGGAATGTTCCTTAGAGGTGATCCAAGTTCAGTTCCCTCATGTTGATAAGGAAAATGAAGCCCAGAGAGGAAAACTGACTTGCCTTAGAGGTCATCCAAACAACAGGTCTCCTGATTGCCAGTCTGGTGTGCTTTCCACTACATGTTGGCTTCTACCATTGCTCCTAATATTGCTCTTAAACTAAAATTAAAGCTAAAGCTAAAGCTTAAAGTTAAAATTGCTCTTAACCAAGAAATAAACTTTCATAGACTACCTGTGTCTTCACCGGCAATAATCTAAGGAAACTCCACTCATTCACCAAGGACTTACTGAATCTGCTACTTGTATTGAAATATGTTTGGAACTCTGGGCCTTTCAGTCCAACACAAAGCAGCTGGCTATGTACTCAACTGCCTTGAAGCTCTCTCTAAGGATTAGTTTTAGCAATGGGTGAGTAACACCCCATTATGGTGCTTCTAATGTGACCCCTGACAATTGGTCAAGTTGGTAGATTTGCCCCTAGTGGTTCCTGTACCTCTTTCATGGTCCTTTCTGTTCAATTCAGTCATATTCAATTCATAGGCATTTGTTGAGCCCCTAGTCTATTCCAGGCACTGAGCTATGTGCTGGGGATATGAAGATAAAGGGAAACAAGGCAGCTGTGACCACTGTTCTCACTGCCCTCTTCATCCCCATCATTTGGGAATGGGGTGGGGAAAGCAAGTTGACAAATGGATGCATTCTGTGATATCATTAACAATGTGTTTCCCTAGGGAAACCATTGCATCTTTGTCTAAAAATTGCCTGTCTATATATTTTATAATATTCAGAAGGAAAAAAAGTCCTGGCCTCTTTTAAAATTGCATGTGCCAGAGGTCTGTCAAAGGCAAAACTCAGTCTGGAGAAGAACAGGAAACCCGCCAAGCTTCTTAAAGAAATCAATCCCACTTAGATGGCAGGTCAAATATTGGAGAGGAAGGGAAGAGCCTGGTAGATGAAAATTACTCTCCTGGTCAGAAAGAGACTATTACTGGGTTTTTACACGGAGTCAGGGAAGTCTCAGACCACTGACCAAATGTATATCTCTCTGGATATGTGTGTGTTGGGAGAGGGGGAAGTGGAGGGTGGTGAAAATCGTCATTGTTGGACTGAAGTCACCAGGAGTGAACAACCAATTGCATCCCAGTACAAAGAGATAGCTTGTGAGGAGAGAGTATAGGACCCTAAGGTTTTTTCCTGAGATTAGCAGATGAGAATCTTTTATTAGGATGACAGCCAGAGGCAGGTCAGGCAAGTCAACCCCCCAGAACAACCTAAGGGAGAGAAGGCTAAAGGTTTTTCTTTCAAGCAGAATGAAAAGAAAACCCCAGTTAGATGAAGAAGTGGTTATTTATAGAAGTTGAAGTTTTATGATGGATGTACCTAGAATCAGAGTTTTTTTCAGCCCTTGGGAACTTTAAAAGACAGAGAAGTTATGGGACTTGCCAAAATTCATCCAGGTCAACTAGTGAATGGCAGAGCCAAAACTAAACCTGAAATCTTTTGACAAGGCAGACCAGGCTAGAGCCATTCCACTATGCTGTCGTTGGATCTAAATGTCTATGTTTCTTTCAATTTTCTCTAAATTATGGCTTTCAAATTTGTATGCAAATTAGAGGTCAGCTAATAATCTGATTACTCTAAGGAAAAGTGACATTTTTTTCAAGTAGAGGCAGACACTGGGATCGTGCGCTAGTGTTTGCTTGCTTGCTCATCTCTAGGGAGAGGCTGGTCAATTGGTAGCTTTGCTATAGTTGTTGGAATGCTAGCGCTGGAGCCCTTGGGAATTCTGGGTTCACATCCCACTTCTAGTGTTTACTATCTATGTGACCCTGGGCAATTAATTCAGCCTGAGACTTAGTTTCCTTATCTGTAAAATGGCCGTCAGAATTATGCTTTCCTCCCAGGGTTATTACGAGTACTGAACAGTATATTATTTATAAAGATTCTTTGTAAACCTCAAAGCTCTATATACAATCATCCCTTCCACATCGAAGGGTTTGGGGGGGCACAGCTCCCCCGAAATCTGAAAAATCTGTAAAATTTTTTGGCCTCCCTTCTTGAAGAAGTCTGATTCTTTTCTTTTTCTTTTATGGAGTGTTTAAAGTACCTTATTATAAAATATGGGTTAAGTATTTGGTTCTGTGTTGTCTGCTGACCTTCACATGTCATGTGTAATTTCTGCAAAATTCCCCCCAAATTTCCATTTTTTGGAGGGGGAAAGGCAAGGCAATTGGGGTTAAGTGACTTGTCCAAGGTCACAGAGCTAGTTTTGTGTTAAGTGTCTGAGCCTGGATTTGAACTCAGGTCCTCCTGACTCCAGAGCCAGTGCTCTATTTACTGTGCCACCTAACTGCCCCCAAATTTCCATTTAATCTCTTTTGCTGACCCACAATATATTGAAACTTCAATGGGGAAATTCATGTTGTGGAAAGGATAACTGTAAATGCCAGCTAGTCTTTTATTTGGTACATATAACCATCTGGGTAACTAGGTGGCACAGTGGATAGAGTGCCAGCCCTGGAGTTAGGAAGATTCATCTTCATGAGTTCAAATCCAACTTCAGACCCTAACTGTGTGACCCTGGGCAAGTCACTTAACCCTGTTTGTCTCAGTTTCCTCATTTGCAAAATGGACTGGAGAAGGAAATGGCAAACCACTCCAGTATCTTTGCCAAAAAAATCTCAAATGGGGTCATGAAGAGTTGAACTTGACTGAAAAATGACTCAGCAAAAACACATAACCATACCCAAATACATATTCACCTGATAACTATTAAGTGAATCATATCTTCCGTGTATAGAAAGAACTGGCCTTAGAGACTGAAACCTATAAAGTGATACTAGAAGTCACGCTCTCCCAAGGCATTTATATTTTGAAAAAGGATAAGTGTGATGCAGAGTAAAGTAAGCAGAATAAAAAAATATATACACATCTACAACAATGTGAATGGAAAAAAATCACAGAAACAATCAAAAAGGAATGTTGCAGGGGCAGATAGGAGGTATAGGGGATAGAGCATTGGCCCTGGAGTAAGGAGGACCTGAGGGCAAATCTGACTTTAAACATTTATCAGTTGTGTGACCCTGGGCAAGTCACTTAACCCTAATTGCTTAAAAAAAGTGAATGTTGTGAGATTTATGAGGATCAAGCATGACTGAAAAGAAGTGCTATGAGAAGACAACCCCGTTCTACCCCTTTGCAGAGGTGGTAGGTACACAAATTTGGTATATTGCACATATTTTCAGAATTTCTCCATCCTGTATTGATTAACTTTGCTGATTTTTCTCTCTCTCTTTTTTTTTTTTCTTTTAAGATATTATTTGTTATACTGGATGGCTCTCTGGGAGGGCTAGGGGAAGAGATTTTTCATGAGAAATTTTGGTGATCATACAGAAATGAGAACTTATTTTAAACAAAACTATTAGGGAAATTGGATGTAGCAATGAAAGAATCTGTTTTGTTTGAATATGTACATATGTTTTTTATATAGCTATATATATACATATAGTTTATATAGATAGATGTTACAAGGAATTTTCTTCTTTTTTCTCTTCAGTGGCATGAATGTAAAAGAGAGACCGAATAGATTTTTCTTCATCAAAGAAAATTGAGTTCAAAAAAGGATATTTGAAGAGGGAGTATTTAACTCAAAGGAATGAATCATTAATAGTGGAAATTCAGGTGAGAGAATTTTGAGTGAGAGACCTTCTGGGTTTTCCTCATATCATATCTCATAGGCAACTCCCTACCTTATATATGGCTAAGGTCTGCCCTGTGACCTCTTGTGAAAGTGTGAATTTTTGTTTGGCATTTGAGATGCATGTGGTCATGTTAGCAACTAGACTATAGTGTAGTAGTTGGACATCCCGTTTAAATGAGCCTTTCTTGACACAGGGTGAAGGGGAATTCTAGTGATAACCATTCTAGGGCAGATTATGAGGAAGTCATTATATCTCTTAGTCAACAAGTCAACCTGGCATAAGGTCTCAATATTTTACAGAGTCATAGACACAGAATCAATCAAACAATTAATATTTTTTAAGCACTTACTACATGTCAGGCACTGTACTAAGTGCTGGGGATAGAAAAAGAGGCAAAAGACAGTTCCCGCCCTCAACGGGCTGACAATGTGACACAGGAGACAAGAAGCAAGCAAATATATACAAGTAAATATACATAAGCTTAATTCAGGATAAATAGGAAATGTTTAAAACAGAAGGAAGGTACTGGACTAAAAAAATAAAACTAATAAAAAATGGTAACATTTGTGTACCACTTTAAGGTTAGCAAAGCACTGGATGTATGTGATCTCATCTAATAATATTATTATTATTATCTACATGCAACTGGGTAATAAGATATACAGGCACTGGGGTAGGGAGATCCATCTTGCCCTACTGGAAAGTCAGAGAGGAGATGGGGGAGGACATAGGAGAGAGCAGATTGGGGGAGAGGTTATACAGTGGGATCACCATTTTGGGGTGGTGGGTGGGGGAAAGATGGGGAGAAAATTTGTAACTCAAAATCTTGTGGAAATGAATGATGTAAACTAAAAATAAAACTATTATTATATTAATATATTAATTATATTAATATTATATTAATTAAAATTTTTTTTTTAGATTTTTTGTTTTTATGTAGCCTAAATTATCTTCTATGTCACTCCTCATCCGTTTTCCTAGACAGCAATTACTTTAAAAAAAAATTTTTTTTTAAAGAAAAAGAAGAGGAAAAATATATTATCACATCTGAACCTCACAACATTCCTGGGAGATAGGTGCTATTGCTCTCTCCATTTTACAGACGAGGAAACTGAGATGCAGAGAAGTTACTTGCCCAGGATCATGTAGCTAGTAAGTGCCTGAAGTAGGATTTGAACACGTTTTCTTTTTGGATCCAAGTCCAGCTTTCTCTGCACTATACCAAGACGCTTCCATTAAGTTAGCTAACTAACCGACTTCCAACTAATCTCATTTGGTACTGTGCCATATTGAACAGTCACTTTTGAAAGGTCCAATCCAGTGATTCTCCAAGTGTGGTCTGGGGAGATCTCTTCAGGAAGTCCATAATGTCAAAACTATTTTCATAATAATACTAAGATTTTTAAATTTATAATACAGAAAATATTGACAAATATAACCCACATGCACAGAAAATATTGATAGATAAAACTCGCATAAATAAAAGCTCTTGAGGGGGTCTTAATTTTTAAGGGTGTGAAAAAAGTTTGAGAATCACCGGTCTTATTTAAATATATTAATTGTCTATTTCCACTTGGTGGAAAAGCAGAAATTCAGGAGGAAGGGATAGAGAGAAAAAGGGAAAGGGAGAGAGAGAAAGAGAAGGAACTCAAAGGAGTATACAGGTTATATGGGCAGTAACCTTAAAAGAGAAAACATTATATGGACAGAGTAGCAGAAGGATGGATCTACCCTTTTCATCTGCTTTCTTCTATTCCCTTCCTCTCCCCACCTCCCCACTGTGTGTATTTGAACTGATCTCTCACATTTCTATATATTTCATAGACTGTAGTTTTCAGGGACTTGGTGCAATTGACAAAACAATATCTTTATATTGAGCTGAAACTGCCTCCCTCTAACTTACAATCCTTGATCCAGGTTTTGCCCTCGGGCGCTGAGCAGGATAACCGTAACCCCTATTCTATATGAAAGCTCTTCAGGTGGAAGAAAGCAGATACCATGTCTCTCCATCCTCCTCCCTCCAAGTCTTTCTTTTACCACTAAGCTAACCTGATTTTTTCCATACTGGTTTTTCTCTTTTGAATGTGTTGAGTCTATCTGTGTTTTATTTCTTTTTAAAATAAAAGTCGAATATTCAGCAGATTCCTTCACTTTCAGAATGTACAGTTACAGACTTTCTGGTTGGTGCATGGAGATTCATTTTGGGAAGTACTAATATTTTGACTGTCCTATTTTCTGACAAAGCTCTTTTCAATATATTTCACTCCCCCCCCCGCCCCCATTTACATTCAGTTTAAATGGATGAGCTGAATGAGTCATACTTCTGAGGAAATAACTCTGACAGAGAGAAATGAATGATAAGGGATTTTTTTATCTAATAAGGTTGAACATTTTGCTTTTCTTAAATTAAATGAGGAAGTGTTGTGTTTCCATGGCAATAAGATAGGAGAGAGATTGTGTCAGGGCTTTGCTTCTGTTTAAAGACTTCTTAAGTTGGTCCTCCATTGAACAGCAATTTAATTTATGTCACTTTAAAACGACTTTAGATTGGAAGGACAGTAGAATTTGATTATGATATTTTGATTGAGAGGTTGGTATAAAATGATTTTTTCCTTGGGTCTCATGAAGGGAAGTTTCATTGCTGAAGTACTTTAGAGAATCAGAGGGTCTGAGTCTTTGAGAGGTGACTTAAAGTATATCTAATCCCTTCTCCCATTCAACACAGGAATGCATGACGTCTGGGACAGGTAGTCCGATCAACTTTATTTGGACAGCTACAGTGATGGAGAGTTCAGTGTCTCATAAAGCAGCTTGAGTTAGCCCCTTCGTTTCACCTTGCCGCCTCTTTCCCCTTCTAAGAAGGGATCCAGTAAACGAAGACTGCCGATGCCTCATGCTGAACTTCCTGATGGGTCACGGAGGGAGGTGGAAACCTGGATTCCCATAACCTCCAGTCTGCTTCTTCACCTTGGAGCTGCCCCCCTAAGTCCTGCTGTCTGTTCTGTGTTGCTCGTTTATTTAAATTTTTTTAAAAATTACTATAGACTCCTGCTGTTTTAGCAGGTGTCACTGGTCACTGTTTTAAGATAATAATAGGTAGCATTCCTATGGTTGTTTTTTTTTTTTTGCTTCTTGGAGGGCAGTTGGGGTTAAGTGACTTGCCCAAAGTCACACAGCTAGTAAGTGTGTCAAGTGTCTGAGGCCGGATTTGAACTCAGGTCCTCTCAGCTCTAGGGCCAGTGCTCTATTCACTGCACCACCTAGCCGCCCCCATTCATATGGTTTTAAGGTGTGCAAAATGCTTTCCAAATATTACTTTATCTTCATAACAACCCTGGAAGGTAGGCGCCATTATTATCCCTTTTTCACAATTGAGGATGCTGAGACAGAGATTAAGTGACTTGCCCAGGGCTGCACAGCTAGTAAGTGTCTGAGGCAAGATTTGAACTCAGGGCTTCCTGACTCTCGGTCTAGTGCTCTATCCACTGTGCTGCCTAGCTGCCTATGCTCCTCATCATTACCAGTTACTGCTCCCCTTCCTGAAGTTCTCATTGGTTCACAGTAGCAGCTGTTCCATCATCAGTACTCTGTATTGTCCTCTGAAGCTTGAATGAAGAAAGGGAGAAGTTGAGAGATTTGTTGAGGGTCATGTCAGTTAGTCGATCAACAAGCATTTATTATATATCCAAGCAGCCAGTGGTGCAGTGGATAAAGCACTGGGCTTGAGAGCAGGAAGATTCATCTTCATGAGTTCAAATCTGGCCTCAGATACTTCTAGCTGTGTGACCCTGGGTAAGTCACTTCACCCTGTTTGCCTCAGTTTCCTCATCTGTAAGATGAGCTGGGGAAGGAAATGGGAAACCACTCCCTTTGCCAAGAAAACCCCAAATGGGATTACAAAGAGTCGGATATGAGTGAAATGACTGAAGCACAGCAACCACATCGTGCACCACTATGCACCAGTCACTGTAGATGCTGGGCATACAAAAGGGAGAAAATGCTCCCTCCTCCTAAGTACCTCGCTAGTCTCAATAGTCTAATGGGGGAGACAGGAAAAAATAAAAACCACAAACAACCATATACAGACACGCTATGTACAGGATTAAGAAGGAAACAATTAAAACATTAAGGGGTGTTAGGACAGGTTTCCTGTAGAAGATGGGATTGTATTTGGGACTAGAAAGAAGCCAGGAAGCAGAGATGAGGAGGGAGAGCAGTCCAGGCCTGAGGGATGGTCAGAGAAAATGTGCAAGACCCAGAAGTGGGGTGGAACAGCCGGGAGATCAATGTCACTGCATCTAACAGTAAGTACAAGAGTATGGAAAGGTAGGAGGGGCCTAGGTTATGAAGGGCTTTGGATGGCAGGGGCTTCTGTGTTTGATTCTGAAGTTTACTGAGTGGGGGGGCGACATGATCAGGCCTGTGCAACTCAATGGAATGAGGAGAGACTTGGGGCCGGCAGACTATAGCAGTGATCAAGGTGATGAGGGTCTATACTGGAGGCCAATGACGACTCCAGAGGAAGTTGTTGACATCTTTCTATCCTGTTGGGCTGTGAGTTTCTTGAGGGCGCAGAGTGATTTTTGCCTTTCTTTGTATCCTCAGTGGTTGGCACAGTTACCTGGCACATCATAGACTCTTAATGAATGTCTGTTGACTTCTTGACCTGCAACTCTCATAGAAAAAGCCCTTTTGTATTACAGGGTTTGATGCAGTCAGCAACCATGTCACCTGGCTCTCTTCCTGAAGAAAGTCTTGCTAATATAAAGATATATTAATTGTATTATTGTAATGGTAATGGTAATTTGAAGATCTTCCCTGCCCCTTGATAAGCCTAAGGGAATTTGAAGACCTTCCCTGCTTTGAAAATATACTCTGACCCCTAATAGGCTGCATGTAATCACATGGAGCCTGTGCTGGGAGGAGTTTGCTGAAGTGTGGAGCAGAGCCCATAGGAACCTGGGAGTCAGAACTAGCTAGATGGTTGGGAGGAAAGGATGCTTCTGAGAGAGACAGATAAGCTTGTGAGTAAATATTGGTTTTGGTTTGTGGGAAAGCTAAAGGATGATGTGGCTCTCTGTTTTGTTATGACTTATTAACTTCTATTGTGATGGAATTGGCTTACTGGTTTTGATCTTCTGGTATCTGAATAAATGTTTTGTTTATGTCTTCTATATGGAGAATCTGTTATATTTTGTGATCAAGCACTGTGCAGGTATATTTATTGTGACTGTTGGTGCTGTGAATATTGCATTGGTGCTACAATTATATATATATACGTGTGTATAAATATATGTTATATATATTTACACATAATATATATTATATATGACTTCATCAGTTATCAAAGATTTGACCATTTGTTTCATCATAGTAAGCAATATTTTCCAACATATTTCCACCTTTGCATGGAAATTACTGAAAGCCAAGGGATACTCTACCACTTCAATATGCCAATGCAACTATGATTTCCCTGATTTGAGTCTTCCCGATCAAGATTCAGAACATAGCCCTTCCATGCATGTCCTTCCTCATGTCTCTTGTCCATCTTCTCTTGTATTGTCTTTATGGGAAAGGTCTTATAAGATCCTTCATTGACTTTCTCTACTTCCTCATCATCTGCAGCAGATGTTGACCCATAATCTGCAATCATCTTCATGGTGGTCTTTTGGCTTCTGCTCTTCTTGAGCACTGCAAGATAAGTGTAGAGTCAAATATTATTTTTGGTACCAAAAACAGTATTAGTTGCTTGTTTATTCATCTTATTCAGCAGACGTGCCTTGAAATGTCTTTGTCTATTTCTAAAGACCATTACTTACTCTCTTAGCATAAAGCTTAACTATCCCTGAGGATATTTAAAAGAATCTGCTATAGGCTGTGAAATCCTGGTGCTCTATATGATGTTAAGAGGGGACCTGTGAGAAAGTTTTCAATGGTAATGATATTTTACGCTTTATAATGTGAAATATAATGTTATAAACACATAAGAATGTATATTACATGTGCCAATTTTTTAGCATGAAATAATATGGACTTTCTCTATTCTATGTCATCATTTCCATGATACTTCATTACCCCTGGGGTTAGACTAACTCCTTGGCCTCCTAGATCAACTTTTATAAGTCATGTACACAACACACAAATACAGATTGATATAGATATGTATATATACATCTATGCATATAAATCTATATGTCTATGCACATATCTATGTCTATAACATATATTTATGTATACAAATGTGTATATGTATGTATACTGTGTGTGTGTATTATATGATATACATACATGTACATGTCCCAGAATTTTCTGGAGCCAATTAAGTTTGGAAATGTTAGTCTAAGTGATCTCTCAATTCTATTCTAAATGTTTTTTGGCTGAATGAGACACAGTGTGATGTAGTAGAGAGTGTCAGACATGGAATAAATGAGGAAGATCTGGGTTAAAAATTCCATCTCTGACATTTACTACGTGGGTGACCACGGACAGAACACTTAAACTCTGAGCCTTTGTTTCTTCATCTGTAAAACAGAGGTACAAATACCTGCAGTACCTTCCTCACAGTGTTGTTTCAGGATTTAAATGAGCTAAGTCATTTAAAGTAGTCTGTGAATGTTAAAAAGTGATATCAGTGCCAGCTATTAATATGAATAAATGCCCTAAAAGGACAAGGAAGAATGGTCGAATAAGTATTCTCAGCTCACGGGGAAAATGTAGGTTATTACTGAGCTATTATGATCAATTCTGAATTATACTCTGGGATTCTAGTTTATTGATTCATCGGTATACATTTTAGACACACTCTGGGTTCTTTCTTCCCCCCTTCAGTTCATGTGTGCTCAGCCCATATCTATCTATCTATCTATCTATCTATCTATCTATCTATCTATCTATCTATCTATCTATCTATTTATCTATCTATCTATCTGTCTGTCTGTCTGTCTGTCTATCTATCTATCTCTCTATCTATCTATCTGTCTGTCCATCCTTCCATCTCTCCATCCATCTATCTACCTATCTATCTAGATTGGGGCTCTACATCTTGCCCAGGCTGGAAGTGCAGGGGCTACTCACTGACTTGATCCCATTACTCGTTGGTATGGAAACTTTGACAGGCTCAGTTTTTGAAGTGGGTGAATTTCCTCTTCCTTAGGCAATCAGGTGGCCTCCCAGCTCCTGGAGGCTTACCATATTGGTGTTAGATTTATGGTAGACATTCAACTGGAATATCTCTCTGAAGCTCAGAACTCCTGAGCTCAAGAAGTTCACTATTCTCTGCCTCCATGCCTGGTCATAGATTGCAATTTAAGCCTAAAGCAAAACACAATTGAAAGAGATTAACTTTAGGACAGACTTTTTTTTTTTTTTTTGCAGGGGGAAGGTAGGGCAATTGGGTTTAAGTAACTTGCCCAAGGTCACATGGCTAGTTTTTTTGTGTTGTGTCTGAGGCTAGATTTGAACTCAGGTCCTCCTGACTCCAGGGCTAGTGCTCTATTCACTGCACCACCTAGCCTCTCCTTAGAAAGATTAACTTTAAAAACCTAATAAATTGGTTTTCAAAATAAAAAAATACTTTTGGTATACCTACTGTTTATTATACCTACTGCCAATAAAACGAACGAATATTTATTAAGAGCCTTTAGGCTAAGTGCTAGAGATACAATTAATAAAAAGAAATACCATCTTTGCCCTGAACAAGCTTGTGATCTAAATGGGGAGATAACACACAAAAGGAGGCAGGAAAGGGGTACAGATATGGACTGGACACCAGGGGGTTCCCAACAGAGGCAGGAGGAGGGAATCTTTTTCTGTGGAGCCGAAATCAATCAGTGTAAAGTAGAAGATGCTGGGTGGAGTGATCTGAGAGCTGGCCCCCCAATCCAAAACCAGACAGAGGGAAGAGGAGGCAGAGGAAGGTGGAGATAATCAAGGCTCTAGATGGCAGCATGATGGTGAGTTTAGATGGATGTGCTTGACCTGGGAGGGATATCTTGTTCTGTCTAGCTGAAACCAGACAGTGCAACAGATGCAAAATGGCGAATAAACACAGATTGTTAAAATTTGATCGTTTCCATGGCAACTTTGACGACTCTATGGTTCATATTTGTGTGCTGGGGCATAGGTTTGGGTTATTTTTTAGTATGGCTATGCATTTTAGAAGAAATTCTGAAACAACTTTAGAATTTTAAGAACAATGTTTTTAGAAAAAATGTTTCAGGGGAGGGGGAAGGGAAGGAAATGAGCATTTATATAACACCTACTGTATGTTAGGCACTATACTAACTGCCTTACAAATATTATTTGATCAACACAACAACCCTGGGAAGTTGTTACTATCCTCATTTTACAGTTGAAGAAACTGAGGAAAACAGAGGTTGAGTTGTCCAGGGTTGCCCTGCTAGCTAGTGTCTGAATCTGGATTTGAACTCAAGTCTTCCTGTCTCCAGACCAAGTACTCTGTCCACTGTGTCACTTAGTAAACTCAATTTCAGATTTTGAATTGCATTTTAAGTCTTCTAATGCTTCATTAGAGTGCAAAGGTGATCCTGGGTTCTTGAAAGCCCCAGGGCACATGCTCTGGGAGGTCTCATAAAACTAGAAAATTTATAAATATATACAGTTTTGGAGCTGAAAGGGACTTCAGAAACCATCTAGTCCAATCTTCTTATTTTATAGATGTTCAGATTTTGTCCCAGAGAATTTTCCTAACAAGTGATAGAATGGGGATTTGAACTCAGATCCACTGACTCTTAACGCAGCATACTTTCCACTGTATTATGATATTTCAAGTAGGAATGAAGCAATGGAAGATATGTTCGTTGTCTGAGGACCACGTTGAATGAGTTTTTAGAAACTCATGACCAAGTTGGGCACTTAGGAATGAATTGTGTGGCCATAGCAACCCTTGAAGATCGTCCACAAAGTTTTAGTGAGGTTATGACTTGTATTGGTGGTGAAAATACAAATGAACACAATGAATATCAGCATATTATTTGGACTCAGCAAGTGTGACATTCTTTGTGTGTACCAAGAAAGACTTGAGACTGAAAGCTCTGAGCTTGGCCAAATGGAACCAATGTATGAAGGTAATATCTTGGTCTTTTTTAGCTGAGGGGCATTGAGCCCAAGATGGTCGAGTTGAGAACCTGATTGGCATCCTGAAATTAAACAGAATGAATATATTCAGTACAGTTAACACCTACCAGTAATAAAGTATGCTTTTGGCAGGGCAAATTATAAAATAAAAGAGCTAGAGGGCTGTGCAAACAAAAACTCTTAAAATGTTAATGAAACATAGGGCGTATCATCTCAAGGCAACTATAGAAAAATGAACACTTCGATGTTAAAAAGGATGAAGAGGATTGATAGATACTCTCAAAGCACATAGCAAATCAAAGATTAACTGAATTCACATTTGGAACAAACAGACCTCACTTTACAAAGAAACTGGAAAGGCTGACAACAGACAGGTTCCATTGGATGGTTTTGACATAGTTGAAAGTGATTTATCTCCAAAAAGAAGCTCTGAAACATCTATGATTCAAGAGTGGATTTAAAAAGCCCTCTCTGAACAATATCTTCATGAATTCAATCAACATTATATCAACAAAGAGATGTTGAACAAATAACTGAGTTATGCAGGTGTATTTATACAGATGAGTAGATTTTGTGATTGAGGCAAGTAGTTTCACAGAGGATAGAGCAATAGATTTGGAGTCAAGAAAACCTGAGTTCAAATCCTGCCTTAGACACTTACTAATTGTATGATCCTGAACAAGTTACTTCACCGCTGTCTGCCTCTGTTTCCTCATCTGTAAAATGGGATTGCTGTGAGGACCAGATGAGATAATATTTGTAAAGTGTTTTGCAAGCAGATGATGATCATGATGATAGAGGAGGAGGATTCAGGATCAAGTCATCATAGGATCAGAAATTATAGAAAGGTTGCCCTTGATCAATGCAGATTGTTTAGTGAAACATATACAACATATCACTTTAGGATGCAAAAACTCAGCATTTCCTGGATCTCTATGAAGGCGTGATCAAGTGGCTAGAATAATAGGCCAGCAGCTCACTATTCTGTATTATCTCTCAGATGACAAATCCCCATACTACAAATATAAGCCCCGAAATATCCTTGAGGATTTAACAAATTAAGTACCAGAAGTGGGATATCCTTTACAAAAAGAATGATTGGCCACAACTGCCAGAAAGTACAGCTGAACAATAAAAATTTACGAAGAGCATTTCTGATGGATGATACCATAGTGAACATTCATCACCTCAGAATGTAAAGCCTTCAAAATCTAGAGACTTAGCAGAGAAAAAATGGGTCCATGTGGGAAGAGCATTATCTATGTGCCATCCCTGTTATCCTGATTACTACTAGAGTTGGCCCAGATACTTTTTGTGAATCCATAGAAAATGAGCTTGAATCCCAATATTCTTGTTCAATTACTAACATTCTCCCCAGCCACTCATCCCTAACCCTCAAACTAAAACCAAAATTCATTTTATTCATTTAAACAGTAATCCAGAAACAGTAAATACATGGAATTATAAATAAGCAAGAGAGTGACTTATCCTAATGCTTACCTGAATCCCACCAAGGATGATAAAAAGAATACTAATCATGAACTCTGGAAAACTGGAGAAAGAAACAGAGAACTCATGCATGGTGAGAAGCCCAGTGCAAAGTCCAGAGTGCAGCAGGGAGGCCAGCAGGAAGGGCAGGCAACTCTCCACCATGAGCAATTGAGTTTAGCCACTGCTGTTTGACGAAGGGAATAAAAGCACTTAGGGCCCTGGTTCTCTCTCAAATGACATAAGATGGAACAAAACCCAACAGGAAATTAATTTCCCCTCTCCCCTGTTTGATCCTAACGTAATCCTATTTGGGATAATTCGGCCTAAAAATAGGCTGATTTTCTCTAGACTGCTAACCCTTGTAGATCTGCTGTTTGCAGCTTTCATGGCTGATGGGTACTCATGTAGCCCGAGGAGTAGGCTTACTAACATTTTTTAAATATCCTATTGACACTTGCCCTCAGTCTGTAAGATTTATACTGTCTTTTTGCACCCTTGCTAATATCCGAGCGGTGAATCTAAGAGCTCTACAGAAGGTCTGTGAACTCTAGTATCTGTGTTCATTTATTCTCTGGATACTAGGGCCAGGTTTTTTTAAAAAAAATTGTTTTGATTTCAAATGATCATTTGAAGAATCTTAGAGGTAAATAAATTCAATTTGCTCATTTTACAGATGAGGAAACTGAGGCTCACAGAGGTTGTGTGACTTCACCAGGGTCTCAGAGCTAGTAACTGTCTAAAGTCAGATTATGGGATTGTTTATAGATTGAAAGCTAGCCTAATCTAAACCAGAGCAAGAGAGAGTCCCTGAGACACGGAATCCAGCCTTTGCTAGATTGTCTCCATTCAGAGGGAGAGTGCAGTAACTTCTGAGACATTCTGTTCTGGTTTTAGAAAGTTCTAATTGTTGTCAAGTTTTCCCCTGGTATAAAGGAATAAATCTGTCCTTCCATTCGTTGCTCCTTTTTCTGGGGCCGAGGAGAACAAGACTAATCGCAAATTCAGCATTTGTTGGATTTGGAGTCAAAGTCTGGGTTCATGTGAGCAATAACAAAAAGATTAAGGCATGGTACAGTGGAACATGGGCGGGATTTGAACTCAGAGGCTTCAAAATCTAGGCTTCGACAGTGACAGTTCACTCACTGTTCCTAATTCTGCCCTCTTGGGCTAAATAGTCTCATCTCTCTTCCAGGGTAACTAGGTGGAGCAGTGGTTAGAGTGCTGGGACTAGAGTCAGGAAGACTTGATTCCAAATATGACCTCAGATACTTACTAGCTGTGTGACTCTGGGCAAGTCACTTAACTCTGTTTGCCTCAGTTGCCTTATCTGTAAAATGAACTGGAGAAGGAAAAGGGGAACCATTCTCTTTGCCAAGAAAACCCCAAATGGGGTTACAAAGAGTCAGATGTGACTGAAATGACTGAACAACAACAACAAATCTGTCTTCCACATGACAGGCCTTCAGATACTTGAAGATGCCTCTCATTTGCTCCCCTCTTCTCCATCTTCTCTTCTCTAAATATCTGCAATTCCTTTGATGAATCTTCATATACAACAATACAGAACAGTGTTATGGAACTCACATGGCAATGGGGCCCTCTAAGCCATACATAAAGATCCTCGTAAACTGCCTACTGGGTGAGTTTTAAAATTAATCTTATCTGGGTTTTATTGTATTTTTATTTATTTTGTTAATTATTTCCCAATTACATTTTAATCTGGTTCAAGCCACACTTGGGAGTGTTGCTGCCTGAAGGTCATCTGTTAAACATTTCTGGAACAGAGAACCTTCGTCCTGGCCACCCTCCTCTTCATGCTTTTGGTTTGTCAGAGTCCTTCCTAAAACTTAAATAAAATTTAATGACTTCAAACAGCACTAAGACTTTTAGGACACTTTGTATAGTTTGTCTTCGCAGACATGGTATAAATCTTGTCAATGACTTTTGGGGATGCCCTGTATATCTTGTCTTTACATGTTTCCCCCGCCCCCTCATTAGAATGTAAGCTCCTTGAAGGCAGCGACTGTTGTTTTTTTTTTTTTTTTTTTTTTACCTTTCTTTGTATCCCCAGTACTTATCACAGGCCTAGCACATAGTAAATACCTAATAAGTCCTTGTTCATTGCTCACTGATTGATTGAGCTATCCCTCTTGCTCCTGTACTTTCTGCTTATTTGACAAGCATACCATCTATCATTTTATTCATGTTATATGGCTGGGCGAATGTGACCTCCCTCAAGTTTTTTTTCCTTTAAGAGACATAGAATCTATCTTTTCTGACAGTTTCTGTGCATCAGCATCATGTGATATAGCCTCGTGGATTCTGATGTGTTCTATCTGAAATACCTTAAGTTCCTGGCAATGACCTCCCAAGACACCTTTCCTTATGCTTCTTGAAAGCCCGACTCTAATTAAGTGTCCAGAAGATTAAAGACTCAGAACTATGCTGGGCTCTGAAGCAAGAATAGCTTTTTCCTGTACATAACTGGGAGCTTAGTACCTTACAGCTCAGTTTTAAAGCAATGCTATTCAAAGGTGTTTTCAAATGAATGCTCAAGAAAGAGACTATATCAGACAGGACAAAACAATTATGTAGTCTTTGTAAGGCTTGGAAATTGTAATTCTCCATTTTCACTCCTGATCACTAGGGGCTGTGAGCCTTTACTGTCATATGAGACATTTGACTTCTCACAAAATACTTATGTGTCATAAAGGATAGAATTTTCTGGAATCAAAATATGCGTATTTTTAAGCAGCAATGTTTTAAAAGATGCTCTTCTTCAAACCCTTCTGCCTTTTGTACCTCAGGGGCCATATCAAACTTTAGTTCTGTCGAGTCCACAACATATCAGCAAGGAGATTGTAGAAATGTCTAAATACTTACTCATAAGGGAAGAGAAAGGAAAAAGTAAGGAGTGTCTAGAACCTGGCTTTCTGCTTGAGTATCACAGAGGGCAGCTAAGGGCAGCTCTGTTTGTCTTAAGGCCTCTGTCAGCAGTCTGTTAATTGTGTATCAAAGGCATCTGAGCAAGGAGACAACTAGGATCATACTGTGAAAAAAGGTTGGGAAAGATCCAAGAAAGGTGATCAGCTCCTATTATAGATTGAAATTCTCCCTCTTGAGCACCTAGAGATTGAATCCCAGCATCATTACCCAGCAAGGCACATAGGTGATTAGTCATGAGAGTTAACCACTAGTTAGCCACAGAAGTGGCAAAGGGCTGAGAATCCTGATTCCAGCAGGTGTAGAAGGCGGAAGAGAATTGTGAAGTAGCCTTCAAAGAGCACATGACGGTGAGGCTCTTTTAGTATGGCCATGAGGGGGGCCATCCAGTAATAGAGGAAAAGGGGACAATCAAATATCTCCAGAAGCATCATGGTGTGGTGGATAGGCATTGAAGTATGAGTCAGGAAGAAATAATTTATTAGTTATGCATCCTTACACAGGTTATTGAGCAGATCTCTGCTTCAGTTTTCTTCACTGTAAAAAGAGAAGGTTGGGCTCGATGACTCTTTCTGGTCTAAATCTATGATCAGGTGAGGTGGTTATTTCTTGGGCCCTCACTGCAGCAAAGTAATTCTATTACTATTCCGTAACTGACACTCTTCCACTCACTGCAGCAGCTTATTCAAATTTTCTTACCTCTTCTGAAGCATCCCACTGCACCCTCCCACCCTGGCGTGCTCTCAGCTGAGGTCTTTGCCTCAGACCATTTTCCATAAGCCACCTCTTCCTCCAGTCTCCTCATCTCATATCTCTCTGTCTCTACTCCCCTATTTCTTCCTTTGTTCTACTCTCTGATGAAGAGGTGGACGTTCTCTTTGCCAAAGGCCATCCCACTATATGTACCCTTGATTGCATACCCTCCCACCTTTTGCAAATCGACTCCACCAACATCCTTCCTCTCTAAACTTCAATTGCTTTCTATTTATTACCTTCCCCACTGCCTAATAACATCTTTCCTCATCCTTTAAAAATCTTCTCTAGATACTTTTATCTTCACTAGCTACCATTTTATGCTTCTCCTTTACTTCTCAGATACATGCTATGAAAAAGCCATCTACACTTGACACTTTTGCTTTTCCCTCCCCTCCTCTCACTGTCCTCTAAACCTCCTACAGTCTTGCTTCTGACTTCACCATTCAACTGAAACTATTCTCCCCAAAGTTACCAATTTCTTAATTGATTTCTTAATGACCAAATCTGATACTTACTTGGTGAAATCATAAACTTAACATGAATAATCATCTCTATGTTTATGACTCTTAAATCAATGCAATCACTTCCAGTCTATCTTAAGTGCCTGAGCCACAATATAAATTGACTATTAGACATTTCAAACAGGATGTCTCATACTAAATACGTCCAAACCAGAACTCCCCGTCTTTTCCATCATAATTCATCTCTCTTCTGAATTTTCCTATTTCTGATAAGGAAATCACTGCTTTTGTAGCCTCCCATATTCAGAATCACAGTGTCATCCTCAACTTTTCATGCTCCTGTAACCCCACAATCCAATTAGTTGCCAGTTTTTTTCTTAGTAATATCTATCTTATATAATATTGTTCTCTTCTCTCTATTTAGCTACCATCTTAGTCCTGACATTCATCATTTCTTGCCAGGACAATTGCAACAGTCTCTGACTTATTCTCCCTGCTAGACATCTCTCCTTACTCCAATCCATCCTCTCTATATAGTCACCAAAGTGCGTATTTATTTAATAATAGCTTATTTCCCCCCAATTACACATTAAAATGATTTAATTTTTAAAAAAGTTTTGAGTTCCAAGTTCTATCATTCCCTTATTCACCTCTCCCTTTCCAAAGACAGTATGAGTAATTTTGTACAAGAAGATTTGAATAAAAAAAACAAGAAAATTAAAAAAAGAAAGTAAGGAAGTAAAGAAAGAAGGAAGGAAAAGAAGAAAGAGAAGGAAGGAAAGAGAAAAATAGTATGCTTCAGTCAGTATTCAGTAATATCAATTTTTTCTCCAGAGGCAGATAGCAGGGTTCATCATGAGTCCTCTGGGATTGTGTTGGATAATCGTATTGCTGAGAATAGGTGTCACTCACAGTTCATCATACAATATTGTTGTTCCTATGTATAATGTTCTCCTGTTTCTGTTCACTTCACTTTGCATCAGTTCATGTAAGTCTTCTCATGTTTTTCTGAAATCATCTTTCATAGTACACCCCACCTTGCTGGAGAAGGAAATGGCAAACCACTTCATTATCTTTGCCAAGAAAATCCCAAATGGGGTCACAAAGAGTGGTACATGACTGAAAAAACAACTGAACAACCTCCACCCTGCTCAGTAAACTTCAGGGGCTCCCTGTTACCTCTAGGATGAAAGATAAACTTATCTTTGGACAGTTAAAGCCTCTGCATCATCTGGCTCTTTCCTACCTTTCCACTCTTCTTATACTTTACTCTGCTACCCAGCCACATCGGCCTTCTTGTTGCTCCCTTCAAACCATGCTCCATCTCTCATCTCCTTGCTTTTGAACTGCTTGTCCCTTATGCCTAGTATATTCTTCCTCACCTCCTTCTGCTCCTTCCCCATCTCCTCTTTTTCCTCCTAAAATCCCAAAGCTTCATTCAAGACTTAGATTAAATACACCTTCTCCTTGAGACATTTCCTGGGCTTCCCTAGTGCTCTTCTTCTCCCTTTTTACCTGGTATCTACTTTATGTTTCATATATACCTACATAATAGCTAACATTTATAAAGTTTATATGTTGTACATCCCCTGTCCCCTTTTCAGGAATGTAAGCACTTTGAAGGCAACGATTCTTTTGGTTTTATCTTTGTATTCCTGAACAATGCCTGCTTCATAGTAGGTGCTTAATAAATGCTTGTTTATGGATATCTTAACAACCACGATTAATCAGTCAACAAGGATTTATTAAACATTTATACAATTCATTAGGCTAAATCCTGGGGATACAAAGAAAGGTAAAAAAATTTTTTTAAAAGTGTTTAGACCATAGGAAAAATTCTATTGAGGGAGGGGATCAGTAACTCTCAGAAGACAATATTAAAAAAATATAGGCAGCAATAAAACCCATGGTTTCAGATTTCTATTAAAAAATAGAAATGAGTTTTTAAAAAAGCTTAATGTAATCAGGCATGTGGTTCCATAGCTAGAGGTGCCCCCAACTGCCTTTTTATTTTTTTTTATAATACTATCTGAGGATTCTTTGACCTGTTTTGTATCTTTTCCTCTTTGAGCTATTTTGAATCTCCCTCAATGATTTCACAGATGCATAGAATTTATGAAACTATTTCAGAGACTATTTGATCCAATCTTCATCTGAACAAGAACTTATACAACATAATAAGCAAACTTATACCTATCCAGCTTTCTCTTGAAAGTCTCAAGGGAGTACAAATCTACTCTTTGCCAAGGCAGCCCATTCTTCTTTTGAATAGCTATCAGCATTAGGGTGCTTTCCAGTGCATCAAGTCTAAATGTGCCTCTTCTATCCATTACTACTGTTTCTACATTCCTTGCTCACCTCTTAGTCTCACGAACTTTTTCTTCTTTTCCTAAGGTGCCATCTCTTCCTTGAGCAGTGCCTGGCTTATGTTGCTATTTTTTTCAGTTGTGTCCAATTCTTTGTGACCCTATGGACCATAGCAAACCAGACCTTTCTATTCTCCACTCTCTTCCAAAATCTGTCCAAGCTCATGATCATTGCTTTTATGACACTATTTATCTATCTCATCCTCTGCCATCACCTTTTCCTTTTGTTTTCAATCTTTCCCAACATCATGGCCTTTCCCAATAAGTTTTGTCTTCTCATTAAGTGGCCAAAGTATTTAAGTTTCAGCTTTAATATCTGACATTCCAGCAAAGAGTCTGAATTAATTTCTTTAAGTACTGACTGAATTAATTTCTGCAAGTATTGACTGATTTGATCTCCTTGCTGCACAAGGGACTCTGAAAGTCTTCTCTAGCACTGTAATTGAAAACATTGATTCTGTGGTGTTCAACTTTCCTTGTAATCCAACTCTTGCAGCTACACATCGTTACAGGAAAAACCATAGCTTTGACTATATAGACTTTTGTTGGCAAAGTGATGTGCCTG
>CM053586.1:50011438-50056801 GCA_028646515.1 Pseudochirops corinnae
ATGTGAGGTTTTGCTTTGGGGCTCACTTTGAGAAGAGTTGTGTGATTTGGCCAGACAAGACTCTGGGAAGCTGTTGAGCCCCCCAGCTTTGAAAAACCCAGATATTGATGCTTCCCTCTCTGATAACTGACTAGGTATGGATGTAATGGTCAGATGATTGGAAGCCTGTCTGCTGATTTGTTTCTTTGACCGCTTGTAACTTCTGTTTGTATTCTGTTTGTATTCTCTGAATTTCAGGGTGCTGACTTTTTCCCCTAAACCAGGTAAATGATATTTGTTTGATTGATTAAAGTAAGATTGTTAGCCCATTTTGAGTTGCTTTCCTTTAGAAAAGCAGATCTAAGAACCTGTGCTAGCAGCCACCCTGGGTATGCTAGGGTGCTTGCTGATACAACTATGTACATTAGTAGAAGAGAATGACCCAGGTTTGTGTGTAGACTGCAATATTTCAATTATTCCTGCTTTTAAAATATAAATAATAATAATATAACGTTTACGTAATGCTTTAAGTTTTGTAAAGCACTTCATGTATTTTATCTCACTTGATCCTCATAATAATCCTTTGAATTGGATGTTATTATTATACCCATTTTAAAGGTGATGAAGCTAAGGCTGTGAGAAGGTTGAGTGACTTCCCCAGGGTCATACAGCTAATAACTATCTAAGGCAGGATTTGAATTCAGATTTTCCTGACCCCAAGCTCAGCACTCTACCCACTGTACCACCAAGCTGTCTTCTATGTAGTAAGTGCTATGATTATTCTTATTTTCACCTCATCATTTAGTAAATAGAAGCAGCCTGTTTTAAAATATGAGGGCCAGCCTGAAAACTGGGAAGACCTACATTCAATTACTGCTCCTGACACATATTGGCTGTTTGACCGAGGGCATCATTTTATCTCTCAGTGCTCCATGTAACTCTCTAAGACTATATGTTTTAGAACAGATGCTGACTTGCACTGTAGACAGAGTTCTCTCCACTGGGAGTTTCTTATACCAGTGAAATGACAGATCCAGTCCCCACCCCTATCCAGCAAATGTTTCATGTTTGATTCAATGTTGTTACTATGTCTGATCTTGTGTAAATGGGAAACATATTGATAGGGGCTCAGCAGCTACTGTGGTAAGTCCCTCCACTTAAAGGTTAACACTAGAGCCCTGAGAGCCTTGAGTGATAGCAGCACAGTCCTAGTCATGGCCAACCCCTACCACTACCCAGAAAATCCTCCAGACTTGCCAGTTGAGGTTACTGAGCCTGATGAAGGGGCCAGGGGTAAAGAAAGAGAGAAGGAAGGAATGAGTGCCACATTGAAAGCAATCCCCATAGACTGTACCTGAGTATGTATTTGTTGTCCCCTCCATTAGAATGTAATGTCCTTAAGGACAGGCCCTGTTTTTGCTTTTTCTTTGTATCCCTCCCTTAGTACAGTGCCTTGCACATGGTAAACATTTAATAAATGCTCATAGATTGATTGTATGTCATAGAATTTTAGAGCCAAACCAAACATTAGTGATCACAAAGTCATGGTGGTTCTTTTAGCTGTGTATGTAATATCCTAAAGTCTGTGCTTCTATCACCATCAAATTCTGTCATTTTTCCCTTCAAAATATCCTTTACATTTTCCTTTATTCTAACTGCTATAGGTTCAATCATAGCATGCCAGATTTGCTGCAATGTCCTCATAAGTGCCTCCCCATAATTCTCTTTCTCTTGTGCGTCTATCAAACCCATGGCAGCCAGGCTGTCTCCCCAGCCTTATTCCCCACTGTTCCCCAACACAAGCCATTAGAGTTTATTGAATAGGGAGGTGACAGGCTCTGACTTGCACTTAAGTAGAATCCTGTGGAGAAGATGGATTGGAGAAGGGGAAGACTGGAAACAGGAAGACCATATAGAAGGTTATTGTAATAGTCCAAGATGCTCTTTAGGTCCAATCAGTGTCCTTATTGTCCCTGACACGGGATCACCTGCCCTCCTGCTGTTCCCTCCCCTTGACATGCTTTTCATTTTGCCAATACAATATTTCAATCCCTAGCTTTAGTTATACTCACTTGTTCTGTGAAATCCTTCCTGACTTCTTCCCATTTCTCACCCAGTGACACCACTTTGGGACTTCAGCCCTAGCAAGTATATCATCCTCCTTTAAGGTCCTATCAATCTTGGAACTCCACCTCTTTCCTATTCTCCATCCCTCTGATTGGAAGGTACAGTCATGAATTCCAAAAGCTCCATCTAAGGAGGAAGACCTGGTCAGCGGCTCCCTTCTTTACAGCTTTCTATTGTGTTCTGTCTTCCCCAATTAGGTTGTAAATTCCGTCCGGAGGGCAGGTTCTCTTTTTCTGTCTGTTTGTTTATATCCTCAACACTTAGCATAGTACATAATATCTAGTAATAAATAATTATATGAATAAATGTTTATTAAATGACTATGGTAAACATTGATCATTCTGTCTTCTGGCCTCCCGTAACACTTATTGTCAGTGGCACACTCTGGCATTTAAAAGACAGTGTGGTATGATGGATAAAGTACTCATTCAGAAGACCTGAGTTCTCGTCCTGCCTCTGACATGCACTGGCAATGTGACTATAAGAAAATCATTTAAATGCTTCAAGCCTTGATTTTTCTATCAGTAAGATAGGGACAATAATCTCTAGCACCTACGTCACAGGACTGTTGTGCACTCAAACAATGAAATATGTAAAGTTTTATATACTTTCAAGTACTATAAAAATGTCAATTATCATTTGGCCCTTGATTATAGAATTCTTTGATTCTCACAGAATCAAAGAATCTGAGTGAGAAGAAATATCAGAGGCCATTAAATCCAATCCACATCTGAAATTTTAAAAAAATAAACAAACGTTCTCCCAACATTCCTAACAAATGATTATCCAGCCTTTGCTTGTAAGGAGGAACTCACCACTCCCCAACGTAACCTGTTCTACCCTTACATAGCTCTAATTATTAGTAAGGTTTCCCTTATATCAAACTTCAATTTTTTCTTTTTAATTTCCAACCATGGCAACTAATTCCGCCCTCTGGCTGACTAAATGAGAACAGATCTATCCTTCCCCACACGACAAACATCTTAAGACATCTATCAAATCTTATCTTCTTCAGGCCAAATATCCTTAGGTCTTTCTATGAATCTATGGATGGTATGAAATTGAGATCCCCCTCACCATCCTGGTCACCTTCTAGATGGTCTCCAGTTTGCAATGTTTAGAATAAAATATGTTACCTAGAATTGAGGTCAGTATTCCAAATATGGTTTGGAGACCTATCACTTCCTAAGACTGTTTTGATGCAGTCTAAGATTGTATTAGGTGGCACAGTGGATAGAGCACCAGACCTAGAAAAAGACTCATCTTGATAAGTTAAAATTTGACCTCAGACACCTACTAGCTAGCTGTGTGACCCTGGGCAAGTCACTTAACCTTGTTTGCCTCAGTTTCCTCATTTGTAAAATGAGCTGGAGAAGGAAATGACAAAACATTCCAGGATCTTTGCCAAGTAAACTCCAAATGGGGTCACAAAGAGTCAGACATGACTGAAACGACTGAACAACAGTAGCAACAACAACAAAGATTATATAATTATGCTTTCTTGGCCACTGTATCACAATGCTGACTCCTATCGATCTTGCAGTCCGCTCACCCTCATCTTTTTCAAAGAGACTGCTATCTAACCATGAACGCCCAGAATCATATTTGTTAAGTCAATTTTTTGAAGTCATGTCATGAAAGATTGAGAGTAAGGTTGGTCAGCAGGGACTTAAGCACAGATGTGTAAGACTCTCCTCATTGGTGGAGCTGAATTGCTCAGTCCTCCATACCTACATGCAGAGCAGAGTTGGCAAGAGCTTATAGACAAATTCTGTTCTTCTGGCTTCCAGCTTCAAGAGAGAAGACACACAGTTCCAGATTCTGTTCAGAGAGAGGTCTCTGAAGAGAGAAAAAGACTCTAGGAAGAAGCTAATATATCAGAGAGCTGGCATCTCAACCATGTCCCTATGCCCAATTTACCACACTAGAGACTTGGGGGAATTTCCCTTTGGCTGAGATCTGGGACTTTCTCCCTTGAATGAAGTATTTCACTCCTAATTGAAGAGCTCATTGACTCTGTGTATTGGTCTGATGTGTTCTCATCTATATAACTTCTCTGATTTCTATCTGCAATTAGCTTAGATAAATGGATTTCTTTACTATTTGCAATCTTTTTGTAACTGGTATTTGAATACATAGCTTGGGACATCTCTTTCCCATTAAGAGATAGCAATTAGGAGTGCAACTTGAACCTAAAAATTATTCTTCCCCCTCTCCCCCAACTAACAACATTTAAGGAAGTGGATAGATAGAATTCTAGCTTGGTACCATCTTTCTCTGAGGAGAGCAGAGAAGCTAGCCTTATGGTGCCAATCTCTTACTTCTTTTCCAGGCAGGAATCAAAGTCTCCTTTGGTTTTAAGACCATTTATCAATCTATTCATGCCTCCTTTCAAGCTGCATCTAGAGAGTCTATCTACATGGACAAACATAACCTACATGGGCAACACACACAAATACACACACACACACACACACACACACACACACACACACACACACACACACACACCCCTCTTATACTCAGTAAATTTCATTTAGGAAGTAATCATAGTTTAATGACTCAGAGTCAGAAAGAACTGGATTCAAGTCTTGCTTTGACACACACTGACTAACTTGGTGACCTTAAACAAGGCAATACCCTCACAGTGTTCAGGCAACTCTCTAAGGCTATAAATCACAGAGCAGGGGCTGATCTGCATTGGTAAAAGGAATTTCCTTAGGCGGAATTCCCTCCCTATACATTAGTGTCAATTTTTTTTAATTTTAAATGACTCAGCCCAACTTATTCAATAACCTTACTCTTTTGTCCAGAATATTATCCTTCATATCCTCTGCAAATTTAATAAACATACCATCTATGCCTTTAACTAAGTCATTGATAAAAATGTTAAATAGCAGAGGGCCAACCTCTGCCTCCTGGGGCTTTGCATTGGAGATCATCTTCCAAGGTGGTGCTGAATCATTCATGACTCTTCTTTGGGTCTGGCCATTCAAGCAGTTTCAAACTCATCTAATTGTCTATTGTTTCAATTGCTCCACAGTTTCTATTATGTGCCTTTTGGTTCTCCAACTGGATTGTCAGCTAATAAAGGGATCAGGGCCATGTTACACCCTGGATTCCCCACAGTACCTGGTTGAGTCCTTCATACAGTCCTATGTCATCTCCTGGGTTTTATAACTAGAAAGAGAAGTGGGAAATGAGAAGGCAGTTCAGCAAAAAACATAAAGGTGATTAAAGGACTAAGAAGTAATAACTATGAGGAAAGGCTAAAAGACAAATAGGAACCATTCATCACGGGAAAGAAGTTGAGAGACATTTTAATAAAGTTGTTTAGAACTCAAAAGGCCATTGTAATAAGGATAAAGGCTAGCTTTTCTAGGAAGGCCAGAAGGAAAAAATGGACTGCCACGTTAGTGATTTATGTGAGATTCTCAGCCCCAACCAAACCAGTCTCCTCAGTGCCCTTGGAACAAGTTATGTTGGTTCCCATCTCTGTGAGTTTTCCCATCCTGTTCCCCCTGCTTCTCCTAGCCCTAACTTCTGCTCTCTTCCTCTCTACCTACCATCCTCCAGGAAGTCTTCCTCAGGGACTTCATCTCACCTAGCCCTCTCCCTAGTCTGAAATTTTATATAACTTAAAATCTATACTGTACAATGTATACTCTGTCTGGAGTTTGCTCATTGTATATGTGATCTTTCACTCCCCAAAGTCTTTCAAATTAGAAACCATGTATTCTATTTGTTGCTGATCAGTTGTTTTCAGTCTTGTCTCACTCTTCATGACCCCATTTGGGGTTTTCTTGGCAAAAATACTGGAGAGGTTTGCCATTTTCCAGCTCATTTTACATACTGAGGCAAACAGGGTGAAGTGACTTGCCCAGGGTCACATGGCTGGTTAAGTGTCTGAGGCCAGATTTGAAGACAGGAAGAAGAGTCTTCCTGACTCCAGGCCTGGAGCTCTCTGCACTATGGTACCACCTAGCTGTCCTGTATTCTGTTTAGGAACATAGATTTAGAGCTAGGATATATCTTTAAGCCTGCTGAGTCAAAGAACCTGATTTTGTAGATGAGGTAACTGAGGCCCCAGAGAGATTAAATAAGTTTTCCAGGGCCATACAGCTAGAAAATGTCCAAGGTAAGATTGGAACCCAAGCCCTCCAACTCCAAAGCCAGGGCTATTTCCAATGTACCATGCTACCTGTTTAATTTATTTCAATTTAAGAAACATTCATTTGGCACCTGCTCCATTGAAGGCACTGTACTAAGCAGGCTAAAAAGGTGAAAATGAAAGGCTCTGACCTCAGAAAACATATCTCCCGGAGGGCTGCAGCCTGTACTCAAAGAATTAAACACAAGGAAATATTGGGGAAAGTATTACCAATCAGGGAATTGGGGTCATTGGCATCTGAACTGTGCCTAGAAGGGATCCTGGGATTCTAAGAAGTGGAGGTGAGGAAAGAGTCAATTGCAGCCATGGGACTCACCATCCTTGTGTTTAATCCTGGGAAACTGAATTATAAATCACCCCTTCGTTAATATATCCCCAACTGATCAAAATGACCACTCCTTTGCAAGTTAAGACAAACATGCCGAGAAACTGAGATGTGACAGCAGTTCAGTTCAAACAGAAGATTTGCTTCACTCTACCAAATACTTGTTGACTTGACTCTCTGACCTTTCTCTCAATTTAAATTAAATTAGTCCATTCATTATATAAGTTTAGCAGAAACTCCAGGATCTTTAAAAATTTAAACCTGAAATTTACTTTTGCATGGAAGATAGAACACTGAACCTAGAGTCAGGAAAATCTGAGTTCAAATTTGATCTCAGATACTTATTAGCTGTGAGACCCTGGGCAAGTCACTTGAGCTCTGACTCAGTTTCCTAATCTATAAAATGGGGATAATAACAGCTCCTATCCTTTAGGGTAGATTGTAAGGATCAAATGAGACAGTATTTGTACAGTGCTTAGCACATAGCAAGTACTATTATTATTACATATTAAGAAAATTAAATGTTGTGCTATCCCACAAAGAAAGCTTGACCAGGTTGTTATTGCTGATACGCTATAGATCTCAGAAATGTAGACTGATTTATAATTCTAGGCATGCCCGTTCTGGAAGTTCTTTGGGAATGCTTTACATCGCATAATATCGGGGGGGTAGCATTTTGTATTTACAGAATCACTGAATATTCACCAAATGGGTGAATGTAGTTGGGTGGTACAGTGGATAGAGTGCTTCGCCTGGAGTCAGGAAAATCTAAGCCCAAATCCAGCCTCAGACACTTAATAGCTGTGTGACTCTGGGCAAGTCATTTCACCTGCTTGCCTCAGTTTCCTCTTCTGTAAAAATAGGAATAAAAATAGCACCTACCTCCCAGAATCATTGTCAGAATTAAGTAAGATGAGTTTGTAGAGTTTAGACCTTAAAGTGCATATAAATGCTAGCTATTAGCTATTATTTTCTAGCTAGCTAGTTATTATGGTTAATAGCTATTGTAATTATTATTATTAAAAAAGACTTCAAAAATTCTGCCTTCTACTGGAAGCCTTTCCCAATCGCTCTTTATCCTACTGCCTTTCTTCTATCGATTATTCCCATTTATTCTCTTCATAGTTTATATATTGTCTCCCCCATCACCCTCGGAGCTCTTTGAGAACGGACTATCTTTTGCATTTCTCTGTAGCCTCAGTACTTAGACCAGTGTCTGACACATACTAGACGCTTGCTTAATAAATGCTTCTTAGCTAACTGACTGACATTGGCAGCCATCTAGTTCAAACAACATTTGAAAAAGGATGTCTTCTGTTTTCTGCCTTCCCTTTGGGGAGCTCCATAGGCTTATAAACCTGAATCTAATAAATCTCACAAACCTCAGCATTCCTATTCTCTCCTACCAGTAAATACAAGTGGCCTACTTTAAGAAAAACAAAATCAAGAGATACACATGCATGAACATAAACATGCAACACACATACATACATGTGTATATATGTTTGTGTGTGCATGACACACATATATAAACACATGTAGAAATATGTATTCTTATGTCTGCATTGTGTGATGCACATATCTACTACACATGTGTGTGCATATATCTGCATTGTGCACATGCATATATATGTTTATGTACACATCATACATATATATAGTGTGTGTATATATATAAAAACTAAATTAGGCTGTAATTTGCTTTGTAAAAGAATTCACCATTTCTATAACTATCATGTCCCCCTGATACACTTTAAATGATTGAATATGCAAACATTTAAATCTACCACTGAATTGGTCTTCAAAGGTTATATGTAGATGTGCAGGTCAACTGCATCAATATCTTGCAGTGCAATGAGTTCTGGTCTTGGAGTTGGGAGGACCTGACTTCAGATCTCAGCTCTTCTCCTTTCCACCTGGATAATTGCCTAAACTCTCTGAATTTCAGCTTCCTCATCTGGAAAATAAAAGGTTGGACGAGATGAACTCTGAGTGCCCTTCTAACTATGAACCCATGACCTTATGATCATAAGTCAATGAGCCAAGTACAGTGGAAAGGAAGGTGAACTTGGAGGAGGGAGACCAGGTTCAAATGCTAGTTTTGCTGCTCACTAACTATGTGATGGTGCATAAATCACTTAATTTCTCCAGGTTTCAGTTCTTAAAATAGGAAGGCTGATCTAGATGACCTAACAGGTAGGTGGTAGAATAGATAGAGCACTGGACCTGGAGTCAGGAAGTTGTTATTATTCAGTCATTTTTTAGTCCAACTCTTCGTGACCCCACTTGGGGTTTTCTTTGTAGAGATCCTGGAGTCATTTGTTGTTTTCTTCTCCAGCTTATTTGCAAATGAGGAAACTAAAGCACACCAGCTTAAGTGATTTGCCCAAGGTCATTGACAAGGTAAAGTGTCTGAGGCTGGATTCAAACTCAGAAAGATGAGTCTTCCTGACTTCAGGCCTGATGCTCTATCCACTGCCCTAGTCAGCTAAGGAGAAAGGAAGACTTGAGTTCAAATCCAGCTTCAGATACTTGCTAGCTATATGACCTTAGGCAAGTCATATAACCTGTGTTTGCCTAAGTTTCTCCAACTGTAAAATGGGGCTACCCTCACTTTAATATCACCTGAAATTAAAAGATGCATACTTTTTGGAAGGAAAGCTATGGTAAATTTGGACATCATACTAAAAAGCAGATACATCGCTTTGCCAACAAAGGTCCATATTTTTCCAATAATAATGTATAGATGTGAGAATTTGACTAAAAAGAAACCTGAGCACCTCAGAATCGATGCTTTCAAATTGTGGTGCTGGAGAAGACTTTTGAGAGATCTTTGGACAGCAAGGAGGTCAAATCAATCAACACTTCAAGAAATTAATTCATACTATTCTTTGGAAGGACAAATACTGAAGCTGAAACTTAAATACTTGGGCCGTATAATGAGAAGACAGAACTCACTGGAAAAGACACTGATGTTGGGAAAGATTGAAGGTAAAAGCTAAAGGGGGTGGCAGAGGGTGAGATGGATAGTGTCATGGAAGCAACAAACATGGTCTTGGACAGACTTTGGGAGATAGTGAAGGGTAGAAGGTCCGTAGGGTCACAAAGAGTCACAAAAGACTGAATCAACAATAACCATAAACCACCCAGGGTAGTTGTAAGGATCAAATGAGATAATATTTGCAAAAACATCTAACTCAGTACCTGGTATATATGAGATAAGGTATTCTTGGTGTTTGCCCTTCATTCTCAAAGAGGACCAATAACATCCCAAGGGTAATGTCTTGACTTAAGCATGAAGTGTATTTAAGTGAGGCAAAGCTTCAAAAAGTCAGCAGCCTCACTGTCTCCTCCAAAGTCATTGAAGACCAGTGGCAAGACAAAAGTCAAGATTGTGCTATGTAAATGCTGTCTTCTTCATCATCATCATCCTTATAATAATAATAATAATAATTATTATTATTATTATTATTATTATTATTATTACCAAAACAACTGTCTTTGTGATAGATTCCAATTCTAGAGCTACAGTGTTTAAAAGGCAGGACATCAAAATGCACTGTTCTAAATCTCTGAACTCATTTTCCTTCTTTTTAAGATATGAACACTCAGCCTGCTTTAAGCTAAGGTTTTACCTTTAATTTGATGAAATTTTTTTAAGATTTAACTATAAGACAACAATCAGCTGCATCTTCACAAGACGCCTAAAACATTTCATGAATTATGGAAGCAATTTTTACTAAAGAGAGAAAAATAATCTTTTTTCTAAAAAAAAACAAAATCAGTCACATGAAGATGAATGTCTTGTTCAAATCCTCTCATTTGCACAATGTGATTTCTAAGCCTGAGGCAAACGTGACATTTAGAGCAGTTCAGAGCAGAGGCTATGTCTGTTTCTGTCTCTGTGTAATGCCCATGACAGCAATGTGAATAAAAGAGGAATTATTAAATGCTACTTGTTGATGGAAGAAAAATACCAGCCTCATGAAGCTTTTCATATGCTCTTAATATAGGTAAATACCATGCTGTCATTAGCAGTGGACTCAGACATTTCCTTTGGAAATCTGACCACCTGGTTGGATTAGTGCTGACAAAGAGGATGGTTCTCAACTACTTATGCATTATTAATTGTAGGAAGCCAGGCTGGGGCAGGCTCAGTCTAAAATGTTCTCCAGGAGGTTCACATTGTGATATTGCCTTATGGGTGAGAATATCTTATAATGAATATTTCACTAAGAAGACCTCCTTGGTTGCAGTCCCAGATAATTCTGCCTCCACTGAATGCCATTCAATAGCAGAATTTGTAGAGTGTTCTGAAAACAGATAAAAATGTAAGTATGTACTAATTCATGCAATGAGAAGATTAATAACTGACATTTCCCTAGTTAGCTAAGACTTACAAAATGCTTTATTTAACAGAATCTCATTTCATCATTGGGAAGAAGGGTGGTACAGGTTAAAGAAGATGGCCTGTGGCTTCAGAAGACCTGGTCAAAGCCCACCTCTGATGTTTATTACATCTGTACATGTAGGCAAGTCACTTAACCTCTTCAGTGCCCAGTTTCTTTATCTGTACAAGGAGAGAATTGGACTAGCTCCTCCCTGGTCCCTTCCAACCAGTGGTTCTCAACCTTCCTAATGCTGTGACCCTTTAATAGTAGTTTGTGGGTGTGTCTGCATGTGGGCGGACCCCCCTGGAGATGGATAGAGGAGGTTCCTAAGATCATCGGAAATATGTGTTTTCCAATGGTCTTGGGCGACCCCTGTGATCCCTGTGAAAGGGTCATTTGACCCCAAAAAGGGTCGCGACCCACAGGTTGAGAACCACTGCTTCCAACCCTCAATCTATGAACCTACGATCTCTACAGATTGTTGTTCATCCTTTGTTGTCAAAGAGGATCAATGATATCCTTACCATACCTCTGTGGAGTCAGAATTATTATCAGAGATTATTATCCCCATTTTGCATATAAGAAAATGGAGTCTGGGAGATTTTAAGTGCCTTGACTATGGTCTTGGCTCCTCTTAGAGCCAAGTCCAGTTTCCTTTCCATTATATTATCCATGAAAATTCAGTAAAAACCTTAAATTTGACAGGGAAAGAAGGATTGAACAGCTAAATTATGTATTCCTATAGTTTCTAAATCATTACATAAAGGAAAGTTCTTTCTGCGCTTCATTTCCATCATCTGTAAAATGATAGGAGTATTGGGTTAAATGATCTGTAAGAACTCATCTAGCCCTTAACCTCTCCTACTGCTGCTTTCTTGAGCTGTTTAGAATAAATTTAATTATCCTTTAGATGACAGCCCTTCAAATATTTGGGGGGAAAAGGAAAGAAAAAAATCTTTTTATTCTTTTCTTCCATTCCTCCATGCTGGGAAACATCTCATGCAATGATTTTCTTCTTTGGTCAGGTATGCTAATTGAGTTAATTTAATGAAATATCAAGGGTCCGGACATTGCCAAGACAAAGTACCTAGCACAGTCCATAAAATTTAACCCTCCAGATTTACAGAGTAGCCAAGATCTAGACAAACTGAACCATGGAGACGATTTTTTTATGACTGGCTCCCAATTCACAGAGACAGCTTCAGATTTATGCATGATGCTGAGGCTGTCGAGATAACTGCTGAGCCTGCATCACATCGAGAGATAGAGAAAACAGGAAGTTGACTGTACACTGGGCTGTTGCTGCAGCTTCCCTAACATTAGGCCCTTGCTGCCAGGGGCAAAGTTATCAGTTCAAGTAGAGGGGAATACACATGGGCATCTTCGAAAGACTTTCCAGCTCAACCTTAAGTGTTTCAATCTAAACTTTTGGAAGGCTCTGCTGAGCTGCCAGCTGGCAGGAGCCCTCTGCAGCATTTGGAAAGTCAAGTCTTTGCATGTCTAAATGCTGCAAATTCCTACACTCAAGTCCATCAGACCAGAGCATAGATTCCACCATTGAAATCCCACCAATAGCTTGCCTTGAATCCTAGAATCTAGAGGTTCAAAGGAACTTGAGAGATAAAAGTCTAGCTCATCTCCTTTCCCTCCTCTCTATCATTGCTAATGGGCAATCATCCAGGAAGTCCTTGCTCCATTTTGTGGCTAAGTTTTAGAAAGTTCTTCCTTTACTAAATAAAAGCCTGCCTCCCTATAACTTAAGGGAATTTTGTGTCGTTATTGCATCTGTGTGTAAAACAAAACAAATCATTAGAAGGCGCTCACAATCAGTTCCTTATAATGCACATGACCTTAGACGTCTGTAAAATGATGGGATTGTTGGGTTAAATGATGTCTAAGGGCTCATCCAGCCCTGAACCTCTCCTAGCCCTGCTTCCTGGAGCTGTGCAGAATCAATTTAATTATTCTTTAAAATAATTCAAATATTCAAATATTTGAATAAATATATATCTTTGCATTCTTTTCTCTAAATTCAACCACTTCATCCGACTGCTCCTTGCCTATCATGGCTCACAAACCCCTTGTTTTCCTAGACTCCCCACTCTGAACAAACTCCAATATGTCAATGCCTATCTTGAAATATGGTGCCCAGAATTGAACACAATGTTCCAAATGTGACCTTAGAGGGGATAAATTTCTAGATTTCTCTTACGAAAGGCAGAATGTTTCAGTGGAGAGCATGCTGGCATTGGAGTCAGGAAACTTAAATGCAAATCCCACCTTAGTCATCTGCTAGCTAGTTAAGTCATTTAACCTCTCCAGGCCTGTTTTCCCATCTGTAAAATGGGGACAATAACATTTGAATTGCCAACTCTGATAAGGTTCTCCCCTAGTGCTTAGCATGACGTCTGACATGTAGTAGGAGATTAATAAATATTCATTGACAATGAGAAGAATGTTTTGGAAAATTTATTTCTAAATATAAATGTGAACTACTATATTTATAATGAAATACAAACTGCACCTGATTGGGTCCTTCTTTTTTTATTTATAGAAAAACTTCTGTTTCTAACACTTGTTTTGGCTACTTGTGGGCAGACAAGCATTTCAAGGCCAGCCAGATCTGACAGAAAAGTATTCGTAAGGAGGTTTAGAAGTGTTTTAGATGTTGAAGCAACTGGTGGTGTAGTGAATGGAGCTCGGGGACAGGAGTCAGGACAGCTTAGGTTCAGGTTTGGCCTCGGACACTTACTACCTGTGTAACCTCAGGGGGTCACTTGACAAGAAAAAAAAGTAACAGAGGGAGGGAAGAAGAAAGGAATGGAGAGAGGGAAGGAAAAAGGAAGGAAGGAAAAAAGGAAGGGAAGGAAGGAAGAAAGGAAGGGAGGGAAGAAGAAAGGAATGGAGAGAGGGAAGCAGAAAGGAAGGAAGGAAAAAAGGAAGGGAAGGAAGGAAGGAAGAAACGAAGGAAGGGAGGAAGAAAGGGAGGGAAGAAGAAAAGGATGGAGAGAGAGAAGGAGAGAAGACAAAAGGGAGGAAGGAAGGAAAAAAGGAAGGGAAGGAAGGAAGAAAGGAAGGAAGGGAGGGAAGAAGAAAGGAATGGAGAGAGGGAAGGAGAAAGGAAGGAAGGAAAAAAGGAAGGGAAGGAAGAAAGGAAGGAAGGGAGGGAGGAAGAAAGGGAGGGAAGAAGAAAAGGATGGAGAGAGAGAAGGAGAGAAGACAGAAGGGAGGAAGGAAGGAAGGGAGGGAGGGAGGAAAAGAAAAAGAAGGAAAGAAAGAAAAAAGAAAAGAGGGAAGGGAGGGAAGAAGAAAGGAATGGAGAGAGGAAAGGAGAGATGAAGGAAGGAAGAAAGGAAAGAAGAAAGGAAGGAAGGAAAGAAAGAAAAAAGAAAAGAAGGGAGGGAAGAAGAAAAGGATAGAGAGAGGGAAAGAGAGAAGATGGAAGGAAGGAAGGAAAGAAGGGAGGGAAGAAGGGAGGGAGGCAGGGAGGAAAAGAAAAAGAAGGAAAGAAAGAAAAAAAGAAGGGAGATGGATGGGAGAAGATGGGAAAAGATGGGAGATGAAAGGGATGGAGAGAGGGAGGGAGGAAGGGAGGAAGGAAGGAAGGGAAGGTTTTCAGTTATAACCATAGACCTAAATACTCTAACCTCATGTACACATTGCTCAGCCCCACAATTTAACAAATTATTTCATAATCACGAATGAAAATCTCCAGGGATTAAAAGGTAGATTTGAGTGGAAAAGTCAAGGTCTTAACTCACTGTTCTGCCTGACTATTGACAAAAAATAATAATAGCAACAGTCAGAGAGAGACCAGAGAGGTCAGAATGCAAAAGTAGTAAGTTAAGAGAATGAAGCAGGCATTTATTCAGCACCTGCCAAGCCCTGTGCTAAATGCTTTACAAACACGTCATTCAATCCACACAACATTTCTGGGAGGCAGATGCTTTTATTACCTTGTTTTATAGTGGAGGAAACTGAGGTAGGCCAGTGACTTGCCCAGGCCCATAGGTGTCTGAGGCAAGATCTGGACTCTGATCTTCCCGATGCAGACACAGAGCTCTTATCCACAGTAGCACCAGCTGCCTCTCAGGAGGTAGGCAGAAAACCTGTGATCCACATACAGCTTGTTTGGGAGGGAACTTCTTCCACCGTGAGTGGGTCTCGGGGGTGCGTGGGTAGTCTCCTTAAGGCTTGTGCTCTGTCCTTAATTCTGCATCAAGGCTTTCTTCACAGCACAGTTCCAGGACCAGCTCAAACTTCCCACAAAGCAGCGCTCTGTCCCCAGAGTAAGCTCCTTGAGGTCAGGAGTTATTTTGTCCTTATCTTTACATGTCCAGAAACCTGGCACAGCGCCTTGCACGTGTCGTTGTTGTTGTTCAGTCACTTTGGTCGTGTTTGACTTGTCACAACTCCATTTTAGGGTTTTCTTGGCAGAGACACTGAAGTGGTTGGCTGTTTCCTTCTCTAGCTCATTTTACAGAGGAGGAAACTGAGGCAGAGTTAAATGACCTGCCCAGGGTCACACAGCTAGTATCTAAGACAAAATTTGAACTCCTGATGATGTCCTCCCGATTCCAAGCCCACTGCTCTATTCACCAGGCCAAGTAGCTACCCGCCTTGCACATAAATAGGTGTTTAATAAATGTTTGCTGAATTGAGAACAGCAATTATAAAAAATAATGACTCGTTCTGTTGATCTTGCTCTATTGATGTCAATGGTAGGGGCATCCTTTAATGCTACCAGCAGGAGTATCCGATTCTTTTATTTTTATCATGAAAGCTCCAAGCAGTCTTTCTGTATAAGGAGAATTCCTGCCTAGTATTTAGGGAGTTCTTTCTATGGGCTGCTGAAGGCCTCTTTCTCCTACAAGTAGAGGGGGCAAAAAGGCATCTCAGTTCCTGCATTTAGCAGCCAAATGAGTTGGAGCCAAATATCCACTGATTTGAAAAAATGTCACTTGGGCAACATTGAGAGGAGGGGGCTGATGAAATAAGGGAGAAGCCTGCCCCTTGCATGACTCTGGGAGCTGCTGGAAATCGTCTTTTTCTCCCCCCATCACAGCTGCCATCTTTCATCACCTATTCCTCCCCCAGATGTGGCAGCAGATGCCTCTCTCACTGAATTTCCTCCTACACCAGAAACAAGTTGAGACTTTGCTGCTTGCTCCTGGAACTCTCAGGAAAAATGTTCCATCCCCCTCATAAGAGCTGCTCCTCTCCTCCACTGCCTTCAAAGGAAGAGAAGAAAAAGCAGAGGTAGAAAAAAAAGATTGGGGCCTGAAAAACTGGGTTTCCTTTTTTTAAATGTTAAAATGGTTAAAGAATTGCTGCAGAAGTATAAAAAGCACAATTCGTTAGTAAAGAAATCAGCGTCCACATTCACAGAAGAGAGAGAGGAGGCGCGGTAAGAGCAAGATCTCTTCCATTTCCAGGCTGTGATTCACGATCAGGGTAGTATTGGTTCAAATGCCAGAGAAATAATGAAGATCAGCTGGGCTGTGGGAATTAATTGGTTTCAGTCAAAGTCACAGCATGTCCACGAGAAAGAATTAAAGCTTAGTCCAGCTGTTTTCATCACATTAAAACAAATAACAGAAGGTTTCCACCTTCAAAGGTTGGGCAGCCCCATCTCTCACAACTCTAGGATCTACTATAAAATCCCCAAGTGAGAATTTCATCCTTCCCTGCTTTCTCCTTCCCAATTCCTCCCCTCCTCTTCACTTCCTTTTTATTTAAAAAATAAAAGCACTCCTACATTATACTGCCACTCTGAAAGCATATAAAATCAAGATGCATCCCCCATGTTGCTCTAAAAAGTCCCCAGAGGGTCATTTATAACTGCTTTATTTCTGAGACATAAAAATTGCTGAAGCAGGTAAGTTAATGGGGATTTGATGGCTAAGTCCATGTGTGACCTTGGTCTTGGGTTCAACAGTTTTAAGGACACTCCAACCCAAGCTCGCTCTATCTATATCTATCTACATCTATCTATCTATCATCTGTCTGTCTATCTATCTATCTATCTATCTATCTATCTATCTATCTGCCTATCTATCTATCTATCTATCTATCTACCTGCCTATCTATCTATCTATATGCCTATCTATCTATCTATCTATCTATCTATCTATCTATCTCTCTATCTATCTATGTCTATGTCTTTCACCCAGGCTGGAAGTACAGTTGCCTTTCCTGAGCCCAAACCCCACTGCTGACTGGCACAGGATCTTTGATCTGTCTGACCTTGGCCAATCTGCCCCTTCTTAGGCAGCTTGGTGGCCCCTCTGCCCACAGAGACTCACCATGCCAGTGCTGGATTTAGTGTTTAGCCCAATGGCTAGTAAGAACTTCCAAGTTCAAATGATCAATTAACCTCAGCCTCCCCAGCAGCAGGGATTATTAGGGTGCAACACCATGCATTGTCTAGTTTATATAAAAATAAAATTCAACTCATCTATGAATTGTCTTGAATTTTAGAAGCACAAGATCTAGAGGAGGAGTAAGAATTCTTAAAGTAGTTTCTGAACAGTTTAGAAAGGCTTCTCATAGTAGCCAACTCCCATTTCAGAATGTCCCAAACTCCAAAAAATGAAGAGGAACAGGAAGGGTGAAGGGAAGCAACCCTGATAGGATTATACAACACACAGGGAAAAGGACCCACATGTACAAAAATATTTATAACAGCTCTCTTTGTGGTGGCCAAGAATTGGAAATTGAGAGGATGCCATCAATTGGGGAAAGGCTGAACAAGTTGTATTGTATGAATGTAATGGAATACTATTGTGCTATAAGAAATGATGAGTAGACGGATTTCAGAAAAACCTGGAAAGACTTACGTGAACTGATGCTGAGTGAAGTGAACAGAACCAGAACATTGTACATAGTAACAGCAATATTGTGTGATGACCCACTTTAATAGACTTGGGTCGTCTCAGCAAAGACAATTATGCTATCCACATCCAGAGAAAGAACTATGGAGTCTGAATGTGTATTGAAGCATACTATTTTCTCTCTTTTTTGTTTTTTTTTTCCTTCTCGTGGTGTTTCCCTTTTGTTTCTGATGCTTCTTTCACAATATGTCTAATGTGGAAACATGTTAAATATGATTGTACATGTATAGTCTATATCAGATTGCTTGCTGTCTTGAGCAGGGGGGAGAGAAAAATTTGGAACTCGAGGTCTTATAGAAGTGAAAGTTGAAAACTATCTTTATATGTAATTGGAAAAAATAAAATACTATTAAGGGGGAGGGGGAAGGATTATGCAACACAAAGAAGATCTTAAGGGTGGAACCAAAATACAAGCAGGTGCTACTGAAATGCCTGGATAATGACTAGCAACAGAAGGCAATGAAATTCCAATACACCTCATTCTGGTTCTTATAGACAGTGAAAATCATCCATATAGTGGTATCTTTATCTTCATTCATTTTATTGAGGAAATTTACACAGTATTCCTGGACCATCTCCAGATTATCCCCTTTTTCACCCAAATAAGCCCAAATAACAAACACATAAATAACCTTTAAAAAGGGATGCAGGAAGGAGAGATGGAAGAGCCTACATGGGTGTCCAGACGATGCGGGAAGGGAGGTGGAAGGAGCTAGTGAGGGAAGATGTGAAAATGAAGGTGGTGGAAGAAGTAAAAGAATATAAGCTTCTTGAGGGCAGGAACAATTTCAGTTTTGCCCTGGCACATAGCAGATACTTAGTTGAGTCATTGATTGACTCCAACACACACACAGAGAGGGTTATTTATTTATGATTAATAATCATAATGATGCCAATTAATGATAAAGCACAATGGAGGTTTCTTTTTCCACCTAAGATGGGGTAGCAGCAGAGAAAGCAGCAGACACATGTGGTCAGTGTGTGGTCTTCATATGTTCTATAATGTATTCTTCTAAAGATAGGAGTTTTGGAGGAATTTATTCATAATTCTGAAAAATAGTCCAGATAGTGGGAAAAATAGACACAAATTACTATTGTCTATTAGAGAAAAAAATCCAGAAAGCAAGCATTCATATAGCAAAGGATGAGAGAATAGACTACCTGTCAGAAGCTTACCAATGGAGTCACTTCTTCTCTACCCAATTATGACACTCTCAAGCCCTTTTGCCTTCAAAGGATATGGAGTCCAGGCTCAGAAATGCTGCCTATTTAGAGTCTACAGGACAATGTGCAGAGCAGTCGATAAATACCAATTACGACTTTACTCTGAGAAAAGCACAGAGTAAATGTGTAAATGTGGAAGAGTCACTAGGGGCAATAGCACATTACATGACTGACTAATATGTTATTTCTCAACAGACCTTGATCTTGTTTTTCAAAGCGTACCGCAGGGAGCCTACTTGATCTGGATGGGTATTGACATGCAGAGTTTGGATTTCTGGTCCAAATCAAATCCAAGATGAAAGGGGGGGGGGGGTAAGCAAAGGCTAAGGATACTAATTGACTGGTTACCTTGTGAAAAATGCTGATAATTCTAGGTCAGTGTCAAATGAATAAATATCTGAATCATGAATTCACTCTGATAGTCACCATGGATGGCAGTATGGCCAAGCAGGAGTTCTCATAGAAACAGCACTACCCCATCACTGACAGTAAAATATTGACTTTTCTTGCCAGTTGTGAGAGGGCACATCTGTCAGGACAGCAATGAAGAAACTCTGCCACTACCAAGGCCTCTCTGCCTCACAAACAGGGGACATCTGTTTCTCAACTAGCTGCCAATTCAGTCTGTTTCACAATTTTAAAAAGAGTCAAGATAGAACGGATGAAAATAAAGCAAAATGGTTTTATATCAAGCCAAAGTTATTCCACCATTAGATTCAGGAGCAAAAACTTACACCTCACCCTACCCCCCTCCCCACCCCGTCACTGCAGTAGCCGTCTTTTAGAGATGGTATTAATCACCATACCTTTCATTCAACCTCTTTCAACCCCTACCTGCCCATACATGTAAGCCAAAGGGAACTTCTCAAACCTGTCCATGGGGGTTGGGATCAGAAAACGTGATCATCCACTTTGTAACAGGAGTAAACATTTTTTCCACACTTTTTCCTATAATTTCATCATTTATATTCTGGAATAGGAATTTCAATGGAATCATAAATGTATATCCCATGAACAATCTGTCACTGCCAGATGTCTGAGAAAGTTTCACTTTAATCCCTTTATAAAGCATTTTCATCTAATTAGTACTCTACTTGGACCATCAATCCAGTCAGTAAAAATGCCTGAGCATGTAAATACAAATCAAGGTGTTAGGGGAAAGAACACTGGATTACAAATTAGAAGAAGATTTGGCCTCGTCTCTCAGCCCCATCATTTCCTCCCTGTGTTACCTTTTGCAGTTACTAATGTTACCCTAACCATTCTAAGCATCAGTCTCCTCATCTGTAAAATGGAGTTTAATAATACCTGGCCAATCTACCTCATTGAACTTGCTGTGAGGAAAGCACATTGTAAGCTTTATAACATTCTATAAATGTGCATTGTTATGATATGTCTATCATGTTTTACTGAGTTGAAAGCACTTCAAAATGCTAGGATTTTAAATTAACTTCAAATTAATCTTAATTAAAATTAATTAACTTTTAATTAAATTAGGAATCTTTTTTTTCTTGTCATTAACTTTTAGGAGAAAGAAGCCCATGGCCAAAAAACAAAATATCTTAGAACAATTTTTAAAATATCTAATGACAGAAAATGCTGGAGGTGATGTGGAAAAATAAGGACATTGACGCACTGTTGGTGGAGTTCTGAACTGTTCTGACCATTCTAGGGAACAATTTGGAACTATGCCCAAAGGACTATAAATTTGTGCATACCCTCAACAATACGATTACTAAATCCGTACTCCAAAGAGATCAAAGGAAAAGGAAAAGAACTTATGTATATATACAAAAAAAATCTTTTTATGATGACAAAGAGTTGGAAATCAATGGAGGAATGACTGAACAAGTTGTGGTATATGATTGTGATGGAATACTATTGTGCTATAAGAAATGATGAGCAGAATGATTTCAGAAAAACCCAGGAAAACTTACATGAGTTAAAGGAAGCAAGCAGAAGCAGGAAAACATATACACATATTAGCAATACTGTGTGATGATCAACTGTAAATAACTTGAACATTCTAGGCAATACAAGAACCCAAGACAATTCCAAAGGACTTATGATAAAAAATGCCATCCGTCTCCAGAGAAAGAATTGATAGAGTCTGAATGCAGGTCAAAGCATACTCTTTTAACTTTCTTTATTTTTCTTGGTTTTTTTTTTGTTTCTATTCTCTTCTGCAACATAGCTAATATGAAAATGTCTTCCATGACTTCATATGTATTAGTTTATATCAAATTGCTTGCCCTCTTGAGAAGTGTGGAGGGGAGGGAGAGAGAAAGAAAATCTGGAACTCAACTTTTTTTAAAGAATGGCAAAAATTGGGGTGGCTAGGTGGCACAGTGAAGAGAGTAACGGTACTGGAGTCAGGAGGACCCAAGTTCATATCCGGCCTTAGCCATGTGACATTGGGCAAGTCACTTAACCCCAATTGCCCTGCCTCCCCCCCTCCAAAAAAGCAAAAAAAAAAAAATGGCAAAAATTTTAGGTTATATGTAATTAAGAAAAAAAAACAAGAATAAATGAGGGGAAAATATCAAAAAATATCTAATGGATTTCTTGAGATTAGTATATATTCATTCTAAACTCCTAAACTATCTGCATATAACAGTCACAGTCACATATAATGATTTCTTCATCTGTAAAAGAAGAGGATCTCTAAGATTCCTTCCAATTTTGACATTCCTTGATTCTTACGCCTAACCCACCAAGTAATCATGTAACTCTTGGCTTCAACCTCAGTCCACACTAGTCACTACTACTACCATATCATACAAAGGACACAGGCATTCAATAATAAAGCATTTAATTAAAACATAAGACAATGCAAACCATAACAAAAGGAATGAAAGAGTACAAATAATCTCTACACCTATGTACCAACGGGTGCTGTTTCCTATGCTTCCAAGGTAAGCACTTAAGAACCCAAGCAATTATTTAGAATGGGATTCTATGAGTCTTATGAAAGGTTTTTCCTTTTCCTTTGTTTTTTCTTTGAAGTGAGGGAAAATGGTGGGAGTCCCTAAGGTAAACCAGAGAGCACCTAAAAGCCTTAGTACAGGAATGGTTAATGGCTCTCCTTGATTCTGTAGTCAATAGGTGCCAGCTAGAGCTTGTAGGTTTGAGGATGCTATGGTCATATAACTCCCTGAGTTCCCCTTCTGCTTCTCCCTCCAATTGTATTCCCTCTGCTTGCCTTTCTCATTCCCCTTCCTGCCACCCCCATAATTTGGGCTGGCCTATTTTGTAAACCTTCTTTCTTATAGAGCACCCCACACACACACACACACACACACACACACACACACACACACACAGAGTCTTCATCAGGTGCACTCTCTTGGAAAAGAAATTCAGTCCTCTGAGAAATGTAGACTAGAGAATTTTTCTGAATTAGAGATGCTCTCTGTGCCCCATGCATTGTGGGAAAGGTGCTTCAATAAACTGTTTATATAGACTAAAGAGATAGATAGATAGATAGATAGATAGATAGATAGATAGATAGATAGATATGGATATACATATACTCCATGCCCTGAGAATTTATGTTAATCCAGGGTTTTTTCCCTATAATTGAATGTAACCAAAACCCAAAGTGCCCTTACAAAGGTGAAAACTTAGCAAAATGTAGCAGAACCACAGGGATTGATAAGTAGGTTAACAGTTGAGTAAATATTTAATATTCTTTTAATTAATGACATTTTTGAGCCATGTATAAAAAAATGAACATTTGTGGCACCTCTGTGATTATACAGGGAACTATGTTATATAGTGAAGATTCAAAGAAATAACATCCTTCCAACTTAGCTATTCTCAGCCATACAATGATGTAAGACAACTCTGAGGGATTTATGATGAAAAATAATTATATTATATTATATATTATATTATAATTATCCATCTCCAGAGAAAAAACTGATATTGTCTGAATACAGGTTGAAGCATTGTTTTTACTTTCTTTATTTTTCTTGAGGTGTTTTTTGGTCTATGTTTTCTTTCATAATATGACTATTATGGAAATGATTTGCATGACTACATATGGAACAAATTGCTCGCCTTGAGGGAGGGGAGGAAGGGAGAGAATTTGGAAGTCAAAGTTTTAAAAGTGAATGTTAAATATTGTTTTTACATGTAACTGGGGAAAAATAAAATACAAAATAAAAGAAAAAAAAGAAAGAACATCATTCCTGTCCTCAAGGAAATTACTGCCTAGTAAGGGAAACAAGAAAATTAACAAAAAAGTAAACAAATCAAGTCAAGTCAACAAGCATTTATTAAGGCTTATGTTCCAGGCACTGCGTGTGGTAAAGTCTGAGAACACAAATACAAACAAAAAGAAACACAGTCTCTGCCCTCAAGGAGCTTACATTCTAGTGCAGAAGTCCACATAAAAAAGGGACAAAAAGGGAAGGGCAAGAAGTCCACAGAGTCAGGAGCAGAGCCAGGAGAAAATCTCATGTAGCATATGCTATGTCTTGTCAGCTGAGATTGAAGTGATTCCCCAACATTACCTCCTAATTTATGGATGGAGAAATTAAGGCAGAAGATGACTAGATATTTTTCCCAAAATCACAGAAGCAGAACAGAAAACTGAGAGTCTTTGGAAGACTCTCCACATCTATATTAGACAGGGAACATGATCTATTGTTTTCATTGTACTCTCCTCATGTTATAAAATGTGCAAATGTACATACATTATATACATACATACATAATATCTGCATACGATTATCCATTTCACATATATAATGTTTGTGCATTTATGTATGTTATATGTGTGTATGAGAGAGAGAGAAGGAGGGAGGGAGAGACAGAGGGAGAGAGGGAGAGACAGAGAGACAGAGAGACAGAGAGAGAGAGAGACAGAGACAGAGAGAGAGAGACAGAGACAGAGACAGAGAGACAGAGACAGAGACAGAGAGACAGAGACAGAGACAGAGAGACAGAGACAGAGACAGAGAGACAGAGAGAGACAGAGACCGAGAGAGACAGAGACAGAGACCGAGAGAGAGAGAGAGAGAGAGAGAGAGAGAAAGGAAATCTAACCACAGGAATAGAAGCAAAGGGATATTCCAATTTTGAAGAGGCAGTAAATGAATAAATTAATGATTTATAAAGTATTTATTAAGCACTTACCATATTCCAGACACCATGTCAAGCTCTGGAGATACAAATACAAGAGATCAAGTAGGGGGACCTGGCCAATGAGGAGCCAGCCCTGGGAGTATCAGCAGGTGACCGCCACGGATGTTTGGTGAGCCTGTTTCCAGGCTTACATATTAAGGGTCCTACCTCATACTTCAGCATATGCACAGGTGGTCTATGTCTATTTCTGGTTTACTTGCTGTGTGCCTTTTTGATTGTATGTTGGTCTGGAACTGGATGTGGGTACAAAAGACTTCCCATGGGAGTACCATAGTCTTTTTCTTCTCTGGCTTCTTTCCAGCATAGTAAGCCTTTGGGTAGGGAGACGGGTAGCAGCGGCATCAGTGGTGGACTCTGGTATGGACACCCACTCTTGGATCTTTCAAGATCTCAAAAAAGTTCTAGGCTAGTTCATTTCATTTCTAATGCTCATTCACCAAAGAACAGGGAAGAATAAATTCAAAGAGGCAAAGAAACAGGCTCCATTTCATCAGCCCATACTGTCCATTTGGGGAAATGGGCAGCTGGCAGCAGAAGGCAATGACTGCCATAGTAACTACCTCCCCCCATAGAGGCCACACAAGTCCTTATTTCTTGTGAAAGCAGCCAAAGAGGCAAGTGAGCCAGTTACCCTTGTGGTTTTTTTATATGTATGTCACAACCCAGGCCCCCAGCCTTCTTTCTGAGACCTTTCAGGGGCCTCTGTTCATCTTAGCCCAGTGGCCTTCTCCAGTCTTTCAGAGACTGTTCCTAGATCAGACCTACCTCAAAGGGCCAACCTCTGCCTCCTGCCTCCTGGCCTTCCCCCAGGCCTTACCTTTACCTCTTCCTGCCAAGCAGTTGGGCCTATAGGGCTTCACAGGACCCAAAATCATGAACACCTGCTGCAAAGTTAGACATTATCTCTTGAAAAGTCTATTCACCTTCCTCCCTCAATGGACTTGTCTCCAGACACCGATCATCTGCTTAGACTCATTCCACAATAGCTGGCGCACTTCTTCCCTTTCATACTCTCTGGATCCCTGTGATTCTAAACCTCCCCTGTCCACATCTCCCAAACCTGAAATGCCTCTCTGGAATGCCTGCTCCGCAGTTGACAAATTTGCTTTTGTCTTAAACTTCTTCCTTTCCCACTCCCTGCATTTTCTGGCTCTCACTGAAATCTGCTCCCACCTGATGACAGTCTCTCTGGCCAACCTTTCCAGTACCAGTTGCACTTTCACTTATATCTTCCCGGCCCCCCACCCCACTGTCTCCACTACAGAGTCAGAATAGTCCTTGTTCCCCTTAGCCACTTTCAGTCTCTTCCTCTACCACCAGGACTCAGTAACTACTCTTCTTTTGAAGCTCATTGAATTCATATTTATAACCCTATCAAGATTCCAGTAGCTGTTATCTATTGACCCCCAGGACATTCTCCTGTCCCCAGCTAGTTCAACAGTCTCAGTCTTGTTCTCCATCCCAATTCCTCATCGTAAGAGACTTCAATATACATATGGAGGCTTTCTCAAAACCTTAACTTCCCAGTTCCTCAATTTAATCATTTCCCACAACCCACTCCCCGCCGCGAGTTTCATACGGAGATTGGTCATACCCTTGATTTTGCCGTTACTCGCAAGAGTTCCATCTCTATGTTCATGAATTCTGAATTTCTTTTTATCTACTCAAAATCTTTTGTCATTCTATTTTTCTTTCTACCTTACAACCCCTAATCCTGTTCGGTGTGACCTCCATTCCCTCCACCGTTTGGTTCTTTCTTGGATTGTCATTCCTTCATTGGCCATGGTCTCCTCCCTTCCCAGCACTGACTCCTTGGTGAACCAGCCCAACCCAATGCTATCTTCTTCATTATCATGCCTTGGAGGTAGATGCTACTCTTATTCCCTTTTTACTGATGAGGAAACTCATGCACAGTGAGATTTACTGGCATACATAGGGTCCCACAGATAATAAATATCTGAGGCTGGATTTGAACTCAAGTCTTCCTGAATCTAGGTCCAGAGTTCTATTCACTGTGTAACCTGGTTCCTTGAGGGCAGGGACTGTGATTTTGCATTGACTGACTGACCCAGTTCCAGCTCAGCAGCCAATAAAAAATGCACACAGAAAGGCGACTAGAAATAATCATAGGATGCCTGTTAGTACTCTGAAGCAGAGAGCAGGACCCTTCATTATGGATGCCTGGAAGCAGGCTTGCTGAACAACCCTATAGGTCTCATATATGTCCTCTCAGGGCTGGACTCTCATTGACTGGTCCCCACTACATAGGACAGACCCTTCCTCAAAGAGATGACAGTCTCATAAGGGAAGAGGAGCAAGAAAAACTTAGGGTAGAGCACTAACCCCTAGGACATGGTTTAGAAAGAGGAGCTCAGAACTAACATGGATGAATACCTGGTTCCAAGGATAAGGCCCAAGATCTCTCAGAGCCCAGAGCAGTTTTAGGAACAGAGATAGAGGTTCTGGTGGGACAGACACAAGGAAGATGAGGATGATGACCAGGGTATGGACTGCACAGCTTGGGAATGGTGACTGAGTGATAAAATCATCAGATTGGGATTGAAAAGGCCTGGGTTTGAGTTCACTTGTTACTTAATACCTGTGTGAACTTGAACAAATCATTTCACTTTTCTAAGCATTAATTTTATTGTCTTTAAAACATGTGTGGGGAGAAAACGTTGATTTCCAAGGTCCTTTCCTGCTCTGAATTCTATGAACAATGAACTTGTACTCAAAATTTAAAAGCAATTCACTACCATATTTGTGTAAGGAAATTAACTTTGTTCCAATTATTCTATTTATTTCTATGGTTTCCCTAACTGGCAGTAGGCTATTTTAAGGGGTGATACTCCTTTGATCATACTCCAAATTTTGTAGAGATTATTTCCAAAGGGTTTTTTTTAACCCACTTATCCAGTAGGACATATCCACAAGAGCCCCTAAACTTGTTCAATGGAACACAAGCAGATTCCAGAGGCATACCAGGATGGATGGTTGGCATTTTTCAAAGGTTCCTAGGATTGCATTGTACATTCCCTTTCATTAAAAAACATCCTTCATAAGAGTGTTCATTAATGTAAAATGATTACCCTTCTTCTACTCACAAGATAATATATGTAAAATGCTTTGTAGCTACCAGGAGCCATAGAATTGTTTGATGTTAGTCTAATTATTACTTAGAAATTAATACTCCAAATGTCATTTAGAAATAATACTAAGACTAATATTATTAGTTTAAATAATTATAACACTAATTGATATTCTGAATATTATTTAGAAATAATAGTAAGATTAATATTATTAGTCTAAGTAATTATAACACTAATACTATTAGACTAAATAATATTTAATATAAATTTCTAAATGTTATTTCTAAATAATAATTGGACTAACATCAAACAATTCTATGAATCTTGTTGGCTATTTCATTATGTTTGGCATGTGGTTTGGAAAAAAATATTTGTAAGGACTGGCAAACAAAAATTAAACTTCAAGGGGAAAAAAAGACAGTAGGATGGCTAGTTAGACCGAAGTAAGGTCAAACACACTTAGCATTTGGAGAGAGTAGCCAGCAGCTTGCCTAACATCAATCATTCAGACCTGTGGACTGTATACATTAATCATTACTACGTAGTACTTAAGCGCTGACTGCAGGAAAACCAGTTCAATCCAACAAGTATTTAGAATGTGAACTCCATTAGATGCTGAGCTCCCTGAGGCCAGGGACCAAGTTTTTGCTTTTTGCTTTTTCATCTTCAACACTTAGCACAGTGCCTGGTATATAGTAAACACTTCATAAATCCTTCTAAACGGACTGGAATTTATTAAACATATCCTATGGCCTAGTGAAGAGAAAACTGGACTCAGGAAGACTCCTATTCTAGTCCTGCCCATGGCGTATACTCTCTGTGTGAATCTGGGAGAGTCACCAAATCTCTTGGTGTCCCAGATAACTCTGTAAGACTAGAATTTGCTACCACCACCCCACCCCACCCCGGAAAAAAAAGGGAAATACAGACATACGTTATTTCCTTGTGTGATATGGCCACTAGAGAAGCTAATGAGAGCACAGACCTCTTTGAGAGACACAGGTCCAGGAATAATAATAGTGATAGCTAGTAGTTATAGAGCACTTTAAGGCTAGCAAAGTATTTTACATGTTATCTTATTCGGTCAAGTCTATGAGGTGGGTGCTTTCCTTATGCCTGTTTTCTAGATGGAGAATCTGAGGCTGAGAGGTTAGGTGACATGTCTAAGTTCACATGGCTACTAGGTAGGATTTGAACTTGTGTTTCTGTTTCCAAGTCCAGGACTCTGCCCCACTGCACCTCCTATGCCGTGATAGTTTTGCTGGGATAAGCAGTATAGAAAACTGGATAGACAGCCTTAGATGGAGAAGACACAGGTCTGCCTCATAATGGCTCTGAACCTGGGCTAGGTGCTGGAGGTATAACAGCGGAATTATAAAATCATTCCTTGGCCTAAAAGAGCTTACAGTCTGTGGAGGGCATAAAGTGTGTAAATAGACAAGAATAGACATCATTATTTGAGGTAGGAGAGAACACTGACAACCAGGGAGATCAAGAAAGTCTTTCCAGAGGAGGCAACATGGCTTGTAATTACTGAGAACCCTGGTGAAATCACTAGCAAGCAGATGTGGTGGAAATCACATCTCTATCCTTTCTCCTTCCCTCTCTCTCTAGCCTTCCCTCTCCTTCTCCCTCTCTCCCCCTTCCTCCTCTCTCCCTTATAACCCACCCCCAATCCCCACCCCTGTCCCTCCCGCACTGCATGCTCCAGAGGATCAGACTTGCTCTTTTTCTTTGGAAATACTGCACTAAATGAAATCATCAGAGCCATGGAGGACATATTTTCTAGAACCTTCCCCCTCAAACCCTCTGGCAGTCACCTTGTTTTCTGTCAACTTTATGTGTGCAGCAAGAACAAAGTTTCCTGAAATATGTAGGTCTTAATTCCATGCCCAACTCTCAGCTGTTCCAGAGAAAGAAAAAGTAGGGCAGCATTTCTATGCCATGCAATAAAGGAGGTCTGTTTAAGGAAGGGGAAAGAGACAACACTAGTAATTCTCAGAAACTCAGTGTGGCCTAGTTGTACACAGCCATTTCAGAATCATAGACCTCAAGTTACCTTCCCTGCTTTTCTCCTAACTGGGCCACTTAATTTCACTATTTTCTCTGACTTTTCTGAACCATACTCTCTCTATACACAGAATTTTTTATGTTAATCCAGAGTAGTTTGCCAACCTTGGCAGATGTAAAATGTATGATGATTTTTAATAAGATACTACAAACTTCTTGACCAAAATAATAATAAATAACTGATATTAACAACAATAACAATAATAACTAGAATATTATATAGGCTTTAACATTCACAGAGTGTTTTGCAGACATGATCTCATTTGATCCTTGCAACAACCCTTGGGAGAGCTGTGCTGTTATTATACCCATTATACAGATGAGAAAACTGAGGCCCATAAAGGTTCCGTGATTTGCCCAGAGTCACACAGCTTATACATGTCTGAGGCTGCATCTGAATGCAGCTCTTCCTAATTCCAAGTTGAATGCTCTATCTACTACACTACCTAACTGCCTTCTAAATTTATATAAGTTTGCAAAGTACTTTTACAAACATCAGTTTTTTACTGTCTCACAAACACACTTAAGAAGCAGGTATGGCAAATATTGTTGTCTTCACTTTACAGATAGGAAAACAAGAGTTTTTTGAGGGGGCGAGATGAAAGAGAGATGTGTTGGTAGATAAAATGAGCATTGAAAAAATTTTAAGTTATGATATTCTATTCATTAAAATTAATTTAATTGAATGGTTATTAAGTAAGCTCAGGTGGGTTGGGTTGATATTCAGTGTTAATTTTAAATAAAATACTTCATTTAAATTTTCAGAATGATAATTGCCTTTTTCGTGGCTAATGAATTCCTTTTGCAAAAGAATCAGATGGTAGAGAAATTACGATACTATATGTAAATCACTTGGTATGTGTAAAATGATTTTCCATATGATATTGTTATTGACATGTTGATGAATAGTTGTTTTAGGGGTGAGGACAGTATGGTAAAATGGGCTAAGGGTATTCCCAAAGAGAAGACCTCAAGTCAGTCTTTCCCCTTGGAGAATTTTCTCAAGGCATCATCCAAAAGAATGAAGGGATGGGTCCAGAGTCTTTCACCTTTGCTGCCCTACTGGGTGCTGCCCACCCCATGGGCTCCTTCTCAGCATAACACATGATGATGGCTCGCATGACTCATAGAACTTTAAGGTTTACAAAGTGCTTACCTCATAGCCATCCCATAAGCAATGTGGTACAATGGTGCATTCATTCTGCAATCAGAGGACCTAGGGTGAAGGGAAAGAAGAGGTTGGTGTAAGATCAGCAATATGGCAACCAAAAAGTCATGTGATCTCAGGTTACATCAAAAAGTGTCATTTCCAAGAATAAGGATATAATCATATTTCTTGGTAGAGTAGAGTAATGGATGGAAAGCTGGTCTCAAAGTCAGAAATCCTAGGTTCAAGCCTTTTCCTCTGTCACATGCCACATGTATGACTCTAGGCAAGTCATTTAATTTCTAATTGTCCCCCAGAAAATCTCTAAGACTATAAATTGCAGAACAGAAACAGATCTGCCTTGGTAGAGGGAGTTTCCTCCATGGAACTTCCCTGCACCACCATGGGCCACCTTCTCCCACCACTACCCTTCTATCGCCTAAAATATAATTCTATTCTACTGTGCATTGCTCAGACAATATCTGGGGTAGCATGTGCAGCCTGGGATGCCATGATTTAGAGAAGGCATTGATAACCACAGATGAGCAACAAGGATGACAAGGGGCCTCCAGTCTATCCCATAGAAAGAGCAGTGGAAGGACCTAAGAATATCTGCTCTGGGGAGAAAAAAATGGAAACACCCTATCTACCTTCAAGTATTTGGAGGGTTGTCTTTTGGAAGAAGGATCAGACTTCCTCTGTTGTACCCCTAGAAGACAAATCAAGGAAGAATAAGCAAAAAAAACCCAAGTTCTATATTTAGGCTTGACTCCAGGGAAAACATGCTACAAGAGTAAAGTTGTCCAAAAGTAGAAACAACAGCCTCAGGATAGAATGGGTAGTCCTTCACTGGAAGTCTTCACTTGTCAAGAGTGATTTAGTGGGACTTTATTTTGGGGTATGGGTTGTACCAGGTGGTTTCTAAGGTGCATTCCAGCTTTGAGATTCTGAGATTCTCATCCCAGTTCTGTGACCTCAGATAAGTCACTTGATCTTCGTGGGCTTCACTTTTCCCTCAATAAGCTGGAGTTAGGGAGAGGAGAAGACCCAATGATTTCTAAGTTTCTTCCTAGTCCTATATCCTTGATTCAGTGACATAGGGAGGACTTCCACTAGGATCCTCCTATCAGAGTCTCACAAAAACCATTTTTAGACCTGGTGACACAAACTAAATCAAGGTTGATAATCACAAGTTCTGGCACAGACTATGGAACTAATATAACAGTCAGGTTTCTAGGCTGCAGTTGTCCTGTCTTGTTCCAGTCTACCTTGACCTCTCCTGGTCTTGTGCCAGAGCTATTTCCACCAGCAACCTGATCACTGAGGAAGCAAGGACTTACCTGGCTATTTCATGAAAGAAGTATTTTTTATATGCTTACTATGGGCTAGGCACTGTGCTCAAATTGGGGATACTACACAAATAGTCCCTGCCCTCAAGAAGCTTCCACTCTATTAGAGGGAGGGGAAAATAACAAAATGTATAGAGATAAATAAATGGAAAGAATATATACTGATTAGGCCAAAAGTTCACTCCCAATTTGATGAGGATCTTGGCTTGCCATTTTGTTACAGAAATGTCTTTAAACTAGTTCCTCTCTCTTTCGTGGGCACCCAGTCAATGGTCGTCTATCAAAGAGAGGCTTCTCAACCCCTGCTTAGTACCTGAGATCTCTGTCCTGATTCCTACCACTTTTACCTCAAAATTACCCTATATTTATTTTTATTTAATGACATGTATATATGCATAATATAATTTTGTATATATACATATAATTCTTCCTATAAAATGCAGGCATATATGTATTGTGTGAACACACACACATATATGTATGAATATATGTGCTTATAGGAAACAGTGTGATCTCCTTGAGGTCAGGAAATATTTTTTTTCCTTTTTTTGGTCTTTGTAGCCCCCATAATAGGTGTTACTGCTATCCTTGTCTTTGAGCTGTCTCTAGTCACTGAAGGTTCTCCAGTTGAGCCTGGATGCTGTAGTTTCCTGTTCTGGTTGCTGGTTGACCACCTTGTTCTCCTTCCCTTATCCTAAAGCTTCCTGACTCTCAATCTCTCTACAAACACCTTGTTTCTTTCATCATTACTGCTTCCCCCTAAGAAGTATCTTGCTGTCTTTCCTATCCCTGGTGACAAAGCCCCACTGTCCTAGTAAAAATGCCACCATAGACATAGCATAGAGAGCTATGGATTCACAGATTTTTTTTCCATACCAGAACAGGAAACTACTCTACAACATCCAGGCTACACGTGAGGACCTTTGGTGACTAGAGATGGCTCAGAGAACACAATAACGTTAACCACAACAACAACAATTACAGCTTTTTAATAGTTCTTACTATGTGCCAGGCACTGTCCTGAGAGCTTTAACAAATACTATCTCATTTGAGCCTCACAACAACCCCGGGAGGTAGGTGATATTATTATCCCCATTTTGCAGTTGGGGACACTGAGGCAGACAGAGGTTAAGTGACTTGATCACATATCTAATAAGTGTCTGAGGCTAGATTTGAACTCTTTTTTGGGTCTTTCCATTGTCAGACCTTCCTCTCTATTCTTTGTCCCACCTACTTGCCCAATCTAATGTCACAACTGAAAAACAAAACAAAAACCACTCAGAATTCATGTTCTGCCTAAAATCCAATTTTATAATTCAGTCAAGCCTGCCTCAATAAGATTAAGATGACTGTAGGTCCAGCTCTGTTTGGAGAAAGATAGTCTACACCACACTGGCAAAAATCTGCATTTTCTCAGTGGGATGGAATGGGATGGAAACAGCACCAAATTTGCTATCAAAAATTTTGGGTTCAAATACTGTCTCACATACTCCTCATTACCATTTAAGTTTGGGCAAATTATTTAAGAGTATAGAATTAAAGCTAGACAGAACCTTACAGGTCATCCTGTCCAATGACTGGTTTTACAGAGGAGGCCCAGAGAGATTACCTAGAGAAGATCAGGGACTCAAACTGAGGGCCTCAAATCCAGGTGTCCCAATAGCAAGTCCAGCATGCTTTCCACTGTACCACAATCCGTTCTCATAACCTCTCTGAGCCTCAGTCTCCTCATCTGTAAAATGAGTTTTGGGTAAAAGGGATTAGATTAGTAAATTAAATTAGTAAATTAGTAAATTCGTATAAATCTAGAGCTGGAAGAGACTTTAGAAATAATCTAATCCAAATCTCTCATTTTACAGACATGGAAACTGAGGACCAGAGAGGTTACATGACTCGTAAAGGTCACAAATGGAGGGGGGGAAAGCTCGTATTTGAACCCAGGCACTCTGACTACAAAACCTACAAACTTTCCACCAAACCCAGAGTTCCATAGGTTGATAGTGTCTTCAGCTGCAAACCTATGACAGACCAGATGAAACTGGGCACATAGGGTCACTGAAAAGGGAGCAGCTAAGATAAGACAGACTTAGGAGCTCAGCATGAGATACAATATACAGATAAAGAAAAGACTAAGATATAGGACTAAGGGCAGCTTAGAGCTCTGGGCCTGGAGTCAACTCATCTTCCTGAATTCAAATCCACCCTCAGATACTTACTAGCTGTGTGACCCTGGAAAAATCACTTAACCCTGTTTGCCTCAGTTTCCTCATTTGTAAAATGAACAGGAGAAGGAAACGGCAAACTACTCCAGTATGTTTGCCAAGAAAACCCCAAATGGGGTCATGAAGAATCAGGCATGACTGGAAAATGACTGAAAAGATGCATTTTGGAACTTCAGGATGGAGAGGAGGAAGAGAGGGTACCTAACCAAACATGCATAGAGTGAACTAGTTATAAAAGAAGCTTTAGACCATAGAGACCATCAGATCTTTTGAAAGGCAGTGTAGCATGGTAGAAAGAATGGCAAATTTGAAGTCTGAAAACCTGGGTTCAAATTCTATCTCTGCCTCTTCCCACCTGTATGACCTTGCACATCTCTGGGCTCTGTAAAATAAGGGATTTGGACTAGATGATGTCTGAGACCTTTGCCAACTCTCAATTTATTACCTATAACATTGTCATTGCTGAGTAATTATATGATTTCATAATCAAGTACAGGGAAAATCAGAGCCTGCATAAAAGAGTATTCTCATATCTAACGTTAAACATAGAATTGTGGATCCAGAGAAAATAGATCTTATAGCCAGTCTCTTCATCTTATAGATGAAGAAATCCAGGACCAGAGAGATAAGTGACTTTCCCACAGTAAGTGGCACAATAGGATTTGAATCCAGACCCTCTGACTCCCAGAATGTTTTTCCATTTTGAATCAATAAAAAGGATGTCAATTTGAACAACTGTTAACAATCCTAGCATGTTTCCCCCAACAATGCACTTCAGAGCCTACAGTATTTTGCTGCAGCTGTTGAAAATCTTTAGTAGCCCAGGGAACCTCATTATACGCTCCAGCCTCTTCTTCTGCAGCTTCTTGGCTATGGGCTAAGCATCATGGATATTCATGTGGCGAGCTCAGCAGACTCCAGACTGTGCCTTTCCCCAGAAAGGAAGAACTCTGAAGTTTACCTCCCCTCCTCTGGCCTCCAAGCTGGGGAATCAGACTCAGAGGTGCCTGAGACCAGCCAAGTGCTGAGGCGTGGACCCCCTTCAGTCAGCTCATATTCAGAAACAACCTGGCTTTATGGCAGATAAAAACCTAGCTGGCTGCTCCTGTGGTCATTAGAAGGGATCAGTCAGGAGAAGCCACGATGCGTACCTTCCCCTGAGTGAATTGCTTAGCTTTTATCCTGCTTTTTGAGCAGATCTGATGGGGCTAAATGCATTTCTACTCTAACTCCAGGTAATGAGGTAGAAAAGTCAGGGAAGATTTCAGGCAACGCTAGTGCTGGCCCTGGAGTTCTACAATGTGGTCAGAACTCTCATGGACCTTACTAAGATATAAGGTCACAATCTAGGCCAGCATATGTGCTGGATAGAATGGAAAGAACATTAGACATTGGTGCAGGAGGAAGACCATTGACTCTGGAGTCAGAGAATACTGATTAAAATCTTCCGACCCTTAGCATCAGTCTGATTATAAACATCACTAAAACTCCTCCATGGGGTTTCTTGTGCCTAAAAAGAAGGGGTTGGACGAGACGACTTTTGAGGTCCCTCTATTATTCTAAGAGCGAGGAGACCTGAGTTCTAGTCCAGTTTTACCGTGTGATGTGGACAAGTCACTTTGCTTGCTGGGACCTAAGCTTTTATTTCTCTATAACATGGTGGGTATGACAAATGGCCTCTAAGTTCATTGCCAGTGCTACCATTCTATGAGGCTTTGTCTTCACTCTGAGTCAACGTTGACAAACGTTATTTCCTATTTAACCTGTATATAGCTTGCTTCGTATATATTTGTTTTCACGCTGTCTCCCCCACTAGATTGTAAGCTCCCTGAGGGCAGCTGGGACTATCTTTTGCCTCTTTTTGTATCCCCAGCACATCTGGCACATAGTAGGCACTTAATAATAAGTATTAATTGATTGACAGGTATAAATGCCCTCCAAACAACCTCTGCACGTCAGAAGAAACAAAATGAATCCAGATTTTAACTATACCACTACAATCAAGAGCCTGGTTTTCTAATGTTTTTCTAACAATTAACAAGCATTTATTAAGTTTGTATTTTGTGTCACAAGAGCAAGTCACTCCTACGCGGTACATTTTCCCCAAATGTACAGAATGCTGAGCCATTTGTCCCCAAATAAGATATTTATGAAGCACCGCAATATAACACAAATGCAATATACACGCCTGGGGCTGACATAGCATCTCCAGACAGCCATAGAAAAGTATGACTGTATTCCTGAGACGTTGTGGTTTGGAAGTCAGATGTCAGAGTCAATATTGGTTCTTACTTGACATTTCTAGCAGACAAGGGGAAAAGTCAAGGTTTTCTAGCTAGTAAAAAAAAATTATTTATAATTTTAATACTGTTTTTTAAAAAACCAAGGACTCATTTGGAACGGTTATTCCACAATTCGTTGCTGTCATTCAGTCATTTCAGTCCTGTCTGACCCTTCATGACCCCATTCGGGGTGTTCTTGGCAGAGATACTAGAGTGGTTTTTCCATTTCCTGCATTTTACAGATGAGGAAACTAAAGCTAACAGGATTAAGTAACTGATCCAGGGTCACACGACTAGTATGTGTCTGAGGTCAGTTTGAACTTGGGTCTTCCTGACTCCAGGCCTGGTGCTCTATCCATTGTATCCCCTAGGAGAGGGAGAGAGGAAGGAGAGAAAGAGAGAGACAGAGAGACAGACGGACAGACAGACCGTGCCACCTAGCTGCCCCACTCCACAGTAATCTACAATTAAATAAATACCTACTATGTGTCAGACGCACGCCCCACAATGACTCGAACAAGGGCTAATGTCCCACATTTCCTGCTGCTGCCCAGAACCTAGGAATCTAATGTTCTCAGTGCACTTAAATTCCCCCATCCTTCTATATTTGTTTTCCAATGCAAAATATATAAAGTCACTGTGTTTAGAGTAATCAGCAAGCATTCATGAAGAGCTTACAATGTACCAGGCATTGTGCTAAGTGCTAGCGATGCAAGTACAAAAGCAAAGCAGTCTCTGCCCTCAAGGAGCTTACGTTCTAATAGTGGGTATCGCCCTAAGGGCCCGACACTCACTTCAGGGAAGTTTTCTGGATATGCCGTTTAGATGGTAATCTGTGACAGCCTAAAACACCTACCCTTACACACACAAACCTACATATGTTATATAGATGGTAATACACATATATACATTATATATACACACATATTATATATATATATATAGAATGTAGAATGTATATGTGTACATGTGTACAAAGTATATGTAAGGGGAAGGGAATAAACATTTATTTAGTACTTGCTACGTGCCAAGTACTAGACTGTTTTACAAATATTATCTCATTTTATCCCACAACAATCCTATGAAGTATAAGTTTTATTATTGTCCCCATTTTACAGCTGAAGAAACGGAGGCAAGCAGAGATAAATGACTTGACCAGGGCTATACAGCTAGGAAGTGTCTGAGATAGCATTTGAATTCAAGTCTTCCTGACTCCAGACCTAGCACTCTATCCATGGCATCACCTAGGAAAGGGAGAGAGGGAGAGACAGACAGAAAGAGAGAGAAAGAGAGAGAGAGAGAGAGACAGAGACAGAGACAGAGACAGAGACAGAGACAGAGACAGACAGAGAGAGGCAGAGAAAGAGACAGAGAGAGAGAGAGAGACAGAGACAGAGACAGAGAGACAGAGACAGAGAGACAGAGGGAGGGAGAGGGAAGAGAGAGAGACAGAGAGAGACAGAGGGAGAGACAGAGGAAGGGAGAGGGAGAGAGAGATGGTAAGACTGACATAGTGAATAAAAATCTGTTCTCAGAGTCAGGAAAACTTGAGTTCAAATCTCGCCCCTGCCATATCCTTCCTGTCTGTGACTGGACTAATCACTCAGGGTTCAGGGCTCTAGGCAGTTCTGTAGGACTACAAGTTTCAGAGAAAGCTGTTGATCCGGGCTGGTTAAGTTCCTCATTCAGAGTTCCCAATGCAGATGAAATCTCAGGTCCAGTAAAACAAAAAGATGACTGCATTCATCGGCATCATTGTTTCATCTGACGAGGTTCAACCCATTCTTCAAGCTTATAATTAACAAAAATCATCATAGTAATAACAGTGAAGTTAACAGAGAAAATGGGTACCACTCCCTGCTATGCTCCATAGACCTCAGAAAACATGAAACTGCAAAGGAAACTACTTTGAAATAGAATTACCATTGTCCCTTCTGGGAAGATTGAGAAAGTCAGACCACAATGGAAACTATAAAAAGAGTCTTATACAATAAATCTTTTGGGAGGAATGGCTGGAAATATATCATCCTGGACATCTAATTCAATAAAGGGGAAAAAAAGATCATTTTTCCCCACTGACTGCTCAATATACAGCCTTTATAATCTGGCATAAATGAGCCTGATCTCACTTAGATTTAAATCAGGTCAAGAATTTGAAAAGAGAGGCAGGAAAAAAACAAGGAGATAATGGGGGGCATAGGGAAAAGAAGAGAGGTGATAGAGAGAAAAGAGGGGAAAGCAAAGAAGATTGGCTATTCTCTTTGCCTCAATCAACATTTTCCTGTAATTTCTATCACCACCTCATGCCCAAGGCAGGGCTGGTATTAAAAGATCCTACAAGGGAGATTTTTTTCCCTCCCCTTCAAAGCTCTCCTTTTCACCTACCATAGTCTAGGCAGCTCTTGCCTCCTACTTTGTCCAAGATTTCCGTCATTAATCATCAAACTCAAATCTCCTAAATACAAGCCTGGTACCATTTCCATGCCACAAGCCTTGATTTATGGACCCACTCCAAACCACATTTGCTTCAAATAGTACAAAGCATGGAGTACTTGAATACCACCTGCAAGAAATTCTCTTTCCCAGTACTGAAACTATCAGAGCTTTGCCATTCAGATATAATATCTCTTAAGGCTCTTTCCTCATGACTCCCCAAATGTTGACATTGATGGAGATGGAGATGGGATCTGAACCCCCAAAAGGAAAAGATCATATTTTTTGGGATCTGGATCCCAAAAAGGAAGAGTTCCTGGACTTTCCCACATGGCATTCACCTGGCCCCAACCTACACAGCCACTACCTTAATTCCCCCCTTTTCTGTTCCCACAGTCTTCTACATAAAAGATCCATCTTGCCTCCATGAAAGTGCTCAGATTCGATCTGTCCCTCTTGCATTAGGGATGCAAATGCTCAAATTCCTTAAGAGTCTGGCCAATATGGGAGATTTTTAGAATCCCTCCTACCTCCTAGTAGTGTTCTAATGATCCTTGTCTTTGGCTAAAAGAAAGCTTGGGTCAAATTCATTCAGGCAGGACCTGTGTGTTGCTGTTTTGGGGTCCCAGCACCTCTAAATCTCAACAGCATCACTATGTGGAAGCCTATTGGAACAGAGACCAGTGGTGACAAACTCAAATAGAAATGGGTTCCCTACGGGCTGCATGCTGACTTAGAGAATCATATATTAATATTATGTATGTTTAGCACTCCAGTAGCTTCGCCAAGAAAACCCAAATGTGGTTATGAAGACTCAAATATGACTGAAATGACTGAACAACAACAAATGTATTATTGTATTTTTGTTTATTTTGTTCAATATTTCCCAATCAAAATTTTCATCTAGTTCTGGTCACATTCAAGACTATTATATGCCATGTGTAGCCCCGTTTTGGAGCCTCTTGTCTAGAATTGCACATCATCTCAGAGCCTTAAGTGCCAACACAATGTGCCAGGAACCTGCTCTGTCCACCGGTCCATAATTTAAGGGTGTCTCAAGGGTCAAATCCAATCCTCTTGTTAACTGCTCCAACACAAACGACCCATAAACCATGCACACTGACTCACCATCAGACAATGTTATCTCTCATCTGTTGAGTCACAGCAGCACTTTCTTTTTTTTTTTTTTTTTTTTTTGGCTTGGAAATTCTGTCTTTTTATTTATTTTTTATTTACTTGATCTGTTTATTTTAGTTTACAAGATTCAGTTCCACAATCCCTTGAACTTCAAATTTTCTCCCTTCCCTCTTCCCCTCCCCCCCACCCCATGGTGGCATGCAATCAAGTATAGGCTCTGCAAATACTTTCACACTGGACATTAGTCTGGTTGTATAGAAGGATTGTAACCGATGAAGTGAACAATGGGAAAAAAGAAAGAAAACCAAACGTGGAAAAGAGCAATAGCATGTAGATTGCTTCAGTCTCTGTTTAAACTCTCTTCTTTCTAGATCGTGATGTAGGTATCTCTTTCCATCCTGAGACTTGTACAATTGTCTTATAACTGTGCGTTACTGAGAAGAGTCCAGTTTATCAAAGTTGGTCGTCACACATACAATGTGTCTGTGATTGTGTACAAATTTTTCCTGGTTCACAGCAGCACTTTCTGCATCAGCTTTGAATTCTCCCAACAAGACACTAACCCTCCAACTGTGCTCTAATGCCAACACTACCTCTCCAGTCAAGTGCTGTTCCCCACATGCCTTATGCTTCTCTCTCAGCACACTATCACAGTCAAGGATCAGCTATTGTGACACACACAAAACAATACCCACCAATCTCAAGAGAACAACTTGTTGCTGTTTTAAGACCTGGGGAGTAATTTGGGACAGCTGTGTACCTCCTTCTAGGTGTCACAGTGGTTAAAAGACTTGGAATCTCAGGAAGTCCCGAGTTCAAATCCAGTCCCAGACACTTACTAGCTGGGTAACCCCTGGGTGAGTCTCTTCACCTCAGTTTTCTCATCTGTAAAATGGGAGTAATAACAGCACCTTCCATCTAGGGCGGTTGTGGGAATCAAATGAGATAATATTTGTACAGTGTTTTGTAAAACTCAAAGCAAGTAGAAATCTAGGGGTGACAATGATGACGACTCTTTACTTTCCATGCATAGCTATCTGTCTTTAAAGCTGGGCTTCCCCAGTTGGGGAATATGGAGGATAAGGATTGCCAATCATAAATTTTGGCTATTCTATAACTCCCAATATATCCAGACCCAGGAGGGTGGGGGTGGGAGCAGGGAGGAGTGGGATAAGAGACCACTGCTTCAGTGATCTCATCTCACTGCTGGTGGTTCCCAGATCTACTTATCCTGCCCTCATCTTTCTCCTAATCTCCTGGATTACATCTCCTACTGCTGACATCTCAAACTGGATGTCCCCATAGACATCTTAACTCAACCTGTCCAAAACTCAACTCATTGTTTTCCCCTTAAATCTTTCCCATTCTAAACTTCCTCATTGCTTCCAAGGCATCACCAACTTTCCAGTCCCCTGGGCTCACACACAACCCTGGTGTCATCCTCCACTCCTCAGTCTCTCTCATCCCCACTCCCCACATCCAATTTTACTGCCGAGTCCTGTAGATTCTACCTTCATAACATCTGTCATATATACCCTCTTCCCTCCTCTGACACTCTCTTCATTCTAGTGCAGGGCCTCATCGCCTCATACCTGAACTGTTGCAATAGTAGCTCGTGGGTCTGCCTGCCACTCCAAACATCCTCCACTCAGCTGTCAAAGTGATCTTCCTAAAATGCAAATCTGATCATATAACTTGTTCCATCAACTCCAATGGCTTCCTATCACCTCCAGGATCAAATACAAAAATCCCTCTGTTTGCATTCAAAACTAGCACCTCTCTCCTTTGCAATCTTCATACACCTTACACTACCGACACACACACTCTTTAATCCAGTGATACTGTCCTCCTTGCTGTTCCTCAAATGAGATACTGCTCTCAGCTCTGGACATTTTCTCCTGCTGGCCCTGATGCCTGGAATGCTTTTCCTCCTCATCTCTGCCTCCTGGCTTCACTAGAATTCCTTAAAGTCTCAACTAAAATCTCACCTTTGACAGGAAGTCTTTTGCATCCCAACACTTCCCCTGTGTAGTTCATCTTCCACATAGCTGCCAAAATAGTCTTTCTGTGGTTCAGCTCTGACCATGCCACTCTTTTGGTCAAAAACTTTCATGTTTTCTCATTACTTCTAGGATAAAATATTAACACTTTATCCTTGTATCTAAGGTTCTTCATAACCTTCCTCCTACCTCCATATATGTGTATGCATTTGTGTATGTATGTATACATATATGTGCATATTCATGTATGTATATATGTGTGTCTATATGTACATATACATATGCAGACCTTTCCCTTTAGTCAGAATGCTCTACCTCATCATTTCTTTTTTTAAATTTAAAATTTTATTTTTCCCCAATTACATGTAAAAACAATCTTTAACATTGAAAAAAAAATTTTAATTCCAAATTCACTCCCCTCTTCTTTTTTTCCTCCCCCCTTATTAATGAGAAGGCAAGCAATTTGGTATAAGTTATGCATATGCAGTCATGCAAACATATTTCCATATAAATCATGTTATGAAAGAAAACATAGGCCAAAAGAAAGTTTTTTTTAAAAAGTCTGTTTCAATCTGCTTTCAGAGTCCGTCAGTTCTTTCTCTAGAGGTGGATGGCATTTTTCATCATGAGTCCTTCAGAATTGTCTTAGATCTTTGTATTGCTGAATAGCTAAGTCATTCATGGGTGATCTTTGTCCAATATTGCTATTACTGTGTACAACGTTTTTCCTGGTTCTGCTCATTTCACTTTGCATCAGTTCATGTAAATCTTTCTTGTATACTTCATCATTTCTATCTCTCCACAACTTCATATTCCTTCAAAGTTCAGCGCAGGTTCCACTTCCTCTCTACAGCCTTCCCCATCCCTCTCCATCCTTAGTTTTCTTTGTTCTTTACTTGTATACATGATATAGCCTCACTCAGTGAAGACCTGGACTGTTTCTGCCCAGTTCCCAGCAGAGAGCCCTGAAGGAATTCACATAACCTAGGCCCACTGAGTTTACTACGGTTTTGTTATCTAATCTCAATTGGGCCCTCCCTACTGTACAACAATCCTTTTATTCTTTCTTGATTGACAACGGGGTACTGTGTTAGAGTCATTAAGACTTGGATTCAAATATAGCCTCAGATACCTACTAGCTTCATGACTCTGGGTAAGTCAATTAACTGTGATATGCCTCAATTTCTCCATCTGTAAAGTAAGGTTGGACTTGATGGCTTTTAAGGTCCCGTCTGGCTCTAAATCAATGATAATTTGAAATCAGAACAAATCCAGAGAAATCAGTCTTAGCTTCCCAGAAAAAGAAATGAACATAGAAACTAGAGTCCACAAACCAGGTGCTATACTCCTATGGAATATTCTATTGACTTGATGACCTTCCAGCTCTGTTCCAGCTCCAAATCTATGATCTAATGACCCTATGGTTCCATGGCTCTCTGTCCTTCCACCTCTCCCTGGGCCTTAGCCCTCATTTTTGTGCCCTCCAATCTTTCCATCCTTCCCTGCTTCCCCAGGTTCTCACCCTACTCTGTTCTCCCTATCCTCCCTTCAAAATCTGGCCCTAAGGAATTTAACATCTTTTTACTTTGGATCCTTAGCACCTTGTACATTACCTAGCACACAGCAATCACTTAATAAACACTTGCTGAACTGAATTAAACATTTACTATTGAATTGAACACTGGGTTAAGAAACACATGTTTTCTCCTTTCAATTCTGCCTAGGGCACTACTAAAAATTCACAATGCTCTACTAAAATAACTATCACAGTTGTGGCAGGCATATGGTCTATGCAGCAGATAGCTGTTGTTATAGTTTTCTTTCAAAACATCTAACACCTTTCCCCATATACACAATTCTCTCTATCTGTTTTGCCAGGAAGAAAAGAAGGAAGGAAGGAAGGAAGGAAGGAAGGAAGGAAGGAAGGAAGGAAGGAAGGAAGGAGGGAGGGAGGGAGGGAGGAAGGAAGAGAAGGAGGAAGGGAAGGAGGGAGGGAGGAAGGGAGGAAGAAGGGGGGAGAAAAGAGTTCTAGATATCTGCTCAAGTAATTTCCAAAGCAAGAAAAATATTGGTACCAGTGATATTCCCTTCTAAAATATGAAATTATATATCAAAATTATTTGTCACATTTTGGTATGAAATTTAATTTCCTATATTTGTTTCACAATTTCCATAAACAGTTTTAAGAACTCAGGTATTTTCTATATACTTCCACTTAAACGCCACTCTTCTAGCTCATTTTGGAATTGAAGTGACCTTAGGTTCTCAAAGGTTATTCCAGTTAAACACAAACTTAAGTAGATCATATCAAATGGGAAAGATTTCAAAAGTGGGATCAGTCATTGAATATACATGTCTTTTGTCTAAGGACCAGCCTATCTAAGTTTAGAGGGGCTCATTAACAGGTTGATCATATGGTAATAAATTTTCTAGTTATGCCAATTTTTGAAAACCCTGTACTAAGTCATAGCATAGTCGTAATCTTTGTCAATAAAGGAACTTCCCATTCCGATGAAATTATGGCTCCTTCAGAATAACAGCATACATTTATGTAATACTTTTAAGGTTTATAAAGTTTTTTACATACATTATCTCACTTAAGTATTTTATACAGAATCACCACTTTGTAAAAATTTTGATGATCCTAAAAGACTGACCTCTATAATTTGCAGAACTCTAGTCATGATGGTCAATGATAGTTTTTCTACATAGTTACATGGGTCCCCAGAGCACTGTGAAGCAAACACTGGCAAGTCAGTCACCATAAACCACACCCCTAGGGAAGCTGTGCCCACTCAGACGTCAGCAATTGGAGGCAGCACCCCATTTGGTCCATGATAGTTATGTCTCTAGGAGAACCCCAGCACATTAGATAGATCCCCATGGAAGATTTATAGGAGAATGTAGATAAGAATTACAGAAGATAATAATAGTTTACATTTGTAGATCTCTTTAAAGTTTGTAAGGTGGTGAGTGTGCATGTGAGTGAGTGTGTGAGTGTGTGTGAATGTGTGTGTGAGTGTGTGAATGTGTGTGTGTGAGTGTATGAGTGTGTGTGTGAGTGTAAGTGTGTGTATGAGTGTGTGTGTGTCAGTGTGTCTGTGAGTGTGTGTGTGTGTGAGTGTGTGAGTGTATGTGAGTGTGTGTGTGTGAGTGTGTGTGTGAGCGTGTGTGTGAATGTGTGTGTGAGTGTGTGTGTGAGTGTGTGTGAGTATGTGTGAGTGTGTGTGTGAGTGTGAATGTGTGTGTGAGTGTGTGTGTGAGTGTGTGTGAGTGTGTGTGTGAGTGTGTGTATTGTGAGTGTGTGTGTGTGAGTGTGTGAGTGTGTGTGAGTGTGTGTGTGAGTGTGTGTGAGTGTGTGAGTGTGTGTGAG
>CM053586.1:50057301-50102235 GCA_028646515.1 Pseudochirops corinnae
GGTCCACAGATAGAATATAAGGCTTTTAAAGGCAAAGATTCATTTTCTTTGTATTCCTAGAGCAAGGGTTAACTTCTGAGTCAAGGACCTATTTATTTGGCAGTCTAGTGAAGCCCCAATGAATGATGTAAATAATGTTTGGGTTGGATTTTTTTAAATTCATAATTGAAAATACTAATTTTCCATTAGAGGTTAATAAAAACAAAGACATAATTTTCTTCCATTCAAGTTCATGGAGTCCATGAAATCTACCCACAGATCTCCTGGGAATCCATGGACAAGCTCCAGTTAAGAAGGCTTACCCTAGCAATTAGCACAGTGCCTTGACACATAGTAGGCAATTAATAAGTGCTTGGTAAATTATTGGTAACAGATACAATCTATTGAAGTCCTCCTTAAGGACCCAGTTCAGAAGGGTTCTTCAGATACTCAACACCCGGGTCATGCATTTTGTTGGGGGGGTTTTTCTTTATCATAGAAATTAACAAAGAGTCTCCTCTATGTCTCTAAGGGATTATGACCTGTACTGTAGAGGAAGAGACCCCACCAACAAAACCACATCTTTTGAAGAAATGAAAAAGTAACAAGCAATTTGGGGCACTCACCTCTGAGGAAAGGGGCAACCCAAGCAAGCTCATTACCTTGAGATGCTTATATAAATGTAATAATAATATGCATATCTAGAAAAGTAACTGGATCAAAAGTTGAGGAAAAAGAGAGAGGTTCCCAATCTCCATAGGCCACCATCTTAGCTTCATTTAGCCAACAGTAGAGAGCTAATGTGAGACCACTCAAGAATGCATGTTCAAAATGAGAAACCAATCTAGTCCAAGACAGGGAACAACAGGATGAGAACTTAGAGGTAATAGGCCAAGAGGAGTTTATCAGTCCTAATCTCTGACTCCCATGCTGTAAGAAAATGAGGTGAACTCCAGAGGTCCTGATTCTAACCCTCTGTCCACCACAACTTTCTATCTTTTGCCTACTGAACCATAATAAAATCAATATTATCACTGAAAGGGGGTAATGATCCATTGCCCTCTGGTTCCATTCACAATCCCTGTCTCTGCCTCAACTGACCAAAGCTCTCTGCCCCGATATCCTCTCCCTGACAGGTGTTGCATACCTTTGGTTGAATGTTAGGTCCTTAAAGTCAAGGACCTCAGTGGCATTGCATAATGGATAGAGCAGTCTATATGGAGTCAGAAAGACCTGTGTCCAAATCCCACCTCAGACCTACTTCCCAGCTGTGGGATGCTGACTTAATCTATCAGTGTCCCAATTTCATTTCCAAAATAAGGAGGTTGGACATGATGGGCTCTAAGGTTCCTTTCAGCTTTAAATCTGTGCTCCCATCTCACTTTTGTACTATAATCTCCAGCACCTATCATAATATCTAGCAAACAGTAGGCTAATAAGTGCTTTTTGGTCAATTAATTACTATCCCTGGAAGCCCACAATATCCAATAAATGAGATTTGTTTTTATTCATTTCACATTCCCAGTACTACAAGTACATATCTGAAGTCACCTACCTTTTGAATCACTTCCACCCATCACCTCATTTTATCTACATGAGTAAAGTAGGGATAGTATTACTTACCTTTCATAGATTCTGTTTAGTAAGCCAACACTACATACAAGTTAAGGTGTTTAAAATCTCCTAAGTTAGGAAACAGAGAAAGACTTAATCAAAGTCACCTATCTAGTTACAACTGGGACTGGAATATAGGCTTCTTGACATTTTCGAATCCCTGTGCATTTTCTACTAAATTATGGTGCTTCCCCTTCTGGGATATTTTACTCTAGGACAGGTTATGTAACCCTCAACTTAAAATTCCTTTGCAGGTATGGGGTCTACCTAGATGCTTTCTGAGATCATTTGTAACCTACTAGGATGCTGTGATTCCACGAAGAAAAGAATCTTGACAGCATCCTGCCTGTCCCAAAGCCAGTCTTGTTTATTATTCAGGCCAGCTGCTACAGATCTATTTTAAGTACACTATTTTGAAAAACATGGAAGGTGAGTATCAAGTATATCACTAAATATTCCATATTAATTGACTCTTTAGGGAACTCCCAAGTGAGTAGCATATAATATAGGTTTCCTGTTAAGCTGACTTGAAAGCTGACTACATTTCTTGTGAAAACAATTTCAAAGAAGATTTACATAGAACGGGGAGAAAATGTAATTTCAAAACACTAATGAATGAAGACCAGAAGTAGACCCTGCCTTTGGTGCTCACACTCTGGCTGGCTGACTGCCTAAAATCTAGCAAAGAAAGAATGGAAAAGAATGATTCCCTGATGTCTTGTCAGTTACAGTATTACCATTATCCCACTCTCTTCTCCAGTGGTTCTGATATTTCCCTGATATCACGGATAGACAATGTGAATCTAGTAATCTAGTGGGAGAAAGGGCTTCCTAGGAAAACTGAGCCATTTCAAAGGATCATGCAAAGAGACCTTACAAGCAGAGTTTGAGGTTGGTGCATTATGGAGAGAGGGTGCTATACCTGATCATTACCTAGGGCCCTAAGCCACCAATTCTATTTGCCCAGAAGACAGCTAGGGCAGGCTGGACAATAGGGTCTAGCAGCAATCCCAGCACATCTAGCCTTTGCTCTGCTTCTTTTCTCCCTCTTTCACAGAGCTTGAAAGGCTCTCACCCTTCCGTGATCTAACATATGAACCCCATCTATCTAACAAGAGGACATTAAACTTTTACCTGGAGACTCCAAATGTGGCGCAACCCATTGCTTCACCATGTATCTTCTGCTTTTGAACAGCTGTAACTCTTGGGAAGTTTTCTCTTACATCAAGCCTAAAATTACTTCCTTACAACTTCCACCCATCACCCTTTTTTCTGACTTCAGGGGCCAAGCCTAGCAAGTCTAATCCTTCTTCTATGTAACAGCCTTTCAAATATTTAAAGAGAAAATGCATGCCCTCATTGTCTTCTCTTCTTGGCGTTTTCCTCCAATCTTACCCCTTTGTCTTTCTCTATCCAATCTTATATCCCTTTCTATCTCTACTATCTCAGCCTCTCCATATCCCATTGTAAGAAAGGGCAACCTTGAGACTGTCCATTGTAAGTGCTCATCCTAATGGTAGCAATCAAAATGCCACATATCCATCAAGAGACAGAATGGTGTTAACAGAAGATACAGAGGGCAATGAAAATAGGCTACAAAAGTAAAGTGTTTAATCGATTTTCAATCATGTCTGACTCCTTGTGACCCTGTTTGAGGTCTTCTTGGAAAAGATGCTGGAGTGGCTTGCCATTTCCTTCTCTAGCTCAGATGACAGATGAGGAAACTGAGGCAAACAGAGTTAAGAAACTTGTTCAGGGTCACACAGCTAGTGTATGAGGCCAAATTTGAACACAGGTCCTACTGACTCCAGACCCAGATGTTCTATGCACTATGGCACCACCAGCTGCAAAAGCAACATCACAGTCAGGTAATATGGCTGCTAAAGACAAATGATCTGCAACTGACATCCAAATAAGGATGCTGGATTGCAAAGGATCACGGATTTAGAGTTAGGAGGGGCATGATAGCTTATATAGTCCATCTTTTTAACATAATATTATAGAATCATAGAGTTAGGAAGGACCTTACAGATCATCAAGTCCACTCCCCCCATTTTCACAGATGAAGAAAATGACACTCAGAGAGGTCAAGGGACTGTGTGAGGTTACATAAATCCTAAGTGGAAGAGCCAGGGTTTGAACCAGTCTTTGGATACCTTCCACTGTGCAACACTGCCTCCTTCATTTTTACAAATGACCTTTTCCATGTTTATAAAAATGGCATGAAATATGGGGTGAGTGAGGAGGAGTGAGGGAGAGGAGGAGATGGGAGAAGAAAGTTTGCACCAGAGAATAGCACCTTGAATACAATGCTTAGCAATTTACTGCATTCTATAAGCACTAGGGAGCTCTTCAACATCTCTATCCCTCTCTGCTTGGCTTCTTCAGAAACAGCATACACAACTGACCTAGCATTTACTAGGCATTTGTTACATGCCTTGCCTAGAAAATTTTGCTGGTTGGACCATGGGTCTGCCCTCAGAGTACACATGTAACATGCCTCTGGGCTTCAGGGTCAAGAATAAGATTAATGCCACGGTGAGAAAGAACAACAAACAAATCTATGAGTTAGGGTCCTGCTCTCCCATCTATCAGGAGGGTAGATAATTGCTATCTTAAGCAAGTCCCTTTACCTGAACTGGAACTCTCAAAATGCATGAAAATCCCACATAGCTATGGAAATTAAAGCCTAAGAAATTTCCAAACTTCAATTCAAATAAACAAAGATTAGGATTGACAATTGAAGGATAACCAGCGGGTGGATTATTGAATTAGCTAATCAGTCTTCCTTTCAACAAACATTAGATGGTCTCTTAGAAGCTCATTTTTTTAAAGTGTCAATTTTTTAAAATTTATTAATCAAAAGTTTTCCTTGTTTAAAAAGGAAGAGGACTAGGAGGAGGAAGAAGAGGAGGAGAAGGAGGAGGAGGAGGAGCAAGAGGAGGAGAAGTCACCCTGAACAGGGAAAGCACAAGACCTGAAATTCAAAAGCCTACCATAGGTTGGATTCCTGCTTCAGTCACTAACTAGCTTTGTGACAACATGACCATACAAACATCCTTTAATCTCTCTGAGATCCCATTTCCTCATCTATAAAATTCAACAAACATAAAATGCAATCATCATCATTGCATATCCTATCTCTTGGGATTCTCATGAGGAAAGTACTTTGTAAACCTGAAGATACATATAAACATAAACTATGACATTTTATAAAATTAATAAGAATAATAATAGATTTGTATAATAATTTAATATATAATAATGATAATAATAGTTTATATGGAACTCTGAGGTTTGCAAGTCATTTTACAAATATCTCATTAGTTCCTCACAACAAACAACCTGATAAGTGCTATTAGTAAGCCCATGTTACAGATGAGGAAACCAAGGCACAACAAAGCTAAGTAACTTTCCCAAAATCACACACCTAGTGAGTCTGAATTTGAACTCAGAACTTCTTGACTTAAAATCCAAAGTTCTATCCATTGCAGCACCTTATTCAAATATTCATTCATCAAAGTCACATCCCAATGTTCAAATATACACTTGCAAAATAATTTTTTTTTTGCAGAATAGTTATAGTGTTTATTAACCAAAATAGATAAGTGATTATGTGAACTTTTCTTGAAAAATATTCCAAAAGAAGGAACAATAAACAAAGTATAAATAGATCCTCCTGGGTTTTTTGTTTGTCTGGGGAGAGGGGTGAGGTAGTTGGGTTTTTTTTGAGTTCACATTGACTTAGGTCTCATAAAGCAATAATAACATTGAAGCAATTGTGGTTTTCACTGCTTCCTGAGTGTAGAAATAGCTCACATGTAATGAGTTGCTGTTTTATTAATCCAACATAAGTAATCAGGCAGCTTGCAATTAGAGCAACCATATTTTGTACTCACTTATATGTGTATATATGATGTTTTCCCCAAAAGAACATAAGCTTCTTAAGGGCAGGGAATTCTTCTTGTGTATTCCCAGAGCCTAGAACAATGCTTGTGCTTCTTGATAGACTGATATAGACATTATTACATGATATATCCCAGTATGGAAGTCAGTATATTATATATAGTATATTATAGTATATATAGTATATATATAATAATCATATTATAGTATATATATATATAAATCCTGGACTTGGAACCAATAGAGAATAGAGTCACATCTTGCCTCTGATACTTAACTCTAGCTTTGTGACCATGAACAAGACACTTAGCCTCTGTAAAATAGATATACTGTAATAACTATAGAATTGCATTAAGTTGTTATGAAGAACAAATGAAATAATATATTTTGTAAAATAGAAATGCCATAATCATATATATGCATATATATACAGATATTCATATATCTCAATCAATAAATAAACATTTATTTATAGTCATATATATATATATATATACATATACAGCCATACATACATCTCAATTTATCAAAAAACATTTATTAAGAGCCTACTATGTTCCAGGCACCATCCTAAGCACTGGGTACACAAAAAGGGGCAAAAGAAAGTCCCTGCCTTCAAGGAGCTCACAATCCAATACGGGAGACACATGCATACCATTCTATACAAAACAAGCTATATAAAGGAAAATAGGAAATAATTAACAGAGGGAGACACTAGAATTAAATGGGTTTAGGGAAGACATCCAGTAAAAGATGGGATTTTAGTTGGGACCTAAAAGAATCCAGGCTGAGTTGTTATACATATAATATACGTATATATCTAAACATAAATGTATAGATATATAATAACTTTACATATTATACATATTTGTTTCTAATGGTAGCCATCTCTAGGGCACAGGGAGTAGAGGGGAGGAAAATATGGAAAAGAAATTTACATAATAATTTTATTATATATTTAAAAGGAATAGCAAGTTGTGCATAATAGATTTGGAGTATCATAAGCAATCATCTTTTTCAAATTATACTGTGTTATGGAAATGCTTGTTTTATTATACAAATTAAAAATAAGGTGAATGAAATTTTAAAAAAATAAAATTTGAAGATATAGATTCACTTTCTCCCTTTAAAATTTACAAACCACTTTTCTCTGGGTTGGGTGAAGTACGTAATTTCTTACAAAGGATTTGTTCTGTGAAGTTTGAGTTCAGTCAAAGGGGCAACACTTGAGGACATAGAGGGCCACATGTGGCCTCAAGGCTGCAGGTTCTCCACCTCTGGATTCAAAACCATTTTTCTGATTCAATTTTCCAGCAATCTCTCCATTTCAACAACCTGCATCATTAGTATTGAGAAGGGCATTAGATATCAAATTCAGCTCCCTCCTTGGCTGAGAGAAGGGATTAGTTCAAGGTGACAAAGCAAGTTAGTGGACAAACCTAGGTCTCAGCTATCATGTCTCTTGATGCCCTGCTACTCTTTTTTTTTTTTTAACTATACCACACTAATGACCATGAATCATTGAGGAAAAGTTAATTTAGGTTTAGCATATTCTGTTCAAGTAAGGAAATATGTAATACAACTTAGAAAGAAGTTGATTTTAAAAGTTTTTTTAAGTGTGAAATTTAGTGCTATGAAATATTAAATTAACCTCAGCTAGCTGGCAAAGTCAACTATACTCAAATGTTTCCATTGCCCAGGAGATCCAGACTCTGTTTCTGCAGAGTCCTGGACAATACTTTGTGCTATTGGTATGCACTTTGGTGCAACGGACCTTGCTGTCCAGAAGGGGCTGCAGCAAGGTAGGAAAAGATGGCTCAAGCAATATTGTAGTCTGCTAAGCAATGGAACTTGATGAGTACTTCTGGGCTCCACAGAGAATTTCTGAATCTGGAGAGCTGCTCTGGATGTTGCTAATATAATTCAAATGATTCACATTTCTATAGTACTTGAAGGTTCCCAAAGTACTTTGTTCTGCTCTTCTCCCCTCACCCCAACGATCCTCCTTGGGGATGGATAAGTATTATTATTCCCATTTTTCAGATGATAGAACTGAGGCTCAGGGGTGAAATGGATGGCACAGTTAGTATCAGAACATAACAAACGCTTATTATGTGAATTAATATGACTTATAAAAGGATCACAAAATCTTAAAACTTCATTTTATATAACATTTTAAGTTTACAAAGTTCACAACTACCCTTCAAACTTAATTCATAGACTCATAGATTTAGAGTCAGAAGGGACCTCAGAGACTATTTAGTGACTAGATTCTAGTCCAACACTCTCATTTTACAGTTGTGGAAACTGAGGCACAGAGAGATGAAGCAATTTGTCCATGGTCATTCAGGGAGGAAATACAGGGAGGAAATCCCAGAGGTGGGATTTGAATCCTCCTCTGACTCCAGACTCAGTGCTCTTCAAGTGTTATTTCCCCTGTTTGACAAATAATGAAACAGTTCAAGTGAAAGAGTAGAAGACAACAGCATCCTCCTGTATTCATGCTTGCTGTTGTGCCCCCTAGAAGCCAAAACCAAGGCAATCAATAGGATATCCATGGGATTGGATTACAGTGGGGCCATCATGAGAATCTGCCGCAGGAATTCAAAGAGCTGAATGTACAATGTTACTTAAGAATCCATAGGTAATTAACACAGCAAATACAGATCTCTTATAAAGATGCTATCCCTGCTGCTGCTACTATCTACAGACTGAATAGCCTGGGCTATAGATCACAATCCCACTAACTCTAAAAACATCAAATGACTGAGATTTCAAAAAGGCAATGATGGGAGCTTACTCTTTTTGTTCTTCTCTCTACTCTTTGAAGTTAGGTAGTGTTCTTTAAAGTTGTTACAAAGAACACTGAGACAGTATCATGTTAAGGTGCTTTCTTGGATAAAACGTTCTAGCAGGGAAAAGGATTTCATTCATACTTTGGAATTCTGAGCTCCCCTTCTGACTCTCCTGAACCCTGGAAACTTCAGAGATGGACCTCTTTGCCATACATAGCCTCTGACACAGGAACAAAATGTTCAACAAGACCTGAGGCTGGAGGTGGAGGGGAGAGAGAAGTGAATAGTGTCAACCTGAATTTGTAGCTTCCTGTCTCTTTGCTGAGAGACGCTGGACTCATGTTTCTCACGTGGTTTAAAGAGAGCTGTAAATACTAAACATCTCAGCGGAGGGATGTGCGGGAGACCTTCAGAGGGCAGTAGCAGTTTTATGACCCGACCCCACCCCCACCTTTTTTTTCTTTTTTGGCTCATGCAATCACTGGACAGATAACGGTACTGGGCATGTTCAACTTCCTAGATTCCACACTCTCCGTGACATGGTTCCTCTTTCAAAAATGCAGATCGAGAAAACAAGGGGAAGCAGCCTAGCCAAGCCCAAAGAGCAAAGTGGAAAATAAATTGTTATTTCATCATCTCCCATTCCTCCCCTGCCTCATTCCTGTTGATGGTCTTTAGGAGTGAGAGAATATGTGAGATGCACTTTAAGACAACTTTTATTTTTCAAATCTCTCTCTCTCTCTCTCTCTCTCTCTCTCTCACACACACACACACACACACACACACACACACACACACACTCATAGTACCACCCCTCTTTTACAAATTCCTATATCGTCTTTGGAGAGTTTGATAATTCAGTTAGAGATTAAACCGTTTCTCGCTACTGGGATAGAGAAAAAGCCAAGAGTGGCCAGGGAAGGGGGAGGGAGGACAGAGATAAGTGGCAGGCAGGGAGCACCTACAAGATCTTTGCATTTACACAAAGAAATTAGCCAGATGATTAATGGGGGATGCTAGCGGGAGGAAGGGGAGGGGTGAGGAACTCAGGAGAGGAAAGGAGACATGGCCCGGGGAGGTGAGAAGGAGGAAGAGAAAGGGGACGCTCTGCTCTCCCTCTCCTTACCTGGGACATCTGGGGTCTGAGGTTGATCTCCTTGAGATTGATGGACTGACCCTTCAGGTTGTTGAGCAGCTGGCAGAGCAGGACTCCATCGCGGAGGGTCTGAGCCAGGTCAAACACCTGGGCAGAGTCCCAGGTTACCCGGTGGTTGGCGGGCAGCACCTTGCAATGGATGAGCCACTGAGCGCATTGTCTCCAAGGCTCCATGCCCGACAGAGCCCGGAACGGAGCCGGGTTGGGAGGGAGAGGGATGCTGGCGCTGACGGGGCTTGCTCCTCCTCGTCCTCTCGGGACACAGCCGAAGGGCTACGGACGCCCCCTTTCTTCCCCTAACCCTATTCAAGGGAGAGAGGTGCGTGCCGCAGTGGAGGACGGCTCGGGGATCCCCCGCTTGGAGCGGGGCGGTCAAGCAGGGCTCGGCTGCCAACGGCGGCGCACCGGGGCAGAGCTGTGAGCGCAGCCGAGCTCCGGACGCCTCTGCTCCGACTCGCTGTGGCAGCGGCGGCAGCAGCCGCAGCAGCTGCAGTGACTCTCGCTCGCTCGCTTTCTTCCGTCTGCTACTTGCCCGGTGTCAGCAGCCTCAGCAGCAGCCCCGGTAGACTGCAAAAAAGCTTCCTACTCGCAATCAAAACCTCGCCGGCTACTGAGCATGCCCAGCTAGCTCCCCAGCCCGAGCCAGTTTCATTACAGTCTGTGGATTCCCTGGAGGGGAGGGTGGAAGGGAGCTGAGGAAGCCGGCAGGACGTCAGTTTGGGGAAGAAAGTGGGGCGGCCGGTGGGGAAAGTGTCACCGGCAATGAGCCCTGGCCCACCAGCTCTCCCTTTCTACCTGTCAGTGCCTGAGCATCCGACCTGCTTTTCAGCGACGACCATGGACAGGCACTCTAGGCCCGTGGTGGTTTGCCTCTTAGGACAACTGATTATGAAGGAAAGACAAGAGTTTCCACTAGGTAACCACCACCACCACCGCCGCCGCCCCAGGGTATTCAGTAGACAAGCTCTATCAGTGCACTCAGGCAGAGAGGAAACAGGACAGAGATGTCACAGTGGGGAAAATAGGGGGCCACACCCCCTCCCCAGGGAAATTCGGGTGCTCTGGATTACAGGGATCTTGAAAACAGGTTATTAGTGGTTTCAAAGGCAGCAGCACCCTCACCGTGCCTGGTCCTCCCTCTGGATCCTTGGGGACTTCCCGCAATTATACCGTACATACTGCCCCCTCCTCCCTTTTGACCTCGGAGCTGTTAGAGCTCAAGCTTTCGGGAATGCCTCCCTCTTCATCTCTGTCTCCTGGCTTTTCCAACTTCCTTCAAGTCTCAGCTAATATTCCACCTTCTGCAATAAGCCTTTTTCTATCCCTTTTAATACTAATGAGATCATCTCCAATTTGTCCTGTCTACATTTTGTTTGCATATTGTTTCTCCAATTAGACTGTAAGATCCTTGGGAGCAGGGCTGGGGTGAGGTTTTAGGGTTTAGGGTTTTGTTTTGTTTTTTGTCTTTTTTGCATCCCCAGCACTTTGCACAATGCCTCGCACATAATAGGCACTTAATAAATGCTTCTTGACTTGGCTATACTTAAACTCATTGTGTGCCAGTGGGGTGCTCCCTACAGAAAAGAAACAATTTCATTACAAAACCTGGTTCATGTTGTCCTCCCATTGCTGGTCTGGTCTCTTTTGCTCTGAAATGCCCTTAATCTTTCCATCTCTTGTGATGATTCCATTAAGACTTATTTAAGGGAAAAATGCCTTAATGGTAACGTGAACTGGCTTTGGAACCAGGAAGATCAGGGTTCAAGTGCTGCTTTTGACATGTACTTATCTGTATGATCTTGGGTTAAACCCCATCCAGTTCTCGAAAGCTATAAACTGCATTTCATTTGGTATCTGTTTTTGTGGATGGAGTTTCCTATTCCTATGACAATCCAGGTTTGGATCAAGCAAGGCAGATCACAAACCTATAACATATGGATCCTATAGGTTTTCCCTGTCCATCTGAGTGTGCTCAAATGAGCCAGAGCAGAGTTAGGTACAAATACAAAGACCTTTGGGCACACCATACCCAGCAGCAGCCCTTGGATGCTTCCACAGCTTAGGCTGTCTTTATATTTACTGGTCCTGGAACAGACACTAGTGGTTTCAAGTGGAGCCTTATACATTCTGCAAGTCAAAATTCTGAGGAGATATCTTACTAGTTACCTTACATTCATTTCCACTCTTTCTTCCCCACCCCCAACCAAAGTTTTATGTTATGTTTAACAAGATACTGCATACATATCTCTCTGTGTTCCGTATATGTATGGTTCCCAGGCACCCCTTTTTCTTTATTGTTTGATATTGCAATGTTTGATGGGGGGCTATGTCTTTGTTCTCTAGCATGTGCCAACTTTAGCATTCTATGTGTACTTGCTTAAAAATAAATCAGTCAGAGGATTTCCTTTCCTCGCCAGGCATCCTTCCTCACTGATTTCCTTTTTCCTTCAATACAGATGGTATCAATGGTCTAAGTCTTAGACTAAGAGAAGCATTGTGTATAGTTGCAATAGTGTTCAGACCACTGGACTGGGACTCCATAAGGCCTGGGTTCCAATCTCCCTCCCAACAATTACTAATTATGTCACCACAGGCAAGCCAAATAAATCCTCAGCTCTTATCTACATCACAGTGGCACTATGATGCTCAAATAAGATAATCAATGTAAAATGTCTTCTGAACTTTAAAATACCAGTTATTAATATCTTGAGGTCTTGTTATGAGTGTGATCATCAATAACCTTAAACATCTCAATTGGTCAGTTAACCAGAATTTATTAAGTTCTTACTACGTGCCAGGCACCATGCTACCAGACAAAAGCAAAAACAATCCAACAACCCTGCTCTTAAGGAGTTTACATTCTAATACCAGAGACAATATGAGGGGCGGGGAGGAATTGTAAATACAAGATATATACAGTGTTAATGGAGACAATTTTTCAGCATACAAATAAAAGCCTTTTAAGGGTATATTCATTTCAACACAGTAGTCACAAAACTGTCCTTTTCATGTCCATTCTGAACTTTTTTCTGTTTTTGTCCTTGTATATTTTTTTTACAAACTTTAAAGCTCTATGTAAATATCCATTATGTCATGGATCAGGTAAATAAAGCATAATGCATTTTATATGTTTTTCTCTTAAACAAAGTCCATTATTTATAATTCATCATTTCAGACCACAGCTTGGCCTAAAGATAACTCTGTAAATAAGTGGTAAAAAGCAAGTAATTGTCTATTTTATTCTGTTTCAGATAGAAATATGACCTCTCTCTATTTTGTAGGTGAGGCTTTAATAGCACTTTGTTCCACAAATGGCAATAGAGTGAAGAAAATTTATACTCAACTTTTTTTTTCCCTATCAATTGCATATACCTTGTCCCCTTCCTTTAATACATAATACTTTAAGAATGCTTAGTCTTTAGAAGATAAGACTTGGGAGGAGCAGATATTAAAACTTTTCAAATATATGAAAAGCTGTCATGTGGATAAAAGACTACATGTATTCTGTGCAATGTTAGAGGACAGAAGGATGACCTTCCTCCCTCCATCTAAGAAGGAGAGTTTGGAAGCCATATTCATAGGATCACACATTTTAAACTAAAAGTGACTTTATAAGTTATCTAGTTCAATATACTCAGTTCACAAAGGAGGAAACTGAGGTCTGAGAAGTTAAGTTACTTAGCTATAAACACTTGTTGAATCAACAACTAACTTGCAGTTAGTCAAAGTGGTGGGATTTGAACCCAGGTTCTCCAACTCCACATAGAGTATCCATTCTATTATACCAAGATCAGGAAGAATTTGGCAATTAAAGCTGTCTAAAGACAGAAAGGAATGGTGCATGAGGCAGTGCTGTTAGTAGAAGTGAGCAAGTGGAGCATTTTTCTTTTGTGGTTGCTCAGTTGCTTCAGCTGTATCTGGCTCTTTGTGACCCCACTGAGGGTTTTCTTGGCAAAGAGAGCAGAGTAGTTTGCCATTTCCTTTTCCAGCTCATTTGACATATGAAAAAACTGAGGCAAATGGGTGAAGTGACTTGCCCAGGGTCACACAACTAGTAAATGTCTGAGGTCAGATTTGAACTCAGGTCTTCCCGACTCCAGGCACAGTGCTCTATCCACTATGCCACCTAGCTGGTCCAATCATTTGTCTAGTCTATCATAAAGGAATTTCATGCCCCAGGTGAGGATTTGATGAGGTGACTTCTAGAGTCCTGTCCAACTCTAGTGTTCTAGACTCTGTCCTAGGCAGTTCAGGAAGTACAGAAGGTCAAGGAGCAAAAGAATAGAAGACTGTGAAGCACAGACTGGAGGTATTAACAAATTCACTGAGATGTTAAATGACCTTAGACAGTCAGGAGGGAGGCGTCATGTCATGTTCATTCTGGGAAAGGAGATGACAGTGGGCCTCTTTCCCTGGCTTTTAGTCCCACATTCTCTCTCCCCAGAATGATGACAAATCAGGTGGTGGGCAGTCAGATCTGCTTTGTAGTTCCTATTAATGTGTTATTTTAAACATTTTCCCAGTGCTAAAAAGCCAAAACCAGCTGCTTCCCCAAAGTCCAGTGTTAGAACAAATGTAATATGAACCAACTTGTCCCCTTTTCTCCAGCTCTCTAATCTTTCTTCAAGATGGTTTGTGGATCGGGGAGGGTTCAAAGTCCAAAGTTCTGGTCTTCAATTCAGGAGATGTGAGTTCAAATCCTAACTCTGCTACTCATTAGCTATGTAGCCCTAGGCAATCCTCTTACCCTCTTTTCTTGATCTGTAAAATGGGTGTAATTATCCTGGTACTTCCTGCCTCATAAGTAGCAATGAGGAAAATGCTTTGTAAGCCTTAAGGTACTAGAATTAGTATTATTATTATGAATCACAGAATTTTAAAGCCAGAAGGGACTTCAAAGCCATCTAATCAAACCTATCCTGGAAAAAAAAAATCCTCTCTATGCTATACTTGAGAAGTAGTTATCCAACCTTTGCTTAAAAACATCGATGACACCAAGGCCATCTACTGCATCCCAGGCCATCATCACTAGTTCTAACTTTTGTCTTGCCACTGGACTCTGATGACTCTGGATCAATGTTCAAGTCAAAACATCACCCCATGATGGCAGTGATCCTCTTTGAAAATGAAGGATGAGCAACAAGAAAAACCTCCAATGAAAGGAGCCCACTACGTCCAGAAACAGCCCATTCATTGACTTTTCTATAGCTCTAATTGTTAGAATTTTTTTTCTTGAAACCAAGCCTAAATTTTTCACTTTACAAGAGACACAAGACTATAAACATTTATTAATCACAACATGCTGGGAAAGACCAAACAATCTGTAAAGGTAAGGATCAATTATCCATCCAACTTTAAAAAGGAACAAATTATATTAAAATGCTGGTCTTAACCATGCAAGTATATGTATCAATCAATCAAAGTCTTTAGAAAAAGTTCAAAAAAAAATCCCCAACCATTAGAAAAACTGTAGTCACGTTGCACAGGAAGTGTTTTTGAATTGGCTGAGGAAACCTGGTCACCCTCTGGAGCAGCTAGAAAATATTAAGCTAGTTCCAGGACTGAGAGATTCAAGCATCTGACAGCAAACAGGAGAAAGAGCTACCTCTGAGAAGGAATCACTTGGGGTGGGGAGGACAAATGAGAGTACCTTGATCCTGTCCTCATCTTTACCCATCACCATCCCCAACCAGAGGAGGACCTACTAAGCTTTGGAGGACCAAAGGATTTAGATTTTTTGTGAGTGTCATAGCAGAAACCCCAAGACTGCAGCAATTGGTGGCAATTGGTTTACACTGGAAGCCGAGAATAGACTGCAATTGGTTTACACTGGAAGCCGAGAATAGACTAGACAAAACAAAGGAAGACTAGAGGTTCTCCAAAGAGTCTAGCAGAAAAGCTACATCACACCCAAGGAGGAAGATCACGAGGACTCCAGATAAAGGATTTCAAGAGTTTAAGTTACTCTTTTTGTCGCATGTTCTTTCTAAGATCCAGTTCACTATCTCCCGGACTCTGTATGTACTCACAGATTTGGAGAACAGGAGGGGAAAGGAGAGATGGGATTTTTTTTTTTTTTAGCCAACTGTACCCCTGAAGTAAATACCTGTTTGTAACACCTAAGTCCCACTGTCTAATTGATGATATGCATAGGAAGAAGCACTTCAGCGGGAGCTCATGAGCTAAGCATTAGAAAGATACCCCCCAATCCTCAGAAACACCCTTAGATTCTAAGGGGATAAGTAGTAGCCTGGCTCTGGCCACCAAGCCTGCTGGTACCCCTGGAGAAGAAGAGGGGTTAGGGTGGTAGCTCCAGAGTCTGCATGTGCTACAAATCAATCAGTCAACCAAAAAGCATTTATTAAATGCCTGTTACAGGCTAGGTACTATGCTAGCTGAAGGGCTTACAAATAGAGTGGATGGATGAGATTCCCAAGCATTCATTCTAATGAGGAAGACAAAAGAGAACAAATACAAAGTAGTTAAATGCAACGTAGTTTGGGAAGGAAGTTATTAGCAGTTGGGGGTGGTGGTTAAGAACTATTTCATACAGATTTTGTTCTTGAAGTTGGTCATGAAGGAAGGGAAGGATCTATGAGGCAGAGATGAAGAGGACATGCTTCTAGGCATGGGGGAAAGCCTGGAGGTATGAAGGAGATGATATGATAAAGAGCGTATCATCCAAATAAAGTACTTTCCTTCATTGAATATTCAAGAAATGGGATAATTGACAGGTGTCTTAGCCTGAGGAAAAAGAAGAGCTGATAAGCATCAAGTACTATTTCCCATTGTTCCACATCTCAAAACAATTCCGTCACTTAATACAGCTAAGAATGTCAGTGTACAATGCAATAGGACAAAAGTCGTAGAACATTAGCGTTGGAAGGTATTTAAGAAATCTTATCCAGAACCTCTTATTTTTGAGGAAGCATAGGGTTTAGAAACCAAAGAATATGGCCAAAGACCATACGATGAGTACCAGAGATGGGACTCAATCTTGAATCCCCTAAGTTCCAGTGTTATTTTTGAAATGGTGGATTAGCCAATGTGCCCAGTGGTTACGAACAAGCACAGAGAGTCTCTGATGAATTCATATGAATTTTAGAACTTGCTTAGACATTCCCTAACTAGCTGTAGTCTGCTAGCCACTGTTGAAGAGGAGCACGTTTGATTGGTTGTGTCACCAAAATTGGGCACATTCAAAAGGAGATTGTCTACCAGAACCAGTTCTCTTTTCAGGAAATTTCTTCCATGCTGGTACCAGCACTTGACAAAGTACCTGGAATATACCAAGTGCTTAAAAATGATGGTTGATGGGGCAGCTAGGTGGCGCAGTGAATAGAGTACTGGCCCTGGAGTCAGGAGGATCTGAATTCAAATGTGACTCAGACACTTGACACACTTACTAGCCATGTGACTTAACCCCAATTTCCCTCCAAAAAGCAAAAAATAAAAATAAATTGCCAACTAGTAACAACATAACAACAACAACTAACACTTTAAGGCTTGTGATGAATGAACAAATCAGTGAATAAATGAATGAATGAAAAAAGGTTTATTAAGTGCCAGGCACTGTGCTAAATGCTGGAGATACAAACAGAAGCAAGACAATCCATGCCGCCAATGAGCTTATATTTTAATAGGAAAAGATTGCATTTATATGGGACTTTTATCCAAGGAGGAGTGTTTTGAAGAGGGAAGACAGAGGGTTGATAATTGGAATCATAGGACAATTAATATACATCATTTCTAGGAATGGTAGTGCCTTTTTGGTAACTACTCTCAAATGCAAAAATAGAAAGCAGGTGAGGGAGTTGGGGAAGGGCTCTGGCTTGGCATAAGCATGGCTAGTAAATGGTGGGGTGTCATAGGCACAGACCTAGGAAAAAGGAGGTGAATAAATGCTCAGAAATCAGAAACTTTAGGTCCAAGGGTGGGAGCTTGAGTTCCAATTGGAGGTGTAGGCTGGTACAAACAAACATAACATCTTCAAGGTTCACTGGAAGTGACCCGGGAAAGTGGTGCTTTATTCACAGTTGCTATGTGAGATATGTAGTATAAGTCATTACCCCCTTTGTAGATGAGGCAACTGAGGTTCTAGGAGGTTGACTGGTTCATAATCACAACCAGTAAGTGGTGGATTTGAACCCAGGACTTTTGACTACAAGTCCAATGCACTATAAAAAAAAAAAGTTGCAAGGCAAAAAGACAAGGTAACAAACATTTTCTAAACATTTACTATGTGCTTGGCACTGTGCTAAGCACAGGGAATGCAAATTCAAGAAAAAAAGAATGACAGTGCATGCCTTCAAGGAGTTTGTACTCTTGCCAAGGAAGATAACACCAAAAAAAAAAAAAAAAAGGAAAAGCAGGTGAAAGTGGAGTGGGGTGGGGGGAAGATGGGGAAGGAGGGGCATGTTGGTGAAATCTGGAAAGCCAGGGGAATAGCTGAAAGAGGAATGGATTGCCAGCCTTAGCCTCTCCTCAAAATGTAGACCCTAAGAGGAGCTTACCGATGGGAGACGAGAATCAGCATGGTAGAGGGATGCTCCAGAGTGAAAAAGTTGCAGCTGCTAGCAATGGATGTTTCAGACTGAGGAGGCCCCAGGCACTAAGGAAGCTGAGACATGGGATCAAAGCCTGGAAAGTCAGAAGTAAAGCTGGGGGATGGAGGAAATACAGTTGGTCTGATCCCTCCTCAAAATGTCAGTTCCAGGAAGAACTCACCAGTGGGAGAAGGGGGCCAGCATGGTGGAAGAATGTTGCGGGGAGATTAGGTCATAGAGACCAATGGATGGATATTCCCAGAAGAGAAGGTCCCAGGCACTTCTATAGCTGAGGCAAGGCGTCAAAGTCCATAAAATTAAAAGCAAAGCCAGGAGTGGGAAATGCCCCACAGTATTCCTTTCATTCAGTTCTTATACACAGGTTCTCTTACTTCCATTGGCTAACAAACTTTTCCACTCTCCTCAATTCCCCAGAGCCCTTCATCACCCTTATTCTATCTCAGCAAACAAGTTTACTAAAAACCTAGACCATTTGCTATGATATCTCACAAGTCCTTGATTTTGTGTAGTTCAAAACTACTGTCGTCACCGGTTTCTTCTTCTTTTCCTCCTGAAACAGAATATGTGCCATGTTCTAAGAAGAATACCGATAAGAAAGAGGCCATTTAGAAGAGAATAAATAGGATGGTAAAATACCTTGTAAGGATTTTTAGCCCTCTATTCAATAAATACCAGTGACTACCTATTACTCCAGAATCAAATATATAATGTTCTATTTGGCATTTAAAGTACTTTACCACCTAGCTTTCCTCCCTAACTTTACAATCTTCTTCCACTTAGACTGACTTCTTAAACTTTACTCCCCTCCACCCTCTAGTCCAGCCACACTGGCCTGCGTACCATTCCTCACACATTGTATGCCATCACCCAAACCTAAGCCTTGGCACAGGTTGTATTCCATGCTTGATATGCTTTCTCTCTTCAAGCCTATCTCCTGGGTTCCTCGGTATTGTTCAAGACTCATTTTAAATCCTACCTTCTACAAGAGGGCTTGCCCATTTGCCTCTCGCTCCCATTACCTGCTACTTCCTTCCCTCTGACATTACTGTCCATCTTTTTTAATCTGTAGGTATCTTCTATGGACAAAGTCACTTGCATGTTGTCTACCCCCATTTGAACGAGAGCTCCTTAAATGCAAGGATCAAGTTTTAGTCTTTTTTCTTTTTTTTTTTTTGTATCCTGGGTTTAGCACAGTTATATTAATTGTTTAATAAACAAATGCTCATTAACTGACTGACTTGGGAGGAGAAATAATAGATATCTTTGAGTATTTAAAAAAGGGCTACAGTGTTCTTAGAGCAGCTAAGTGGTGCAGTTCATAGAGTGCCAGGTCTAGAGTCACAAAGATTCATCTTTGTGAGTTCGAATCCCACCTCAGACATTTACTAGCTCTGTGACTTTGGACAAGTCATTTGATCCTGTTTAACTACCCTCAATCTTATTACCACTCAACCAGGGTTCCACTTTCATGATCAAGAACTCTGAAATTCCATTATTGGATCATCACCTACTTTCATTCTACCTTTCCCTTTGACAAAAACTCTTCTTCATCATGAGCTTAAATCTCTCCAAACCTCAGTACATTCCTAGACCATCAACTCTGCCTTGGTTTCTCTTTTCTTCCTTCCCAGTCTCTGTCCTTTAGATGACCAGTTCACCTCTGCACCATCCTCTACTCTTAAGTCCCTTGTTTGCTGTCCTATAAAGACTCACACCCTGACAAGCCTGAACTCTTACTGATTGCTACCATCTGCTTGGCTTATACCTAACTCACTTGCTATTGAGTAGAGCTAGTCAGGTAAATATGGTATACTTAAACAGAGGAACCATGGAACAGTGGGAAAAACAATTACTCTGTATTCGTCTGTCTACAACTTCCCATGTTCAAATCCCCTCCCTCTCATGGGGACTATGGACAAGCTATAAGGTCTCTCTGTGCTTCATTTTCTTCACCTGTAAAATGAGGTAGTTGGACCATATGGCCCCTAAAGCCCCTTCCTACCCACCGCTCAGAATCTACGATCCTATAAGAATTGTCACTGGCTGATGGTAATCATTTGTTCCTTTTCTAACTGACCACAGATTGTCATTTTTAATAATTGTCCCATTATACAACCTCCCCCTTTGTCTTTGTTCTTATTGTTCAGTCATGTCCAACTCTCTGTGTCCCTATTTTGTGGTTTTCTTGGCAAAGATACTGCAATGGTTTGCCATTTCCTTCTCCAGCTCATTTTACAGGTGAGGAAACTGAGGCAAAAGGGTAAAGTGACTTGCCCAGGGCCACATAACTCATAAGTGTTTGAGGGTGGATTTCATCTTAGGAAGATGAGTCTTCCTGATTCCAAGCCCAGTGCTCTATCCAACTTTGCTACCTAGCTGCGTTCATTCCCACTACCACTAATTTATTCCACGTCCTTAATTACATTCGCTTCCAAACTAGTTTCCTTGGCTCCATTCTCTAATCCAACCTACACTACCGCAGTGCTAACCTTCCTAATGCACACCTCTGATGGGATCACTTCTCTGTTCAAAAGCCTTTAATAGTCCCCTATGGCCTACTGTATAAAGTCCAAGCGCTTGGGATTCCGCAGTCTAGCTGCAAACTACTTTCCAGGTTTACTTGTATAAAAATCAAGCTAATGGTTTTAACAGACTATGGCTGGTTAAATCTAAGAAGAGAAAAGGGGGTGAACAGAAAAACATTATAGCCTAAACTGCCCAGAGGAGATAGGAAAAGCCTGGGAAGAAGTTTGTTCTTTCCCTTTTCTAAGTGGGAGAAGGGAGCAAAAAGGATCCAGTATTGACTGACAAACTGTAGTAGCTTCCACAGTAACCTCACACCTACTGGTGTTATACTTGCGTGGGTTTGGGTGTCCATTGTGCTTTTCAACCTCCCTATCTTTACTCTCAGGGCAGTAAGGATGTGCAGCGAATAGATAATCAGGCCCAGAGTCAGGAAGACCTGAGTTCGAATCCAGCCTCAGACACTTACTAGCTTTGTGACCTAGGGCAAGTCACTTAACTCTGTTTGCCTCAGTTTCCTCACCTGTAAAATAAAATGGAGAAGAAAATGGTAAACCACTCTAGTCTCTTTTCCAAGGAAACCCCAATGGGGTCAGGAAGACCCCTACTGAAATGACTGAATAAACTTTACTCTCATTGTTCCCCCCAACCTGAATTGCATTTCCATTCCATTTCAGTATACTAAAATTATACCTTTGCTTTATGAATTAGCTGAAATGCAACCTCCTTAAAGCCTTCCATATTCTCCCCATCTGGGAGTAACCTCTCTGTTTTATAAGAGAAGTCCCCACATCAAGCTAGGAAAGAAGGGAGGTCTTAGTTCTTCTGAAGTACATCATATTTGTGTGTTGATCTGATCTATCTCCCTTTAGTACATTTTAATCTTCTTAAAAGCAAAGACAGTACCTATGTTTTTCTGGCAGCATCCTGAAACTCATACCTCCTCCGAACCTGGGCTCCCTTTCTATGGAGAGGGTAGAAGGTGGACAGTTGAGAGTTCCTCCCAGGTCCTCCCAGGCCACCAGTTTCTTCATCTCTCACCTGGCTACATGTCTACATCACACTCCCATATCAACCACTCAACCCCACCCACCTTGCATATGTTGTCTTCCCCCATCACATCGTAAACTCTCTGAGGGGGAGGACTGTCTCTTACCTTTCTTTGTATTACAGGTGCTTGGCACAGTGCCTATCACATAGTAGAATCTTAATAAATGTTTATTGATTGGCTGGCTACTACAGCTCTTTAGCTCTAGTAGACACCGAGCTTTGGTCATTGGTGTGGTAGGGCAATTTGTTCATAGACCATCGCATTTATTCTGCCTTAATCCTTTGGAATGTATCAGTGGATTTTTCTTTTTTCTCAACCACAAGCTAGTACATTGACATGCCTTAGAGCAAGAGAATACTGAGTACTCTCCAAATTCCAGGAAACTCAGAACCTCACACTTTCTACATGCTATCATTTTGTGCCATACTAAATCATTAATGGGATAAGACTTATGTAAGAGAAATTCGTTTCCAAAAGAATTAAAAATGAAAAATGGAGAAAGCTCATAAATACTATATTTTTCAAACTAAAATTTGTAATGTATTCAGTCTTAAATTGGCCCTGATTAATATTCTACAACCACATTCAAATTAAGCCATGTTTAGTCAGTCTCGTTGCTTTTAGTTTTTAGGTACCTACCACCGGCACAGAAAGAACATGAAACCAGGAGCCCGATAATCTGGTCCCAGTTTCACTAATTACTCGTTTCTTCCTATCAAATCTCTTCCTCTTCCCAGGACTGCTAAGAGACTAATTTCCTTCTTTTGCTCTCATCTTTTTTGTTGTTACTGAGTCATTTCAGTCATGTCTGATTAATCACAGCCCAATTTGTTATTTTTCTGGCAAAAAATACCGGAATGGTTTGCCTTTTCCCTCTCCAGCTCATTTTACAGATGAGGAAACCGAGGCAAACAGGGTTAAGTGACTTGCCCAGGGTCACACAGCTAGTGAGTGTCTGAGTTCAGATTTGAACTGAGGAAGAGTTTTCCTTACTCCAGGTCCAGCACTGTATCTACTTCTCCACATTGCTGCCCTTGTTTTTGCGTGCCTAGTTCCTAGGACAGTGCCTAGCACACAGTGGACCAATAAATGCTTGCTGATTGATTGATTGATTGGTTGATTGATCTAATGGATGTCAGGCACTTATTTGTTATATGCTGTCAGGCAATATGCCTACTACATGCCACTTACTGTAATGAACACTGAATACGAAAATATTTTTGTAGATTGTAAAGTGTTTACAGCTAGCATTCAAATAACACCATGAGGGATTACAAAGTGCTTTGTATATCTTATTTCATTATATTCTCACAATTCAGTGATTCAAGTGCTATTATTATTCCCACTTTTCAGATGAGGAAACTGAGACCAAGAGGTTAAGTGACTTGCCAAAGGTCCCACAGTCAGCAACTATCTGAGTCAGGAATTGAACTTGGACCTGCCTGACTCCAAATGCAGCAATTATCATCTAGAAGTATAAAGTATGATTATTAGATGAGTCCTAAGATTCTAATGATTTTTTATTCTTGCACTTTATACAGGAAAAAAATAACAATTTTCTGATATTTTTTTGGAGGAGTAGTGAAAATTTGACCAAAAATCTCACCCTCTATCCAAATCTCACTATGTGACTCTGGTCTTTACAAAACTTTGAAACAAAATACATTTTTTTCCCGACCTTTTCACTATGAAGTTAAAAACCACACAAAAGCTGTTTGCTTGGTTTTTTTTTCCCTGACAATTCAAAGCCCTGAAGATGTCACTGAATAATGAAAATTCCTCTTTTGAGATGTCACTTGCTATAAAGCAAATTACTTTCATTCAAGATATTGTTGTATAAAAGGCAAACTATTTACAATGACACTGATTTTTAAAGTTACATCATCATTTTTTTATAGTAAGCATTTTATATTGTGTTTTTTGTTTGTGAGGCAGAGTTAAGTAACTTGACCAGGGTCACACAACTAGTAAGTGTCTAAGGTCACATTTGAACTAAGATCCTTCTGACTCCAGGACCTCTTCTCTATCCACTGCACTACCTAAATGGTTCCTATATCATGTTTTAAGGTCTGTAAAACACTTTACAAATGTTATTCCCTTTGATTCTGACAACAGGTAGGTGTCATCATTATTAACATTTTACAGATGAGGAAATTGATTCACAGAAGTTAAATGCCTTCCACAATGTCACATAGCCAATTTATGTCAGAGGGAGAATTTGAACTCAGGTCTTCTAGCTGTGAGGTCAGCTATCCATCCCTTAAGCCATAGTGCCTCTTGGTGTTCTTGGGCTTATTGGCAATTAAATGACCTAATCTAATACTGGAAAATTTTAAATTCCTTTCACAAATTTGTACTGGCCAATTGTGAGTTCAAAAGAAAACCTCTCAAGAGAAATATATAGGAATACTGGGAAGGCAGAAATTGAAGCTAAAGTAGAGATACAGCTGTGTCTAAGAATGCTTAGAAAAGAAAGACACTACCCATAGAACAGGGTAAATCGAATCACCTTAACTATAAAATGAGGGAGATGGATTCATTGAGTGGCCTCAGAGGGCCCTTTCTAGTACTATATGGATGACCCTAGGAACTTTTTAGGAAAGTTGGGGTACTAGAAAAATGGGAATACCACTTATAATTTTTAGTCCCCACAAGATCCTGTATTTCTTCTTTCTCCCTCTATACCATCTAAGGGAACTTGGTTAAGTAGAATCAACGATATATCAGATAAAGGAGAGGAATGAGGGCAGCCTTATATGTGATTGTGTTTTAAGGAGTACTAGAGCCCCAAATACCTCTCCAAAGCAATCCCTGATGCTTAAAATTCCTTAACAAGATTCAAATAATTATATTGCAGAAATCCTTGTCTTCTTTCAAGGCAAAACTCTCGTGCCCTCTTCTCCATCAAACCTTCTCTGGATACTTTCCTTGGTTCCTACCCCATGTGGCTCCATTACCAAGTTTTCTCAGAGGATTTTATCTTAATTTCTGTTTTGTATCATGTGCATATGTGTACACGCACCTCAGTATGTTGGAAATGGGGCTGCTTTTTCATTTCTGTTTCCCCATCCCTAGCACAACATTTGGCACATATAGTAGGCGCTTAACACATTTGTGTTGAATTTAAATGAACAATAATTTAAAATGAAAACTGCTCCCAAAGCTCATAGCTCACATTTATGAACTGTTTTAACACGGACAGAGCATTTTTCTCAAGACAGCTCAGATTGTCAAGGCAACAGCAGGGAGAGAGGTCAATTTTTATCCTTCTTTTGTGACTGAGGGCCCTAGTCACTTAGTCACAAACTTAGAAACTTGAAAATTGAATTGAAGAGTAATCAAATGAATTTATCTTGTTCAGTACCAGTATTACTATTGATGTGAATTGTAGCTGAAGATTAGAGAACACCTAACATAGTGTTCATCCATACTGGAGGCTCAATAAGCATTTGTTCATTAGATGAAATGATATTTGTAAAACAGTACAGTCCCTGGCATGTAGTGGACACTTAATAAATACTAATTCCTTCTTTCATTCTTCTTGTTTCCTTCCTTTCTCCTTCCCTCCCTCCCTTCTTTCTTTCCTATCTTTTATCTTCCTTCCTTTTTTCCTATCTTTCCTTCTTCCTTCCTTCCTTCCTTCCTTCTTCCTTCCTTCCTTCCTTCCTTCTTCCTTCCTTCCTTCCTTCCTTGTTTCTTTCCTTCTTTCCTTCCTTTCTTCTTCCTTTATTCCTTCCTTCCTCAGAGAAATGAACAAACAAATGAATGAATGAATAAATGAACTGATAACCCCAAGGACACATCCAAACTCTTACAATTCTTGAAATTCACAGAATTCAAATAACTACAATAAGTCCCATTTAGTTATTTCTCATCTTTAAACCTTTTCCATCAGTCATCAGTACTTATGTTCTTTATGCTTCCATGGCAAGTGACCCAGGATTATATTAAAATAAAATGAAAGAAGCTGCTGCAAGCCACTGGTGAATACTAGCAATCAATATGCATTGGTAATAGAAGCCCTCCAAAGGCTAAAGCTTCTCAAGCTGTCTCAATCAATGTCCCTTGATTACATTGACGGGGGAATTGAGTTACACTGAGTCAAAGGGAATGGGATTCTGCTGCTGGTGTCTATCTGGGTCTTTCATTTTGATCTGTCTCCTCTTTGAATATGCCTGGGAAAATGTGGCTGTTGGCTAGAATTTCTCATTAAGTCGGCCTGCTTTCATCTGGGTACAGATGGTAGTCTATGGCCACACACCAGCATTTTTAAGCCACCTGTTTACTTTCTAAGGAAAGTAAAAAGGAGCCCCAAAAGCTGCTGTCCAGACTCATCCTTTTCAGTGTCTAATCATTCAGAGGAATTATGATGGAAAATGGTTTTTGATTCCCCAACCATCTCCCAACAAGTTTCATCATGGCAGACATCTTCTTCAGTGTTGTTCCTTCTTGGCACCAGCAAAGATAAGATTCTCCTTTACAATTAACTAACGGAAAATGATAGCAAAGGTGACAACAGCATGCACTATACTGTGAAAAGTTAGGTCCAGCCTTAAGAAGCACCTTTCTCTATTAGGTATTCCCCCCCCACACCAAAAAATATTAATGTCAAAAATACACTTGCTTTGAGAAGAATCACCTACAGAATAGACCTTCACGAGGCAGTGAATGCAAAAGCAGATGGGGGGTGCTTGTTATGTCCCAATGAAGCACCTTAACAGAATCTGAGAAGTCCTGAGTTGGAGGCATGTCTGTAGATAAATTAAGGATTCCTTGGGTCTTAGTGGAGCCAAAAGAATGTAGACAGTGTATGTTTTAATACATTTTAAAAATATTTTTTGATACAGTGGAAAGAGCCCCGATTGTCTAGTTAGAGAGCAAAGGTTCAAATCCTACCTCTGATGCTCAATATGTGTATCGTCATGTCACTTAATCTCCACAGACCTCAGTTTCCTGATCTATAAAATGAGGAGGTTGAGTTAAATGGCCTCTGGGACCCTTCCTAGCTCTAGATTATGATCCCATGGTAGCCTTTTTGATTCTTCATAATGAAAAAAGACACTATCCATTTTAATAACAAAAAACAAAACATATGATCCAACCAGGCTCTCTTAAATGTCACTGCTAGGGGCAGCTAGGTGGCACAGTGAATAGAGCACTGGTCCTGGAGTCAGGAGGACCTTAGTTCAAATCCGGCCTCAGACACTTACTAGTTGTGTGACTTTGGGCAAGTCACTTAATCTCAATTGCCCTGCCTTCCCCTCCCCAACCCCCAAAAAAGATTTTTTAATGTCAATACCATCTCTGTTGGATGCAAGTTTCCATAGTTAAGTCTTCAGAATCAAAATCATAGGCATTGGAAAATTGCTTAGAGGAAGACAACTGGTTACCCATGTCCTACTTGATCCTTATTCAAAATGTTCCATCCAAATATTTCTCCATCATATTCAGATGTTATACAGATGGAGAGGAGAAAGGCCTAGGGCTCTAGTCTGTTTTTTTCAAAGCACTGGTTAATTTTCTATGGGATTAAAAACTAAAGTGACATCACCCTTCAAGTGGTATATGATGACTGATTAGCTCAGCTGGCTAAAACATGTTGCCAAGGACAGAGACCAATGTTCCATACTCATAAGACTATCTAGCTTTTCTCTACTCCGTGACCACCAAAATGCAAATAAAGAATGAGGCATAAACCTGTGGAAATGATTAGCCACTGCTTGGCCCATTCTTTAAAGACTTATTTTTTGAAAATTCAGTCTTTCAACAGAATGATTACTTAGTGCAGTGCACTATGCTGGGAGCTAGGGGGCAACAAGAAAAGTGAGAAATGTCTCCTGTCCTCAAGGAGCTTATGGTCTACCATTATAAAACAGTTAGTCTAAGAAAAGGGAGAATGTAAAACCAGGTTCTACTTTCTCTGTTGATTTTGAAAAACAGAGCAGAATCTGGTTTCAGTTCTATTCTTTTGTACGGACTAACATTGGTCATAGTCTGAAAAAAAGAAGACGGAATAGATCATCTCTCCAAGTTGCTTTGAAGAAATGATTCTATGAAAAACTTCTCTAAGGAAAAAACCCACCCAATGACTATTGGATAACTTTAACTCATATGCCTAAAGCTCTTCAAGGTTTATAAAGTATTTTCCTCACAACAACCCTGTGAGGAAGGTAGGGGAAATATTAATTACTGCCCTAATTTTGCAGATAAAGAGGCTCTGAGGAGTCAAATGATTTCCATGATGTCACCTAACTCATGAGTGGCAGAACCCAGATGCAAGGACTCTGATTCCTGTAATCTTTAATAACTGTGATGCTTTCATGATATCACTGAATCATAGATTTGGAGCTAGAAGGGGCCAGTAGAGACCATCAAATTCTACTGCTTCATTTTTAAGATGAGGAAACTGAAGTGAAGTTAAGTGACTTATCCAGAGTCACAGAACTAGTAAGTGTCAGAATTTCAACTCAGGTCTTCCTGACTCCAAGTCCAGTGTCCTATTTATAATACTGCTAGCCCTCTCAATTATCCACTATGCTAAATTTGACTGTAACAAATGTTCAATGGAACACAATTCTGGTGGCCAACAGTTTCAGTATTTATTTATTCATTAGTTAATTAACTAATTTATATATCTATTTAATTGTTCTTTTGCTGATTTATTTGCGATGAGCTTTTCTTTGAAGTGGCACAAATTAGTTGTGTCCAGAAGTGTTTTGGAGGTAAGAGCAGCTAGGTGATGCAAAGCATAGAGTGCTGGGCCTGGAGATAGGAAGACCTCAGTTTGAATCCTGCCTCAGACACTTGCTAGCTATGTGGTCCTGTACAAATCACTTAGCCTCTGTCTTCCTGTTTCCTCCATTGTAAAATGTGAGTAATTACCCACTCCACTTCACTATTTTGAAAATCAAAGAAGATATTTGTCAAGTTCTTACTTGGCACAGTGACTGGTATACAATAGGTACTCAATAAATGTTTATGTTCTTTTCCCCTTGAAAGCTGATCATTAAATTTTCAGTGTGAGCATTGTACCTTGGATACTAGCAAATACTATAAATCAGGGTTGATTTATTACTTTGTGATTATCTAGACTTAAGAAGATGATGGAGGAAATGTTAATAATACATAATAAAGTTAAAAACATTTCCCACATATACCCTCCCCTCTAGAATTGTTGTTAAACATTTACCAGCACATCATTCTCTAAGATTTTCAATAAGTTACTTAACTTCTTTGTAGTCTAGGTGATTCCCTAAATTGTAACAAAGATGGGAGAGGGGAATTTCCTCCTCCCCCAATTCCTGTACCACTAAAATGACATGTCCCTTCTCAATCTCTTGATGTGGAACACTGAGCACTGAACAGAATGCTCCACTAATTTAAGGAATACAGCATCAAATAGTACATGTGAAGAAGAAATCAAACCAGATACAACACAAAAACATCTTAACGGTTAGCATTTAAAACATATTTAGTTACATAAAATCAATTTGAAAGGGCAATATAAACATAATCAATGAATCGAGCGCAGTGGCAGGAGGCATAACATACTTGCATGAAGACAGAAAGAAAAAACAAAACTGGGAGAAAAATATGTTTAATAAAAATTTCCATTTTCTTTCTCAAGACTTTTTCTCTCTGTGGCATCAAGAGGTTTCTTTGCATGGTGGTTTTCTTCTCCTTAATGCTTGAACCATAAATGATGCATGTGTGAGAGATAAGCCCTTCCAGCTGCTCAAAATTAGCTTAGTCACCAGTCTAGTGAGACCATCCATGAAATATTCTAATGCCTGACCATTTGTTACCACTAAACTCTAAAGCGGGGGGTGGGGATGTGGAATTAGACAAGTCTTTTAGTTCATTCAGAGTAGGGTGCAATCATTTGCAGAACATGAAAAAGAAAGAATATGTCATTCCCATAATTTTTCCAACCCTTTCATTTCTTGTACTCTTCATTTATTCAATTGTCTATGTTCTTGCTCACTCAGGGTTGAATTAGCATTGTTATCTAACCGGTTTTTGAGTTAGAAGGGCCCTCATCAAGCCATTTGTATCCAAAAGGAATCCCCATTACCACATACCTGGAAAGTAATCATCAATTTTCTTCCTTAAACCCTGAAACGAGGGGAAATCTAACCTATCTCCAGCTCATTCCACTTTGGGAAAGCTCTAATTAGTAGGATGTTTTGTCAGTCATTGAACTTTGCCACTCATCTATCCATTATTCTTCTTTCTGCCCTTGGGGGCCAAATAGACCAAGTCTAATCTCTTGTACACATGACAACCTTTCAAATACTTTAATACAATTATCATATCCCCCCCCCCTACCCTCTAGGCTTCTCTTCTGTATGCTAAACATTCCCAGTTCCTTCAGCTAATAATTTGCATGTGGCATAGAGTCAAGGTATTTCACCATCCAGGTTGCTCTCTGAATGATGGCTAGTTTATCATTATCATTAGGCGATGTTATCCAGAATTGAGCACAACATTCTAGATGAGATCTGACAAGAGTAGAGTATAAAAAAGGATCATCACCTCCTTAGTCCTAGAAATTATATCTCTCTTAATACAGCCCAGAATTGGATTAAGTTTTTGGGCTGCCACATCATAATGTTGATACATATTGAATTTGAATGACAGTGAAATCCCCAGATTTTTCCAGGCAAACTACTATCTAACCATAGTTACCCTTCCAGGTATTTGAAAATTGATTTTTTTTAACTCAAGGGCAAGTCTTTACATTTATCATTATTGAATTTCATCTTATTAGATTCATCCAGGTGTGACTGCCTATCAAGGTCTTTTTGTATCCTAACTCTATCATCTAGTATTTTAGCTATTCCCTTTAGTGTTACCTGAAAATTTGGTGAATGTGCCATTTATACCTTTATACAAGTGACTGATAAAAATATTAAATGTTACAAGGCAAAGGACAGATAGTTGCCTGAAGCACTCCTCTGGAGATCTCCTGCTAAATTGACTTTGAACCATTAACAATTACTCTTTGAGTTTGTCCATCCAACTAGTATGGGATCCATCTTGTTGTATTATCGACTACTCCACATCTCTCCATTTTCTCGATAAGAATAGCATGAAATATTGTATCAAAAGCCTTGTTAAGATCAAGGCAAACCACATGTCCAGCATTCCCATCTTCTAATAGTTTATTAACTCTGTCAAAAAAAAGAATTGAGGTTACTTTGGCATGACCTATTCTTTATGAAACTGTGCTGGCTCTTGGTACTTACTGTTTCTCTTTCTAGATGTTAAAGAACCATCTCTTTAATGAACCATTCTGGAATTTTTCTGAGAATTGAAAACAAGCTCACCAATTTATATTTTATAGATTTTGTTCTCTTCCTATTTTTGAAAATCAAGACATTTTACCTTCTTTATTTTATAGTCTTGTGGTTCCCTCTCACATTTTCCATCATCTTTGAAATATTACAAATAGTAACTTCGAATCAAATCAGCCAGTTCCTTTAAGAACCCATGAATGAAGTTTAACTGAGTCAAGTGATTTGAATGCATCAAGAGCCAATAGACAATCTCTTACCTATCCTTACTTATCTTAGGCATCCATAGTCTGCCAACTTTTCTATGTCCTTTCCAGTGGAAAGGTTACTTGGACAGAGAAAAATAGAAGCAAAATATTTTGCCAGCTCTGTGCCATCTACTCCCAGCAAAACTCCAATTTTTTCTTTGATACTCTTCCCCATCCCATCACAAACTGGCCAAGTAACCCTATGTAAGTTATTTAACCTCTTACTTCCCAAAGCAACTCTCTGTTCCATTTTTGTCTTTCTACGCTCAGTGCCTAGCATAGTGCTTTGTACATAGTAGGTGCTTAATAATTGTTTGTTGAACTCAAATCGAATTGAAGCTACACTGCTTTGTGTGTATCTTTCTTTTCTCTCCAACTAGATTATAAGTTATTATGATCTAACTATGCTTATATAATTAAGATCTAATACATGATTATAAGACAGAGACAACCTGCTTCAGTAGAAGAAGTTTTCTTTTCCAAGAGATCTCTCAATTAGTGAAATCTCAAGCCTAGCTCCTGTCCCCAACCTATAGCTAACTTATTTTGTTAAGCCTTAATTTGTGATCAAGGCTTCCTAGACTCTGGAGATGTGAGATCTTGTCTGATTTAATTAATTAGTTAAGCAATAATTTGTTGAATACATACTGTGCATATTCTGTTGTGTTTGGTAAGGAAATAGAAAGAAATAGAACCATAATGAAGAATTTGTAAGTGTGAAGCTAAAACAACTGAATAGAGGTAAGGAACAAGAGAAGACAGTGGCCAGTAATAGTGCAGAAGACAGTCTGATCATAGGTGCAATTGCATTGAAAGAGGCAAAGGTTAGGGATTTAGGGGAGAAGGTTGTCCAGGAAAGGGGCATCCTAATGACCATATCTAGGAGGAGGCAAAAGCTAGCAAAAGATGGTGAGGCAAAGGTGGTGTTGGTAGTTGCTACAAATAGGAAGTACAACCTCCCAGAGGGGATGCAAATCCCTCCCAAAAGAATTGTCACCAAGATCACTTCAGCCCGGCTGTTGATAACCTGAGGCAAAGCTTTCCATCCCATGCTGGTTGTGGGTTCAGTCAGCATCAAGTCCTTACTAGCTATATGACCCTGGGTAAGTCATTTAATCTCAGTTTGCCTCTATTTTCTCACCTGTAAAATTATTCTCACGTGTAAAATGGAAATAATAATAGCACCTACTTCCCAAGATTGTTGTGATGATCAAATGAGATATTTTTGTAAAATGTTTAGCACTAGGTCTGTATCCCAGAGCTAAAAATCAAAAAGGAGAAGGGCTTATATTTACAAAACTATTTATAGCAATTCTTTTAGTAGTAGCAAAGAATTGAAAATTGAGGTTCTGTCATCAGTCAGGGAATGGCTGAACAAGTTGTTGTATATGATTGTGATGTAATATTATCTTGCTATAAGAAATGACAAGCAGGATGCTCTCAGAAAAACCTAGAAAGACTTACATGAACTGATGCAAAATAAAATGAGCAGAACCAGGAGAACATCATATACAATAATAGTGATATATTATGATCAACTGTGAATGGCTTAGCTATTCTGACCAACACAATGATCCAAGACAACTCTGACAAGCTTATGATGAAAAATGCTATTGAGCTCCAGAGAAGGAATGGATAGAGTCTGAATGCAAATCGATGCATACTTTTTCTTTGCTTTCTTTATTTTTCTTGGTTTTTTTCTGTCTGTATTTTCTTTCACAACATGACTAAATTGGAAATATGTTTTACATGACTGCCCATGTATAACCTATATCAAATTGCTTGCCTTCTCAATGGGGGAGAGGAGAGGAAGGAAGGAGGATAAGAATTTAGAACGCAAACTCTTTTGAAACTGGTACTAAAAAATGTTTTTACATGTAATTGGAAGAAAAAATAAAACATTAAACTAGAATTTTTTAAAAAAATAAAATGTTTAGCACAACTAATGACTCACAGTAGTCACTACTTAAATGCTAGTTATTATAATAATAATAATAACAATAACGATATTACCTTTCCTCAAAGCTACTTCCTACAAGTTCCCAATAAAAACCCTCCACTCTTCTCAGGTAGGTGGCTTTCCTCTATGTCTTGGGAATATTCTGTACTCTGATTCTTTGATTCAGCCATTTACCTTGCCTAGGAAACTTCTTCTTCCCCTTCCCATCCACTTTTCTCAATTCTATCTACCCTTCAATGTCTAATTCTTCCCACCACTTCCATGAGAACTTCATCTTCTACTCTTTATCATGCTATGTAATAGCAGGAGGCAAGGTGTGATATTGGTCCTTGCTACAAAGAGGAATTACAACCTCCCAGAGAGGAAGCAAGTCCCTCCCAAAAGAATGGTCACGACCATGATCACTTCAGCCCAGCTGTTGATAACCTGAGGCAAAGCTCTCCATCCCATGCTAGCTGTGAGTTCAAAGCCAGTCTCGAGACCTTACTAGCTATATCTTTATTGTCAACAGTACTCTATTTGGCATTTAATTATTCACTTCCCTCCTACTCAGAGAAGGTAAGCTCCTTGAGGGAAAATAGTGTCTCATTTTTGTCTTTCTATCTCCACTGTCTAGCACAATGATTTACACATAGTAGGACCTTAATAAGTAAATTTCATTGAGCTGAACTGAATTGAATCGAAACTGAACTGACATATATATTTATACATATACACACGTGTATATGTATGTGTGCTTGTATGTATATGTGTGCATACGTGTGTGTATCTTCCCTTTCTCCTCAACTAGATTTAAGCTTTTGGAGGATGACAACCATTTTTGTTGTTGTTGTTCAGTCGTGTCTGACATTTTGTGACCCCATTTAGGGTTTTCTTGGCAAAGATCACTGAGTGGTTTGCCATATCCTTCTCCAGCTCATTTTCCATATGAGGAAATTGAGGCAAAGATGGTTAAGTGACTTGCCCGGAGTCATCCATAGCTAGTGAACATTTGACCCCACATTTGAACTCAATTCTTTCTGAATCAAGACTCAGCATTTTATCTACTGTTTTATCCACTATGCCACCTAGCTGCCTCTAAGGTGAAATTAGTACATCAAATTGTTTTAGAACAAGAGAAAGATATGACCAAACTGACATTTCATGAAAATTAACATAATAGCAATATATAGGATGGATTCAGGGATATGCTGGAGCCAGCTCTTACCAGCTCAGGAGAAATGATTTAATTTTCAGGGTGAACCTCAGAAATTGGAAAACAATAGGAATCAGGAACTGATTTATTATTTTATTGATTTCTAGATTTTATAAAGTAATGAAGAATATATTAATAATGTAAGTTAAACTTTAAAGTGTGTCATGCATACATACATTTCTTTTCCAGAGAGATGATTTTTAAACATTTACTAGCACACCCAAGACAGAAAGTTCTTTTAATAGTCCACACATAAAACGAATGTAAGATATAATTCAGAGGAAGATGTATCAGGACTTGGGCACTGATGGAAGAGAGCAGAGAGCTAAAAAATAATACCAGTTTTTGAGGCTAAGTGATTAGGAAGATTGTGGTGCTATTGACAGAAAAAGGAATGTTGAGAAAAGGAGGTTGTTTTAAAAGTAAGGCAAAAAGTTCAGTTTCGAACTTGGTAGGCTTCAAGTGATGATAGAATGTCCAAATGAGAATATCCCTAAGTAGATTAGGACTAGTATGTGGGTAAAAAATCAAGACTAGAAATGCCTTCCCCATATACGTAAAGATCTTTTTATTAACTTTACATATCATTTCATAATTTTGTTCATTGCCATGACACAATATTTAAGATGTCATCACTTTAGTACATTGTATAACTTGCATAAAAGTATTATGTTGTGTATGCCTTTGTCATATAGGCTAAGTGAAGCAGGTAGTGCATAAAATTTGCTTTATGTAGATGTCTGCAGAAACAGTTCACTTATGTAAAGCAAGAATTGTCTATGTATGAAAGTCAATTGACACACCCATTCTAGGAGCAATGGTAGTATTGGTTGGATTAGTTGTGTCCAGAACAGAAGAGGAAAGAGAATATGAAGTGGGGATGGAAGAGATATCCAGACCGTGTATAATCAGCAAGCACCCAGGGTGGCTACTAGCACACATTCTTAGATCTGCTTTTCTAAAGGAAAGCAGCTCAGAATGGGTTAACAATCTTACTTTAATCAATCAAGCATATATCATTTACCTAGTTCAGGGGGGAAAAGTCAGCACCCTGAACTTCAGAGAATGCAAACACAAGTTACAAATGCAAACACAAAGTACAAGCAGACAAAGAAACATATCAGCAGATGGGCTTCCAAAGTCTGACCATTACATCCATACCTTTTCAGTTACCAGAGAGGGAAGCACCAATATCTGGGTTTTCAAAGCCAGGGGGCTCAACGGCTTCCCAGAGTCTCTCATCTGGTCAAATCATACAACTCTTCTTGAAGTGAGCCCCAAAGTAAAACCTTGTATCAACAGTTTATATAGCCTTCTCCTGGATCAGAGACCAACCCAGCCCTCTTGACCCACTGCCCAATCACAAAGCTACAAGGTGCAGGCATTTCCGAAAAACAAGTCTCCTGCCACAGGCTCCATGTGACCACATTCAGCCTATTAGGGGGCAGTGTATATTTTCAAATCAGGGAAGGTTCTCAGAGTCACGTAGCCCCTTTAGCAAAGGGCCTAAGGGCAGGGAAGATCTTCTGATTCCCATAACACCATGGTAGCCAGACGGCAAGATGCCATGAGTGTAAAGGTAAATCATTGACTGAAGGCTGAAGGCTGGAGATTGGAGAATGGAGTAGTCTAGTAGATATGATATGCAAAGCAGAGCATTTAGTCACCAATCAAGGGCTGAGAACCTTAATAACAAGTGAATTAACTTCTGTAGAGACAAGGAATATGCTTTCTGAAGGTCAAGGTCTAATGCAGAAGTTCAGCTGGGAAGGAGCAAGAGCAATCAGTTGATAAGATGACCTGCTTGGAAAGTTTGACGGATGAAGGAGATAAAGCATGCTTTGGGGTCTGGGACCAGCTAGTAGAGATGTCTATCTCCCCAAAAAGAGAAAATGGTTCAAACTCTTACATTATACCTTGAAAAAGTTTGCTTTCCTTGCCAAGAAAGTATTTCTTTAATCTTACTCTTATAATGAATGAATATTCCCTATTTATTGAGTTCTTCACTGCCATGGAGAATAATAGGTGGCAGAATTTCAAGTACCTAGTAGGTGTTTAATCAATGCTTTTTTTCTTCCTTCCTAGAATCAATCATTTCTGCCCTTACCTACCTCAGGGAAACAATGGAGAGCTTAAACCCTCAGTTTACCTTCTGTGGAAAAATAACATTTTTAGAAGCAAAATGATAACTTCAAATTCAGAGCCCAACAAGCAAAGCTGCTTTGAAAAGATGGCTTCTCAGTATTATGAAATAATAGAAAAAACTTACACAGTGTAATAAATCAATCTATTCATCAACCAATAAGAATTTATATAAAACCTACTTATGTGCCAGGTACTATCTTAAGTGCAGAAAGAAAGCAAAAACAGTAGAGTTAATATTCCGATGGAGAAAACAACATTTATCAGTCAGCATATACAAGATAAAAACACAGAATCAATGAGAGAGAGCCTTAAAGAGGCTGGTGCTAACATTTAATTTAATGGTTTCCACAAAAAGTCAGCCTGTGCCTTTTTAAGAAGTTCCTCGGATAGGTAAATGACACATTTCTTTGAATGCTCGCAGGGAAAAAGATTTGCCCCACGTCTGAACAGCTGCAAAATTCTAGCGACGTAGTGTCTTGCTCACCTGGCCCCTTATATCCATTCCCTTGGCTCCAACTCCCTAGGTGATGCTTTAGCACCTTTCACCTGACCTCTTTCTCTCTCTGTCCTCTCCCATCCATCCTATAGTTCATTTTATTTAACAGGCACACATGGGGTGTTCAAGAGTTCTTACACCTCTGTGTGAGGTCTTATATACCCTTTTCAGGGCTGCCTTCCACCTTTAGTGTCTATTTCTCATCCATCTCTCACCTGTGACTCCAAGAAGCTGTTGCGTGCACAGGGGCCACATCCCAGTAAACTGTCCCAGTAGAGGGATTTGAAAGTAGTCAGCAGGCCACAAACTCATCAGTCAGTTAGGGTAATGTCTGTGAAGACTTCCCCTGATGGCATGGGAGAAAGAGGACAATTTGTCCAATGGCCATAACGGTGGAGGAAGCAGGCCTGTGAAACACTCAGAGCTTGGTTAGACATCAGAACCAAGGTCATCCACTGCATCTGAGGCCATTACTAGGCATCCTGACTTTTCTTCTGCCCCTGAACTTGAATAACTCTGGAAGGGAGTGAGATTGATGATTTTGTGTGACTCTGCCTCACTTAAATGCAATCCACATGCAAGTCAACACATCGCCCTGGATGTCATTGGTCCTCTTTGAAAACAAAGGACAAGCAACAACAGTAACAACACCATTATAACACTTGTTTTTCCATTAACTCTAAGTGCTGATGTGGGAGCTTTGTGCAACTCTGCCTCGCTTAAATCCAACACACATGTGAATCAAGACATCACCAAGTGACGTTATTGGTTCTCTCTCTCTGAAAACAAAGAGTGAATAATAACATTAAATACTGCCTTCCTCAGCTTCTTCTCTGCTCTGGTTAGAGGGCTGAAGGGTGGCCCTTCAGACTTCTCCGGATGCGCTGGACTGTTTGACCCCCTCCACTCCGCATCTCCTCCTCTGCTAGGCTTCAACCCCACCCTTGTTCTCTTCTCTCCCGCACCTTCATTTATGCTATTCCTTTCCACCCCCCCCCCCCATTAGATAGTAAGCTCTTTGAGGCAGGGGCTATCTCTTAATTAATCATATCTCTAGGACTTAGCTCAGTATCTGACGCATAGTAGGTGCTTAATAAATATTTAGTGCATTGTATTGAATCCCCATTTTATACTCGAGGAAACTGAAACAGAGAAATGACTTGACCAGGGTCACACAGATAGAAAGTATCTGAGGTGAAATTTGAACTCACCCAGGCCCAGCACTCTGTTCACTGTATCACCTACGCTCTAAGGTACCTTTCCAGATTAATTTTACATTACCCCCTTCACACTTATGATCCATCTACATTGGTCTACTAGCCCTTCTTCCTACTATTCTACCTCCAGGTCCCACCATTGCTCAGAGTGGAATGGTCTGGAATGTTTTCCTTCCTGGTCTCCACCTCTTAGAATTCCAAGTTCCCGTCAAGGCTCAGATCAAGAATCATCTTCTGCACAAAGTTTTGCCTAATCTTTGTTCTTCCTCCCATATCAGACAAGCAAGCATTCCTCCCAGCTGTTAACAAAACAAATGTCTGAAAAAATTACTCTATATTTCATATTAACTGTATACGTGGAATGTGGAATGAAAACTCCTCGAGGGCCTTTTTTTGTCTGCTTGTTTTGCTTTGCTTTGCTTTTTTTTTCTTTGTATCCCAAGTGGCTAGCACATAGAAGTCACCTACGTGGCACAGTAGATAGACTGCCAAGCCTGGAGATAGGAAGACCTGAATTCAAATCTAGCCTCAGAGACTTACTAGCTGTGTGACCCTAGGCAAGTCACTTGCCTTGTTTGCCTCAGTTTCCTCATCTGCAAAATGAGCTAGAGAAGGAAACAAATCATTCCAGTATTTTTGACAAGAAAACCCCAATGGGGTCATGGAGAATCATACACAACTGGAAACAATAAAACTATAACAACAAGTGGTTAGGGAATGGAATGTATTTATTTTTTCAATCCTGAATAGTAGCATTAGGATTGTTAAAACACATAGCCAAGCTAGAGGGAAGAGTTTTCTTTTTCTTATGCTGAAAGATATGGCAAGAGATAATAAAAAGAGCTCTCACACTGAGGCCAGAAGATGTAGGTTTGTGTCTTATCTGTTCTTTAGTAGCCAAGTGAATATGGGCAAATCACCCAACCTTTCTTCTCTATAAGAAGGGGGTGCCAAGTCCTACACTGCCTACATCACAGGACGGGTGTGAGGCTCAAATGAGTTAATGTCAGGAAAATGCTTTGTAGCCATAAAGCCCTAGTTAAATGGAAGCTATGATTATTAGTTTCAAAAAGCACAAAGCAGTTGATAACAGTTCAGTTGATTTTTCCCCCTGAGGAAGATAGCTTCCTGCCGTTAATAACCACTGTTAACAACTCAGAGATGGGATCAACCATAAGAGGAGGGAATCTGCCTTCGCATCTGTGAAATGAGGATAACACTGTTTACAGAAGCTGCAATCATATCAGATAATTTAGAGAAAGCATTTTGCAGCTGTAACACACTATACAAATGTGAGTTCTTTTTGCTGAAAGGAAGCTGAAAGTTTTTTTAAAGTTTGTATAAATGTCATTGGAACAAAAGTCTAGAGCTGGGAGGGTCCTTTGAGGTCATCTAGTCCAAAACCATCTAAATTACAGATGGAAAAACTGAGGCCTGGAAGTTAAGTGCCTTACGCATCAGACAACTGCAAGTGGTAAAACCAGAATTTGATCTTAGGTCTTTTCCTCCTAGTCAAAACTTCTTTGCTTTGCACCACCCTGCTGTTCTGACTAGTTCATAATAAGTGTCTTCTCATCTACCATAACTCTTTCTTTCTATAATGAGTAATGTATACACCTGAGACAGAATAGTGACTATTTCCACCAAGAGAAGTCAATGAAGGAAATTTTCCACCAATGTATGTTGAAAGAAGACCTCTTTCCTGCCCAGCTGGATAACCTATTCCTGATTGACTGTAGGCACCCAACTTGTAACTTCAATTAAATAAGGAACAACTATTCAATTACAAAGCAGCTTAAGCCCTGAGGCTTCCATGTACCAGAAAAGTGATTAATTACTCTCCTTGGATGAAGATGGTTCATTGCCATAGCCTGGCTCTAGCCTATTTCTTCTCGAGATAAAATGACGAATGAATCAGGAATTTCAACTAAGAGTTATATGGAGTTATCTGGAATTTGTGGTAAATTAATAACCCAGATGTTCTTTAAGTAACAGTGAATTTAATTAATTTTCTTGTTGAATAAAATATCCTTGGATGTTTTGTTCATCTCAAAGATGAAACAAATTCCTTTTTTTAAAATAAGTCAAAGAACCCGGGAATAAAAAGTATTATCTCTTTCCCCTGACAATTCAATTAAGTTCAACAAATATTTATTAAAAAGCTTTTGTTGCTGTTGTTGTTCAATCATATCTGACTTGTCATGACCCCTTTTGGGGTGTTCTTAGCAAAGATAATTAGAGTAGTTGGCCATTTCCTTCTCCAACTCATTTTACAGACGAGGAAACTGAGGCAAACATGATTAAGTGACTTGCCCAGAGACACATAACTAGTAATTATCTAAGGCTGGATTGAAACTCAGGTCTTCCTGACTCCAGGCCCCAGGCACTCTATCTACTGCACTATCTGTGCACAAAATTCTACTGGAGATAACCGTAGTCTCTCAAGATGGATTTCAGCAGAGTATATGCCTTTCTATACAGATCTTACCACGATGTGAAAGCTTCAAGTACAGGTCTGGGAACAAACTTAGTCTACTTTCTGAGGATGAACCTAGGTAAATATGAAGCATCTCTCATCAGTAGCAGACTGGCCATATGATGAGGAATCCTTTGGCTGTGGCTACTCATTCATCAAAGGAAAATTCAGATTTATTCAGTCCTGTGCAATGCCCTTCTATTTCATCAGTGATGGTGGCAAAATTACAAGTAAGGGGGCAAAGGATGATGCTGAGAATCATATAAAGTTTATACCATTCATAAACATGAACCTAACTGTTGGTACTGAAGCAATGAGATCTTGTACACCAACTAATACTGGAGGAAATTAATCACGCATCTTGACATTTTTGGTATAAGCAAAGTCAGAAGGCAAAAGGAAGTTGCCACTAAAGGGGAGGGTGGCTCTTTGGACAAGCAAATAAAGAAAATGGCCAAGTTGGTTTTTTATCATATGTCCAAAAGTAACAAGAAACATTTCATGGGACATTTAGTCATTTGATATTAAAATGCTAATGATGGATATCTGTGAAAAGACCATCAGGAAATATTGCAGCTTAGATATTCAAAAATCTAAGGCAGAAAATGAAGAGGCAAAGAATTTCTACAAAAAACTTGACAATTGTCATAATCTGCAGCATTTAAACCATGCTGTAAGGTTTGCAAAATGATTTACACATATTATTCCATTTTATCTTCACAACAATCCAAAGATGTAGGTGCTATGAATATCCCCATTTCATAAATGAGGAGACTAAAGCAGACAGAAGTTAATAGACCTGCCCATGGTCCCATAGTTAATAAGAGTCTGAGGCTGGATTTGTCTCTGGGCAGCTAGGTGGCACAGTGGATAGATAGAGCACCAGGATTGGAGAGAGGAAGTCTCATTTTCATGAGTTCAAATCCAGCCTCAGACACTTACTAATTCTGTGACACTGGTCAAGTTACTTAATCCTGTTTACCTCAGTTTCCTCATTTGTAAAATGAGCTAGAGAGGGAAAATCCAAACCACTCCAGTATCTTTGCCAGGAAGATCCCAAATGGGGTCGTGAAAAGTTGAACATGACTGAAAAAGGAATGAACAACAACATCTTCCTGACTCTAGGTCCAATATTCTATCCACCACCTAGCTACCTAGGAATAAGTGCCTCCAAATTAAATAAACATATACTTTGATGCACAAAGATTTTGATTCAAAGGTGGAAATTAGCAGGGAGGGAAAGAAATACATTGAACCATATAGATCAAGAAAAAAGAAGTAAGATTATCAGGAGTATTATCTTAAAGAGAAGAATCAAAAGGCACCAAATGTGGTTAACAACATATAACATCAATGAATCAAAGAAAGGAAAGAAAAAAATAACTGTAATTTATAAGATAAGAAATAATTCACTACTACTGTGGGAGTTATTCCTGAATTAGTTGTTTGTATATTATCAGACTACCAACTTGTTAGAACAAGAACTAACAAAGTTAGAAGAAAGATGAGAAAAATATAAGGCATACAATTAAAGCAATTCCAATTTGACCTATTTAAACAAGCTATTGGTGGTCCACTCTCCCAAAAAAATGGACAAAAGAAAGGATATTGTCATCAATCACAATGATTTCCTGTAGAAGTCCAACCAATTGATATAACAAGGAGATCAAAAGAGCCTAAAAAGCATCCAAGTCAGCAAACACATGACCTACTAGCTGAGCAGAGAGCTATGGAAGCCAAGGATCATATGGGTTTAGAATGTAAACTCATTCATAAAATCTTATAGAGGAAGATGGCAAAATAATATGAGTAGTATTATCTCATAAAAGAAAGGGAAGCTGTAGAAGGTTTAAAAAAATGTTTAAAGAAAGCTTGCTAGAAGACTCAACTAAGAAAGAAAAGACACAACTAAGAAGAATCATTCCAAAGAATGAAACTTGAAGGAGGACAGCAAACATAGGAAGGTGTAAAAATAAGTGAAGATTTTTTTATATTAAACTTTTTTTGCCACCAAGAACAATGGTGCCACCATATTTGAGCTCTAATACCACAACCCTAGATGAACTCATCAAGGTGGGAGGAATAGCTCAAAAAATGACAGATATGTGAAAAGCAACAAAATCAAGTGAATACAGAAAAGGTACATTCTGGAAGAGACATAATTGTGAGAGTATTGAGAGATCTGTTGCCAAGGTATCTGAATGAGGGGAACTTGTCAAAGGTAGGAGGGGGAAATTGCCTGTTTTATTAAAATAAAACAAAAAAATCAATCAAGGTTTCAATTAATCACTCAAAAATCTATCAAGTACCAACCTTATTTCCTATATATATAAAAATTTTTTATGAGAATATTCTCCATAATCAAATCCAGGGCACTCTTGGTGAGAATATTAATTAGGAAGGAATAGATAGGCTTTCCCAAGTGATATCCCACATAAACTACATCTTTACCATAAGACAATTGACTAAAAGATGTAGAAAATGCAAGACCCATCAGTACTCATTATTTGTTACTATTTTTAAAGAAGTATTTGATTCAGTACAGGAAAACCCTGCTTTAGAGGCTCTTGTTTTAACAAAGCAAGAATAAATTAGTCACAGAGGGTTCATTCAGAAATTTCTTTCTAAAAGTACTCAAGTTGACAAGGGTGAACATGAAACCTAAGTAGAAGGAGTAGTGGAGGTAGAGGCCTAAAACTGCATGAACTTAACCTCACAACGTACTGGTTCCAGATGAATATTTCTTGTGGGACTGAACTACAGAATGAGAGGCTGAATATAAGAGGAGAGGGGAGGAAGAAGATAGTGGGGAATGTGCAATGTTCCTTAATCCAGTAATGGTAAATAATGAAGAAGGGAAAAAAAAATGCTGTTGTCTCTCCGGAAGAAGAGAGGCTACAAAGAATGATCAGGGTGGCAAAGGGAGGAATTTGAAGCCAAGGTAAAGAAAAGAGAAATATTAATTCAGTAGCAGGAGAGGGTCCTATTTAAAGGACATCCCCATGGTGGGAAAGAGATATTCTATAGTCATAGATGAGGGTCTTAAATGAGTATAATCTTCAGGGATTTGGTGTTTAAAGAAACCATTACTCTGAGAGAATGCTGTGTCTTCATGGGTAGCATCCTGCCTCAGGAGAAGGGGAATTATAGCTCACGGAGGCAACTGACTTTCAGGAAGGTGGGAAGACATGGCCCTAGAGAGTAAATCTCATGGAAAATGGAAATATAATAATCATTGGTTGGGAAGGAGGTAGCAATGAACTACACAATCAGGGACACAGAAAAATATCTACTATGGGACAATATTTCTATCTTCTGTCACCTATAGGAATTGATACTTTGAGTGAGGCACAACTTTAAAAACGGGAAGGGGCAAGATCTACAAAATATTGACAGAGAAACTGTTTAGAAGAGGCAGAAGGGAGGAGAAAGGGCATTCTAGACGTTGTGGACAGTCAATATAAAAGCACGTAGTTGGGAGATGAAGAGTTGTATGCAAAGAACAGCAGGGTCAGCATTAAAGAAATGTTGGGTATGTGGCAGGACTCCAGGAAAACAGGCACACTAACACACTGTTAGTGGAGTTGTGATTTATTTCAGCCTTTCTGAAAAACATTTTTATTTATGAGACAAAAGTCACTAAACTATCAATCGATAGGCATTGATTATCTACCTACTATGAGCCAGCAATTGTGCTTGATATACAAAGATAAAAATATAGTTGTCTTTGCTTACAAAGAGCTTATAATCTATAGGAGAGTTAATATGTACATATAATAAACACATACAAAATATATTAAATATAAGTATAAGGTAATTAGGGAAGGAGGGCAGTATTAGCTACCAGAGAGGGAAGATCAGAATTGACACTTAAGCTGAATTTTGAAGGAAATAAGTCATTCTATAAGATGGATATGAAGAGGGAGTGCATTCCAGGTATGGAGTACAAAAGCTACTAATAATATATGTAATAGTTAATAATAACAGATGTAAGAAACAGTGAAAAGACTGAACCATACTTAGAACGAGGAATGAGATGAGGAAGAGGAAGTTAATGTACATTTATCTTGGAAAGGCAGATTGGAAGCAGGTTGTGAAGGGTTTTGACAGCCAAAGTTTTTATGTTACTCTGGAGGTAATATGAAGCCACTGAAGTTTACCAAGTAAGGAGGCCAGAGGTGTGATGTGGTCAGACCTCTCTGCTTTAGGAAAAACATACTACATACTACATACATACATATACTACATAACTACATACCCTTTGCTCCAGGGAAGCCACTACTGAGTCTATACTTCAATGATAGCAAAGA
>CM053586.1:50102735-50116962 GCA_028646515.1 Pseudochirops corinnae
AGTAAATAACTGAGTCAGATTCAGACCCAGGTCATCAAACTCCAAATCCAGAGCTTTTCCAATGACGTGTGAAATTGTGTGTTGTTTGCTGCTCTTTTATCAGTTTTATGGGATAGCAGATCAGTTAGCGGAAATATTTTTGTCCCATATTATAAATGAATCATTCAGTAGTTTGAGTAATAAATAAGTTTTGATTTCTTGGCTTTGCTGCATGTTTTTGAAATCAGACTACTCCTTACTGAGAGATTAACCATTCCAAGAATGCTGCTTTCACTGTGCAAATGTTTAGAATTATGGTTTAACAATTATATTTCAAAGAGCATTTTGATATTAATTTTACCTTTGATATAGAGGCTATAATTTGCTATATTTGACATGGATACAACGGCAAGATGACATTTTATGGTCTGGTCATTGCCTTCTGGCTATGAAGAACTTTTGTGCCGGATTGAGAGAGAACACTCTATTTTAGCATCTTTGTCAGTAGGTCCCCTGTGCCTTTTGGCTCATATAGTGTGAGTCAAGAAGGCTCTTTTCAGCATTGGGGATGGCTAGCTAGCCCTTTTTTTGGTCAATGCTGACTCTTAATACTGTCAGGCAAGGTATTGAACCAGTGGGCCGAATGTGTGTAGGGAGATAGGATGAAAGAAAGAGTAGCTACCATTTATGGAGCCCATCAATAGCAATACCCTTTTATCTTCACAAAACCTTTTCCAGGGAAAGCTACATGTACTCCCAATAGCAGGTAAAAAAACTCCAGCAAATCAACTACAGTTATCCCTTCCCCATTACTACTTTCCCCATTGAAGTTTCAATATATTGCCAGTCAGCATAGGAAATTAAGTGGGGATTTTTTGGAAGTTTTGCAGAAGTTGCAAGACAGCAAACCAAGGCCAACAGGTGATAGAGCCCATGACCAAATTCTTAACCAGATTTTTACAATAAGGCACTGTAAAGATGCCACAAAAGAAAAAAGAAAAAAATTCAGACTTCTTCTCCGGCACTGAGGGAGGGCCAACGATTTTATGCGGATTTTCCAGATCGCAGGGGTGCTGTGCCCTTAACCCCCATGATGGGAGGGATAACTGTAATTCTTGGTTCAAAACACTGAATGACAAGACCCTCCAACTCCGGGAATGTACAAATGTACCTTAAGCTACATGATTTCCTGATCTTGTTTTGTTTCGTTTTTTAAATTATCTCCTTAATCTTCTAAGCTGAAGAAGCCCTTCCTTTAGGCATCTAATTAGAGAGGCAGCCACGGTGTAGTGGTTTAGAGAGTGCTCTTGGAGGCAGAAAGACCTGGGTTCAATTTCCACCTCTGACATATCCTGGTTCTGTGATCCCGGGCAAAGTGTTCACTCTCTTAGTGCTCTAGGCCAGTGGTTCTCAACCTGTGGGTCGTGACCCCTTTGGGGGTTGAACGATCCTTTCACAGGGGTCACAGGGGACGCCTAAGACCATCAGAAAACACATATTTCCGATGGTCTTAGGAATCGAGACATTTCTATCCGTCTCCAGGTGGATCTGCCCACATGCAGATACGCCCACAAACGAGTATTAAAGGGTCATGGCATTAGGAAGGTTGAGAACCACTGGTCTAGGCCATTGTCCAAGACTAGAAGTTGCAGGAAGCTGCCAACCTGCATTGATAGAAGGGATTTTCCCATGAGGGAATTTCTTATACTAGTTAGATCACAGATCCAGTCCCTCTGCCAATCCCTGTCACAGGTATTTCATTAGATATATGTGTCATTTAGTTGTAGATTTTTGCTCCCACTTAAAACTGATTCGGTGCACATGATACGTCACTTATTTGTCAGGGATGAAATTTAATCTATTTTATTTTCAGATTAACTGAAAGGGAAAACTTACCAAAGGGCAATGGAGAGGTACAGGGCACATATAAATTGTCTATAACATATTACAAACATTGGAATGTAAAGGGTGTCATTAAATACATGTATGAATGAAAAAGATGGGCGGGGCATGTGCTGAGAGGGAGGGATGACTACTAGATGGGCCATATGCTCCATTGATTTCATTATGATTTCAAAAGGAAGTAACGAAGCCTCCACGCATGTGCCCTTCTGTGTGAGCAGACCTAAGCCAAGGTTGTGCAGCATGGGCAGACGTGGACAAAGTTGTGTTGCATTGAATCTACAACCAGGAAAGGCAGCTTATTCAATAGGATCATAGATTTAATGTTGCAAGGGGCTTAGAGTCAGTCTCCTCAGTTTACAAAGAAAAAAATGAGACCCAGGGAAGTTAAATGACTGCCTAGGGTCACACAGCTATTAAGTATTTGAAGTGGGGGTTTAGCTGATGTCTTCTGATTCCAAGGTTAGCCCTCTATACACAATACCACATTATTTTACTATTTATTTTGAATATTTTGGGGTTAATAAATGCAGAAGCTAGCCAGGTATTTTGTATGCAGTAGGTATTTCATAAATGCTTGCTGCATTGAAAAAAATTCCATTTATCTGGATAATGAGATGTTCCCTGAAAATTAATTTTCCATATCTATAAAGTATGCTTTAGAGACACACCGTTCTTCTTAATTTTATCAATTTCTAATGGAAGCCTTTCCACAATGCATTCATCTGGGTAGCTGTGTGTTTGCCTCTTGTGGCTTTCTTCTTTTAATTGCTGCTTTTAATGTGTTGTGGTTTAAGGAGTCCAATAAGCAAGATGATTAGAACTTCATTTAAATGAAATATCCGTAAGCCACAGATGGCTAGTGAACCCTGAGCGGCCAGGACCAGCACTGAATAGTTTGAGATGGTCACACCAGATTTGAGGTGGAAAATGGTATAGCTCATTCAGGGATACCAAGCTGCTTCTTCTTTAAGACCAGCATTCTTCTGTTAGCCCTGTATGGCTGCATATCGTGGAGCCCAGCAATTTAAGACAAATCAAAATTACAATTGCCTAAAAGGGTAATAGAAAGATGAATGGCTGGCATAAGCAGGATATAACACACGCCCAAAGGTGACATGGATTCAAGGCATGGTGCCAAACCCAAAGCCTGGATTCAATCCCACCATTCATCTTCTCTGTTCCTACTGTCCGGCTAAAGTCAAGAAATTATGTCAACTCAGTTCACTATGAATTTAAGTTATCTAATCTCAACTGAGTTCCTATCCCTGACTGATTCTCTATCCTATGCCCCACCACAATTTTTCCAAGCCTCTTTTCTTCTCAAACCTCTTACATTTTTTTATCTTTCCACTCTTAGGTAAGGACTTTGCTGAATGCTTCATGGAAAAAATTGATACCATTGACTGAGAATTCCTTTTCCCTCCCACTCCTTGTCTCACTCTGTGTGACATCATTTCCTCACCATCTCCTGCTTCACTTGTTTCAGATCAGGAGATGGCTTTTCTCTTTACTAAGGTCAACATCTGGTCCAGGGTCCTTGATGCCATACCCTCTCATCTTAATCAGCAGATTGCCCTCACTATCATGCCCTCCTTCACTAATCTTATTATATGTATAATCTTCTTATACATTGATTTCTTCTCTGTGACCTCAAAACATTCCCAGGTCTCCCCCAGACTTTAAGAAAAAAATCCTCACTAGATCCTAACATGTTGCAGGTTGGCATCCTATATCTCTTCTCCCTTTCTTTTCTAAACTCTTTGAAAAAGCTGTCAACACTTGGTGCTTCTCCTTCCTCTTCTCTCATTTTCTTCTATTGCAATCTGGCTGCTGACCTTGTCATTCAACTGAGAGTTCCCAATCTTTTCTCAACTGCCGAACCTAATGACCTTTTCTTAATCTCAAGGAGGTCAAATAGAAATGAGATTAAGAAAAGTCATTAGGTTTGAGACTGCTGATCACCATCTCCTCATGGATATTATCTTCTCCTTGGGTTCTTGAGACACCACTTTCTTGATTCTCTTATTACCTGTTTGTCTACTCCTAGGGCCTTTTGATTTTTTTTTTGGAGGAGGGAAAGCAAGGCAATTAGGATTGAGTTACTTGCCCAAGGTCACACAATTGATTTTTGTTTTTAATCCATGTCATGGCCATTAATTGTAACTATCCCCCCAAATTCTTTTCTTGGTTCTTTTTTCCCTCCCTCCTTCCCTTCCTTCCTTCCTTCCTTCCTTCCTTCCTTCCTTCCTTCCTTTCTTCCTTTCTTCTTTCCTTCCTTCTTTCCCTCCTTCCCTTTATTTTCTCACTTGATGACCTCATTAGGACTCATAGGTTCAATTATTATCACTATGCTGATGATTCCCAGATCTATATTCCAACCCTAGATTTCTCTTGAGCTCCAATCACACATTACCAACTGTCTATTAGACCTTTAGAATTAGGTGTATTAGACACCTCAACCTCAACAAGTACAAATTTGAACTCATTATCTTTCCCCCCAGATTTTCCACTCTTCCCAGCTTCTCTAATATTATGAAGGACACTACCATTCTCCCAATCAGCCAAGCCTGAAACCTCAAGGTCATTCTTAACTCCTTTCACTTACTACACATATCCTCTCTGTTGCCAAATTTTCTTGTCTCTAACTCCATAACATCTCTTATATATTTCTCTTTCTCTCCACTTACCCAGCCATCACCTTGCTGTGGGCCCTCATCATTACATATCAGAATTTTTACAATAGTCTTCTGATTGGCCTTCTAGCATCAAATTTCTTTCTACTCCAAGTCATCCTTTCTAACCAACTGTCAAAGTAATTTTCCTAAAGCATAGTTTGCCATTCAACCCCCTCCCCCATTCAACTCTAGTGGTTTGCTGTTATATCTAGGATTGCATACGAAGTCCTCTTTATTACTGAAAACTCGTCACAACCTGAATCCTTCCTATATTTGCAGTTTTCCCCCTACAACACACCCATTTATACACTTCCTATATGTAATATTCTCTAATTTAGTAAGCTTTTACTTATAGAATCATAGAATCTCAGTCAACAAATATCAACCAACCGATAATCATTTATTAAGGATTTACTGTGCTAGGCACTGTGCAGAGCACTGAGGATACAGAAAAAGCAAAAAGAATCCCTACCCCAAAAGAGTTCACATTCTGATGTAGGAGATAACATGTAAACAAGTAAATAACTCTATTTAGGAGATACACACAGTGAAAGTACAAGGTATGTTCAAAGGAAAGGTACTAGCAATGGAGTGGGGTTGAGGAAAGGTATCCTGCAGAAGCTGAGATTTGAGATGAATCTTATAGGAAACCAAGGAACCCAGAATGAAGAAGTATGGAGGATGGCCTATGAAAATTCTCAGAGTTGGGAGATGAAGAGTCATTTTTGAGGAAGAGAAGGAATACCAGTGTTAGTAGATCATAGAGTATGTAGAGGGAATAAAGCATAATAAGACTCAAAGGGTAGGAAAAAGACTACCTAGGTTTTAAAACCAAATTGGAGGATTTTATATTTGATTCTGGAAGCAATTGGGAGCCATTGGAATTTATTGATTGGGGAGGGGGTGATATGGTCAGATGTCAACTACCTTGACAGCTGATTAGAAGATGGATTAGAATGGGGGAGAGATTTGAAGAAGGAAGATTAACCAGTAGGCTATTGCAATAGTCCTAGTGTGTGGTGATATTATATGAGAGATATTATGAAGGTAAAAAAGAGAAAACCTTACAATAGTTTGAACATGTAATGAATAAGAGAGAGGAGTTGAAGATTGCCTTGAATTTGCAAGCCTAAGGGACTGGGAAGATGATGATGCCTTTGGTAATAATATAAATGTTGGGGAGAACAGAGAATTTGAGAGGAAAGATAATGAGTTCCTTTTTAGACATATAAAATTTGGGATACCTAAGGGAGATCCATTTTGAGATGTATGGAAGTCACTTGATAATATGGGAATGGAGCTCAGGAGAGAGGTTAGGGTTGGATATATAGAGAATTGTCTGTATAGAAATAATAATTTAACCCCTGAGATATGATGGGATTTCCAAGGAAGATGGTATAGAGGGAGCAGGGAAGAATGCTGAGGACAGAACCTTAGAGAAGAATACCCATCGTTAGTGACCATGACCTGGATTTATATCCATCAAAGGGGACAGAAAAGGAGTGGTCACACAGGTAGGAGGAGAATTAAGAGAGAGCAGTATCATGGCAAACTAGAGAGGAGAGAGTATGTAGGAGAAGAAGGTGATTGACAGTGTCAGAAATTGCAAAGAAATCAAGAAAGATGAGGATTGAGAATAGGTCATTAGATTTATCAGTTTAGAGATCATTGGTGAGAGAAAGTTATGATTGAATGTTGAGATCTGAAGCCAGATTTCAGAAAGTTTAGGGTCAAATGAAAAGAGAAGAAGTTGATTGTAGATAGGTTTCTCATGGTGTTTAGTCTAAGGAGGAGAGAGAGCAAGCAGGGATAGCAGGATCAAGAGAGTGTTAGAACTGAATGAATAAGTCATCCAATCTGTTTTCTGAACAGGGATCTCCTCTACAACATTTCTGGTAAATGGTCATCCAGTCCCTCCTTTAAGTCTTCCAGTACAGAGGAATCCACTTAATCCTGAGATAGCCCTCTTTACTTTTGGATAGCTCTGATAATTCAGATGCCCCTACATCAAGCCCAAATCAATTTCCTTGATTTTTGACCTTCAAATAACATCACTGTGTTGGGGTCAAGGTACTGCGTGTTGACAGTGGAGCAGAGAAGGAGTGGGCAACTTTCAGAGATTTGGTGTACAGCATCACTTTTACTCAACTGGGCCAGAACACTTGTAAATATCAAGAATGGTTTGACAAAAATGATGGGGAAATTCAGAAGCTGCTAAACAAAAAACAAGAACTCAACAGGACTTGCCAGCAGGATAGTTTGTCTCTAAGAAGGAAGCATTTAACTCCACCAAAAGTAAAGTGCAAGCAAAGCTTAGAGAGATGCAGCATTCTTGGCTCAGTAAGAAAGCAAATGAAATTCTGTTTTACACTGGTAGTAAGAAACCAAAGTACTTTTATGATGCCCTGAAGGCTATTTATGGACTGAAGACTTATGGTGCATCTCAACTACTCAGTGCTGATGGAGCCACATTGATTAGTGATAAGGATATGATCCTAGAGGGATGGGCTGAAGACTTCCATAGTGTTCTCAACAGACCATCATCAATCAATGCTGAAGCCATTGACTGTATACCTCAGGTGGAAGTCAAACCCTTTCTAGCTGAACTTCAAACTGAAGAAGAGATTTTGAATGCCATTAGGCTCCTCCTGTGTGGTAAAGCGCCTGGTGCTGATTCTGTTCCAGCTGAGATTTACAATGCAGGAAATCCATTGCTCATACAAAAGCTGGCAGAAAATTTCCAGGTTATATAGCAAGAGGAGATTATCCCCTAGGAGTTCAAGGATACTTCCATTGTCTATCTCTATAAAGGAAGAGGAAATGGGTTATTCTGTAGCAATCACTGAAGGGAGTCCTCTCTCTTAGTCATTGCTGGCCAGATTCTTGCCAGAGTCCTTCTTCACCTGGAAGATGGTTGTCTACCTGAGAACGAGTGTGGCTTCAGAAGGAGCCAGTTGCCTTACAATATCTACCTTATTGCAATAAAGACAGGTGGGCCAGTAAATGGGGGACTCAGTGAAGTTCCAAAGACTTTGTCCTCCAGCTTTGGGACAGCTATTTCAGAGATGCAGGGACCTTTTCTACTTAGTTCTGGGATCATGGATGCCTCTGGCAAGAATGAGATTGCTAGAAGTCTGACCTGTATATGAGCATTCCGTCAGTCAGTCCATAAACATTCATTAAGTGCCTACTACATGTCAAGCATGGTACTAAGCACTTAAGCAGTAGAAGAGAGTGTCATGCTCATACTTTTTTTTGCTATACACCAAATGTCCCCCATTTTTTTTACCTTCAGTTTTGTGTGGTTTGGGAAAAACTTTTGACTTAACCCTTTGTAAAATATAGAGAATTTGATATGTTAAAGAGTTGTTCCCTCTTGCAAATTGAATATGTCTTCACTCCTTGATTCAAGCAAAACAATCTGTAAATGAATATTTGCATATGTTCTTGGTAAAGAAAGATGAATTTGATCCTTGGAGTCACTTTAAGAATGTGAAACTGGAAACAAAATGTAAGTTGAAAAACATAAAAAATGAGAAATTAGGTAATTAATGACCTAGACCAGGGGTTGGTGAGCTATGACTCACAAACCAAATCCGACTTACTCCTTGTTTTTGTACAGAGGAAAGCTAAGAACATTTCTTTACCTTTAAAAATAAAATTTTAATATGCTTAAAATGTAAAAAAAACATTCTTAGCTCTAGCCCTTGTCAGTAGTTTGGGGACCCCTAATATAGTCATTTGAAGCGGCAATTAAAACCACACTGTCACACTGTAATGTAAATGATTTTCTCAAAACCACTAAGACTTGAATAGGTCAGAATATGCCAGAAGAATAAAATTCTAGATTCTCTGTACCTTTATTCATATTAGTTCTTCTTCCTGGAAGATTCTTGCCCCATTTAAAGCTATTAATGTCTCTTCCTTACTTCTAGACCCAACCCAGGTGTTATGTCCTCCATCATGCTTTTATTCAATCTTCTCCATCCTCTGCCATTCCAAAGTGAAACCAGTCACTCTTTGTCTTCAGATTTCTTGGACTACTTTGTCTTCCTCTTTGTACTTACACTCTCTCATGTGTCATGGTTATTTGGGTAATTGGGTATGCCTTCTTCTGAATTGAATTTTAATCTCTTTGAGAGTAGATGCTGTCACATCCCCATTGCCCAACAATGTCTGTTGCATGCTCAGTCAATGCTTGTTGATTGATTGATTGATTGTAGTTGTTGCTCAATAAATACTTGTTTAATTGAGTTAGTGCCATCTATACTTGGCTGCTCTGATGGGGCTATAATCTTATTGATGTGGACATTTATGTCTGTGCCATGTGGTCTTAGGCAGCAATTATCCTCATTCTTCTCTAAGTCCTTCACTGTGGGTCCACCCAGTGTGTCTGGTTTTCGCCTAGATCTTTTGTCATTGTATGAACATTAATGACACAGGCAAGACTATATTTTGGTCAGCCTTCATTCTGACTCCATAACCAGTCCATCTTTTTTAGGTCACATACTTCTCTGAGTACATTTTCTATACTGTTGTTCCTCTGAATCTTTTGTTGGTAAAATGAGGCAATCCAATCACACTTGCCATGAATCTTTCAGTCACCCTTTTGGTGAGCTACAACCTTAATTCTTCAGTGATTCTTTTATTTTGTGACACAGAGTCACTGATGAAAAAAGGTCTTTTGCTGCAAGCTTGCTAGGTTAAAATATATTCGTAGTGTCCTATAGTACTTAATAAAGAGGGAGTATGATTTAGTAGAAAGAGAATTGGACTGAGTGCTAGAAGAATGACTAAATGTCCCTCATCTACTATTTGGTAACTATGTTACTTTGAGCAAGTCGCTTTGTGTTAGTCTCAATTTAATTATCACAAAATGAGGATGATACTTGGATGACCATCCTCATGGGGTTGTGAGGATCAAAGGAGCTTACAGCATTAGACATTTAGAGGAAGAAGGACATTTTTGAGACCATTGAGTCTAATGTCCTCATTTTCCAAATAAGTAAGTAACTGAGTTTCTGAGAGTAAAGTGACCTAAGATCACATAAGTAGTGAGTAGCAAAGCCAGCATTTGAACCCAGGTCTTTTGACTCCAAAGGCTCTGGTACTCTTTTCCTTTTTATATTTATATATTTTTTAAATCAACAAAAATCTACCTTCTCTTCCCCCAGATTTTTCTACTCCTCCCTCCTGAGAGACAATGAAAAAAAAAAAACCCAACTCTGCTACAAACATATAGTCAAAGAAAACAAATTCCTTGAATTGGCCATGTTTTAAAAAGGCTCAGTTGGTGTGCTGAGTTTATCATGTCTCTTTCAGGAGTTTAGAGGTAGCTGGTGGTGCAGTGGATAGAGTAATGGGTCCAGAGTTAGGGAGATTTGAGTTAAAATCTAGCCTAACATCCTTACTAGCTAGGTAACCTTGGCGAATTCACTTCATCTGTTTGTGTCAGTTTCTAATGTGTAAAAAGGAATAATAATACCGTTTACCTCCCAGGGCTGCTGTGAGGAACAAATGAGATAATATTTGTAAAAAAGTGCTTAGTGCAAGACCTGGTATGTAGTAGGCACTACACATATGCTTATTCCCTTCCGTTTCCTTTCCTCCCCTCTTCGGTGGTATGTCAGCATATGTCTTCATGAGTTCTCTGGAATCATGGTTGCTCATTCCATTGACTGGAGTTACTAAGTCTTTCAGACTTGTTGGTCTTTATGATATCATTATTGTACAAGCTGTTCTCCTGGTTTCCCTCTGCATCCATTCATATGAGTCTTCCCAGGTTTCTCTGAAACTATCTCCTTTATCATTTCTAATGGGCAACAGCACTCCACATTTATGCATCATAACTTGTGCACCTGTTCCCCAATTCATAAGCACTTTCAGTTTCTAATTTTTTGCCACCACAGAGTCGCTATAAATATCTTCATGCACATGGCCCCCTTTCCTCTTTCATCGTTCTCTTTGAGCTATAGACCAGTAATGGTGTCCCTAGATAAAAGGACATACTTTTTATTTTTGCCATACTGTGCCCAGGGTCACATCACTAGTGTCTGAATCCAGGTCTAATGGTCTATCTTATCTATATGCCATACTGTTCTCATGTATGTAAAAATATTTTGTAAACACAGAGCAGTATATAAATATGTTATCATGAGTACTTATCATACACAGTACTAATATGATTAATAAAGCTCTCAAAATCAAAATGCTAACACAGTAATTGTGATGACTTTTTGTATTGCGCGCATACTCTATATTCAGACTTTATGTCTTTCAGTATAACTTAACATCACACTTGAAAACTGTAAGTGGAATTCTTATATTAAGGAACTTCCGTTACAAAAAAAAAAGTTTCTTTTTTTAAAATTAGAAGCAGGATGTTCTCTTACCTTTATAAATGAACTCTGTGTGAGTGTGTGTGTGTGTGTGTGTGTGTGTGTGTGTGTGTGGTTTAAAGAGCTGTTTTAGTCTTATTCCAGTGATCCTCTTATGTCCCTTTTATAGTAAGTAGTAGGGTGCTTACTGATTTCCGTTTTTCTAGGATTGAATTACAAGTCCTTTTGTTACCTACAATAACTGTAGACCAGATGCACACAGAAGGAGAAAGGGTGACTACTGGAGGAAAGGCTTTTAATGACTTTCAGGAGCTATTGAGATATGTGGGGCTATTAAAAGTTATTAAATACATATGGTCAGAAAAAAAGAATCCCAAAGAGAGATTAGATTTGTTCTGCTAAAGAAGCTTGATGAGACTGGGGAGTCAGGTTGGGGTGATGGGGAGGATTTCCTTACTGAGCTATCCAAAATGGGCCATCCCTTGGGAGATGGTGAGTTGCTTCTTCAAAAGTCTTCAAAGATTCAGTGACCATGTGTCTGAGTCAGGATATCAAGGTTTGGGTCCTGGCAGTGACTGTGGGATCTTGGATAACTCATTTCATGACTGCCTCATTTTCACGGGGTCATGATTGGGACCTTCATGGCCATCTGGTCCAACTCAGATAAAGGTTATTTTTCAGAGAAGGAAACTGAGGCAGTCAAGTTATAGTTGGCCAAATAGACACATCTAGTGAGTAGAGGGTGAGTAGAGGGAGTAGTTAGGTGCCACTTCGTCACTAGGTGGATAGACTGTTGGGCCTAAAGTCAGGGAGACTCATTCCTAAGTTGAAATTTGACCTCAGACCCTTACTAGCTGTATGATCCCAGGCAACTCACTTAACCCTGTTTCTCTCATTAAAAAATAATCTGGAGCAGGAAATGGCGAACCACTCCAGTGTCCTTGCCAAGAAAAACCCAAATGGGGTCGCAAGGAATCAGGCACATCTGGACAACAGCAACAACTTCTGACTCCAAATCCAACACTCTTCTGCCCTGCCCTATGGGCTTGTGTGTCAAAGTTGGGGAGGGGGAGGGGAAGGGGAGTGTTAGATTAGAGGATCTGTAAGGTTCTTTCTAGCTCTAACATTCAGGGACTCATGCACGTCATACGCATTTAAGAAGCCCTGGTTGAATTGAATTTGTTGTTAACCGAATAAAGAGCAGTTCATACCTTGCTGTCTGAAGCCCTCTGGGAATGAAGTTTTCCAGGTAACCGAGGCTTTGCTCCTTTAGGCAGCAACATGTTATTTTAGCCATTTAGAATAAAAATATTTTCTACATTGCATCATAATCTTCTCATCCTCCTTAAATAAAAGATGTTGTTACTAATCATCTTCTTGATGATTCAGGTCTCTGTTATGAATATCAGTTATTATACTGTGTTGCAACAGAGCCATAGCCTCAGGGATTATGGAAGATAACTTTATTTGCCCCTATATCACCATATGTATTTACATTCTTGTTCTTGTTCATTTGTGTCCACTTCTTTGTAACCCCGTGGACCATGGGGTTTTCTTGGCAAAGAGACTCTCCAGCTCATTTTACAGATGAGGAAACTGAGGCAAACAGGGTTAAGTGATTTGCCCAGGGTCACCCAGCTAGGAAGTATCTGAGACTGGATTTGAACTCAGGTTTTTCTGATTCCCGGTCCAGCAATCTAACCACTGATTCACCTAGCTATGGTTTTATACTGCTGGGCTTTTTGAGTTTTTGTGTTAACTTTTTGTAGTTTTTGTCTTTTTGCCTGCCGTGGAGATGTCACTGCTTATTACTGCTTGTCTTCAGTAGCCCAGTTTCTTGCTTTTAATATCCTGTTCAAAATCTGAAATGGGCTAGGAAAACATAATGAAGCTTATTAGAACTGTGTGTAAAATAAGAATAAATTGGTCCTGAATGAAGTCCTAAGGACTCTCCCCTCAATAAAGTACATAAGCTTTAGCAAATGGAATTAATTGGTGATGTCTACTTTGGTTGCTAGGGATTTTTTATTGCTTATACCTTGGTTGCCTCTTGTGTTCTGGATAGGTAAGATTTCCTGATGGGTGTGGCATTACTCTATGTATAAAAAAATGGGCTGTCTAAAATGAGTTCAGCAAATTATTGTCAGAGTTGACTCCTGTGATGCATTTCATTTGTACTGGGTAATAGCATGATCTCTTCTTTTATGAAATATATTATAGTTTGAAGTTACCAGATATTTTCTGTGTATTTTATATGATGGTGGTTGTCCTTCATTCTTAAAGAGGGCCACAATGATATCACTGTGTTAGAGTCAAGGCACAATGTGTCCAATAGTGACTGAGCAGACCAGTACAAACCCAGAAGGCTCTACCACAGACTGGGCACAAATTGTCCAGAGGAACATTCAGATGAACATCTGAATTTGTGCATATTGCATTTTTCTCTTGAGCTATCACAATTCTGTTTTGCTCATAGAGCACAGTGGGAGCTGTTAAGCATGCACAGAAGACTAATATGTCTGGTTTGAGGCTGCTGAGCCCTTTTCAGAACTGCTTTCCACCTTTGGTGTGTTATATATAAAGGACTGGTAAATTGCCACTGTTTTCTCCTTTGAATAAATCCTCGTTCAGCCAAAACTGGGAAGTTCCATCTAAGAAAGCACTAATGTAGCTTTTGAATTAGGTCCCATGTCAAATTAGGTAGATCCTAAGTCAACATTGTCTTCTTCTCTTGGTAGGTAGGCATGATGAAAGCTATTGGCCTCAACACTGACTGCTGTTTCTTAACCCAATTCCGAGGGAAAGATGAAAATAACTTTTAGGCTTCATAAGAAAAAGACTTTTTTTTGGGGGGGGGGAGAGTTGTTATTTAATGTCTTTAAATATATCGAGTTGCTATATAGATAATGACTGTCAACCATTCTTAGTCTTTGATGATAGAGCAAGAAAAATTAAATTTTAGCTATATAAAGGGGAGGAATCATGGTTTCTACTTAGGATGTAGTCCTGATTCGTCCACTAATTAATTGTATGGTCTTTAGCAGTCACTTCACCATTGTGACTTCAATTTTCTTTTCTGTAAAATGAAGGCATTGGACCGGATAATCTCCAAGGTCTCTTTTGGCTCTAGTGATCTGTGACTATTACTTATGTTGTTTATTAGGGGAAAAAATTTATGATGATGATGCTTGTCACATTCTGTGACAAATTGCCAAATGTAGATTGGGATATCCTGATATTTTGCAATTTTTAAAATAAAATGGTCACTCGTTCATTCTAGAATGTTTAAATCAGGCCTGCTCAGGGGCAGAGAACATTGCAATTCATTCT
>CM053586.1:50117062-50169904 GCA_028646515.1 Pseudochirops corinnae
AGAGAGAGAGAGAGAGAGAGAGAGAGAGAGAGAGAGAGAGAGAGGGAGAGAGGGAGAGGGAGAGAGAGAAAGAGAGGAAGAGGTCCTAACTGGCATAGTACCCCATGCCTTCTGACCTGACTCAGAACTCCAAAAGATTTTAGATAACATTTATAGGAATTTTGAACAAAGAAAAGATATCTTAAAATCTGTTGAGTTAACATTCTAGAATTAAGCAACCAGCTTATTAATCCATTCCTCTTGGACTGCTGCCCTCACTTTTGTAGTTAAACAAAGGGACCTCCTTTTTTCCACTAATAATTTAATTCTTTTTCAGTGGAGAAGGGTAACTACTAACCTGCCAATCACTTCTGTTGGTCGCTATTACCAAATCACTTTAGGGGTGGGGAAAGAAATGACTATACAAAAGTTACTCTCCTTTAAGGTGCCCCCCTTAATCTATTGACTTAATGCAAGGTCTTTTTTCCTGTTGTACTGACCTACCCATCCACCTTTTTGAAGGACCTTTCCTAGGAGTTTCAAAAGGGCTTTAAGGAAAAATACTATTCCTTAATATTTTCAGTTTTACCAGGAAGTAGGTTATAAATATGCTTCTCCATACCTTGCATTTCTTAAAATGGGAAAACAAGTTATAAGTTATCAAAAATAACATCCCTCAGGATATGTGTTTCTTGGGAGAGAGGAAACTCAATTTGACTCCAAGGAGTTTGAATTTTATACTATAGTCAAACGTAAACTTAAAGGAAGGTCCCAGATGATAATAGTGGGCCATTATAATTACTTAATTACCTAAGCCCTCTTCAGGAATGCAGTAAGGGCGGCCACAAGAAGGAGCTCTTATGACCAATAAACCATGCTAGATATTTAGGCTCTTGCCTTTAAGTCATTCTTTTCATCCTTTCAGAAGGCCTCTGTGAAACATCCAGCTGTCATGTGACGTAATGTAGTATTGTACAAAGAGAATTTGTAGTTGTTCAGTTGCTTTAGTCATGTCTAACTCTTTGTGACCCCAGTTAGGGTTTTCTTGCCAAAGATAGTCAATGGTTTGCCATTTCCTTCTCCAGCTCATTTTACAGACAAGGAAACTGAGGCAAATAGGGTTAAGGGAATTGCCCAGGGTCACACAGCTAGTAGAATACACAAAGAGAATTAATTACAGAGACATTCTCTAACCTTTAGAACAAGGGTTCCCAAGAAGTCACAATCTACTCCTTCCTGTTCTTATTTTCAGCATTTATCACAGGATCATAGATTCAGAACTGAAAGAGACCCTAAAAGACATATAGTCCAACCCAAGTAATCTTATGCATGAGGAAACCGAGATTCAAATAGTACAAGTGACTTGCCCAGAGTCACAGAGATGATAAGTTTTTGAGATGGGATTTGAACCTGCATCTTGCTGACTCCAAGTCTGGTGCTACGTTCATTACATCTTGTTGCCACTCATGGAGTGGGATTTGACTAGAAGCCACTGCCATGTCTCCATATCTGGGTTCCAGTTATACCCCGCCTTTTCTACTGGAAATGGGCAGTGAGGAAGAGGGGATATGATGAGTACTTGTGAGTCTGCTAATCTTGTGGTTAGAATATTTCCTACCCTTCACAAGTCATATTACTGATGTCAAAGCTTCAGATAAATAATAATAAAAAAAGATGGGTGACCTTCAATACATGTGTAGGGTAGGAATCATGGAATCAATCACAGATCAAGAGCTGGATGGTACTATAGAGATCATCCAATCAAACCCCTTCCTTTTGTGGATGAGGAGACTGAGACCCAGAGAAGTTGTGTCTTTTCTAAAATCATACAGGTAATAAATACGGTGTAGAAGCAAGATTTGAACCCCTATTTTCTGACTCTAAATTCACCATTCATTTTGCTTGCTAGACTAGAATTCAGTCTTCCTGAATCCTTGTTTGCCTTCATTTCTATTTCTATATTTACTTTATTGTTCCTTCATGTTTGTTCTGTTCCCATTTATTAAGGCTTCACGTGTGTTTTGAACAAGGAACTGTTCCAGGCAGCACACGTCATACAAACATATTTAAGACATAGTACTTGTCCTCAAGCAGCTTACAATCTAATATAGCAGATAAGATTAAGTATGCAAAAGAGCTAAACACAGCAAGATGTGATTGGCTGCTCAAGAGAATTATGGTATAGGCAAAATATCTTGGGAATTCAGAGGGGAAGGTGAGTCATTTAGTGAGGGATCAGGGAGACCTTCTTAAAAATAACATTTGAACTGAGATTTGGTTTTCCTTAGACAACCCTGGCTTTTCTGGAGTAGTTTCAAACTCCTAATTTTCTCATTCCTTTTACAATTCTAACTTACCTGTTTCTAAAATCTAGGACTTGGACTAGGGGACTTTGACTTCATTGTATGTGATCAATATTTTCTTAAAAAATCCTCTTTTTGATTATTATAGGCTCTTGAACATTTCTAGACTCATATTTTTGTTTTTGGACAGTTAAATCAAGTAGATCAAAGGCTTTGTTTTGTTTTTCAAAAAGAGTATTAAGGTAAGCATGGCTTCATCATTGGAATGGAAAGATACAGCCAATTAAGTTTATATCATAAAATCAATAACAATGAATCTTGGCAGAAAATCAATGTGATTTACAAATACAACTTTCCAAAAGGTATTTACCACAGCATTGTAGAAAATGCCCTGTTTCAACAATCTGGTAACCTGATCCAAGCCTCTGGCTCTGTATATTTTGGAAAGTATTCTGAAAATATAAATGCTATTTATTGAGTACCTATTACATAAGTATGATAGCAGGAGTAATAATAGTAATAATGGTAATGGTAATCCATAGAAGATGTAGGTAGGTGGCATAGTGGATAGTAATGGTAAAAGTGCTGGGCCTCATCCTCCTGAATTCAAATCCAGCCTCAGACACTTATTAGTCGTGTGACTCTGGGCAGCCTGGGCAATTTCACCCTGTTTGTCTCAATTTCTTCTGAAGATAAATCTTTTATTTATACCATGCATGACGCTGTCATGAATTCAATAAATATGTATTAGATTCCTGTTGTGCATAAGGCACTGATAAATCTTGGGGATACCTATACTAAAAAGTGTCTGCTCTAAAGGAGCTTCCATTCTCCTGAGTGATGAAACATATATGCAGATTAAGTAAATACAAATTATATTCAAAGAACAACAATTCCAAAGGGTAGGGATGTAAGGTAACTTGGGGTATCAGCAGAAGTCTCATGTAAGAGCTAGTACTTGAGGCTGAGAATTGGAAATTGAGGGGACACCCATCATTTAGGGAATGGTTGAACAAGTTGTGGTATATGATTGTAATGGAATGTTATTGTGCTATAAGAAATGGTAAGCAGAATGATTTCAGAAAAAATCTGGAAAGACTTACATGAACTGATACAAAGTGACGTGAATAGAACCAGGAGAACATTATACACAGTAACAGCAATATTGCACAATGAGCAACTGGGAATCACTTAGCTATTCTTAGCAATACAATAATCCAAGACAATCCCAAAAGACTCATGATGAAAAATGCTATCTGCCTCCAGAGAAAGAACTGATGGCATCTGAAAGAAAGAAAGAGGAAGGCAGGAAGGCAGGCAGAAAGGAAGGAAGGAAGGAAGGAAGGAAGGAAGGAAGGAAGAAAGCTTCAATCTGTATTCAGATTCCTTCCTTCCTTTCTTTCTTTCTTCCTTCCTTCCTTTCTGCCTGCCTTCCTGCCTTCCTCTTTCTTTCTTTCTTTTCTTGTTCCCCTCAAAATGACTAATGTGGAAATGTTTTATATGTTTACAAATGTATAACCTATATCAGACTGCTTACTGTCTCAGAGAGGAAAGGGGAGGGAAGGGAGGGATAAACTTTGGAACTCAAAACTTAACAGTGAATATTAAAAATTGTTTTTACAGGTAATTGGGGAAAATATTTTTTAAAAGGGAGTTGATACTTGAGCTGTGTTTTGGAAGAAGCTAGGGGTTTTTAAAATTTGATTTTAAAAGCTTTATTTTTAAAATTATTTATTATCTCTCCCTTCCAATATCCTTCCCCAACTAAACAATAAAATAAAAATAAAACTTGCATAACAGATAATCATAGCTGAGTGCAACAAATTTCCACAATGGCCGTGTCCAAAGAATGTATGTCCCATTTTGGATTTTAACGCCATCCCCTCTCTGGCAGGGTGTGGAACACTGATATTTATATATTGCTTTTAGATTTTCAAAGCCTATTTCACATATAATATGTTACTGGAACACACAAGAGACGTGTGAAGAAAGGTACTATTATTATTACTGTATAGAAAAAGAAAGTCCCAGAGGTTCAGTAACTTTGCTCGCGGTCATGTAGGTGCATATGGCAGAACTGGGGAATGGGGGGAGGTGTCTTTCTCCTGGGTCTTCAAGAATCTAAGTCTAGTCCTCTTGTTGCTTCATCTTCTGTAACTGGAAGGGACCTTAACCCCCTTATTTTATAAATGTGGGACCTGTAGCTTAGAGAATTTCTTAAGTACTTGCTCTGTGTAAAGTGCTAGGTATCCAAATAAAAAAAAAAATCAAGACAGCCCCTGCTTTCCAGGAGTCTACAAAAGTTAAAGAGACAAAAGTTAAAAGAGATTTTATCTGTTGGTCTGAAGGAAAGACCCAGAACTCCTTAGATGCAGTCAATCAACAAGCAGTTATTAGCACCTACTATGTGGCAGACAACATGGTAAGCAGGTAAAAAATGTACCTTGTGCCATAGCAAGACTGAAAGTAACATCTCTTCCTTAATGTCATTTCCACTGTGAAAACCATATCCATTTCCGAAATCTAGCTTTTTGATGATGTCAAATTGCTGATAATAAATTTCTTTTCTGTGTCTTTAATAGCTGCGGTTGCTGAGGGGGCAGAGACTGTAGCACCTATAGAAGTGGTTATCAATTCCATCTTCAACACTCTTTAGTTGTGTGACCTTGGGGAAATCCTTTACCCAGTTCAACTCTCAATTTCCTATCTATTAACTGAGACTGCTAATATTAGCACTACCTATCACTTAGGGCAGTTTTAAACAAAGCATTTTTAAAGCTTCAAGTACTATGTAGAGAGAGTGTCCCAAAAGTCTTAGTTCAGTTTTAAGTTTTTAATAACAGAAAACTGTACTTTGGGGAGACACTGTCTATGTGATTATCTTTGTGCCTGGCACATGGTAGACACTTAATAATAAAATTTTATTGATCAACTGTGTGACTGGTTATTATTAGGAAGAGTCAGAGACAATTGGAGCCAAGAGTAACTGTGGGTAAGACTGGGGCAAACTATGCAACTGGTGAAAAGATTTCTGGAGCATAGACATTTCCTGAACTTGTGAGCAATACATGGACTTGTTTTTGTTTTCCTCCCTGTCTGCTTAATTTCTGTGGCTAGCTAACCCAACTGGTGAGAGGAGAAGGCTAGTAAAACTGAGGTTACAGCTTGGGTCCACAGAGTGGAGGCTCAGTAGCTTTGCTCTGTTTCCTGGCCAATAGCTTTTGGTCAATCGCCTAGAAAATACTTTTAATTAATCACTTGGTGGTCTGGAGGTGGGAAGGAGGATGGGGTGTGGGAGAGTGTGGAGGAATCAAATGTAAATCCATCACTATTATTTGGAAAACAACTCAAAGTACACACTGTGACGGCCTGTCAGTAATGTATTTTTAGTTTTTCTTGTTAACTCTAAGTTTCTGTTCTTTCAGCAAAAAGGCCTTAAAAGAGAAGGAAAACAAGATGTGTTAGCTGTACTATGCACGAAAGATACAAAGAAAAAATAGTCCCAGCTCTCTGATTGGTGCCTCCAAAAGAATTCATTGCCTAACAGATTAATTTTAAAGAACAAATTTTCATTGCCCAGAGACTGGAATCAAGTCATACAACACTCATGTTGTGAGGTCTGGATTGTGGTAGAACCTTCTAAGCTCATATTGGTTTGATTGGCTACAGTCAGACCCCAATGTAGTGATGTCATTTTGGTCCTCTTCAACCATGAAGGACGACGACCAGCCATCTTTGGGTAATTGCTCTAGCCACATTTTCCCTTGCCTTCCCTTCGCACTGCTGAGTTTTCTCTTTGGCTGTGTAGAGGACTGGGAGAAAGTGATAGATGCAAGGAAGTCCTTCGAAGGAAAGATGAGGAGGTCTCTTATTACAAGGTGGGGGAATATGGATGTGGAATGAGGCATACAGTTGTCGGACAAACCCAATGTTTTTATTAATTTTGCTTATGAGGACTTTGCTACAAAGGAGAGAGTAATATGGGGCTAGACAGTGAGTCACTGGGAAAGGTAAGTGATGTTTAAAAAAGAGCATCAATAACTATTTAAAAATATAAATGAATAGAATCTAACAACCTTTTTAGCAATTCTATGCCCTAATGGAGGGAAGTCTATAATAGATCTTTGATCCCAGGCTTGGGGGTTGCTATTATGTTCTGCAAATAACATTGCAGAAAGACACCTGACACCTACCCTATGTTGCATCCCTTTCTCCTCAGTCTGCAAAGCTGATATGAGTACTGCTGGGGCTGGGATCAGTCACTGGCAAGATTTTAAAAGTCACGTCTTTAAGAAAATGACTGGTGCCCTGTTGAGGATTTTTAAATGTACTTACTGTGTGTTTGTGTCTTCATTATAAGTTCCATCACTATAGAAACACAATAATGTTGGGAAGTGGCAGCTTTAGAGTACAATAAAAGCACATGAAGGCATTGAAACAAATTAAAGCAAAAACACTGACCTACTAGGTATAACCAGAATGTGATCCACTCCACTTGTGTGCGCCCCTTCTAGAAGAATACTCTCTCTTTCATCTCATAGCTACCTTTTAGATTCACCTCTTATAGGAAGCCTTTCATGATTCTCCTCTTCCCTCCTATCCTAACCCTTACCTCCTGCCTGTTACTGCTCTTTCCCTCTTCAAATTATTTTGCTTTCTTGGTAGAGGTGAGCAATGGGAATTAGCTTGTACAGGCTGAGAGCTGATTGTTAAATGTTGAATGTGAGAATTGACACCTTGGTAATCAGCAAATGCTGTGCATGAGGGCTTGATTTATTTTCCTGTTAATTTACTGTACTTAAGAAAGTGATGGAAAAGATGTTAATAGTGAGTCCTGCACACATTCTTCTCCTCTCCTCCCTTTCTAGAGGAAAGCTAGTTGTTAAATAATTACCAGCATACCCCTGCTTGTTTGAGTACATTTTACATACTGTAGAATAAAAGCTTCTTGAGGGAAGGGACTGTTTGATATCTGATCTCCAGCACTTGAGCACAGGTCTTGCTTGGTACATAGGTTCCCAAAGTGGGTGATATTGCCCTGGGAGGGCACTTGAATGATCCAGGGGGCTGGTAGTAGACTCAGCTACAATTAGAGGGCATTGAATAAAAATAAGGGAGTGGTGGAAACATAAGGAAAGAAGAGAAGATAAGAAAATTTTGAAAAACTGTTTGTACATGTTTCATCTGTTGTGTAACAGAGTTAAAGTTGTAGTGATTACTTTATTTTCCAAATAAACACACAAAATGGAAGTTATAACCTATCAGTGGTCAAGCCTGCCAATAGGTCTTAACAAGCTTACAAATAAGTGTTGGCAGGTAAGCATGTTGGACATTGTCGGGGAGTCCAGCATGCTTTGGTAGGAATATGTATGTGTAATGACTTGTTTACAATATGACACTATAGATTGTATGATGCAATATTGTGGCATCAAAATTTCAGTGCAGGAAAATCCCCGTAAGTTTACAATGAATTATTAAATTTAGAATGTGTCATTTAAAAAAACTCTATTTTTGGAAATGATATAGATTTAAAAAGAAATGTTAAAAGGTTGAAGAAAATAGATTTCTGGGGGAGAGGGGAGATGCTGAGTGATTTTTTTTTTTTTTGCAAGACAATGTTTTTTTTTGGTAAGCCAAATAAATTTGGGAACTTCTAGTATAGAGGAACCTCTCTCTACCAGTGCCCTTCTCTGTCACTCATATTTCTAGAGCTCTAAGAGACTAAGACATTTGTCGGCGGTTGTATAGCCAGTATGTGTCAGAGAAAGATCTTGAATCCAGTTGTTCTGACTCCTACACCAGTCTGTCTCTCATAATATAATGCTCATTGCATCAAGGTGATTTAAGGCAACATAGGAAAGATGTTGAACATACCTTGCTGAGGGTCACCACTGGGAAGTTTTCTCTGGGAATGTCATAGTAGGATTTATAGGAATTAGAACTAGAAGAAATCTAAGAGATCATAAAATCTGCTTCAAATACTAACTATATGACCTTAGGCAAGTCACTTCACCCAGCTTCCTCATCTGTAAGATGAATGGGCAGAATTGAACAGCTTTCAATCTTTCATTCTATGATTGAGTTTCACTCCACTTTCCACACTTTCCACACTTTCATAGGGGTACTTAAGAATCAGAATCATGATTTGAACCCTAGTTTCTCCTGACTATATGTCAAATGCTTTTTCCACTGAATACCACTTCCTCTTCACTATAGTGATAATTGCAAAACAAATGATAAAGTATATATAAAGGAAAATTAATTCTTGTCTCTTGGCTTAGCACATAGCAAACATAAACCAGGAAATTACAAGGAAAAAAAAAACCATGTCCTGGGGCTAATTTCCATTGTTTGCTCATGGAACTGATGCTGTAACATCTCTTTATGATGTTACATATTCTTTGATGTGTCTGGTCCTCCTTTATTATTATTATTATGTATGTGTAGTTACCTGGTTCCTTTGTTTTCTACTTATGTGCCCAATGCTTCTGTTACCCAGGATTCTGGGGAAATCAACTGTTCTAGATAAGAGAATTTTCATAGAATTACAGATGGGATATTGGGGATGTTTGGTCTAACCTGAAAAAATGATTTCCCCATACAATATGTCTGCAAAGCAGCTATCCAGCCTTTTCTTGAAGACTGTGAGAGAAGGGAGAGTCTGGTATGTCCCAGTGGATTGGATAACTTTATTTTTAGGAAATTTTACCTTATACTGGATTGACTCATACTCTCTGTAATTACTCATTGCTTTTAGATATGTCATCTACGGCTGATCAGGGTAAATACAGCACTCCTGTCCTACCTTCAGCTTCCTTTTCTCCAGATTGAACATCTCCAGTTCTTGCTTGTGTGGTATGATGTCCAGTATTCTCACTATTCTACACCCTGCCCATGTTCCATCTGTATATTTCTTGGAGAGTAAAGAATATTACCCCTACTATTAAAATATACGTATCACACACACACACACACACACACACACACACACAGAACCCACACATACTTCCCTGAAACAAAACAAAACAAAAATGATTTCAAGTGAAAAATATTCCTATATGTACACGATACTCACTTGTCCTCTTCATTTCAATTGTTATTATTACAAGCCTCATGAGCACTCTCCTGAATTATTGTAATAGCCTATATCTCCAATCCATCCATCATATCTCTGCCATAGTAATCTTTTGCTGTATGGCAATGGCTGTTGTTGTTCAGTCATTTTTCCATCACATCTGACTCCTCATCACCCCATTTGAAACTTTCTTGGCCAAGATTTTTGAGTGTTTTGTTCATTTTACAGATGAGGAAACTAAGGCAAGTAGGGGTAAGTGACTTGCCGAAGCTTGCACAGATAGTAGGTGTCTCAGACCAAATTTGAACCCAAGAAGATGAATCTTTCTGATTCCAGGCCCAGAAGTCTATCCACTGTGCCACGTAGCTCCCCCAAAGCATTGGTTGTATCCATGTAAAAGTATTCAGGGATTCCCCACTAATTGTGAGTTCCTTGGGAGCAGGGATTGTCTTTGGCCTTTTTTGTTCAGAGTGCTGGGCCTTCAGTCAGAAAGACCTGAGTTCAAATCTGCTCTCATATACTTGCTAGCTTTTTGACCTTGGGGACATCATTTAATCCAATCCTGTCATCTACGAAATGAGTGGGAGAAGTAAATACTAAACCACTCCAATATATTTGCTAAGAAAATCCCAAATGAGGTCATGCAGAGCTGGGCACAATAAATGACTCCACAACAACAGTAATATCCCTGATGCTCAGCACAGTTCTTGGCACATAGTAGGTACTTAATGCTTATTGACTGACTGTTGCCTACCTAGCAATTTTGTACAATTTGAAACTTAAAAATTGGCATGTAGTTGGCAATACTGCAAATGGAAAGAACAAAACCTTCTCTTCCTGGCATTCAAAGTCCCCAGCGGTCTGTCATCATCTTATTTTTCCAGTTACTGTTTTCTGTGAATGCTGACATACAAGTCACACTGGACTACTGTCATGTCTGTTGTCTGAATAGACCCCACCCTTTACTTCCTTTGTTCACACTGTTTCCTCTGCCTGGAAGGCCTTATCTCCCCATCTTTGCCTAGTTATCCTTTCTAACCCCATTCAAATACCATCTCTCACCCAACTCCCTTTATGGTGTTCCTGTTCATACTGACCCTTCTTCAGGATTCCATGCACCTCCTTTAGGTCATTGCAACTTATATACTAGCGTAGTGGCTACATTACTTTTATCTATTCCTTTCCCTTAGCTTCTTTCTTCCTTTATGGAAGTCTGCTGTTGTGAATAGAGTGCTGGATTTGGAGTCAGGAGACCTGTGTCCACCTGATGATCTGTATAATTCATAATCTATAGCTGTATAACTATGGCCAACTCACTTAACATCTCAGAGCCTCAGTGCCTCCATCTTCTTTAAAAGAGGGATAATAATATTTGTTGTTGTTTTTGTAAATAGTATCTTACTTTTTTCCAATTACTTGTTAACATAGTTTTCAACATTCTTTTTTTTTTAAGCAAGATTTTGAGTTCCAAATTTTTCTCCCTCTCTCCTTCCCCAACATGGCAAGGAATTTGATATAGGCTATACGTGGGCAATCATGTTAAACATATTTCCATGTTAGTTACATTGTAAAAGAAGAAACAAAAGGGAACAACCACAACCCTCCCCCCTCCCCCAAGTGAAAATAGTATGCTTTGATCTGCATTCAAATTCCATAGTTCTTTCTCTGGATGTGGATAGCATTTTTCATCATGAGCCTTTTGGAATTGTCTTGGATCATTGCATTACTGAGAAGAGCTAAATCTATCATAGTTAATCTTTGTACTTTGTTGCTGTTACTGTGTATAGTGTTCTCTTGGGTCTGTTCACTTTGCTTTGCATCAGTTCGTTGTAAGTCTTTTCAGATTTTTCTGAAGTTTCTCTGCTTATCATTTCTTATAGCACAATACTATTCCATTACATTCATATACTACAACTTTTTCAGTCAGGATAATAATATTTGTAAAAAACTTTGTCAACGTTAAAGCATGATTTAAATGCTAGCGAATATTGTTGTTACTAGCCTACTTTGGGAGTTGTTAAGAAAATGCTTTGAAAACTATATTGTTATTCTTAATAGTTAAGAATATAAGAAGGATAGAGACTTGTCCCAGGACTGCTTATATCTGGGCTCTAATTTTAAAAAAATGAGAAGAATGAGATGAATATTAATATTTTCCTTCATTTCCATATTCTTACCATTCTCCTCAGGCCTCTCATAACTTTTTACTTGGTAACTGGAATACAGTTATCATATATTTTTATTAAAATATTTTGTAGAAAAGTGGATATATCTCATCTTCCTACTATACTGTAAGAACCATAAGGGAGACATTGGGGCCCCTAAAGTTTTAATTTTCCCTGAAGGCTAATAGTGTCCTTTCCATTTACATTGGTATTTACAGTTCAACTTTACAACTTTAATTAAACCTTACAAATGACTTTTATTACAACAGTTCCATGGAGTAGATAGCATGTGTGTGTTATTGTCCCCAAATGGCATAGGTGGAAACTTATACTCATAGAGTTTAAGTGATTTCCGCCCCCTGGAATAACCTAGTTGACAGTCAGAAACAGTATCCAAACTTACTGATGCTAACAAAGTCCAGGGGTTTTTCCATGCCACTAAAAGACTGGGAGATTTTGAAAAAAACTGGGAGATATTTATTTTGTCTCTGTTTCTTCTTGTTATTTCCTCTTTGGCAAGAGAGATACAGGGAGTCCCAAAAGTCTTACTGAAGTTTAAGCTATCAAGGCTGCACTAAAACTTTTGGGACATCCTCATTGGGATCAGAGATCTAGAAGTGGTGGCCATCTAGTGATTCTAGTCCAGCCTCATCCCTTTATAGTGAAGACTTTGAGGTCTTAGGGAGATTAAGGAACCTAGACTCTGTTAGCCCAGAGCCACTTTTCTTTTCACTGTACCATATGAAATGAAACCATTGGTATTAAGTACGATAATTGAAACTGGGATCTTCCTTCTGTCTAGATGTGTGCTTGTCTTAAGTATCATGGATAATAATGTGACCGAATAAATTATGACTACCTGCAAATAAAGAACTGCCTGACTAGTAAAGAATTATTGTGTTGGAGATTGGGGCTGAATTGTGAGAAAAAAAATAAACACACCCCAGAAGGTGTCTGATTTGCAAATACTAAGTATTCTCATAATTTTTTTGTAATTATAAAATTAGAAGGTATAATGTCTTCCTTTATCTTACTGATTCTTTAGAGATTTGGATACCTTATGTCTTCGGGTTCTGTTGAATCACTATGTCCTTCCCACTCTGCAATTAACTAGTTTTATTCATTGTATTTCCAAAAGATATCCTCTAAATTATATTATTATTTTTTAAAATAATGCTCATATGCCGTCTGTCATACTGCATTGGCCCCCTTTCATCTGCTCTGGGATACTCCCTGAAGTGGGCTTTGGAACTTATAGATTAGGTCTGTAGGAAGCCTGCTGACTTCTCTCAGAGATCAAGGGATCACCTTGAGAAGCTGTTTCTAGTACTGTTGCTACAACCCCACCCTCCCCTGGGCACTTCCTATGAGTAATTAGCCAGTTGGACTTAGCTTTAGAAAATTGAATTTCCTAAGAAGAACAAGTAAGAACACTTGGTGCAAAACATTCTGCGCCTAAACTAGGGCATAATCTTTCACCAATAGACATAATGTGTTTAGGGAGAACGGAGCTCAATTTTAAGGTACAATGTTAGGAGGGCACATGCGTAGAGATTACGCATTTTCCATGAGCAAAGGGTGGCTCAGAGGCAAGGTGATACTGCAGATAGAGTCTCGGACTTGGAGTCAGAAAGACCTGATTTCAGATTCTGCCTCAGATACTTCCTAGCTTTGTGACCCACGGTGGGTCATTTTACTTTTCTATGACTCAGTTTCCTTATCTGTCAAACGAGGCAGTTGGACTCCTTGGCCTTCACTTCAGTTCTAAAATCTGCCCTCCTATAATCCTTTGATACTCACTGCACCTGGCCCTGGAAGTAATTATTTTCCCTTCATGGATTCCTCATGAAGGTACCTTTAGATCTAGCATGGTGCTGGACTCTGAAAACTATCGCCTTTCAAGAGTCCATAGCTGCTAGTCCTCTGTCACAAGGGGTCATGCTCCCTGAAGTTCCTACCATTTTTGGGTGACTGTGCGTAGCCATTTCTACTCCCTTTGACTGCTCTACTATACTGCTACTATATAGTTCCAATGGCAAGTGGGCCATCTGACGCAACTTCTGTACTTCCCAGAAGAAGATGGCCTGGACGGTTCCATCCCACATACTTATTTACCTAAGTTCAGGAAATAATAAGTACAGAGAGATGAAAGCAGCCATTTGCTCACAGCTGACATAGTCGGATGGTTAACCCCACTTCTACCCAATTCTCTGGATCACCTCTAAGTAGTCCTGCCTCTTCACAGATGCAAAGGAAAAAGAGAGATAAAGGGCTGAGTTACCTCTTTTGTATCTCTCTTGGCTCGGCAACCCTTGAGCCATCTATTTGTTTGGCTCCCCGGCCGTTAGAAGACTTTTGTTATCATATGGCACAAGGTCGTTTGTTGTACATGGCTAGAAGTTTCCACAGGGTCACTTGGACAGAAACCAAGATGGGGAATGTATAGCCTGTAAAAATGCTAGATCCCCATAGGCCCTGTGATGATTAAAAAAGTTTGAGGGACATAGTTTTTTGGGTAATTTAATCATTTTATTAGTGAGGCCAGAACATTATTAATAGAAGGATGGTCATTGGACTTTCTCTCTGACCAAAGACCCATTATGGCAGTGGGCTCACAGTTTATGTGCCCTTTGAAGAGTAGGTGTTCCTGAGGGGTGCCTAATCAACTCTGATTGGGTAACACAAAGTTTAACTGAGGAGGTAGGGTATCTTGGGGTACATGACTTAGGTCACTCAAATCTTTGTCAAAGAGATATCAACTTCCATATCACCTATCTTGATAATAAGGAGAATCAATATTTTTTTTCAGACCTTTCTGAGTGAACACAGTCAGCAATAACCCAAACTTAGAATTTCTTTTTTACTGTCTGATAAGATCTTGGCCTGGGTAAATCTCTGAGAGACATTTCCCACACTGGTTGATTTCTGGATGAGGAAGTAGAAAAGGGGAAAAACCTTGGTCCTGATTCAATAATTAGTTATTAAATATGTGAGAAATATTCATTTTTCACAGCCAGTATACCCCTATTGCATACTACTGATATTTTGTCAAAATTAACATTCCCTAGATAATTTAATGTTTATCACGTAGTAATGTCTTTTCAAAATTAGTATTCCCTAGATGGTCTAATATTTGCATTTTTTAGACTCATGGGATAGTAGAATTGTAAGATTGATCTTTCAGAGATCAAGAAACCTAACATAGTCCTATATTTTAATAGAGTAAAGTCTTCCTGAGGGTAGGCCTGTTACACTTGTGTCTTTATGCCAAGTGTTAGTATGGTACCTTGCACAGAGTAGGTATTTAATAAATATTTTTTGAGTTCAATTGAATTCCACTAAATCACTTCATTTTACATTGTGGGAAATGAGTGAAGTTCAGAGGTTAAGTAACTTGCCCAAGGTCATCAATTACTTTTTCCCATATTCTAAACTCCCTTTCTTTTTATCCTTATCACAGTTCCTGACACCTATTAAACTCTTAAGAGATGTCTCCTGATGGACTGACCACAGTATCTGCTGGTGTAGCTTCAGAGCAGTTCTAGTAACAGAAGCTTCTGTGGTTTCCTTGGTGGAGAATGTTTGTGAAAGGGCTGCAGGGGTGGACTGGATGGTGGTTTTAACATCCCAGAAGGGGAAGCTGCAGACGAGGCAAGTCAGGTAGCAAAGGTGAGCTAAATTAGGGGTAAAAGGATGGAGCAGGCCTGGCTCTTTGAGACGGTAGAGCAGAGTTGGGTCTTGAGGCAGGAGTGTGTCTGCTTTGAACCTCTGTGAGGAGTCATCATTCTGGAAGCAAAACCATTTCTTCAGAGTTTTGTTTGCTTGTTTTTAAATGGCAATAATAGGAGTACTTAAAAGTTAGGAATCCTGTTGTTTCTGTGAAATAGCCTGTAACAAGCAATAACACGGTTATCGTCCTTTATTATTTTTATTGTTTGTAATCTTGCTGATAATGATAGTAGCTTAATTTTGTATGAACTTTCCAGTTTACAAAGTGGGTTAGAGACACTTGATTGTCATAACAACCAGATGAGATGAGATGTACAAAGGTCATGACTCCCATTTTTTTTTCAGATGAGGGGCCTGAGTCTTAGATGAGTTAAATGACAAGAGATACACATATCAGGGAAAGAAAACTGGATTTGGGTCCCAAAGGGTCTGGGGTTCTATTTTGGTTCTTATGTTTGTCAGTTGTGTGATCTTAGACAAGGCACTTAACTTCCCCATGTCTTAGTTTCCTAATTTATAAATTCAGGAGGTTGGCCTAGATGTTCTCTGTGGAATCTTCCAGTCCTAGCTCTATGATTCCATAATTCTAGGGCTTTCTCATGTTCACAGACCTGGAACGTTTTCTCATTCCAAAACTCATATCCTTCCTACTACCCTCAGTAGAATCTAGAGCTAAATGGGGTCTCAGAGACCACCTAGTCCAACAGTCTCATTTTACATTTCAGGAGACTGAGACCTAGGTAGGTTAACTAACTTGCAGAAGGTCATGCAACTAGTAGACACCAGGGGCAGGATTTAGACCTATGTATTGTGACTCCAGAGTCAGTGATTTCTGCCTCCTTACAAATTTGGGAGGAAGAAAAGATGCTGCTTCTTTCTGCTCCCATATGTTTGTCCTCATATTTCAGATAAGCCTTCTTTGATACTAATAAAAAGTTAACTGATTTACAGATGTTAGGTTAAAAATGAGAAATCTCAGGGCAGCTAGGTAGCACAGTGAATAGAGTACTGGCTCTGGAGTCAGGAGAACCTGAGTTCAAATTGGGCCTCAGATACTTAATACTTAATAGTTGTGTGACCTTGGGCAAGTCACTTAACCCCAATTGGCCCTGCCTTCCCTCCCTCCAAAAAAAATACAAAAAAACCCCCAAGAACTCTATACCCGATTCACCTTAGAGAGTTGGTAGGCTATCCCTTTAAAACAACAAAAAGAAACAAACATAAAACCATTTGGTTGATCCCCTATTTATTAAGTTGTTCCTATTGTATTAATTGACCTCCTTAACATTGTTTCACCTAATTTGGTTTTCTTGGAACAATTAGCTACATAACAATTTTATCTTCTTGTAGTACTATTTAAACTTACAAAGACTTGGGAGAACTGACATGATTATAGATGAAGAAATTGAGCCACAGAGACATTGGCTCAGTCACAGAAGTAGGTAGTGGGAAAGAGTAGACCAGAAACCAGGCCACTAGATTCTCAGGGCTTGTATGCTTTTACTTCTCACTGTAACATACACCGACATGTACTAAGAAGTTGTACAAGTTTGTTTTGTGCAATAGACGATTTCCTGTGTAGCTTAGTTTTCTGGGGATTACTGGGCTATTAGAAATAAATGTGATTTTCTATAGTGTTAACATTATTGCAATACATATGAATGTTTCATCTAATGTCTGTATTAATTGTCTATATTAATTTTTAGAATTTTGTCTATATTAATTTTTTCTACATTGTCTATATTAATTGTTAGAAGTTTCCTTCCTTAGAAATAGAGTTCAGATTTATAATGCCCGCCTCTCAGGAGTAGGTATATTTTGAAATGGTAAAGAAATAATGATTATCATCTTATTGTTATAGACAGACTTGAGTTTTGTCCCATCTTTCAGTATTTAGATTATGCCTTGAAATGAGAGTGGAATTATTCACTGCAGGGAATTAGGTGTGACCAGCACAACATACTCCATTACTCTCCTTTGTTAGACCATGGAAATGACTGGCTTTAGTAAAGGCTTTCTGAATGAGTGAATAAATACATGAATAATGAGATTTTCTCCTGAAATGAGATTTTCATAGGATCAGGGACTTAGCTCTGGAAGAAACCTTAAAAGTTAATGCTAGTTAAACACTCTCGTATCATAAATGAGAAAATCGAGATCTAGTGATGTGAAGTAATTTGCCGACAATCACCCTGACTTTAAATTCAGCTTTCTTTTTGCTCTTCTAACTTGCATCTGGGCTATAATTAAATTTTTAGGTCTTTTTATTTTGACAATCTAAGAAGATTAAACCTGAAAAGAAACCTTTTAACCAAAGAAAAAAATCAATAAGCTAAGAAATTAATTTAACAGTAAGTTATCTGCAGTGATATATTGTGGTATTGAGAATTCTATTTTCTCCTTAATGGCTGCTTCTTTTAATTTTTTGACCTTGTATTTTTATATATTTCTCCATTTACAACTACATGCTTCCCTCCTATGAAATATCATTATTTTCACATTTTCCCTTTTTTCTGGTTAAAGTGTCAATGCTATATCATATACGGCTTTTTTTCTTGAGTAAAAACCATTGGTTTTGTCTGATTTCCTTATAAATTTCACAGAAATCTTTAGGTGATGTTTCTGTGGAGTGATGAACATAGGTTTCCATAGATGCTTGCATTTGAAACCTCCAGAAACGGTCAGTGTTGTAATAGAACAGATGGTGTAGAAAGGGAGCTGCTGTTCATTATGGCTACTCTATAAATGCTTACTGTCACTGCCGCAAAAGTTTCATTAATAATGGAAAGAAAGTGTGAAGGTTAAAGCTGACAGTTATATGTAATAGGAGGGATTGAATGGTTACTTGAACCATGCACAGTTAAGTGTTTTCAAACACCTTGGGGTTACTGATCATTAGGAATTGTGTTATTTTACAAGAGTGACTTTTTGACTACAATAATAATTTTGGGATGAGCAGACATAACTTCACTGAGCAATAATAAATGATTGATAACAGGCATTCACTTTGGACTTGCTGAATGCACTTATTAGTGCATTATTATTAGTGGCTTACCTAAGGATAGAGCCTATGAATGATTAAGATCCAAGAGTAGAAATCAAAGGCCCTATGTGTAAGGCTTCTGTAAGACTTCAGCTAATAGAAGGGCAGTGAACAAATGGCTGAGTCATATGCTTATTACAAAGATGATAAATTCCTTACCTTTTTTGTTGTTCAGTTGTTTTTTTCAGTTGTGTCTGACTCTTCTAGAGCCCATTTGGGATTTTCTTGGCAAAGATGCTAGAGTGGTTTGCCATTTCTTTCTCTACATCCTTTTACAGATGAGGAAACTGAGGAAAACAGGGTTAAGTGACTTACCCAGGGTCACACAGTTTAGAGTCTCAGGCCAGATTTGATCTCAGGAAGAGGAATCTTCTTTACTTCAGTCCCAGCACTTGATCTACTATACTGCATAGCTGCCTTTTACCTATACAAAGGTAAAATTAACAGATTTTGGTAACAGACTGGTTACTTAGTGGGTATTACCTGGATGTGATCCAGCAAACACATTGAGAAAGAAAGTCAGATAGTTAGGAAGAAGAGAGAGAAGAACTAATAGGGAAGAAAATGTCAAGGACAAGAGGTCAAGAAGAATGAAGGTTGAAAAAAGGCCACTGGATTTGGCAATTAGGACATCATTGTTAACTTTGGAGAGAACAATTTTGGTTGAATGATGAGACTGGAAACAAAATTGTAAGGAATTAAGGAAATGACAGGAGAGGCAGTAGAGGTACCTATTTTAGATGCCCTTCCCAAAGAAGTTTAGCCATGAAAGGTTGAGCAGAAGAGATAAAAGATGATAGTTAGCAGAGATGGAAGGATCAAATGAGTGTTTTTTCAGGATGGGATAAAAATAAGCATTTTGTATGTAGTAGGGAAGGGAGCAGTAGAGAGAATATATATTACATATATCTCTCCAGATAGAAGATAAGTGATAGAGTGGAGATGATACAGAATGGGCAATCTGAGGAGTCAGGACAGAATGGCTCATGCGTATAGAGAGAGGGGATTGTCTTGGTAAGGAGTAAAGTCACTTCTTTGTGTGAGACGTGGTGAAGGAGATTGTGGAGGAAAACATCTGATTGATATGAAATGAGGAGAGAAGACAGAAATCTCAGTGAATGGTCTGTTTTTTCTGTAAAATATGGAGCAAGGCTCTCAACTGAGAAGGTGGAAGGAGAAGAACCCGTGAGAGGTTTGGGGAGGGATAGAAAAGTTTGGAAGAGCTGCTGTGAAGAGTGGGATAGTCAGTTGATAAGGAATGAGTAGAAGGATTGCCTAGCAGTGGTGAGGACTCGGTTGAGGTTATGTAACAAATTTGTAGTGCATCCAGTTAGAATGGTTGTATGATTTTTCTCTACTTATGTTCAGGAACACATATGTAGTAGCAATCACATTAGATAGTGGGAGTGATCCAAGGCTGAGACTTGACAGGGCATAATCAACAATATTGTAAAGAGACCAAAGTCTTAAGAAAAGAAGACAGTTTATAGTTGAATGGGATCACCAAATGGTCAACATGGGGAAAGGAGGAGACAGTGACTAGTATAGAGGTGGTGACCAGGGAGAGAACTGGGAGGTTGAGGGATTAGGGTTCACATGGTATGGGCAAGCAGAAGATGAGGTGGAAAACCAATAGATTGTGATCAGATAAGGAAGTTTCAGGGTTTTTAAACATGAAGGTTCTTGAATATGAAGATACTGTATTTATAGGTCATGGCAAGATCAGGGGTATGACCATTTTTGTGTGTAACTGAGATGGGGTGGAGGAATAGGTCTTGGGAAGTGTATAGGTTGAGGAGACAGGAGTAGAGGGTAGGAGTTGGAGAGAAGAAAGTGTGAGCCAGGTACAAAACTCATTGAGGAACAAAAGAATGATTGGTAGACAACAGCTAACAGAATTTTGATTGGGATAGAAGATATGAATTGTATGGATTTCAAAAGAGGAGAGGTTGCTGAGTGATGGTGGCAGGGGGAGAAACTGGATGACAATAGGAAGTAAAGAGTATTGAGCCAAAAGGTGCAATCAATACTGGAAAATGTGGCCAGGAAGTCTGTGTCATTAGGGGGGAACCAGATCTTAGTCATTGCCAGAAGAAGTGAGAGATGAAAAGATTTCACATGAAGGCAAGTTTATTATCTATGGCAGAGGCATTCCAGGGGGCTCAGTGGAATGAGTATCTAGTATATGAGACTTTGGGGTGGAAACATTGAGGAGAATGGGAATAAGGGATTGGGTTGTGGTGAATGGGAAATAGGGTTTTGGGTGCTGACCTACAGGGATTCAGAATCACTGGGATGTGTGGGGTATGATGTTAATCATTAAGTGACAAGCACTTCTACCCTTACCTCTGAAGACTGGAGATGAGGCAGAAGATATGTCAGATGGAAAGTCTCTGTTTCTCTTCTCCTTTTCCATCTAAAGTTTGGAGATCAGGCAGGACAGATGACACAGCTGTCTTTCTGCTCTCTTTTGTTTTTAGGGGGCAGCACAGTATGTCACCAGGTAGTTGAGTCTTATCTCTCTTCCCATTGTAGGCTGGAGCTTGGGTATATATAGCAGAAGGTAGAAGTTGAGACCATGCAGGTATAGATGAAAGTTGCCTTTCTGCAGATGGAAGTTTTGCTCTAGTATGCAGTGGGAGATGTAGGAGATGGAAGGCTCGATTTATTTCTCTTTTTCCTACTGGAGACTGGAGCTCAGAAGTTGAAGGTTAGGGTCATGCCAACGGAAGTCTTGACCAAAGATGTTTATCAGTATCATGGAGCACATCCTATAGGTCTGTCAGAATGGAAAGGACATTGTAGTCTCTATAGATGATGAAGCACTATAGATGTTTCTGTTGGCAGGTAACATTGTGCTGATTGTGTCAACTTCCTAAATATCACAGGGTCTCCTCATTCCTCATATACCTGTTTGTTTTTAATATTTAAATGTTTTCCTTGTTTTCGTGAGTGAGACCCATGACCATTTAAGAGAGACTTGCTGATCAGCACACACAGGAAACATCAGTGGATAAAGACTTCATATTAGTAAGATTATGTCATGCAGCTGGATGGACCTTCCATTAGTACTCACCTCTTGGGTAGGATAGAGGCCACTAGAGGCAGTAAATAGAGAGTTGACCCCAGGGTGCTCAGTGCCTCAGGCCAATCCCTAAAACAGTAAGTTGCAGAGAAGATACTTATCAGCATTGGTAAAGGGAATTCACTGAGGTGAGAGTTCCCTGTTTCAATGCAAGGAAGGGCCATTTCCGATCCCTATCTAGATCAGGATACTAAGATGTACTATGAGCTAGGCTCAGAGAAGAATATATGAATAGGATAATGGGTCTCACTGGGGAAATTGGGCTATGCTTTCAATGATTCCAAGGTGTTCCTTATTAGTAAAGTCCCTCTTTTTAATAACTAATATTCACTCTATTATTTTTCCATGGATTGCCATGGCCCAAAATAAATGTAATAGGATTGTAAATCATGGAAGACCATGTTCTCTAAAACAAATTAAAGATACAAATGATATGAGAGATAATAGACCTAATAGTGGGTGGCACATAGCTTCAATATCTTACCCACAATCATTCACATGCAAGACTTAATGCAAAAGATGTCATCCATTCCATGTATCACCAGAAAAAGTGAACCAACCATGTTGCAAGAGAGGGGAATAGATGTTGGCCAGTTTAATGGCAGCCCTGGTGCATAAGAGACCTAGAAGCAGTCCTCTGTCACATTGGGTAGATTCCACATGAAAGATTTATGGAAGATCAGGAAAAAGAATCGTGCAGGGTAGGAAGGCATGAATGGGTTGAAATCCATATTAGCGGAGGGATTAAAAACATTCATAAATCCATAAAGATCCAGGAAGATATTGTAGCCATAAAATGTAATAGCAATATTAGAGTTATTGATACAAATGAATTATAACAGTAGTCATGATAATTATAAAATTTAATCATAACAATAGTTTTAGTAGTTTTGCTTTTAGATCTTAGATCCCTCATGTTCATTAAATTCAAGTGTCCCAGATAGAAAGATCCAGAGATAGAATAGAGATTATAAAAAGAACACGGTTACTACTAGTAAACAGGATCTTAAGTCTATATTCCAGAAAATAGGACATATGCCCCCTATAGAGAGCCAGGCTAGGCTCTTTCTATAGATGGGGATTAGTCCTATTCCTTAGAGTAAGCATTCTAAACTTTAGGTCCATGAACGTGCTTTAAAAAATTGATGATTATATTTCAATGTAATTTATTTCTTTTATAATCCCATACGTTATACTTTATTCATTTAAAGACATTATTCTGAGAAGTGGCCCATAGATTTCTATAACCTGTCAAAGGGATTCAGGACCAAAAAAAAGGTTAGAACCTCTACTCTGGAGTCACTAGACACATTATTCCTTGTAACTTAAGTTTCTAAACTTGCAGACTTCCTACCCCATTCTTCCTTAACACCCTCCCACTCCCTCCCCATATGGAAGGAGGTGGGGAGTCTTAAGACAATGGAGCAATTTATCTTGTGCTCCGTTCTTCTGGACTGGACTCCCTCTTAAAACAAATGTTCTTATCTGTAGGGGCAGAAATCTCTTATCTCTGAGTTAGGAATAAGACTTAGGATTTTAGCATAAACATTGTGGGAAAAAGGAAGATCTCTTTTCTAAGCTTAAGTGCTTGGCCCTTATCTTCTGGGTTTGGGGGTAGGATATGACTTCTGCTCTTCCAATCTATCCTGGAAAGTATGGGTGGAAACTACAAAAAGTGTATCTAACAATTTCTCCAACATGCTCCCAAACTTTCACTTTGAAAGGAATCTTCTCCCCCTCCCCCATTGGTTTATGTATTATTTTAAGCATTATAGTTCTTTATTTCTAATTGATTTTCATTTGGCAGAAGTCCCTCATAGTTTAGTTTATCATTTCTTTTTCCCTAATTTATTGGTGGAAAGGATAGGGTGGTAGGTTAGTTCTAGAAAGAGCTTCCTTCTAATTAAGGCTCCTTCTAAATGGAATACGGTTATCCCTTCCACATCTTGGGGATTAGGGGAATGCCCACCCCCCCCATCTGGAAAATTCATGTAAAATTTTTTGCCCTCCCTTTGTACCAGAGAAGAAGTCTGAATTATTATGGTACCAAAAGATAAAATATGTTAATGTTATATAATACTATATATATAGCATTGTGTGTGTATATATATATATATATATATAAAATATACATATATATGTGTGTGTATATATGTATGTACATACATACATACATATATATGTATATATGCATTTCTGAGTTTCTAAACATTTTCTGTGTGTCACTTGGTCTTTGAGAGGTATCTGCAGCTTCCCCAAAACTACCCCAAAATTCTGTGATGAGGAAATACATGATGGAAAAGGGATAACTGTAATGATCCTCTCTATGGAATAGTAAGTTCCTCAGCACTGAGATTTTCAGACAGAGGTTAAATGAACATTGCTTATTAGGGATGTTTTAGATGGATGAGGTGCATATTTTAAGTATTAAAAGGGCAAGAATACCTTTAAGGTCCTCTCCAAGTAATAGTTTCTATTAAAATGATGATGATGTTTTCATAAAGAATCATTTTATTCAATAATCTGATCCAGCAAACATTTACTAAATGCCAAAAATGTGTAAGGTACTGAGCTAGGTTCTGGGGATACAGCAATGAGTTTAGCCCTCAAAGAGTTTGCATTCTACTTTATATTCTAATTTATAATGCAAGCAGTCACTCTAATTTATGGCATTTCTTTTAGGTGTACACCTATAACAATCCCATAGATATATACATATTTTTAGTTTCGTTCAAACTTGTGATTTCGTAGTGGGAGAGAAGTCCCATGTGGAAACTCTTTCCACTAACAGAGTCCAGCAGTTCTTCATTTTGTAATTTACAATCTTAGAAAGCTGTATGGGCAACTGTGAGGTTAAGTGACTTGCACAGGGACATACAGTTAGTATGAAGCAATACTTAAATCTAGGTCTTCTTGATTACACCCTACTACCTTTCTTACTCCACACCACCTTCCCTCTTCCTCTAATACAGCAGATGTAGACCTCAAGAAAATCCTAGTGAGGCCTGTTGTGCCATCATAGAAGCCTGCCAGATAGCTTTATCATCATCTTACTCCATACCAGTTCCTGGAGTGGAATAACTCTTCACTGGGTCCTTGGTTGAAGAATTCATAACAGCCATTTATTGACTCCCCTGACTGAGTAGCACTATCTGAAGAGATCTTTGGCCCCATGAGATGTCCATTCCTAAGAAAAATGACCTAAGTTTGAGTTAGCCGCTTAAGCAGTAGCCATCAGACTCTGTCCTGGAATGATTTATTACAAGAGAGAACATGACTTTCACAGCACTATACTTTGCAAATGATTTCTTCTACCCACTGAGAATCCCTGAATTGGATTTGTTTTTCAGATGTATTCATCTATGTTCTTCTGCGCTGAATTGTGTTCCCTCTTCTACCCACACTTCTAACCTAACTACACTTACATTCCCTCTGCCCCCACAGCCTCCCAATTTAGCGACAACCTCATTTAAAACAAAATGAATCCCCTTTACTTCTCTCTGATTCTGTGATCTGCTTGAGAAGTCCCTTTGTGGTTCATCCTCTAGTCTAGACTTTATCTGTTTCTACTATTTTATAACGTGTTTTAATATAAAATCTTGGTTTTCCTCATTTCTTTTCCAAACTCATGGAGTCTGTGTTTTAATCCATTAATGTAACAAAGAATGAAATTATAGGCCTTATCATTTTGCCTTTTGGCCCTCCTCTCCAGGTGAGAAAGAAATCCTAATTAAGGATTCATACCTACCCCATAGCTTGCCAATATAAATCCTGCCAATTTTAAATCCAGGGGCACTGTATCTTGTCAGGATGCTGGCAAATCCAAATTGTCACCTCTTATCACAGAAGGCAAGGCAGAGTCCTTTGACTTCTTTTTACATTTCCATCATACCGACTTGCCTGTGCCCTTTGTCAAATCCAATTGTATCTTCATTTCCAATGGCAATGGAAAAATTTAAGAGAAAAATTGTCTCTAATGTATAAAATCAAGTTCTGCTTATTTTCCTAGCATCCTCTGGTCTCCTTTCTCTACAGGTGAGTGCCTTTGCTTCCAACTCATCATCCTGAAGAAGGCTTCCATCAGTGTTATCATATTCTGTATTCCAGACTCTAAGAAATACATTGACCCTATTGCCCTCCCCATCTGTACTACCAGCATAGTAGTTTTTCACCAACAATTTAAGAAAAATTCAAATATCATGTAACTTCCCAAATGGATGATGTTAGCTCATTTTAAATTCCTACAAAGACTCTCCAAGTAAGAAGGGACCTTAAGGGTCATTGAATATGACTCTCTACTTGACAGATGAATCTTTTATAATACCTAACATTCATATGGTGCTGTAATGTTTGCAAAGCTCTTTATAGATCTTCTTTCTGACAAGAATTCTATGAGGTAGGTGATATTATCTCCTTTTTGGAGGGGGGAAGGCAGGGTAGTTGGGGTTTAGTGACTTGCCCAAGGTCACATGGCTAGTAAATGTTAAGTGTCTGAGGTCAAATTTGGACTCAGATCCTCCTGAGTCCAGGGCCAGTGCTCTATTCACTGCGCCACCTAGCTGCCTCTGCTATCTCCTTGGGAAGAGGAAAATGAGGCTATGGTAAGTGACTTAGATGATCCAGGATCATATGGCTAATAAATGTCTAAGACACAATTCAAGCTCTGATAGTCCTAACTCAAAGTGAAATGCTCTATCTACCACACTGTCTCTCAGAAGCCCAAAGGAATTTTTAATCTGGTGTTGGTGAATTCTTTTAAAAATTTTTAATGATGTATTTTATTTTTTTTCACCTTCATTTCCAAATGAGAGGCAACATGGAATAGTAAATAGAAGCCAGGAAGATATTTGACACATATTGTCTGTGTGACCCTGGGCAGGTAACTTAACCCCTGCACACTCTTTGAATAGACAGGAAGTCGCAGAGAAGGTGTTCTCCTGCGTTAGTACAAGGAGTTTCCTTGCATGAAAGTACCATCTTGCCAAGGTTAGAGAGGTTAATCACCAGGTTGACTTCGAGATCATGAATGTTTTGGCCACTACAGTTCTCAAAGATTGCCTAATTGTTTTTTAAGGGAAGTTGTGCCTTTATCATTCACACTAAATCATGACTTTGAGATTGACTCTCAGATTGAGTAAATATCTTTTTTCATTCATAAGTACTACCAATGAAATCACAGATTCAGGCCCTATTTCCATCTTTTCCACGTATTTCATCTCTCCCTTCCTCTCTCTGGGCCAACAAGTCATTCCTTTTAACACAGAATTTAAAAGAAGGAAGGAAAAAAAAGAAAAATTCAGTGAAATTAATCAATATGGCAACCGAATTAGACATATCAATGATGTTCCACACCCACAGAACCAGACCTCTGAAAGGGAGGGGAGGAAGTACATATTCTTATCTCTCCTCTTTGGTCAGTATAATCATACAGTGTCCCAGAAGTCTTAGTTTAGTTTTAAGGCAGTAAGCTTGCATACTATTCATTTTCCTGGTTTTGTTATGGTTTTTCCATTCACTATTTTGCAGTTATCGTGTAGAGTTTTTCTAGTTTTGACTTCACTCCACATCAGTTCACATAAGTCCTTTAGTGCTTCTCTGAATTCTTCATTTTCATTGTTACAGTTGAATAATGTTACATTATAACCATGTGCTATAATTTGTTTAAATAGTCCCCAATCAATGGACATTGATTTTATTTCCAGTTCTTTCCTAGTACAGAAAGGATTGATCCAAATATATTGGAGTACATGGAACCTTACTCTTTAACCTCCCTGTGGCTTACTCCTGGCAAGAAGGTTTTCTGAGTCAAAGGAAATAGATTTTTTAAATTGTTTATTAAAAAAAATTACAAATTGCTTTCAAAAATGGTTAGACCAGTTTTACAGAACTAAGATTTTATCTTGGATGATTCCAATTATTTAAAAAAGAAAACCAAAAGCTTGATTCCCCTTCGGATTGAGCGGACACTCATCTCTCTGTACCTCCAATGCACTCATTTTTTTCCCCTCTGGTACTACATAGAGCAAGGTTAATTAATCTTCTGTATGGAAGCTCTATCTTCTACATCAGGAATGGTTTACTATCATAGAAAGTGTTGGATTTGAAGTCAAAAGACTGGGTTCAGAGTCCAGCTCTACTATTTGCTACCTGTGTACCTGTAGGCACCTTCCTTGAACAGGGACTCTGAACCTCAGGCTCCTCATCTGAAAAATGTCAGGGTTGGACTAGCTGACTTCTGAAGTTCCTACTGGTTCCAAATCTTTAAAGAAGGGATGCACCTTGATCATTTTATGATTAAGAATACATCTCACATTAAATCATGATTTTGAGATTGATTCTCAAATGAAGTCCTATTATCTATCTTCTAGTTGACTTTTCCATTTATTTCTCTGTTCCTTCTTTGAGGGAAACAACTATACCCTATTTATCTATATACTCCTAAATGAATTGAATAATGCCTTACATAGTCACTCAGTAAATGCTTAGTTAACTAATGTCTGTCTAGTCAGCTTCCTTTAGGAAGGGTTCCAAATATATTCCTCAACTTTTTTGATATTCTCAATTTTTAAAAAATCAACTCTTTTCTAACTGTATTATCAGAATTGATATCTAGCCATAGAGAATTAAATATAACCCTAAGCCAAATAAAACTAGGAAAGCATTAGTTCTATTAATGAGGAAAGAAAATGCTAAGTAGAAGTTATAGAATCAACCAGAAAAAAATTCTCTATTAACTCAAAAATGCAGTAAGAAGTATTTGAAAATGAAGACATCCTATAAAACCTGTAAAACCCTTAGTGATGATATGTAAGCACCATGTGCTAATGAAATAAACTTTCATTAAATAGGCTTTCATAAACTACTGTAACTGACCCCTGAGGTAGCATATTTGTCCATATAATTTTCCCTATTGCCTATTTCTTTTCCTTCAGTTTTCAGGAAAAAAAGAACTCTTTTCCTACTTTCTTTCCCACTAGCTATCTTCCACAATTAGAAATTTCAAACTTTAGTTAGATTTAGGAGCTGCTATTTGAATCTGCAAATCAAGGATCTTATGAGAGGATCCAGAAAATCACAACCAAGACCCTGAAAGAGGTTGGGGTACACACTTAGAGAAATGTTTATTAATAACCAATGATTTGGGGAGATCCCAAGTTACCCCCTTTTTCTAAAGTCCTGATTTCAAAAGTTCAGTCCCTTGAAGTACATTACTGATAATAAGATTGTACTAACTTTCTTAACAGTCTTGTTCAGAACCTGGGGTTGGGAGAATATGGGGGATATTGGGAGGGTGTGGAGGTTGGGGCATTGTCCTCTACTCAGGTTTGAGTGAGGATAAATTCTTTGAATAGATTGCTCAAGCCTGGGGGCTGGTCTGGGTATAAGGATAGTCTCTCTTTGACATGATGTCACTCTAAGACCAGTGGTTCTCAACCTTTCTAATGCCATAACCCTTTAATACTTGTATGTGGGCATATCTGTATGTGGGTGGACCCACCTGGAGATGGATAGAGGAGCAGTGTCAAGGAGAGGTATCTCAGTTCCTAAGACCATCGGAAATATGTGTTTCCTGATGGTCTTAGGCAAGCCCTGTGACCCCTGTGAAAGGGTTGTTCAACCCCCAAAGGGGTCGCGACTCACACAGGTTGAGAACTGCTGCTCTAAGACCTTCATTGTAATGTAGCCCAGCTTCTCATTGTAATATTCATTTCCTCATTAATTGTTAACCAATCAGAGTTGATTGCCACCCTCAGAAACACCTGCTCTTCCAAAAGCATATAAAGTATGAGCTCACACCGTGAGGGGTCTTTGATCTAAGAGAGAGACAGCAAATGAATATCCTTTTGTTGATAAACATTCTGGCATTATTAATAAAATGATTAAATTACTCAGAAATTATGTCTCTCGAACTTTTTAAATGTCACAACAACAAAAGGAACTGAGAATTTTAAGCCTGGAGGAGAAAATAATTAAGAGGGACAATGTAGCTTATCTTTAAGAATTTAAAGGGCTGCCACTTTGCAAAGGTATTAGTGTTGTTCCATTTGGCTTGAGAGGGCAGAATCAGAAGTGACGAGTGGGAGTTATAAAGAGGCAAACTTAGTTTGATGTAGGAAAATCTTTCTAAGAAGTAGAACTGTTCAAACATGGAATGGTCTGTCTTGGGGGAATCTTCAAGGATGGATTGGATGATGACTTGTGTTGGAGAGAAGATTTTCTGTCAGACACAGGTCAGACTAGATGGCCTTTGAGGTCATGTCTAACTCTGAAGTTCTGTGATTTTGTAAGCATCAACCTCAGGGATGATCAACCTGGGGGCTGTGAACTTCTTAAAATTTTTTTGATCATTGTATATCAATGTAATTTGTTTTCTTTCTGTCCTGTGTATTTTGTTTTATGCATTTAAGAGCATTTTTTCGAGAAAGGCTTCACTAGACTGCCAAAGGCAAACACACACACACACACACACACACACACACACATACACACACACATATGTGAAGAAACCCTATCTACTCTGCCCAGTGTGAATGGGAGGTGTTGTAACCCATCCTGATGAATCTTCCATCCAAGGATACTGTAGTGAACCTTCTAGATCAGTGGTTCTCAACCTGTGGGTTGCGACCCCTTTGGGGGTCGGACGGGGTCACCTAAGAGCATCAGAAAACACATATTTCTGATGGTCTTAGGAACCAAGACACTGCTCCTGTATCCTTCAGGCAGGTCTGCCCTCATGCAGATATGCCCACATATGAGTATTAAAGGGTCACGACATTAGGAAGATTGAGAACCACTGTTCTAGATGATTCTGAATAGAGCAGGGAAGGAGAAGGGAAAGGAATAAGCATTTATATAACTGCTACTATGGACGTGCTAGGTACTATGCGTTTTACAAAGATTAACTCCTTTGATCCTCACAACAATCCTGTGAGGTGGGTGCTGTTATCCCAATGTTACAGTTGAAGACACTGAGGCAGACAGAACTTAAGTGATTTACCCAGGATCACATAGCTAATAAATGTCTCAGGCTGGATTTGAACTCCTGACATCAACCCCAATGCTCTATCCGTTACACCACCTAGATGCCTAGATTCAGGATCATAGAACTCAGAGCTAGAAGGAACCTTAGGAATCGTGTTAAAGATCTAGCCAGTGAGACCTACTGATGGAAAAAAGTACAGAAAACTCAAATAAGTAAATAATGGATATTAATTTTTAAAGTGTTAAGTATAGTGCAAAACAGAGCCAAGTGCCTGAAGCCTCAGGAATTGATACTTTGGCATTGAAAACAACATCAGGGAATCATTCCTTTAGTTCTTCTGGCCCATCAGTCTATTTTCATTTTCAGCATGATGTGTTCATTTCTTGACACATAGACTGTGGCCCAATGTGATGGTAAACAGCTCTGACAAAATCACTGCAGTCATATACAGATGACTGTTTTAGTTTCCTCCTCTTGAGTACTCCAGTGTCTCATCATGAGCTGGCAGAAGGAACTGTGAGCTTGAGAAGGTTACATCCACAGAGCCTGAGCTATGATAGTTAGATAGACAGAACTGGAAAGGCCTAAAACATGGGCTCATTCGATGATAGAAGGTTCATCAGCCATTTGAGGGCCCACCTAAGTATGGAGAGATTGGTCCCCTAGCCACAAAACTGTATAAATTGACCTGGGTAGGGTGAAGGGACTTCCCTGATGAAATCAGAACTCTTTGACAAATCCTCAAATGAATTGAATATATTTTTTCATTCACGTGCATAATTTTAAAACTTAGTAATAATGTCTTTACTAGATAAATGAATCAACAACGTCCTAATAGGATTCAAAGGCAAAATGGGATTCGTTCATTTTGAGGCCAGCTGCCAGAGCTTCCTCCTTTCCAAACTTGTCCACTACCTTTGAGGCTATCTTCCTCATTCCCAGGCGTGTGGTCTAGGTGTAATTTTTAACACCTATTATCTCCCATCTCTCCCCTCCCTAAATCCAATGTATTTCTAAGCCTTTCCATTTTACCTTTGCAACATCTCTCAAATGTGACCCCATATCTCCTTTGTGTCTGCACTGAACCTGCTGCAGTCCCTCATCTCCTCATCCCTGGACTACTGCAGTAGCCTGCTGGTGAGTCAGCCTGCCTCAAGTCTCTCCCCACTCTAGTCCATCTTTCATTTAACTGTCAAAGTGAATTTTCTAGAGTGTCAGCATGACCATGTCACCCCTTTACTCAGTAAACTCTAATAGCTCTCTATCACCTCCAGGATCAAATACAACGTTTTCTGCTTAGCGTTTAAAACCCTTCTCCCCTGTCTTTCCAATCTTCTTATATCTTATGTTTCACCTCTGTCCTCATACACTCTTTTATTCAGTAACACACATCTCTTTGCTGTTACAAGAACAAGAAGTCGTATCTCTCAGCTCTGGGCATTTTCTCCTGCTGTTCTTCATGCCTGCAGTTCTCTCCCTCCTCATCTTGACTTGGTTTTTCTGGCTTCCTTTAAGTCCCAGCTAAAATTCTATTCTTTACAGGAAACCTTTCCCAATCTTTCTTAATTCTAGTGCCGTCCCTCTGTTAAATATTTCCAATTTATTATTATGGTTATTATTATTGCTTATTGTCTCTTCCATTAGATTGTGAGCTGTTAACAGGCAGGCAGTCTTTTACCTTTCTGCCTGGCACACAGTAGGTTCTTAATTACTATTTATTGATTGACTGTGTCTTGCTAATATTGAAAATCTGATTACTATTGAACAATCTTACTGTCTATCAACAACATTGTATCTATCAGGGAATCTTATCTGACCTTAATCCAAGATAGGGAAGCATTTTATTGGAGGAGATTTATGCAGTGGAAGGGGAAGGTACATCTTTTTCTCCATCAAGTAAGGGGACTGGGACAGGAAAAACAACAACAGCAGCAACATTCATAGACTGTTGATCTTTGGTTGGCTTTTTTTTTTTGTATGTGTGTGATATTTGTGACTGTGATTGCCTTTTATCTGGAAGAGCTTCTTCTCCTTCTCCTTCTCCTTCTTCTCCTCCTCCTTCTCCTTCTCCTTCTCATCCTCCTTCTCCTTCTCCTTCTCCTTCTCCTTCTCCTTCTCCTTCTCCTTCTCCTTCTCCTTCTTCTTCTCCTTCTCCTTCTCCTTCTTCACCATTTCAGCCCATGACTATCATAGATCTAGTTTTGCTGCTTTAAATGTTGTTGCAATGACTAACATAAGAACGTACCCTCCTGGAAATCTAAAATTCTTCTAGCTCTTTCCACTTTCCAATGTGGGCAGAGCTAATTAAATAAATTATCTTTCTAAATCATGGAAAGCAAGGCTAATGGGCAGACAGATGAAAAGGACCTTGATTTTCAGGTCTAATACTGAAGCTATCCACAGCCACTATTCCAGTTAATTTCTTCTACCAGGCTATTTATAAAAGGGCAGTTGCATTTTGGGGGATATGGGAATAGGTAGTTGACCTGCTTGGCTAGGCACTTACAAAGCCTTGTGTTTTGGTTTGGCCTTGATAATCCTTATTCAAATTTCTCAAGATCCAGAATAAAAGGTTTGTAAAGGCTGATGGATGGAAATGGCAAATGCCCCTCCTTATTAAGCAGATACAGATCTTCGTGTCACTTAGCACTTCATTCTTCATTTTGAAAGCTGTACACTAATAAGGAACATCTATAACCTGTCTACTAAGGGGTTGAGTCTGGCATGTTGTTTCCTGTTCCAAACATTTTCTCCCATTGGAAGATGAATCATATGCTCTACAACTGAGTTTTAGGCATGTTAGAATCTGCCTCTTTACCCGATGTTACTTTGTGTAACTCATGGAAATGACATGTTTTCTTTGCCGCCTTTACTATATCTATTCCATAACATTTCATTAAAGGAGGATCCATTGGTAGATTAGCCTAACTTTGTGTAAGAAGTTGTGTTTAATGCGATGTTTTTATTACCAAAAAAAAAAATGTGTATAGCTTTTATTAGCAAGTGAGTCAAGAACTCCCAAAGTAACAATGGCTTCTCCATTTTCCTTCCAAGCAGTGTTTTAAGTGCTGTGACTTAAAAATTGAATGTGATTTTTGAAAGTATCTTTATAATATATTTCCTCCCCTCAGGGTACCCAGAAACTAATGAAAAAGTTGGTAGCCTTTTAAATCTGATACACAGGAGATGGGGAGCCTGTGGTCTTGAGGCCATATATAGCCCTCTAGGTCCTCAAGTGCAGCCCTTTGATCTAACTAATCCCTCCGTCAAAGGGCCACATTTGAGGATCTAGAAGGCCACATGTGGCTTCGAGGCCTCAGGTTCTCCACCCTTCTAGGGAAAGAGATGGTATGACAATACTGACTGACTTTCCTAGAGCCAGGCTCTGTGACTGTTCCAAGTAGAAGGGAATGGACTGTTTTAAGGAGTGGAGAGGTGTCAGTGGTGTTGGTGACCGACCTAAAAGCCTCTAAAAATGAATACTATCACTAATTAATAGACATATTATTATGTACCTGCTAGGTGCCAGGCATCATGTTAAGCACTGGGGATATAAAAAAAGAGGCAAAAGACAGCCCCTGCCCTCAAAGAGCTTACAATCTAATCAGTTACCCTCTCACCTTTGGCACTTGCTTGAGAATTTGACCTCTGAATTAAACCAGGTGCATTTGAACAGAATGAAATTAGAATGCCAACTATTTTTATTGAAAAACCATTTATATCTATGTATGTTTTGCGATGCTATTATTTAAATAGCCATTTTTATCCCAGGTTCCTATTATACCTTCTGCATGCCTGTGGTCATTTATCATCTTTCTGCAGCAACAATCTCTCCATTCTGTGAGAACTTCCCTCATTTCTGATCCTCTACATAATACCCATTCTGGTGAACACATTTTGGGGTATTCTGGCAAGGTTTTGAAAAAAACTTTATACTATTTAACCTAAGCAGATTTTTTTTTTAAAGCTGCTTCAATACTGAGGAATTTGAAGTCAATCAGCCTAGTTCTTGGAATTCTTAGGCAGAATGATTGTCTGCCATTAGGATCAAATGAATAAACATAAGTAATTGTTCTTCAGTCCTTTCTTCAGTCATGTCTGACTATGTGTGATCTCATTTGGGGTTTTCTTGGCAAAGATATTAGAATGGTTTGCCACTTCCTTTTCCAACTCATTTTATAGATGAGGAACTCAGGCAAACACAGTTTAAGTGACTTACCCAAGGTCACACGACTAGTAATTGTCTGAAGCTGGATTTGAACTCTTTAAGATGAGTCTTCCTGATTCCAAGCCCAGTGCTCTATTCATCGTACCACCTAGCTGCCTGAAAAACTGTAAAGTGCTATATAAAAGCTGTCATCACTGTCATCATCATCATCACCATCATCATCATCATCATCTTTTCTACTTTAAAGCAAGTAAGATTGAGAAAACCGAACTGAGAAGCTATGCTGTACTCCCATTTTGCTTTGCCTCAGATTAAGATGTTGAAGTTGTGAGGTCGTTGGAAGTAGATTTATCAGCTCCATCAGCCAGAGGTCAGAGAATTAAATTTCCCAAATTGAATCAGGAGGCTGGTGAAAACATTGCTGTGTATATTGCAGAGTTGAGACATCTGTGTCAACATTGTGGCTTAGGGGATTTCTTAGATGAAACGTTGTTGGATTGCCATATTGTGGAGCACAGGATAAAACCATTCATCATGTCTCTTGACTGAACCAAATATGACATTTTAATCGCCCAAGTCAAGGTCCTCCATCCTCCTAAGCCCCTTTGTTATATTTACAGCAACTCAGCAGTCACCTGATATCGTCACCCCAGTCCACTCCAGGACACATGGAAGGGCATCTTTTCAGGGTAGTCACTAAGAAAAGTCTTCAATTTAGCTGGAACACTCAGGGTCAAATTAACCAAGTCAATTGAATGAAGCAAGTCAAAAGAGTGAATTTCCTCCTAAATAACAACAACACCAATAACGACATCTAATGTTAATTTAGTACTGTGTGCCAGGCCCTGTGTTGTTCAAGTGTTTCTTAGTCATGTCAGGCTCAATGACTCCATTGGGGGTTTTCTTGCAAAGATACTGGAGTGGTTTGCTATTTCCTTTTCCAGTTCATTTTACAGATTAGGAAACTGAGACAAACAGGGTTAAATGACTTGCCCAGGGTCACATAGCTAGTAAGTGTTGTGCTTTACAATGATTATCTTATTTGATCCTTACAACAACCCTGCGAAGGAGGTACTAGTATGATCCCCATTTTACAGATGAGGAAGCTGAGGTAGATGAAGGATTAAGCAATTTGCTGAGGGTCACACAGTTAAATGTCTGAGGCCAGATTTGAACTCAGGTCTTCCTGACTCCAGGTCAGGTGCTCCATCCACTGTCCCTAAGAAGGAAGGTCCTGCCATCTGGTTAGTAATACAAAGATGGAAAATGATGCTGTGTTTGCCCTTGAGGAACTTTCATTCTAATGGAGACATATGACTTGTATGTATATAAATATAATAGAAGGTAAATGTGAAAGCAGAAGAGGCAATGAGTCCTAAGAACACATGAAGATAACACTTAGCACAATGCCCGGAACTTGGTAGGTGCCCATGAAATTCTTGTTTTTTTCCCATCCCTTTGCCTTTCAAAGTAGGAGGTGGAGGTCAAGAAAGGCTACATGGAAGAGACAGCACTGGAGGAAGCCCTTGAAAGAAGACAGGATTTTAGCAGTTGGCAATGAGGAAAGGGGATCTTCCAGAGAAGGGGTCAGCCAGAGTGAATGAGTGGAAGCAGGTTGAGGAAGGGTGAAACTGAGGATCCATCTCATAGAGCAGCTTGGCAGGAATCTAGAGTGTATGAAGGGGAAGTTATGTGAAAGGAGGTTGAAGGGAGATTGGAATCATAGTGCAGGGCCAAATATAATGAGTTTTTATTCTATTCTTGGAGAGTTTTTTTGAAGGTTTCTGAGCATTGGGATTAGGGTATTCAATAGGTAATTTTGGCAGCTGTGTGAAGGAGGAATAGGAGAAAGAAGAACCTAGATACATGGAGAGTAGTTAGAAGGCAAAATCTAATGGTCATGCCTAGAGATTTGTACTTAATACATACTTCCCCCCAAATATATAAATAATACTGACATAGTTTTATGGGACATAACATCACCTAGTGTAGGTGATCTTTGCCATCTTTCAGTAGATAAACTATGACCACACAAGGTTTTTTAATATTTTGATGAATCAATTATTAATGTATTTAATTATAAATGTATTTAATATGTTATTTGATTAAAATGGTATTTTCATGATTTCATCCATTTAAAAAGTGGTTACAACAGACAGTAAATGAAGAATATCAGTGCCTGCCCCTTGCCTTACTTGGGGTAGGATGATCTTTGACCACTGATTTGAAGACAGGCTAGATTTTATGTTTTTTGGAAAGTAATTTAATTCCTCTCTGTCTGCATTTGTAAAATTAGAATTTGTATAAAAATCTTTTAAAGAGACAGAACACTGTGTCAATGCTAAGTCTATTATAGTTATTGAATGTGCATTAGGATGCATATTTTTATGAATGTGAATTCATCATATAGTAAAACAGGCATAAGGAATCTCTGCTTACCATTCCTATCTTATCCCATTCCCAACTCCCATCAAGAACTAGTGATCTCCTGGGAGAAAAATCATTTTAATACTAAATACAAGCAGTCTTTTAAAAATAAAGTGTGAAGGATTTTGTTTGTTTTTGATAATTTCCCCCTCCGGTGTCTTTTCTAGGTTTTTAAGCTTTTGTTGCAGATGTGAGTATTTTTCTTTTTTTTATAGAAAAAGGAATGGGCAACATTTGTATCCATATAACCTGTAAAAGGAGAAGTAGCTTTTATCAGTACAAAGGCAGAAGACATCATACTTGGAGCTGATAAGGGTGTCTGAATACACATTGGATTTGCTGTCCAGGAGCAGGCAGAATGCAGAGATGCTTCCCAGTGAGTGGAGGGTGAACTTTAACAGACTGACCTTTAGATGTCCCTCTTTCTGAAACCAGGCTATTACAAGCACTGAAGTATTTATGAGAGGCTGTACCTCCGAAATCCATTCTTGGCTTTGTCTGTTTTTGATAAATTACAGCTGCCTAACTCAACCGCATTTCCTAATGCTGAAAGCTTTTGTTCCTGTATCTTCAGGATTTTGTAGACCTGTTTGAACCTCTGTGCCTTCCCCTTCCCACTCAGGTTTTCTTCTCTGATTATACCCTGGATCTGACTTTGGTTCTTCCCTCCTTCCCCCCCCCCCCCAACATTTCATTTCCTGAGAATGTGATGGACAGGCTGGTCACAGAATCCTGGGAACTGAGAGAGAACATATAGAGAAAGCACTGCAGGTGACAATGGACTATAGCAGCTGTGGCTGGTTCACTTATCACTGATGCAGTCCCAGGAGAGGAGCAAACTGCTTTCTTCTCCTCTCTATGCATGATGTCATTATCCCACTTAAGACTCCCACCCCATCCCCCACCCCTATTCCATGAAGGGGGAAACCTCTGAATCCATGGTTCCTCAGAGTTGACTCAGTCTGTGTATGAGGCGCTATTTAAATAGACCAGGTAAGGAAGAGCTAGAACGATATCTTTTCTTAGAATGAAGATCAGAAGCCTGATATTTCACTGTAATATCCCTTAGGCAGCTCAAGGCGATAAGTAGATGTAGTAAGACAGGAAAAAATTTTAACTTAAAGTAGAATTTATAAAAATACTCAGATCGGTGGAAAAGATAAGCCCTGTGGGAGAGATATGAGCCAGCCTAGCACAAAGGGGAGAGAAGATTGTTTTTTGGATACTCTGAGTATATCTCATCCTTTGTTCAGTCAACATGACTCCCCCATGCCTCTCCCTAGCAGCAGACTACCAGTAGAGGAGAATTTTTACAAAACGAAGAACATTAATTAGCACCCAAACACGTTACTAATATTTCTCTTATATAAGGTGGCCATACAGTTTTATGACTTTCCCAAGTGGAAAGAAAACTGTTTATTCCAGTAACATTTGGGGGCTATTCCAAGATAGTACCAGAATCCCCAGCCCCCCAAGAGTCCTAAGACTAGTAGTAATCAATTGCTCTTAGGGTACCTAACTTACAAGTGCAAGTACCCAGTTAGGAGATTGAGCCAAATGGGGATCCAAAAGGGAATAAAAAAATAAAGTTTTGAACTGTTTTGATGTTTAGCTATTCAGTGCTAGTTTTCATTCCTAAGTTCTGTATTGTTAACGATTCTGAGAAGAATATGGGATCACCTTGTTTGGAAACTTTTTAAAAGGAGACTACCCATTTGTTAGGGTTAATTTGACATCATTCATACTGAAGATTAGATGAGGAAAAAGGAATGTGACCTTTGTGACCTGATTTTAAAATATCGCGCTTAACATTTGGTTGTCATATTTTGGGAGGGACACCAGTTGTGGACTTGGGATGACAACAAGGAAGCTTAGATGCCTGTCTTCAGCTCCAAACCTGTTCTGCCTCAAGCAGCATTGGTAGACATTAAGTAAGGAAATCTAAGGTCACACTGTGCTGACCTAATTTCCTCTTTTTTTGTATATAATTATTAAACCGGCAGACCAGGAGCTGCTATGCCTTGTTGTGTTTGTCCTTCATTTTCAAAGAGGACCATGGCATCAGGGAAATGATGACATGACTTACAGTTGACTTTGATTTAAGTGAGGGAGGACTGTGCAAGGTCACCAGCCTCACTTTCTCCTCCAGAGCCATCTGGATCCAGGGACCCCTGATCTGATATTCATCAGGATGACTGGAGATGGCCCAGGATGCAATGGGAGACCCTGGCCCTTTTAGGCCAAGGCCTTTTCAGGTACTCATTTAGAGTGAGGTAATGCCCATTCAGTGAATAGGCCTCCTTAAGAAATGAGTCAAGGGATGGCCTCTTTAATTAGAAAAAAGAAAAAAAAATCAAGATGGGAGGGGAAGATCCTCAGGGCTGTTACAAGGAGAAAGAGTTACCATTGACATTCACTCTAAGCCAGGAGGGCCCAAAATACAGCCCTGAAGTGGAGCTTGGACAGGGACCTATTGTGGTCCAATCTATGAGCTTCTGAGTGAATTGGGTTTAAGGAGGAAGAAAGAAAGAGGGGAGGGGGAAGGTAGGTAGAAAGGAAGGAATCTAGCCAGTAAACCCCAAGTTAAGTGGCAGCTTCTTGTCATCAAAATTTACCTTCCTTTGGAGAGGAAAAGGAGAAGGAGAGGGAGAGGGAGAGGGAGAGGATAAGCTGAGTTACCCAACTAGATGGGTCCCTATTCAGGCAGCTCAGTCTACTCACAGGTTGTCCTACAATTTATCTAGATGTTAACAAAGCTCTATCAGTGCTATCTTTATGACAATAGCAAAATGGAGAAGAGATGATAGTACAACGACTGGTTAACAGCTGTTAAATATCTGTCCTCAGAATGTTGATTTTATAGATCTATGTCTATTTAGAGGGAGGTTTTTATTTTTAAAAATCATGAAATTTGTGAGTTGGGAAGAACCTGAGTAAACATCTAGTTCAATTTATCCCCAAAGGAATCTCCACTGTAACATATTTGATGCGTGGTCATCCAGTTGCTTCTTGAAGACATCCAAGGAGGAGAAATACACCGCCTCTTGAGTCACTGTATTACACTTTTGAATAGTTCTGATTGTTAAGAACTATCTTCTTGTCCTGAAACCTACATTTTAGTCTAGTTGGATATTGTAGATATTTGTCATCAGTCCCATGCTGTCCAGTTTTTATTAATAGCTTCCATGAAATCATTGATGATATATCTGTCAAATTTACTAATGACACAAAGCTAGAGAGATAGTTACAATGCTGTATGGTAGAATCAGATCCTCACATGATCTCAAGAGCATGGAATACTGGGAGAAATTGAATAAAGTGGAATCTCATTAGGAAAAATGTAAACTTCCACATGGAGATTTAGGTGCTTAAATTTAAGAGCTGGTGTCTCACTGGATAGAGCACTGGGCTTGGAACCAGGAAGACTCATCTTCCTGAGTTCAAATTTGACCTTAGACACTTACTAGCTATGTGATCCTGGACAAGTCACTTAACCCTATTTGCCTCAGTTTTCTCATCTATACAGTGAACTAAAGAAGAAAATGGCAAACCACTCCAGTATCTTTGCCAAGAAAACCCCAAATGGGGTCATGAAGAGTCAGAAAGAACTGAAATGAGTGACCCAACAATACTACATAAAAGCCTAGCAAACTATAAAATGCTTTGCTAGCATTAGGATCCATAGTAACTGCTGCTATTCCTGATCCAGAAGCCCTTGCTTGGGAACAGGCCATGTGAAAAAGTCTTTGGATTTCCATTGGATTGCAAATTTAGTATGAGTCAACGATGTAACCTGAGCGATAAAAACGTGCTGAAGTTAGTCTACAAAATGAAGGTGACAATTCTGCTGGGCTCTGCCCTGGTCAGAGCTCATTTAGAGGATTGTATTCCTAATGCTCAAAGAAAGTTTCCAATCTCTTAATTTTCCAAAGGCAGACATCTACTAGAGTTTATCACTGCCTCATTTTTCTTTATTGTTTATATCAATGAAAAAGCATTTATCTATCACTTACTATAAGCCATACATTGAACTAGAGAAACAAATAAAATATGAGATAACATCTGCCCTCAAAGAGTTTATATTCTACTGGAATGATATATCATGTTCACATATAGGTAAAAAGAGCACGTATGTAAAATAAATACTGAGTGATTTCAGGAAAATGCCACCAAACTGAGTGGGCTGAGTCTTGGAGGGAGTAGGGAGTTCCAACAGGTGCGAGGTGAGGGAGGAGAGCATGGCAAGCATGGCATATAGCCTTTGCAAAGGCACGGAAATATGAGATGAAGTAATGTTAATTGATCAATGAGTATTAAGCATCCACAGTGTGTCAAGTACAATATTGGGTGTTGGAGGTAAATTGGCCAAAAAGTAATTCCTTTCTTTGAGGAGCTTACATTCTACTGAGAGAACAACATGTACATTAATAAACATATACAACATATATACAAGGTAAAATTTTTGCGAAGGGAGTGGTCATTAGCATCAGGGGAAATGTATTTTAGCCACAGGGGTCAGACGGTGCAAATATGAAGTTGCGAGATGGAGGGTGCTATATTTGAGGAACAGCAAAAAGCCCAGGTTGGCTATGCTACAGTATATGAGAAAGGCAGTAATCTGTAATTAGGCTGGAAAGATAGGTTGGAGCCAGTTATGAAGGACTTTAAAGAAAGAAGCTTAATTTGATCCTAGGAGCAGGAGGGAGACATTGGTGTTTATTGAATGGGAGAGCTACATGGATAGAATTGCACTTTAGGAAAATCCCTTTGGCAGGTGTGTGGAGGATGGATTTGGATGGAACCTAATTAGTAGGCTATTTTAGTGGTTCAGGTGAGAGGAGATGATGGTGTTGTTCCGCTGCTGATCATATCTTGCCAAACTCCCAAACTTGTATTATTCCTTCCCTCACTCCTATTTATGTACTGCCAAATGAAGCTGAAGAAATTCATGCTCCATGGGTCCACTCTCAGTTTACTTTACATAATCTCAACTGGACTCTCAGTGTAGGGAGGTAATGCTTTTATGTCTCCCTAATGGATTTTTTTCATTCTACTTGCCAGCTTTTCTAGATCTTTTCATTCTTCCTCATCTCTTCCATGGCTCCCTCTTCCTACAGCCTCTCAACTGAGGACCGTGTGTCATATTTCATTGAAAAAAAAATGAGGCAATTTGTTGAGCACTCCCTCTTTCCCCATCCTCCTCATCTCCTATCATTTAGATGTCTCCATGTACTTTGTGGTCTAGGTAAATTGGTCTATTTGCTATTGCTCATACACAAAACACTACCTACTGATTCTTTGCCTTGTCCCAAACCCACGCCTGGAATGTACTCTTTCCCCGCATTCACCTCTTGGCTTCCTTCAAGAATCAGCTTACATACCACCTTCTGCAGGAAGTTTTTCTTGGTCTTCCCAACTGCTAGTGTCTTTCTTCTAACACTACATGTCTTGCAGTTATAATTTTTTTTAACATGCTCTCTTCTCTATGAGAATGTGAGATCCTTGAGGGCAGGGACTGTGTTTTTATCTTTCTTTGTAGTCCCAGAGCTTAGTACATTGCTTGGCATATCTAAGTGCTTAATAAACACTCACTGACAATGAATACTCATTGACTTGACTCAAAGGCTGTGACCATGTGTGTAGAGAGAACAGAATGGATGGGGGATACCATACAATGAAGCTGGAAATGATAAGAAGTAGCAACCTGTTTGGTATATGGCATGAAGGAAAGTGAGAAATCAAAGATAATACTAATTTGCCACTTAGTATGACTAGAAGGACTTTGGTGGCCTTTACAGAAAAAGGGCAGCTAGGTGGCCCAGTGGATAGAGTGCTGGGCCTAGAGTAAAGAAGACTCATATTCCTGAGTTTGAATCTGGCCCAGATGCTTATTGACTGTGTGACCGTGGGCAAGCCACTTAACCCTCATTGCCTCAGTTTCTTCATATATAAAATGAATTGGAGAAGGAAATGGCAAATCACTCCATTATCTTTGGCAAGAAAACCCCAGCTGGGATCATCAAGAGTCACGACCAAAATGACTGATCAACAGAAAATAGGAGGTTCTAAAGGGTGGTGAATTTTTGGGCAAAGACATTTTAGGGGACAACAGGTCAGTTTAATTGGATTGTGGAATACATGGGAGGGATGCATTGTTTAATTATCCTGGAAAGCCAAACTGGAAGCAGATGGTAAAGAGCTTTAAACCCCAAACAGAAGTTTGTATTTTATCCTTGAAGTAATAGAGAGTAAAAAATGAAGCATTATATGCAGAGTAGCGACAGAGTTGGATTTGTGTTTTAGAAATATCAGTTTTACTATTGTGTGGTCTATTGCAATACTCCATGTTAGAGACAGTGAAGGCTTAGACCAGAATAATCTATCTCTAGGGTAGGGGGTCGAGGAGAAGGAGAGAAGAAAAGAAGAGAAATTTACGTGATAACTTTATTATATATTTAAAAGGAATAGCAAGTTGTACATAATAGATTTGCAGTTTCATGTGCGGTCATCTTTTTTATTATTATGCTATGTTATTAAATTGCTTGTTTTATCCCAAAAATTAAAAATGAAATTTAAAAATATTTGTAGCAAAAAAAAAAATCTAATAATTCAGCAAGTATCCATGAAATGCCTGCTATATGTCACGAGCCACAATCAGCACTAGAGATACAAAACCAGAATAATCTTTGACCTCAGAGAGTATGTATTCAGCACAGATAAATGTTACTTAAGCAAATTAATATTGTGTTGGTGTTCTTGAGAACGAAAAAATGAAGAAAGTGGAGCTAAAATGTACTTAGGTACTGTTTCCAAAAGGCGGGTCTGGGTAGAACATTAATTGAAAAGATCAGGCTATTCTTGGAGCAGCTCAACAGAGAGAAAAAGACCCTGTTTTATAGACTTCCCAGAAGAGTGTTTCAAAAGAGCTCAGGAATAAACCCGGGATGCTAACGCATCAAGGAATTATGATTTCACTGGTGTGGGAACACTCTATAGAATACAGACCTCAACCAATCTATTGACATTACTTAGCAGATAAATCCCTGGGCATTGCCTATGGCTCAGAGAGGTTAGAAATTGCTTTCAGCACGGATCAGACTCTAGTTTTTAATATCTGTCTCTTATAAATGTAGTAGGTATGTCTATTCTATATGCCAATTCTACTTTTGATGAAACACTTTAAAAAATGAGCAGAACAATTTTGTGACTGCACCAGATTTTTCCCTCTGTGAGGGGAGATCTGAACGTGTGTTATGGGAGGCTTTCGTGGGTGCTTTCTGTACTGTGCAATTATGTTTAGCTCCTGGGTGAATTATGAGTTGGGCACTTAATTATGTAAAAAATATTTCAAGGCTGTAGCTGTCCAGTCCCCAAGAGTGTAATTATTGTCTGTCTTGGCAGAATGTGGGGCTTTTAATCTGTAAATAAGCAATTCCATGTTGAGGACCTGCATGCAGAGTAAGTCTGTGTAGTAAAGGCTTCTCATGAATTTTTAAAAAGTGAAAACAGTCCCTGTATATACTTTTATTGGCTGCCTGGCTGCTACACGGTGTTTATTGGCACTCCTCCCACGCGACTTTCACTACCATGACTGGCATTTGTTCCAGTACGATCCTTGTAAGGAGCATCAGTGTGTGTGTGTGTGTGTGTGTGTGTGTGTGTGTGTGTGTGTGTGTATGTGTGTGTGTGTGTGTTGGAGGGAGGTGAGGATAGGCATGCTAGATGCCTTTTAGAAACCTGTTTATTAAAAAACAAACCCATCATACTATTAAGCAGATAACACCCTACTTGCTTACTAGAGATGACTAAATTCTTTCTGGATGCTACAATTCTAGAAAATCTGGAAAACCTTGTATTTACTTTCAAAAGTAGGCTGTTGAATCACTCGTTGGTTCAGATGGGCTCATGAATATCCAGAAATGAATTCTGGCTTTACCAATATGCGAGTTGGCAAAAAGGAAAACCTGAATGGGGGCGTGTATTCATAATCATTGTAAATAAGAATTATTCTTTTTTTCTCTTCCTCAGTTTCTCTGCCTGAAGAACATAAGAACCTTCCTGACAGCTTGTTGTGAGACCTTTGGAATGAGGAAAAGTGAACTCTTCGAGGCTTTTGACTTGTTTGATGTTCGGGATTTTGGAAAGGTAATTGAATTTCAGCTTATTAGAAGAATTTTAGGGATACCAATTAAACCTGTTAATCAAACATTTACAAGTTCATAGATTTTTACAGTAAATATTAAAACTGGTCAGAATTACCTTCAAATGAGCACAGTGAAAGTGGTTCCTTCTTTGTTAAATTCAGATTTTGCATTTCATTTATTTTATTCAACTTAAGTAAGGAGGTTCCATGGAGAAGAAAAACAATATCCCCAAATCCAGAGATGTTGTGTTTCTTCAAGTTGAACAATATAAATCCTGTGGGGAAAGTCTTATGTAAAAAACTGTCGGTTGATCATCCTTGTTAGATAAATATTTTATTTTATTCACAGTACTTTTAAGCACTTTGACAGTGGACCCATAGGTTTCACCATGCTGTCAGAGGGGTCCATGACACACAAAACTTCAAAAGTCACTGTTCTAGAATCTTTCCATCTGAAGTTACTATTTGCTTACTCAGTCTGCAGTTTGTATATACCTTAATATGTGTTTATTGTCTCTTTCATTAGAATGTAAGCTCCTTGAGGTCAGGGACTGTTTTTCCTTCCTTTTTGACTCTAGGACTTTGTGCAGTGTGTGGAACAAAGTAAGTAGTTAAACATAAATGCTCGTTGATTGATTGGAGGAGGAAATAGCCTTGGCTGTGGAATCACAGGACCTACCTCTACTGTATACTATTTGTGTGACCTTAGGCAAGTCACTTAACCTCCTTGGGTCTCAGTTTCCTTATTTGTAAAATGAGGAAGTTGGATTATATGACCTCTGAGATTCCTTCTGCCTGTAGATCTATAGATCTTTGATTGATTTGATTGCAGTGATGTTTCTTGGCTTGGAGAATTATCATAATCATGTAATAATTTCCTTTGAGATGTAGTTGGAATCTTCCCAAAAGTTGTAATCATTCATAACTGAGTCAGTTAGCTTATAATTAAATTTTTTACATGAATATTGGTTGGTTGGTTGGTTGTTGTCCTTCGTTCTCAGAGGACCAAAATGATATCGCTATACTCAGAGTCAAGTTATGGTGTGTCCAACTCTGGCCGATCAGTTTGCACATCTTGTGTTTCTTTTGAGCTATTTCAATTCTGCTTTGCTCACAGAGCACAGCACCTTTTCTGAACATGAATATTAGCTAAGAATGAATAATAGTTATATTAGTGAACATCTGAATAGCATTTATATGAAATGCTTAATCTTGTTCAATGATGTATGCTGTCTTGACTATATGAAAACAACCCATTCTGGAATTCAACAAATATTTAAGTACTTGTTCAGTTGATAATGGAGATTAAAAAAAAAAAAATAATGAAGTAGTCCTGCTGCTAAAGCAGCTGGTTTGAGCTGTCTCCAGCACACCTTTGGATGTGACCCAACTTCTCTCCCTCCACTGTGGTTATACCATGGCCCCCATTCTGTAGACCATTGTCCTAGAGCAGTAGTTCTCAACCTTCCTAATGCCGTGACCCTTTAATACTTGTATGTGGGTATATCTGCATGTGGGTGGACCTGCCTGGATAGAGGAGCTGTGTCTCGGTTCCTAAGACCATCAGAAATATGTGTTTTCCAATGGTCTTAGGCGACCCCTGTGAAAGGGTCGTTCGATCCCCAAAGGGGCCACGAGCCCCAGGTTGAGAACTGCTGTCCTAAAGGAACACATGAGTTTTTTCCTCTGGTGGTTGCTGTAGCTTAAACAGAGGGGTTTATAATATTTGCTCCTTATAGCCAGAGGGTAATGACACATTATATATGTACTTGGCCTTTACTTTTTCAAAAGGCTTTTACTTCTGTGACTTAATCTCAGTTATTTGATAATTACTGGGGAGGTGAGGAACCAGAATTTTTCTTTCTGATAAACTATTTGCTCTTGATGGGAATTAGAACCAAACTCTGACCTTGTTAACACCCCACAAATCAAACTGTCTCCCGTACTAGGTTGTGAGCTCCTTGAGGACAGGGACTATCATTTGCCTTTTTTTTTTTTATTCCCAATGCTTAGCATGGTTTCTGATCCATAGTAGATGCTTAATAAACACTTATTGAATGGATAATTGAGTAAATGAATAAATTAATTGGTCCAATTGGTTCAACAAATTAACTGGTCCAAGTCCAGCATGTTACTAATGTGGACTGTATATACCTTATAATGAGAGTGTGGGTCAATTCAATCATGAATCTTCCACAGAATTAATTTAATCAAGAAATAGACATTTGAATAAAGATAGTCTGTACTCAGTTATTGCTCTTACATATCACTAAGTATGAGTATGAGTAACCGTGACTCAGTTTAAGAGAGTAATACTTGTACTTCCTATGTTTCTTTGGACCCATTGTGATTTTTATCACAAACTTGCATTTAATAATGCCTAGTCAATTGTGGTTGTGGTTTGTCTTTTGTTCTTGAGGAGGACCATAACATCAGGGAGATAATGAGATGACTTGCTGTTAACTTTGATTTGAGTGAGGCAGGGCTGTGCAAAGTCACCAGTCTCTCTTTCTCCTCCAGAGCCATCTTGGTCCAGTGGCCAGATATCAATCAGGACTTGTGGTGATGGCCCAGGATGCAATGGGAGACCCTTTTAAGCTAAGGTCTTTTCAGGTTCACATTCTGTGCCTGATTTACCCTAGAAATCAAAACTCTTTGTATCTAGCCTCATGTTGTAGAAAAACAGGTTCAGTTATATACTGTTGATAAAGCTGTGAATTGGTCCTGCCTTTCTGGAAAGCAGTTTGGAGCTCAACCTCAACCCAACTGATATGGGCAGATACTTACAAAAATATTGATAGCAGCTCTTTTCATCGTAGTAAAAAACTAGAAATCAAAGGAGAGCCTACCAACGGGAGAGTGGCTCAACAAGTTATGATGTAGGAATACAATGGAATATTATTGCACCTTAAGAAATGACAGAATGAACAGTTTCAGAAGGGAACGCTCAGACCTTTATGAACTGATGCAGAAGGAAGTTGGCAGACCTAGGAGAACAATATATGTAATGATTAGAACATCATCAAAAGTACAACTTTGAACAATTGTAGAACTCATTCATGCAATGAAAAGCTACGATTCTGGAAGATCAAAGATGAAGCAATCTATCCCACCACCTACCAGAGAAGTCACACATTTAAAATAGAAAATGAAACAGACATTTTGGATATGGATGCAGTTAGAATTTCTTTTAGTTTTACTATGCCTATTTGTTATGAAGATTATGTGTTTTTAAGTGTTCAGGGGGCAAATGGAAGGGAGAGAAGATAAATGCTTGTTAATTGGGGAAAATAAAATAAAACTAAAAACAAACAAAAGAATCTAGAACAGCATTTAACTGTGTGACCTTGGGCAACGTCATTTTATTTTTCTGATCCTGTTTCTTCATCTGTAAAATGGCTGGAGTGGATCACCTCTAAAAATGTCTACCTCTTAAGTTCTGTGGGTCTGCACAAGTTTATTCCTCTATTAGATTGTGAACTCTTGGACGGGGGTGGAGAAGTGTGTTCTGTGAAGTTTGGATTCAGTCAAAGGGCCACACTTTAGGCCCTAGAGGGCCACATGTGACCTCGAGGCTGCAGGTTCCCCACTGCTCCCTGTGCTTGGAGATCAGGTGCTGCGTTGCTTCTGTATTCCTGGAGCATATAATTTAATAATTTGCCCACAATAAATAATAAATACTTTTTCATTCATTCAGTTAAGTTGATGTCTGCTACCATATAAATTCATTCTTTGCCCTGCCTCTGCCACTCAGATTATCTAAGATGCCCAGAGAGGAGAGGAATACAATCTGTGGCCCTTCTTGCTTTGATCTCAGTGCTGGAACAGTGAAGGATAGTTCCTTTTTAAGACAAAACTGGATACGTCAGATATTTGTCTTTGTCAGATATTCAGGGCTAAAGTTGCTACTGATTTCTCTGAAGTAAGGGAGACCTGGGTTCTAATTCTGTCTTTTACTTTGGATAAGTCAATTGATAAGTCAATTCACCTCTAAGACACTTAGTTTCTTCTTTTGTGAAATGAATATAGACTTGATGCTCTCTGAGGTGCCTTCCAGTTCCAATGCTATGAGCCTATGATCCTGTAAGGATTTGTTCATTTGGACTTCAGCAAAATTAAAGGTTGCAGAAGATAGACGTTGGCATGCCTTTAGCTACAACATAAACAATCTGCACCTTAGAAAGCATTTGGGGTGTCAGTAGCTCAATATCATGCAAAGACAGCTAGACAAAGAGTAAACTTGCCTCTAAGACACAGAGTGCTTTTGTGTTTTTGATCTTAGCAGCTCATCTGAGTGAGGCTCCAAAAGTAATCTGGGAAGTGTAACTAGCTGAATCAGGATTAATCATCAAAAACTAAGAAAGAGCTTCTGACTGAGGAAGCTGACCCAGAATTAAGAAAAATTGTCTGAGGAGAGAATAGACCTCTCCTACCACTTTAAACCTTAAATTTGAGACCCAGAGAGAATCAGGCTTCTGCCAGAATCAGTGTGGCAGTATCAAAGAGCATTGTAACACTCTGACCAAAGACAGGATAGTACCAAATAGGCAAGCCAATGCCTGAAAGTGGGGAAGGACTGTAGTTTGCTCATAGAACCCAAAGGAGTCCACTGAATTGACTCATCCAACTTAGATACAACAGCCTGAGAAGAGCATAGAGATTGAGTAGCCTGCCCACACAACTCTAGAAGTCATTGATCAGTGGTAGAGCAGCCTGTCTTCTCTTGTCCAGCAACAGAGTGGCCTGTCCAGCCCTGTCTGGCAGCAGCTATCTAGCAGCCAAGAGACCTGACTGGCCCTATTGGATAATAGCAGACCAATGACCCCATGATCTGCCTGAATGAGCCCAGTTACAGCTAAGCCCAGGGAGGAACCTGCTCAGCAGTTGAGTAATGTATTTGACCTAGCCTGGCAGTGGATTGACCTGTTCTGCCAAAATGCTGTGTCTTGTGTGGACTGAGTTCATCCAAGTCTACTCCTGGACCTCCCAAAACAACACTATGACTGACAAAGAATCAGAGCAGTGTAGTGGTGGAGTAACTTATCCTTGACTGATATCATACCTTAGAGGAAACCACATGAAGACGCTACACAGAAGAAAAGTGATCATAGAGGCATTGCAATTCTGGAATTGTAATTTGCTTTGGATTGGCCAGGTATATTCCCTAAATGTGTCTTGCTACTATTTTATTGTGTTTTACTCCCTCCCCCCCCCCCCCCCAGTTCTTCCTGGGGGTAAAAGCATTGTAACTATTGTTTGTGCTATACTATATGAATAAATGCCTTTGCTAAAGCATTGAGTCTGTTGGCTGATTGTTAAGGGGAAGCACACTGGTGGGGCTTATGAATTTGTTGGTTAAGGAGATATCCACTAACAGGGTTACCCCCCAGGACTCTGAAACTAGGAGCAGTGACTCCTCTGGGGACGCATTCTGTTAATATGAGTTGGGGGAGTGAGTCCAGAGGAATTCAACCAGAGGGGTGAACCCAGAGGAGCCCAGAAGCATCAACTCCATGACCCAAGTTTTCATATTTACTCCTTTCTGATTTTCTTTGTGTGAGGGTGTACCCCACAGATACAGCTCATGTCTCCTCTGTGACTTAGTAGACAGTCATCGAGAATTCCTATGCCTGAAAAATTTCTTATCCTGCTGCTCATCTCATGATGAGTCTCTCTTGACTTAGAGGTAATGGACCACTGGGCCTATATTGAAAAGGAAGGGAAGAGGAAAGAAAAGAATGGAAGGGAAAGAAAGGGAAAAGAAGGGGAAGTAAAGGGAAGAGGAAAAACACCTTTATTGAGTACTTATGTGTGGCAGACACACTGCTAAGCACTTATAAATATTCTCTCGTTTCATTTATCTCACTTTGATTTGATTTGAGGGCTTCTGAGTATCATAGCACCAGGTAATGTCCTACCTGGGTAGCCTTGGAGAACCTCAGATCACATCAATACCATAAGGAGTTGTTGGAGAAGCTATAATTCAACTTAAAATGGTAGTTTTGGGATGTTAGTTGTCTGTAGTTTCATGAGGAATCTATTGTGGTTGTGTTCAGCAAATATAAAAAAAAATTACATTCACAATTTCTAAAACTAAAGAATTTAGTGAGACATCAAGTAGACATTATTTTTTCATTCCCATTCATAAAACAAGAAGATATTTGAGATGGTTAGGAGTTACAAAAATGTTTTGAAAAAGCGAGGCTTCATTCTAGTGGAATGGCACTGAAGACTGGAGTGCTTTAGACATTGGGACTAAATTAGGGGAATGGAGATTATAAAGAAGAGTTTGTAAAGAAAATAAATGAGAGGATCAGAAGAGAAAACAAACCAACTGGGCAGTTTTGTTTTTGCCTTGTTAGGTTTAACATAAACGTATTTAAAATGAACTATATGTAATAGACGTTCATGATTTCACATGTAAGCCTCTTTTTTCTTTCCTTGTCTATTCTATTGTTTGTGGTTATAAGTCTTGAATCTAGAATCATGACAATAATAATAAAAAATAAATACATACATATCTCAGCCCTAGAGGAGGAGAAATGCGGATAATTCAGTGGAATGAGTTAGTAGAGTAGAGTATTGGTGGCATGTTGTGTTCCTGCCTCTACAGAGTGGGTTCTCCTGGTAAATTTCCTTTGTTATGATGCATGAATGAATGAAAATGCGTTTATTTTTTGCTCTGGAAAATTATAGGGATGGGGAGTGGAACAATGTGATAAGCCACTGATGTACACCATGCAGAAACAATGGTAGTGTTTATCTCATTACAGTTCCCAAAGCAAGAAATGGAAAGAGGGTGGAGGGGTGATGGGGGACAAAGAGGAGGCTGCCGAGCCAAATATCAGCTTCTATTTAATAACAATAAAGATGGTGATAATAGCTAACATTTATATAGTGGTTTAAGGTTTGCAAAGTACTTTACAGATGTTGTCTCATTTGATCCTTACAACCCTGGAAGGCGAATGCTGTTCTTATCCCCATTTTTACAGATGAAGAAACTGAGGCAAGCAAAGGTTAAATTACTTAAGTGTTTGAGGTTGGATTTGAACCCAGACTTTCTTGTCTCTAGGTTCAGCACCTCTATCCATTGTGCCACATTTCAGTTTACAACAGAATAAAACACACACTTTACTGTCAAGAGTGGTGGACTTTCAGGCAGAGGACACAGGTTTGAATCTTGGCTTGATGTCTTTGTACTTGTGTGATCTTGGACAAGTTATTTCACATTTTTTGGGCCTCAACTGTCTTATCTGTAAAGTACAGGGGTTAGATTAGAAAACCTCTATTCAAAGGCATGGATTGAGCCACTTGTTAAATTTTCAGTGTGAGCATTCACACCTTGGAAATCAGCAAACCTTACAAATCAGGGCTTGATTTATTGTTTTGTTGATTGTCTAAGCTCAAGAAAGTGATGAGGAGAATGTTAATAAGGCAGGGTAACCTTAAAAATATCTTCTCTACCGTTTTTTAAAAATAGAACTAATTGTTAAACATTTATCACCACACTGCCTCTATTTTGGTAATAAATCTACGCTCCTACAAAAATAGACATAATTATGAAGGCAATAAATTCTTCCTTAATATGTGAAATTGTTACAGATTTCTTAGAGTATTTTGGCAGCAGTCTTAACTGGAGGATGGAGCAGAACCTAGGGTGTTCAATAATAAATGCAACCAAGAATGGTCAATATTTTAAAATTATCTGCCTTTTGTTTTGGTTGTGCTAAGAATAATGTGAG
>CM053586.1:50170404-50185436 GCA_028646515.1 Pseudochirops corinnae
AAAGAGGGGGAGAAAATATGTAACTCAAAATCTTGTGGAAATGAATGATGCAAAGTATAATGAAATTAAAAAAAAACTATTTTCTCTTCTGGTTTTTTGACTCCTTATATAGGTGGAGTGAAGGAAATGTACTTAAATGATATCCCATGCATTTGTACCGTGCCTAACATGTAGCAGTCACTTAATAAATACTTATCGGCTTATTGAGTTGGGTAGCATAACAAAGCTGCTTTAATGCAAAATCAGTATGTCAACCAAAGCCTAAAGCAGCCTTTTCCCAAATGGTTTTCTTACCTTCCTGAAAGCCATCTTCTTTTATACTCCTTGGAGCTCTTCTTCCGTGTACTTTTGATCTATCAGTATTATTGGTGATTTCTGTATCACTAAGGTAACAGATCATAGGCACAGCTTTCCCAAATTGCATCCACCTGTGGTAAAACCCTCAGTCGTTCTTTGGTACCTTACCACATCCCACCGAATCTAAGAATTTGAAGGGACCTCCGAAGTAATCTAGTATGACCCAAGCTTTTCCAGATGAATGGTAATTACAGATGAGTGGTAATCTTATGTGACCTTTGCATGATTTAATGATGATTTGGGATTAAGTCAGAGATTCAGTTGAGGACTGTAGTCCATGGTGGCAATATCAGCTTCTGGCATTTTTTTGGGTTAGTTTGTGACTTCATATGAACAGGTAACTTCTGTCTACGTGTGTTTGGGACAAATGGGAGTTTCTGTAGAATTTTCACCAGTCTTATCTTTATGTGTATGAGAGAAATATTGAGAGACCTGAGTCAGTTGAAAGAACTCAGGGAGCCACCCCGGATGATTAGTTGACCCTAGACTGGGTTAAATAGAACGTATTTGACTACTTGTTATTGAGACATTTCCCTCAGATGAAGAAAGTGGTGTTTGACAGTGACTTTCATTTCCCCAACAGAATGCATGCTGGTCGCTCATCCTCCTACTGCTTCTCATTGCCACAGATGATCTTCTCCTTTTCCTTTTCCTTCTCCTTCTTCCTCTTCGTCGTCTTCCTCCTCTTCCTCCTCCTCCTTCTCCTCCTCCTCCTCTTCTCATACTACTTGGCTTTAATACATTGACAATACAAAAAATTGCCAACCAATCATAGTATTCCTTTTGTGTCGTAGAGAACATAAATACTCCGGGAGTTCAGGAAATGGAGTGGTTAGTATATACTGAAGTACTCAGTCAAGGTCTAGTGGAGGTTTTCTCTTCCTTCTTTGTGTAGCAGGGTGTCTATGCCTTTATTCAAGCCATTGATGGGAATGTTGAATAGATAAGCTCAGGACAAGGTCAGACTTGTATATTTCCCTTCTGATTGAGTCTGTAATTACTCATTAGTAGATGTGTGTACTCCCTCCAATAATGTGGATTGCAATCCATTTAAGCCTGCTCACTTGATACAATTCCAGACCCTTTCCTTTTATGAATCTATGATGAGAGACCTAACATGTTAGGGTCTTTTCTCTCATTCTTTTGCCATTGTATAGTTACCAACAGAACACAGAGACTACATATCAGTTAGTCTATCCTCATGTGATTGTCTCATCTCTTTTTCCGGTCATACACCTTTCTCGTAACATCCTTTATGTTACTTTTTCTATATAATTCCTCATTTGTTATGTGTTTCATTCTGCTTACACCCATCTCATGCCTTTCCATCACTCTTGGTGTGATGTTCAACTTCCTATCTTCAAAAACTGAAATATTTCATGACTCACAACCAAATGATGTAATAACAACAATGATGATGATGATAATAGCAACCAGTATTTATAAAGCTCTTTAAGGCTTGTAAAGCACTTTATGTTATCTCATTTGATCCTCACAACAACCCTGTAAGTTAGGTTATTATCCCCATTTTAAGGATAAGAAAACTGAGGCTCAAAGAGGTTAAGTGAATTGTCAAGGGTCACATAGCTAATGAACATCTGAGACAGGATTCAAACTCAGGTATTTCCAACTCCAAGTCCGGCATTCTATCCCCTGCACCATCCATCTCTGCATCACTTGAAATATATAATTGCTAGATAGATGGGCCTTTTTTCCAGAGTGAAGCTTGGTGTCATTAAAAGCATTGTACAATTTCCCAAAGGTAATAGAGTCCACTCTCTTCCTTGTCTTCAGTTTTGGAAGAAGTTCATTGTCTATTTGTAGTATAGAAATATTGATAGATACACTGTTCATCCAAATGCAAATCATAGTCTAGACCAGTGGTTCTCAACCTTCCTAATGCCGCAACCCTTTAGTACTCGTATGTGGGTGTATCTGCATGTGGGTGGACCCGCCTGGAGACCAATAGAGGAGCGGTATCTCAGTTCCTAAGACCATCAGAAATATGTGTTTCCTGATGGTCTTAGGCAACCTCTGTGAAAGGGTCTTTCAACCCCGAAAGGGGTCATGACCCACAGGTTGAGAACCACTGGTCTAGACAATAAGCACTCTTTATACACTTTTCCCCCTGAATAGATAGTTACCTCAACTCTTTTGAGCATTGGTGTATCTAATTTAAGAAGTTCTATAGTCTTCTGGAACTCAATGAGACTAACAATGATTTATATAGAAATTATGGCATTTGGAGGACCTTATCATCTATGGGAAATCACTCATTTGGCTTCTGCAATGGCTACTCTCCATTACAGTGGTAGCCATCTTTGATGTGCAAATTGTTTCCTTGTTTTATTCTTCCAGGCTGTTATTGATTCTCTCATGAATCACTGCTCTTTTTGGGCCAGTTGTTAAACCAGTTCTGGGTCTTTCTGACTATACTCTAATCCAGTCCACATCCTTTTCCTCTTGTCTATATGAGTAGTATGAGTAATATTATCCAATGTTTTGCTGAAATCTAAGTGTTCTCTTGGGACAGCTAGGTGGTGCAGTAGATAGAGTACCAGACCTGAAGTCAGGAAGACTTATCTTTCTCAGTTCTAATCTAGTCTCAGAGACTTAACTAGCTATGTAATCTCTGACAAGTCACTTAACCCTATTTGCTTCAGTTTCTTCATCTGTCAAAGGAGCTGGAGAAGGAAATGGCAAACCACTCCAGTATCTTTGCCGACAAAACCCAAATGAGGTCATGAAGAGTCAGCCATGACTGAAATGATGGAATACAAAGTGTTCACTATCTTTGGTATTTCTCAAATCTGACGGTCCAGTAATTGTGTATGTGTGTGTATGTGTGTGTGTGTGTATGTGTGTGTGTGTGTGCGAGAGAGAGAGAGAGAGAGAGAGAGAGAGACAGAGACAGAGACAGAGAGACAGAAAGAAAGAATAAATTTGGTTTGTCAAAGAAATGAGTTTAAATTGGCAGATCTTTTTCAGCTCTAGAATTATTGAAGATAAAGACCCTGTTGTATTTTTAAAATTTGTTTTATTTTGCTTACTTGAATTAGGTCTTTTAAGGCATTTGTTCTGTTGTTATATATTACATATAATTTTAAAGCTGAGTTTTCTTTATCATTCCTCTATACTATATAGATTATGTAGTTTAATTTGCAAACCATTCAGAATATGCATGTATTGCACGTGCATTTGCATAACTTAGGTTTGGTTGTCACTCAACTATCCAGTCTGGAATTTTTCTGCATTGCTATCACAACAACTCACATTTCTGGAGTGCTTTTAGGTTTACAAAGCATTTTCCACATAACATCCCTGTGAGGTAGATAGCACAAGTATAATTACCCCTATCTTATAGATGAAAAACTGAGATTTATTAGTAAAGTAAAATGAATTACCCAAGGACACAGGTGTGAGTGTCAGAGTTAGGAAATTAATCCAAGTCTTCCTTCCTCCAAGACCAATGCCCATTCCATTTTACTTCATTTTGCACTCTAGTATTCTTATCTGGGATGACTTGGTACCTGCTTGGAAACTTCATTTTAAAAATTACTTTATCCAAATGGCATGGTAGAAGAATACTGACCTTAGATTCAAGAAGAAATAGGTCTTCCTGACAACCTCTGACACTAGCTATGTGGCCATGAAGTCACTTAACCTCTCTAATCCTCAATTGCCTCATCTGTATAATGGGGATAATAATAGTAGTTGCCTCCCAGGGTTGTTATGAAAATAAAATGAGATAGTGTACGTAAAGAATCTTGATAACCTTAAAGTACTGTATAAATGTCAACTAGTTAGGCACCTGGCACATGGTAGGACCTTTATAAATGTTTACTGAATGAAGGAATGAATGTTTATGCTTGTAGTACCACAGCTCTCTTGGAGTTACCCACTTAGGGCAGCAGGTACCCACCTCTGTGCAGAAATCCCTAACAATTATGCTGTGCTTAAAAGGGTGGTTTGTGATTTCCCTGTTTATATAAGATGTGGATGGCATTCAATCCGTGTACTTATCAGCACATAAGTTCCTCTTTCTGAAATTGATGGGAGAGAGATAGGGAAAGAGAACTAATATTTGTATATATGTATATGTGTGTGCACATACAAATATACACATATGCCTATATATACACACATGTGTGCATATACACACATATAATATATAATATACATATACACATACATATATAAATATAGATCTATCTATCTATCCATCTTTCTATTTCTATTTATGTTGTAGCTGAACTGGTTGCTCAAATAAAAAAAGCACGAAGTAAAACTGATGGCCTTTTGTTCTATGTGCGCATATTCCCATGTTTTTCCGTCAGCCTCATAGCTGAAAAGAAAGCCTTTTCCTTTTCCTTTTCTTTAGTATTGGGTACATCTGCAGGGATAGAAGAGCTAGCTAGCCACTGGAGGAGGGTGGGTGGGAATAAAGCATGGAAGAGAGGAAATTTTTTGTAGTGTGCTCAGCCAAAGGGATGTTGTTGGGTTAGAACTGACCTCACCTGCATGGGATTAGAAGCAGGAAGTGTGTAGTTGGAGAGAATGGCATGCACCCAAACAAGTACAGGAAACAATACACCGCTGTCATTACATGGGCTTGGAGCATTGCCATGAGGCTTTCCTCTGGATTGAATTCAGTGACTGATTCATAGGATCATAGAGCTAGGGCTTGAAGCAGCTTCAAAGGTCTTCTAGTCCAGCCCTCCTCATTATACAGATGAAGAGACTGAGGCAGAGGAAGACCTTAATTTGTTCAAGGTCATACTGCTAGTAAGCAGGGCTGTGTTTTAAAGCCAGGTCTTTTGGCTCCAGGTATTTCCATCCCCTCTTGCCCCCATGGCACCTCTTCTCTTTGGTGGACTTTGTTAGAGAATTAGGCATAGAGTAGTAGAGAGTCAGTGGGCAGCATTGCTGCTTCAGATCATTCTAATCTTACTGAACCCAGTGGGGAATCGGAAGAGAACGAGGTGATGGTTTCAGTTCGAGTACTATCAGAAGCCATCAGAAATTCCTTTGACAGACCGTGGGAGCACTGTAGGTCTGCGATGGTCACTGAAGTCATCAGGAAGAACATGCCCTGAATTGATTGTTCTGTGTGCTAAAAGGTGGTTAACGTCCCCTTTGTTAGTTTTCCAGTTGTAATTTCCAGTGGGTAACTAGGGAGCAAAATAATAATAGTGAATAATAATTAGTATTTGTTTAGAACTTTAAGTTTCGCATAGCATTTTACATTGGTTAACGCAGTTGATCCTTACAATAACCTTGTGAGGAAAGTGCTATTGTTATTCCCATTTCACAGATGAGGAAACTGAGAGATTAAATGACTTGGTCAGGGTCACACAGCTAGTAAGTGTCTGGGGCAAGATTTGAACTTAGATCTTCTTATCTCCAAGTACGATTGGTAAAGTTGTTTTTATTTGCATTGTTTATTGTGATATCTTGCTGACTTTGCACATTAGCCTTCCTACTCCTTGTAGTTCAATAATTTCCTCTTTTCAACACGTGGACAATTTAGCTATTGATTTCTTGTGTAGAAGAAAGAAAAGAGGTTTTATAATTAGAAAACCTAGACCAGACTCTAAATTGTGTGATATTGAGGTGAATGATTTAACTATTTCAGCCTTCTATAAAATAGGGATTACATATACCTAGACTATTGGCCACAGTAGGATGTTTGTGAGAAAAAAATACAGTAACATTTATAAAGTGTTGTGTAACCATAAAACACTATCTACATGTGAGTTGTTATGTATCCCCTTCTTTTTGCTCACACAGCAGTCACTCTATTTCTGCCTCTCATCCCTCCTTTCCTGAAATATTCCTATAACCTTCTGATGGGTCTTCCTACTTCTCATCCCTCCCTCCACTACAGTCCATCCATCTTTTACTCAGCTGCCAAAATGATATTTCTAAACCTAGGTCTAACCTATAATTTTCTGCAATAAACTCCATAGATTCTCTATTACCCACAGGATAGAGATTGTTAACCTGCAGTGCACTGGCTCCCAGTGGGTCTGTAAATCGATTTCAGTAGGTCCATGAATGTGGATGGGAAGAAATTACATCTTTATTTTCATTAACCTCTGATTGAAATTTAGCATTTCCTTCAATTATCAATGTAGGCAACAAACATTCTGAGCAGAGGTCCATGGGCTTCTCCAGATTGCTAGAAGGGTCCATGGCACAAACACAGTTCAGAACAACTGCTTTAGAATAAAATACAAATCCCTCATTTTAGCATTCAAAGCCTTTTACAACCTTCATCCAGCATATCTTTGAAGCTTTTTTCTACATTAGTCTTTTTTATGTATGTACCCTTTAGGCCAACAAACTGGCCTTGCTTTTCCTACCGTAAAACATTTTCCATTTCCCATCTCTGTTTCTTTACACAGATTAGCTCATGTGCCTGGAATGCATTTCCTCCTAATCTATACCTTTCAGAATCCCCAGTTTTCTTCAAAGCTCTGTTGAAGCACCATGATGCCTTTCTTGGTTCTCTCCCACGTCCTGTACGCTGCCCTCATACCCCACTGAAATTACCTTGAATTTTTTTTGTACGTGCTTATGTGTTTGTATTGTCTACCATCTTGGAATATCAGTTCCTTGGGGGCAGGATATAGAATTTTTTTCTTTGTATCCCTGGAATTCAGCATAGTGCCTACAACCATTGTTTACTGATTGATTGCTATGTGACATATAATAGAAGGGAGCAGCTGGGTTGATCAGTGGATAGAGGGCTGCACCTAGAGTAAGGAAGATCTGAGTTCAAATGTGACATCAGAACCTTGCTAGATGTGACTTTTGGCAAATCACTTAACCCTGTTTGCCTCAGTTTCCTCATCTGTAAAATGAGCTGGAGAAGGAAATGGCAAATCCCTCCAGTATCTTTGCCAAGAAAATCCCAAATGGGGTCACAGAAAGTCAGACATGGCTGACAACTGAAAAACATATATGATAGATATGGTTAGATATAGCTGCTAAAGGTTGCAGAGTGGAAAGGAAATTTTAAAAGGACATAAAAAACCATAGCTCATACATTGGGGTTATGGTAATTTCATAGGATAGTTGATTGTAGGATCATGGATTTAGAACTAGTCAGGCAAAGAGCATGCAACATTCACACAGATGGTAAGTGGCAAAGCAAACCATCTGTTCAGACTAGAAAGCCAGTACTTTTTCCCTCTCTAACCGTGATTTATTCATTTCAAAATCTCAGTTATTTTTTTAAAGTGGTATTTCATTAATGGTCTCACACTGTAGGAAATACAAAAATCACTTAAATTTGTCTGCATCAGTGTAGGTGCTTATATGCATGAAGGCATGGAGCTATTAATCTGAAATGACCATTGATTTTTTACTATGATGAAAATACTCAGAAATCAGAAGATGAAGCAGCATTACAAATCCAACAGGTTTATTTAACTATTGAAGATCGCTAGGAAAAACCTAGAAATAATTTTTCACCTGTTGTGACTTGAATTTTGTGCTCTCTCTCTCTCTCTCTCTCTCTCTTTATGTTTCTCTCTTTCTGTCTCTCTGTCTGTCTCTCTGTCTTTGTCTTTTTCTCTGTCTCTCTGTCTCTCTCTGTCTGTATCTCAACCTCTCTCTTTCCTCCTCCTTCTGTCTCTGTCTCTCTGTGTCTCTCTCTCTCTGTGTCTCTTTATGTCTTTGTCTTTTTCTCTATCTCTCTTTCTGTCTCTCTCTGTCTCTGTCTCTCAACCTCTCTCTGTCTCTCAACCTCTCTCTGTCTCCCTCTCCCTCTGTCTCTGTTTCACTCTCTCAGTCTCTCTTGGTCTCTTTGTTTCTCTCCCAACATACCACGTTTTCTTCTGTAGGCATGTGAAATTTGTGTCTCTCTTTCTGCTTTGCTGTCTCCAAAGTCACAATGTGTAGTTCATCGTTCCCTTCCTCAAATGAATATATAATTGGTCTGGCAAGTTTTTGAGAAGAGAAACAAAAATATGGAGTTATTTGTATATCTATAGCACATAGCAATATTTGATAGAGACAAGTACAAATACAGACTTTTAATTTGATGACATTTTTCTAGGCTAAATAATGAAATTTATTTTCAACTGTCAGAGTTGAAAGTGAGCACAGAAATGATCTAAAGTAACCTTTGTCACAGCGTAACCCTTTCTTCAACATCCACTGACTTCAGCTAGGTCAGGGGTGAGTAACCTGCAGTCTCGAGGCCATATGTGGTCCTCTAGGTCCTCAAGTATGGCTCTTTGATTGAATCCAAACTTTGTTCTCTGAAGTTTGGATTCAGTCAAAGGGCCACCCTTGAGGACCTAGAGGACCACATGCATCCTTGAGGCTACAGGTTTCCCATCCTTGAGCTAGGTGGTTCAGTGGATAATCAGTGGATAGACCACCATATCTGGAGTCAGGAAAATTCATTTTCATGAATTCAAATCTGGTCTCAGATACTTACTAGCTGTGTGACCTAGACAAGTCTCTATTTGCCTCAGTTTCTTCATCTGTAGGAAATGGAAAACTATTCCAGTATCTTTGCCAACAAAACCCCAAAGGGAGTCACAAAGAGTTGGAAATGATTGGAAAATGACTGAATTATAATCTAGTTCACAAAATCATAGAATTTGAAAGAGTATCAACACCTATCTAGTCCAACTCATGTCAAAAAGGGATCCCTATTATAATATGGAGGAAAAGTGATATCCAGCTTCTGTTTGACCTTCAGCAAAAGCTAACTTACCACCTTTCAAGGGAAGTCATTCCACTTTTAGGCTGCTCTAATTGGTAGGAAGTTTTTCCTGATATTAAGCCTCAGTGGGCCTTTTTATAGCTTCTACTCATTACTCCTGGCTCTAGCTTCTGAGATCAAATAGAACAAGTTTTTCAAATGAGAGCCTTCTAAGTATTTGAAGATAGCTGTGATGGCCCTTCTGAATCTTCTTGCCTTCAGGCTCAATGGGTCTGGTTCCTTTAATCAGTCCTCATATGACCAAGATTCAAGGCTCTACTAATGCTGGACATTCTCTAGCTTATCAATGTCCTTCTTAAACTCTGGTGCCTAGTACTACACACAATGCTCCATGTGAGATCTAACAAGGGTGGAATACAGTGGGATTATCACCTCCTGGTTCCTAGAACCTGTAGTCTTCTCAATGCAGCCCAAGATCAAATTACCTTTTTTCCGGTTGCCACATCACAATGTTAACTCATTTTATAATCCACTAAAACTCTAAGATCCTTATTCAGGCCAACCGTGGTCTAACCATGCTTCTTTCATACTGGTTAAGTTGATTTGATTTTTTTTTTTTTAGTTTTTATTGCTTAATAAGGACTTGGAACAACTTTTCTTGTTGTTAGTTCTATGATTCTATGATCTCACATTCAAATAGGGAGAGAAAACACCTGTACAAGTATTCAGATACAACACAGATGGGAAGGCCCAGTGGTCCATGGGTTGTGATGTCAGGCCACATGGCAAATCTACTCTAGCCAATTTGCATGTGGGTAAAAATTAAAATTCCACAAAAAAATGTTTCTCAAGCCATTTTGTAAATATTTCCTGTAATACCAGAATTTCTGAAAATAAATGAATGAAAAATCATTTGGTAAGTGCCTATGTACAAAACACTGTGATAAGTAATAGATATGCAGATAGGAAGGCAATACATCTCTTACCTTCAAAGATCTTATATTCTAGTAATAATAATAACAACAATAATATAACTAGCATTTATATAGTATCTACTATGTGCCAGGCACTGTTCTAAGAGCTTTATGAATATTATCTCATTTGATTAATAGAGAGACAACACGTATAGGAATTGTCAGGGGCCGGTGATACTTAGGGCATGGTGACAAAACAGATCATAACACCCCTTTTCAAAGTGTTATTTCTGCTGATAAAACCTTATCCATATCTAATGATTAACTATTTGACAGGGCCAATGACTTTGGTGGGTAAAACTTTTTTTTATTTCTGTACCAGACAGGGGTTGTAGATCCTGCAGAAGTAGTTGCCAGTTGGCATCATCCTATAGGTTGATTCTCTAAATGATGACTCTGGGGGTTGGGCTTGAAACAGGACTGGTGGTCTGGAGCTTACTGCTGTTCATGGGGTTCTTGGGCTCTGGGGCTTAGACTGTTTGAGAGGAGGTAGTAGTAGTTGAAATTGTGGCTGTGGTTTGACTAGCCTGGCATGGGACTCTTCCAGGATACCTTGTTGTTTCAGCTAGGTTGGCTTGTCTGCCCTGTGGCAATTGGTAGAGATGGTTGGTCCCTTGGCCATAGAATTGATCCTCTCAATGACAGCTGTGGTGTCTGGGCTGAGAGAGGGGTCAGTGATTTGGGGCATGCTGCTATTCCCAGGGCTCTTGGGCTTTGCGTCTTGGACAATCTCCACTGGGGTCTGAAGGGAGGTGGTAGTAGATGTGAGGGTAGTGGCACATCCCACTTTTCTCTCTCTTTATCTCTTTCTGTGTCTTTCTCTCTCTCTGTCTGTCTCTCCATCTCTCTCTATCTGTCTCTGTCTCTTTCTCCCTCTCTCTGTCTCTTTCTGTCTCTCAACTTGTTGCTATAGCTAGTCTGATTTGCCTACTCTAAGGGTTGCAGTTGACTAACAGTTGGTAGGGCTCTATCTCCATTAGTGAGTGGTTCTTAACCTCAGACCCATAAACTTGTTTATAAAATGATTTGGATAACTATATTTCAATATCACTTCTTTCTTTCTTTAGCCTATGCATTTTATTTAACGTATGTAACATTTTGAGAGGGGCTCTGTTGTCTTCGCCAGACCATAGGGGTTGATCACTTGGATGATGATTGTGGAGGCTAGGCCAGAAGCAGAGCTGCTACAGTTTAAATTGGTCACTTTTGAGATTTCAGGAAAAAGAGGAGAAGCCACACCTCCCTTGGGCCCAACCACCAGGACTGTCATGCCACCTCCTTGGCCTGGTGCAGGGAAGGAAAGTGATTCTCCCAGGAAATGCAAGAAAACCCAGTCCGGATCCCTGTCTGGTTGTCAGTGGCTCAGTAGTGTTAGGGGTGGGGTAGAAGGTAGTGGGATTTTATACTGATGCTAGAAAAGGGGATCAATATGCGATATTCTAGGGTGAACTAAACTGAGCAGTCTCAGAATACTCTAATCATGAGTAATTTAGAAGAGCTTAAATACTAGAGTTGGTAGTATTCCTTTAGAATCAAGACCTGACTTGGTTCAGTGATAGTTATCTGTCACTCAAGCTATGTCTGTCTATTTCATCCTCTCACTCTGGGTCAAGGGGCTGATCGAACCTGTCTGCATCAATCACAACAATTGTTCTTATATTGTTTGCATTTGGTGGATGTCACAGGATCTTCATCTGAGTTCTAATTACTAATTTTTTTTTCTGTTCTGAGGATTCATATTAGTCATTGTTTATTCAATTCAGCCAGCATTTATTTTGTAGCCCCTGTGTATGGAACATAATATTAGGTGACGTAGGAGATGTAACATTTAGATAAATTACAGTCCCTGCCTTCTTACTGAGGCATCTAGGTGACATAGTGGATGAGAGCGCTGATTCTGAAGTCAGGAAGACATGAGTTCAAATTTGACTGTAGATACTTACTAGCTTTGTGACCCTAAGCAAGGCTGAGGCATACATCACAAAATAAGTGATAAATGTGTTAAAGGAGGTAACAGTGTTATGTGAGTTCTGACCAGGAAAATCTCAAATTCAGTTGACTTAAAATTTTATTCAACATGGTACTGAGAGTATATAACCATGTGTGTTAGTACTGACCTTTTAAAACAGGAATCATTTTAAAAATATATATAAAATATAGACTTCATGCTTCAGTTATGGGTTGGACTAGATTATATAATTCTTTTATTCCAAAGTATTGGGTGTGTGTGTATGTGTGTGTGTGTGTGTGTGTGTGTGTGTGTTTGCATGTGTGTGTGTGTGTGTGTAAGAGAGAGTGTGTGTGTGGGGTCAGGGAACTTCTGTGTTGGAAATTCCCTTCACTGTTGTAGATCAGTTAACTTCTCTTAATTTTTAGTCACAAAGGTTGCCTACGGTACTGAGAGGTTAAATTATATATATGATCAAACACCTGGAGATTATGGTGCCAGTAGCCAGATCATGAATCCAGTTTTTGACTCGAAGGTCAGCTTTCTATTCACTATCCCAGGCTGTGTCTGATTCCGAGCTAACTGTTCGTGTATAAATGTGAGATACGTGTAGATAACAAAGTTAGAGAACTATTTAGAAATAAATGGGGAAAACATGGAAACTATCCTCTTTCCCTTTTTATGCAACTCATGAGTACCTAAGATATTTATAGTAGGTCCACTCTCAGGGAAGATTTCTATCTACTTGAAGAAGTGAAATTATCTCAAGAGCTTTTGAACAATTTATAGTTTTATCAAACATTTTCAAAGCTCTGACATAGCTTTGCCTGCATGGGATGACAGGAAAACAAAAGAAGAAAGTTGTGTATCATATTTCCTGCCCATGTGACTCCATTACCAGGGGGAGCTTGGCCCATGGTTGTTAGATGTGACTCACACATCCTGGGGATTTTGAACTGGTAACATCATTCATGTCTTTCTTTTTTAAAGACTACATTAAAATGGTTCTTAAGGTTTGTTTCAGCGGAGTTGAGAATGGTTAAAATTTTGACAAATAACAATGTTGTGGTTACTGGTATGTGGTTAGAGAAATTTCTTTATATCTGTAGCATTACTACAGGAAACTGGAAACTTCTCTGTGTCTTCTAGTTTCATTTACAGTGAAAATGTCAAGGATGGGTGTGGTCCAATTTCTCTAGGAAGGTATTGACTCATTGGTCATTGATACAAAAATCTCAGAGTGCCAACAGTTAAATGATTCTCAGCACCTTCTTCATCTTTTTCTGTTGTCACTGTGGGCATCAGGTGCAAAAGCTGTTATACATTTTTGGCTATTTTCTGGGTCTACACTGAAGTTTCAGAATACCATAGGAAGATGTCACAGTATCAAAATGAGCTCTTTTAAAATTCTGTTCTCCCTCCTTGTAGAGAAATAAAAGGATTATAATTTGGATTTTCTCCCAAATTAGATTTTTAGATCCCTAATTTCAGTGATACCAGGAACTACTACTGGTAAAAAAATTCCCTCTGCCAACGCAGATATATCTGCTTGGCAATTTACAGTATTAGAGTGTTGCTTGGAGTCATTGAGAAATTAAGTGATCTGCAGAAGGTCACACCATTCTTGACTTGAACCCAGAATTTTCTGACTTAAAGATCAGCGCTATCTGCTGCTCTCCAATAACTCTCTTTACTCTTTGAGGTTGTCGTTCAGTTGTTTCAGTCTTTGTGACCTTATTTGGGGTTTTGTTGGCAAAGATACTAGAGTGGTTTGCCATTTTCTTCTCCAGCTCATTTTATAGATGAGGAAACTGAGGCAAACAGGGTTAAGTGACTTGCCCAAGGTCATACAGCTAGTAACTATCTGAGTTCACATTTAAGCTTAGGAAGATAAATCTTCTATCTGCTCTCTCTACTGTTCCACCTAGTTGTCCATTTCTTTATTTAATATGAGTAAAAGATGTCTCCATGGAGACCCCTCTGGAGACCTTTTTATTGTGCCTCAAAATGTCTTTTCTTTTAAAAATTGTTTTGAAACCATTAAAACATTCCTTATAAATAAATGAACCAGACTTGAATATGTGCATAGCATCTCTAAGAAAACATTAAAGATCTACCCAGTCCAGTCTTTTTATTTTATGTGAAATCAAAGCTCAGGAATACTTCCAAATATACTTCATAGAAATGGCAGGAAGGTGATCATGAAAAGAGGATTGAGAAATGAACAGCTACTGGAAGGCAAGTGCAATGATCTCGCCAGAATCATTGAATCTTAAGCAAGGGCCCTTCAAGGTTACAAATTCTCCCTTTCATCACTAGATTCCTACATTTCAGTTAAAAGCCACTTTTACTGATAAAATTAATATTTCAGTATTTGACTTCACAACATGCCTGCAGTTCAACTACTGGTTTCTTAAACTTCTTCTGTAAATGTAGAATTTTTACCTCCAAATAAAAGGCCTATGTAAGAATCCACAGAAGAAATCTATAGAAGAAAAAGCATTGATGAAGGATTCAAAATACTTGGAAGTTGGTCCCAGCTCTGTTGCATACTCATAGAATTAGAGAAGACTAAATTTTTTTTTTCTTTTTGGAGGGGGAAAGGCAGGGCAATTGGGGTTAAGTGACTTGCCCAAGGTCACTTGGCTAGTGTGTCAAGTGTCTGAGGTTGGATTTGAACTCAGGTCCTCCTGACTCCAGGACCAGTGCTCTATTCACTGAGCCACCTAGCTGCTCTGAGAAGACTAGCTTAAAAAAAAAAAAAGATACTTCTCCCCCAAATCTTATTTTCTAATCGATTTTATTTCCAGATCTGTCCATGACAGATGACTTGTTTAGTGAGAATTAATGATTGCTTTTGACTGAGTATGTAATTGGGAATGATGCTTGATTAAATAACTTAGCATCCAATAATTAAATAGCCTTCCTCATGAGGTAGTGAGTTGGAGGTATTCAAGCATGTCTTTTACCTGGTGTTGTGGATCTTGTAGAATGACTACTGAGAACTTGGACTAGATGATCTCTCAGTCATCCATAGGTTTCTTTCTTTCTCTCTTTCTTTCTTTCTTTC
>CM053586.1:50191115-50201824 GCA_028646515.1 Pseudochirops corinnae
ATCTATCTATCTATCTACCTACCTATCTATCATCTATCCATCCATCCATCCATCCATTCATCCATCCATCCATCCATCCACCTATCCATCCATCCATCCATCCATCCATCTATGATCTATCTATCTATCTTTCTGTCTATCTATCTATCTATCTATCTATCTATCTATCTATCTATCAGAAAAAGCCTGATAGAACATTCAAAAGAGACAAGGTTTGTCAGCATGGAATCACAGAGATTAATTGGTGTACAGATAAAATACCATCGTGCAAAAATCAAAACCTTTTTTGCTGCCAGCCCCACAAGATGCATAGCCTCCTGGGAGTGGAAGATCCAGCCCATGGGGTGAATTGCTTGGCACTAGAGTCCCTAGTTGCAGGCTTGATAAGCAATTTGTGCAGCACAGACATGCCTTTTCCAGGAATCATCTGTGCTAGAATAAGACTTGTGAGTCCCCAAGTCATGCTGTCACATTTGACAATGTTTAGAATGATCTTCCTGTTTCATAAATTCAGGCAAAACTTAACTCTTTTAAAAGTCAAACTAAAATACGTTCACATAAAAATGGTCTCCACATCCTCCTCCAGATAGCTTTCAGAAAGGTTTGCTTTAGATTACAGCTTGGTATTGATTATTTCTTGGGTCTCACCATTGTGTTCACTGATGCATTTATTTGCATATATATATATATATTTGCAGATGATATTCACTGATGACATAAAGTCCAAACCTAGCCTTGTTGTTTTATTTAGGACATTATCTCCTTAGTTCCAGCAACATCCTGACTTGGGCAGAATAATTCTCAGGGCCTCGTCTCTTTGGGGACAACATCCTGTGGGAGAATTTCTGTTTCCCATTGACTTCCTGTGGACTCAAAGAACATTTAACAAAGAGAAGGGCAGCCTGTAAACTCAGGTTTTTCTTTTGCAACAAAAGGTGGAAATGTTCCCCTATGGCTGAGTATCAGATGAATAAAAAGCTGTGAACTAGAGATGTGATGTATTTCCAGCAAGAGGAAAAAAAGATGCTTGGTTCACTGTAGTTCTCATCTCATCTCAACCATTCAATATACCTTGAATTGGACAAACAAAGTAATTTTATTCTATGACAACCTGGTCTTTCAGGCAAGGGACTAGGGATCACAGGGCCATAGTTTTAAGGTGAAGGGGACCTCAGACGTCATTTAGACCATCCACCAATTAGAAAAGTTTAGCATTGATTTATTTGTTTAATTCTTCCCAAGAAATTGTTAAAAAATTTTATTACTTAGTGATTTGGGCTCAATGAAATTGCTACAGATTATGCTGTGGCATTGAAAGCTAGAGACCTGAAAGTGCATTTGGAGAGCATAAATAATCTGTGTTCTTTGCCACTTTGCATTTCCCATTTCTGCTCATTCCATGCTATATAATAAAGAGGCAGGTTTTAATTCTTACCTCCATTATCTGCTGTTCAAATGTGTTCAGCCAGTTCTGCCAAATTCATACAGACCACCAGTTGACAATACCTATCTGTGACCTATCAGCTTTCCAGTCTGTCTTACAACATAGTGCATTCCAAGAACATGGCACCTTGTCACCCTGGGAACCACCTGTTCCAGATTTTATATAATATATAATTACATATAATGGTTTCGAATTGGAGTAATGGTTTCTATGACAATCTGCTCCTTTCTAGGTTGCCAGTATTTTTTGGTTTTCAAACTCCTGGAGGGCAGTGAGTAAACGTTTTTAAGGACCTTGAAACTAGGAATTTGATGAGGCATGGGGGAGGAAGGAGTGGATTTTAGATATGGTGGGCAGCCTATGCAAAAGACTGAAGTTGGGAGACAAAATATTCTGTACAGGGAAAATAAGTAGGCCCACTTGGCTGCTATGTATAGGACATGAGGGAGAGTAATATGGAAGCTGGAGTCATAATGTGAAAGGCTTTAAATAACAAACAGAGCAGTTTACATTTTTATCATAAAGGCAGTGAAGATTGGAGATTTTGGGGTAGGGGAGATGACATGCTCAGACACATGCTTTAGAAGTATTTTGGCAGCTCTGGGAGGGGGATGCAAACTGGAGGTAAGGAGACTAATTAGTAGTCTATAACAAGAGTATAGATAAGTGATGATGAAGTATATTTCCTATATCTGTTCCCTTCTCTCTAGTCTAATCTTTTCTTATTTTATTTTTTTAAGAACAATTTTTTTTTTGCTTTTGCTTTTTTTTTTTTTTTGGAGGGGGGAAGGCAGGGCAATTGGGGTTAAGTGACTTGGCCAAGGTCACACGGCTAGTAAGTGTTAAGTGTCTGAGGCCGGATTTGAATTCAGGGCCTCATGGTTCCAGGGCTGGTGCTCTGTTTACTGTGCCACCTAGGCACCCCCTTATTTTATTTCTTATGACTAAAGTTGGTCATGCCATTTCTTTTTACTGGTTCCCTATTGCCTGCTGAGTAAAGTTTGAATTCTTTCATCTGGTTTTGCTGACCTTTAATAACTGAATACTTTTTATTGATTCACTATCCTACTCAACACCGTGGCTTTTCCTAACCTTTTCATTCTTTCTCAAACCTCCCATAGCTTCCTTTTTCTTTATCACGTCAGTGGAGAACCTTGCCTGACAAAATTCAAACCATTCATCAGGAGCTTCTTTCTTCTTCCTCATCTCACATCACTCAGATGCCTTCTGCAGCTGCCTTCTCCTTCATTTGTTTAACATGAAGAGGTTGACCTTCTCCTTGCCAAGGCAAACCCCTTGGTCCCACCCCATCCCATCCCATCCTCGACAGCAGATTGACTCCTTCTTCATCCCCCTTCTCTCACTAATCTTCAATCTCCCCATTTACTAGATACATTCCCACCTGACAACCATGTCCATGTTTCCTTCATCTTTAAAAATCCCTCACTTGATCCATCCATTCCTTACCAGTGATCCCTTTATATCTCTCCCCATTTTGTGGTTAAATTCTTTGAGACATTAGTCTACAATAGGTGCCTCGGGTTCCTGTCTTCTTACTTTCTTCTTAATTCTCTACAGTCTGTTTTCCAACCTCCTCATTCCACTGAAACTACTTTCTCCAAAGTTGCCTTCGGTTCAGTTGTGTCTGACTCTGTAACTACATTTGGGGTTTTCTTGGCAGAGATACTGGAGTGGTTTGCCATTTCCTTCTCCAGTTCATTTAACAGTGGAGGAAACTGAGGCAACCAGAGTCAAGTGACTTGTAGTTAGTTAGTGTCTGAGGCGAGATTTAAACTCAGGAAAATGAGTCTTCCTGACTCCAGGCTTGTTCCTCTATACCACCTAGCTACCCAAAGTTATCATTGATCTCTTTATAAAATCCAGTGGTGTTTTTTCAATCCTCATTCTTCCCAACGTCTCTGAAGGCTTGGTCTTCGTTAATCACCCTCTTCTCCTTGATATTCTCTTCTCTAGGTTTTCCTGACACTGCTTTCTCCTGTTTCCTCCTATCTGTCACATAGTCTTTTTCTGTCCTCTTTGCTGTATCATCCAGGTCATGCCTGCTAATCCCTGGTATATCCCAAAGCTCTATCCTTGTCTCTTTCCTCTTCCCCTTCTATTCTGTTTCACTTGTTCTTAGTAGCTCTCATGGATTCAATTATAATATTCATTATTCTATTCATCCCTCCCTCCTTCCACTTTAACTTCCCTCCCCCAGTTTGTTTAACATGAAGAGGTTGACCTTCTCCTTGCCAAGGCAAACCCCTTGGTCCCATCCCATCCATCCCATCCTCGACAGCAGATTGACTCCTTCTTCATCCCCCTTCTCTCACTAATCTTCAATCTCCCCATTTACTAGATATATTCCCACCTGACAACCATGTCCATGTTTCCCTCATCTTTAAAAATCCCTCACTTGATCCATCCATTCCTTACCAGTGATCCCTTTATATCTCTCCGAAGGTGCTACCGTAGTTACCTAAAAAGATGATCTATATCTTTGAGAATATAGAAAACCTTTTGCATATAAAAGTCCATATCCCATCAGCTAAAACATCAAACTCGAATAGAAACAGGGTCCACTAATCTGTATATAAGGATCCCTGAAGGACACATATTAACTTAGCTGTAAAATGTAATGTGGCATAGAGGATAGAGCACTGGGCCTGGACTCAGAAAGACAAATCTTCCTGAGTTCAAATCCATCTTCAGACACTTACTAACTATGTGACCCTGGACAAGTGTTTGCCTCAGCTTCCTCATCTGCAAAATGAGTTGGAGAAGGAAATGGCAGATCACTCCAGTATCTTTGTCAAGAAAATCCGGTATGTTGTCTTGAGGAATCAGACGTGACTGAAACAACTGAACAACAACAAAAATTGTATTTTTATTTTTAAAAAAATATGATCTATTTTAATATGGTTCTGGCTACACTTGGGTGTATTGCTGGCCACATGTGGCATTTAGGGTTGCATATTTAACTTCTTATCTAAAACATAAAAAGTTATCTCATTGTAAGTCCCCTGGTCTCCTGAAAGTCTGAATTAGTATTCATGCTGTGATTTGGAAGCAGAAATCCATTTAGTTAGAATAAGCTAACCACGTATAAAAGTGTATTTGATATCATAGATTCTATTTCTTGAAAGAAACTTTTCTGTCTTTTCCATTATTCTGGCTCCATTATTATTGATTTGTGAATAATTCGCTGTATGAGCATTTATAGCTGTGCTAAATGTCAAATGGTATAGGAGCTGTCTACAAAGTGGACACTAATTGCTTGATTGTATTTACTCACAGTAGATTATAGATGAATAATCAACCATCTGAAGCCAAAATGCATGTTTGTGGAAATAGCCATCTTGGTTTCATACTGACACATTGAAGCAGGCTCAGTTAAAACAGTATGCAGATAATGCAAAATGCCTTGTAGCCTCAACCTGATAGTCTGATTTACAATAGGAAAATCCCCACAACTTAGATACTTAATAATATTTTGTAGAACACAGACTACATTCTGTTATTCAAAACTGATTATTCCTGTTTGTGAGCTAAAGGACTGTACAGTTTGCAGGGAAAAATGACTACTCCAAGGTATCCATCAGGTTGTCACAAAAGAGGACCTTGTGTTATATACATATATATGTATATATATGTATATGTGTGTGTATATGTATATATATATATATATATATATATATACATATAAATGATCCCTGATCATTTCCCAATCTTGAATATCATCAGGTATTTTGTCCATGTTATCCAATGTACCATTACGATGAGTAAATACATGTTAAAACCCCAGATTTTCCCTAGGACAGAATGAGCAGTCCATGGGTACTGTCATTAAACAGATTTTCTTCTGGAAACAGGGAGAAGGACAGGTAAGCTATTTCCATACCAAATATTCATAATTACCATGTTGTGTAGTAAGAAAGCTGCTGTGGGCAGCTAGGTGATGCAGTGGATAGAGTGCTGGGCTAGGAGTCAGGAAGTCCTGTAGTTCAAATCTGGCTTCAGACGATAGCTGTATGACCCTGGGTAAGTTGTTTCCATGAGACAATGTGCCAGTTAGCTCACTTCTAATTAAGCTTAGGAAGCCAATACATTTGTATTTTGAAATGATCTGCCTTTAAGTTGTTGATGCAATATTTTAATTGACAAATATTTATTAAATGCCAATGATATAAGAGCATCTGCAGTAGTCTGGAACATTCTTCCGTGTGTGTGTGTGTGTGGGGGGGGACACACAATGCATCCACATAATGCATCCACATGCTTAGAACTTATCTAGAATTTTAGTTTTCCCCCCTCAGATTCTGATATATATTTCTTTACTACAGACTAAGTATCACTGTGCCTATGTCTTAAGTTGTGTGGTGATGGATATTGGAGTTGTAAAGTTATTAGGGTCCGGGGGAGTGGAAAGGAAGTATACGTTTATACTATTGTCCTGTTTTTGTCATTGGTGAAATCTGATTATTTTGAACAACATAGGAATGTTTCCTTTGCCATTAAACAAAAGAACTAGCATTTCATGATTAACCTGCTTCTCTCCTCGTTGCGTTCAGCACTATTATCATGGGATCTCTTGCTGTGTTTATTATTATAAGGCATTTACTTGTGAAGAAAGCCAATTGGATTTCAGGCTGAATTCTGAAATAATCCCTCTGCACTCTGTCTTTGTCAGACCATACCTGGGGTTTTGGATTTAGTTCTGGGAATGTTTTAAGAAGGACATTGACAATCTGAAAACTAACCAGAGGAAGACAGACTGGATGGTGAAGGGTCTCACAATCATGCTGTGATTAATTGAAGGAAATAGTCATGTTTATCCTAGAGAAAAAAAATATTTGATGTGAGGAGGGATGATTGTGGTTTTCTTCAGATACTTGAAAGGCTTTTACAGAGATGATTGATTAGACTTGTTCTGCTCATCTCTAGAGTGTAGAACTGGGAACAATGGGTAAAAGCAACAAAAAGGCAAATTTAAGCTTGATGTGGGGGAAAAATTTCCCCAAATTAGAGGGAACAAAAGTGGCATAGAGGTCTTCAAGCAAAGGTGAAATAAACACTACCAGGTATGTCATAGAGGGCATTCTCCTTCAAGTACTCATTGGATTGGATGGCTACTGAGGTCTCTTCCAATTGAGGGTGTGCTGGGGAATGTTAAACAATCAGTTCTCCAAAAAAACCCAATGACTACACACACACACACACACACACACACACACACACACACACACAAACTTAATGTGAATTATTTACATTTTCTCAATCACTTTCTTAAGTCTAAATCATCAATCAAACAATAACCCAAGCCCTCATTTGTAGCATTTTCCCATTTCCAAGGTATAAACGTTCACACTGAAAATTGAACAAATGGAGTTAGCTGACTCCAGCACATTTCTCTTCCCACTCTGTGACTTCTGTCAGTATTGATAAGCAAACAAAGGGACTATGTGATCCACATTATTCTCCTTCCACTTCTTTTTTTTTTTTAGAATGGAAACTTTTGTTTTCTAGGTATTAATTTATTTTCTTGTACCAGGAGGCAAATTCTATAGTTAAAATGGAGAAAAGAACAAGTAGAATTATTTCACAAATTAGCCAAAGGGTCACCAAAAAATGATCATTGGAGAGAAGAACCAGTTGGGCTCTCAGGAGAGGAAAATGTGCCAATCAGGAACTAGTATTACAAAGCTGCAGTGGTATGAGTGACATTGGTGTCATTACAGACAAGAGGAAACGGATATTGCTGTCAGGCATGTGACTTTGATCCACTTCTGAATCACAACAGTGGGATGAAAAGTCCATAACTAAGTGAGGGGCGGGGGAAGAGAAATGAGTAAAAAAAAAAAAAAAGAGTGTCTGGCTCCATGAGATGTAATTTATTTTTCTGGACTGAAAGTAACTTCAGTATGACTTCCATTCACTATTTGCTTTCTATTCAGCTTTAAAGCAAGGAATAAAGGAGAGACAGTCAGTAACTGCTTTTTTTTTTTTTTTTGTAATAATTGAAAGGGATGAAGGCATGGATTGTCCCAAAGGGCAGAGAACTCCATATCATTTAGGTTTGTGGTGTGGATATACCTAATATTTGGGAAATTCATTGTTAATTTAAATCAAGAAAATACACTGTTAAACTTGAAGGGGCCCAATTTCAACTTCTTTTGTGCCTGCCTTGTAATCATGGCAGCTTAAAATATATAGTCTCATCTCTCAGACTGAGGTCCTGCCCCAATGTAAGCAATGATAGCTCCTCTCACACTTCCCCAATGCAACAAAGATAGAATCAAAATCATAGAGTTGGAAATGATCTAAAGAGCAGCTCGTTCAATCCCTCCATGAAGCATGGATCTCCTCTTGGACATTCCTGACATATTAACCTAACATCTGCTTAAACTCCTCCAGTGTCAGGGAACTTAGCACATTCTGGACAACCCATTACTCTAATTGTTTAAAGATTCTTTCTTATATTGAATCAAAATGAGTTATTCACACTCTGATTTATCCACAGCAAACCTGTTCTGTCACCTCTACCAATCCATCATTCCTTGCAGAATAAATTTAATCCTCTTTCCACATGTCAGCCTTTTAAATCCTATTTAAGATCCTATTCTCTAGGCTAAAGACTCCAGGGAAAGCACTCACAATCCTAGCTATCCTTTTCTGAATGTAGCCTGACTTGTCAAGGTCCCTCCTCAAGTGCGGCCCCCAAAAGTGACCCAGAAGATGTCTAACTAGAACAGAGAACAACAGGATTGTTATTTTTTTTTAAATTGTGACTCTTTAATTAATAGAACCTGAGATTGAATTAGGTGTTTGGGCACTTATGCAACACTATGGACTCTTGCTGCATTTTCAGTCAAGCAGATTGCCAAGGTCATTTTCAAAGTAAATGCCTTCTCACTTTGCTTCCCCCATCCTGCACTTTCATAGTAATTTTTAACCCACATACAAGACATTACATTTGTCCCTGGTGAATTGTAAGCTCCTCAAGAGCAGAGTCTGTCTGCCTGTCTTTTTAAAATTTCTATGCTCGGCTCTTAGCACGGTACCTATCACATAGGTGCTTAATAAATGTTTATTGGATTGATTGGATTTTGTCATGTTTCAATTGTCATTTATTGCTTTTACATCCTCTAAAAAATATTCAAGTTATCTCCCCTACTTGGATTGTAAACTCCTAGAGAGGGGAACTATTTCATTTGTGTCTTTTTATCCCATATGACTATTATCGGCACATAGTAGGCATTTAATCAATGCATAGTGATTGATCAAAAACTTTCCCCTCATAAGCTAATGGCTGTATGTAAAGAAGGAAGAAAAAGGAATAAAAATTTCACCAAAATTAAAAAAATGTCACCAAAATGTGAGCTGTCTAAATCTGGCTGGGAGTAGGAGGAGAAAGGTGTATTATGGAGAGGTCAGAGCTGTGTATGAGTCATTTTCCATTAATGGACAATTGGTTGTACAGAAAAAAAAAAGCTATTTAACATGAAGGATATTTTGTTGCTTATTTAAGCTTTTGCTTTACTTAATGTTATTATCCTATATATCTTTAAATAAGGGAAATTCCAAATAGTGACCTTTTATGACACTATATTTTATCCTTTTTTTTAAAAAAACATTTTTTAATTTAAATTTTTGAGTTCCAAATTCTATCCCTCTCTCACCTCTCCCCTCTACCTGAGATGATAAGAAATGAGATCTAGGTTATCCATGAGCAGTTATGTACAACATTTCCGTATTAGTCATTTTGTATAAGAAAACTCAAATAAAAGTGAGAAGCAGCATATTCTAGTATGTATTCAAACAATATCAGTTCTTTCTCTGGAGACAGTATCTTTATCTTGAGTCTTTTGGGATTATTTTGGATCATTGTGTTGCCGAGAATAGCTAAGTAATTCACAGTTCTTCATCAAACAATATTGCTATTATTGTGTACAACGTTCTCCTGGTTTTATTCGCTTCACTATGCATTAGTTCATGTAAGTTTTTTCATGTTTTTATGAAATCATCCTGCTTGTCATTTCTTATAGTACAGTAATGTTCTATTACAGTGGTTCTCAACCTTCCTAATGCCGCGACCCTTTAATACAGTTCCTCATGTTGTGGTGACCCCCAGCCATAAAATTATTTTTGTTGCTACTTCATAACTGTAATTTTTCTACTATTATGAATCGTAATGTAAATATCTGGTTTGCAGGATGTATTTAAATTGAACATAACCTACAGGTTGAGAACCGCTGTTCTATTACAACATATGCCATAGCTTGTTTTGCCATTCCCTAATTTATGGGCATCCTTTTCACTTCAAATTCTTAGCCACCACAAAAGGAGTTGCTATAAATATATATATATTTACAAATAGGTTCTCCTCCCCCTTTTTGAGTGTCTTTGGGATATAGAACTAACAGTGGTATTGCTGGATCAAAGGGTAAGCATAGTTTTAAAGCCCTTTGGTCATAGTTCCTAATGGCTCTCCAGAATGGTTGGATAAGTTCACAACTCTACCAACAGTGCATTAGTGTCCCAGTTTTCCCACATCCCCTCCAACATTTTCCTTTTTTTGTCATACTAGCCAATCTGATAGGTGTGAGGTGGGTACCTCAGAGTTGTTTTAATTTCATTTCTCTAATAAATAGTGATTTAGAGCATTTTTTCATGACTATAGATATGTGACTCTTTAAATATCTATTATGTAAATGCATAAAGACTACAGGCTATCATGTAACTTGAAGAGCTTCATTTAAAGTGGTAAAAATTATTCTCCTTATAGTAAAAATGTTGTTGCTTTAAATTGAGCCCATTAAAAATGGTTTTCAGTGCACTGTATCATTCCCAGGGGTCGGAAGGAGGGAGAAGCATTTCTAAAAATGCCTAATTTACCCTCTGGGAATATCAGGGGTCATTGTGAACTAAGGATGTTTATAATGTAGCGTTTTTCATTTGGAGCCCTCCTGGGTTCTATTAAATACTATGAGCTTCCATTAAGGCATTGTTTCTGTACTTGATTGAATTCTGATAATACTAGCCATGGTATGGAATATACAACAAGAGGTTATAGTGTTTAAGTAGGCATGTTGTATGGACCTTGCTCCATCAAAGTTCTATCTTGGTGTGCCTCTTGAAGACTATGTCAGGCAAGCCTTGGCAGGTTCCATAAAGCATTCAGTCCAGTGTATGGGTCCAATGACATCTGGAGCTTAAGTGACTTTGATTAGGGTCACATAAGCACAGGCATTTGAATCCAGGTCTT